>OZ020246.1:4973317-6173317 GCA_963971285.1 Astropecten irregularis
GTTTTCCTACTTTCAACCATGTACTTAAGCAATTTACCCTATTGCAATCATGCAGTGTAGCCTTTTACCGTTTTGCAACCTTGTATTTAAACTCTTTACATGCTAACAACCACGTAGGTTAGCAGTTACACTCTTGTAAGCTTGTATTTAGCAGTTTAACTTCTTGTTAACATGTAGGTTAACAGTTTACCTACTTCCAACCAAGTAGGTTAGCAGTTTACCTACTTGCAACCATGTAGGTTTATAGTGGTTTACCATCTTGCAGGGATTTTTTTTAGCAGTTTTCCAACTTGCAATCATGTTCTGAAGTAGTTTACCTTCTTGTAACCATGTAGGTTACAGGATTACCCTCTTGCAGCTTTTATTTTAGCAGTTTACTTACTTGCAACCGTGTACTTAAGCAGTTTACCTTATTGCAATCATGTAGGTTAGCGTTTCACCCTCTTGCAACCGTGTATTTAGCAGTTTACCCTCTTGTAATCATGTACGTTACCGGTTTACCTACTTCCAACCATGTAGGTTAGCAGTTTACCTACTTGCACCCATTTAGGTTAGTGGTTTGCCATCTTGCAGCCTTGTACCTGGGCATTTTTCCTACTTGCAACAATTTACTTTTAAGTAGTTTACCTACTTGCAACCATGTAGGTTAGAGGTTTACCCTCTTGCAATCATGTAGGTTAGCCAGTTTAACTACTTGCATCTATTTAGTTTAGCTGTTTACCTTCTTGCATGCATGTAGTTTAGCATTTTACCCACTTGCAGCCATGTAGGTTAACGGTATACCTCTTACAGCCTTGTTCGTTTGCAGTTTGCCTACTTGCAACCATATGGCTCAGAAGTTCTGCTTTTTTTGTTTGCAATTGTAGGTTTGCAGTGTGACTTCTTCTATCCATGCACATGTAGGTAAGCTGAGTTTACCCTCTTACAACCATGTATTTAAGCAATTTACCCTCTTGCAACCGTGTATTTAGCAGTTTAGCCTCTTGTAATCATGTACGTTACCGGTTTACCTACTTCCAACCATGTAGGTTAGCAGTTTACCTACTTGCACCCATGTAGGTTAGAGGTTTACCCTCTTGAAGCTATTATTTTAGCAGTTAACCTACTTGCAACCATGTACTTGAGCAGTTTACCCTATTGCAATCATGTAGGTTACCGGTTTCCCTACTTGCATCCATATAGTTGAGCAATTTAACTACTTGCAACCATGTAGGTTAGCAGTTTATCTACTTGCAACCGTGTACTTAAGCAATTTACCCTCTTGTAACTGTGTTTTTAGCAGTTTACCCTCTTGTAATCATTTACGTTACCGGTTTACCTACTTCCAACCATGTAGGTTAGCAGTTTACCTACTTGCAGCCATTTAGGTTAGTGGTTTACCATCTTGCAGACTTGTACTTTTCCAGTTTGCCAACTTGTAACCATATGGCTCAGAAGTTCTGCTTTTTTTGTTTGCAATTGTAGGTTTGCAGTGTGACTTCTTCTATCCATGCACATTTGGGTAAGCTGAGTTTGCCCTCTTACAACCATGTATTTAAGCAATTTACCCTCTTGCAACCGTGTATTTAGCAGTTTAGCCTCTTGTAATCATGTACGTTACCGGTTTACCTACTTCCAACCATGTAGTTTAGCAGTTTACCTACTAGCACCCATTTAGGTGAGTGGTTTACCATCTTGCAGCCTTGTACCTGGCCATTTTTCATACTTGCAACAATGTACTTAAATAGTTTACCTACTTGTACCCATGTAGGTAAGAGGTTTACCCTCTTGCAGCTATTATTTTAGCAGTTAACCTACTTGCAACCATGTACTTGAGCAGTTTACCCTATTGCAATCATGTAGGTTACCGGTTTACCTACTTGCATCCATGTAGGTTAGCAGTTTATCTACTTGCAACCGTGTACTTAAGCAATTTACCCTCTTGCAACCGTGTATTTAGCAGTTTACCCTCTTGTAATCATGTACGTTACCGGTTTACCTACTTCCAACCATGTAGGTTAGCAGTTTACCTACTTGCACCCATTTAGGTTAGTGGTTTACCATCTTGCAGCCTTGTACCTGGCCATTTTTCCTACTTGCAACAATGTACTTGTAAGTAGTTTACCTTCTTGTAACCATGTAGGTTACAGGATTACCCTCTTGCAGCTTTTATTTTAGCAGTTTACTTACTTGCAACCGTGTACTTAAGCAGTTTACCTTATTGCAATCATGTAGGTTAGCGTTTCACCCTCTTGCAACCGTGTATTTAGCAGTTTACCCTCTTTTAATCATGTACGTTACCGGTTTACCTACTTCCAACCATGTAGGTTAGCAGTTTACCTACTTGCACCCATTTAGGTTAGTGGTTTGCCATCTTGCAGCCTTGTACCTGGGCATTTTTCCTACTTGCAACAATTTACTTTTAAGTAGTTTACCTACTTGCAACCATGTAGGTTAGAGGTTTACCCTCTTGCAATCATGTAGGTTAGCCAGTTTAACTACTTGCATCTATTTAGTTTAGCTGTTTACCTTCTTGCATGCATGTAGTTTAGCATTTTACCCACTTGCAGCCATGTAGGTTAACGGTATACCTCTTACAGCCTTGTTCGTTTGCAGTTTGCCTACTTGCAACCATATGGCTCAGAAGTTCTGCTTTTTTTGTTTGCAATTGTAGGTTTGCAGTGTGACTTCTTCTATCCATGCACATGTAGGTAAGCTGAGTTTACCCTCTTACAACCATGTATTTAAGCAATTTACCCTCTTGCAACCGTGTATTTAGCAGTTTACCCTCTTGTAATCATGTACGTTACCGGTTTACCTACTTCCAACCATGTAGGTTAGCAGTTTACCTACTTGCACCCATGTAGGTTAGAGGTTTACCTACTTGCAACTGTGTACTTAAGCAATTTACCCTCTTGCAACCGTTAATTAGCAGTTTACCCTCTTGTAATCATGTACGTCACCGGATTATCTACTTCCAACCATTTAGGTTAGCAGTTTTCCTACTTTCAACCATGTACTTAAGCAATTTACCCTATTGCAATCATGCAGTGTAGCCTTTTACCGTTTTGCAACCTTGTATTTAAACTCTTTACATGCTAACAACCACGTAGGTTAGCAGTTACACTCTTGTAAGCTTGTATTTAGCAGTTTAACTTCTTGTTAACATGTAGGTTAACAGTTTACCTACTTCCAACCAAGTAGGTTAGCAGTTTACCTACTTGCAACCATGTAGGTTTATAGTGGTTTACCATCTTGCAGGGATTTTTTTAGCAGTTTTCCAACTTGCAATCATGTTCTTAAGTAGTTTACCTTCTTGTAACCATGTAGGTTACAGGATTACCCTCTTGCAGCTTTTATTTTAGCAGTTTACTTACTTGCAACCGTGTACTTAAGCAGTTTACTTTATTGCAATCATGTAGGTTAGCGTTTCACCCTCTTGCAACCGTGTATTTAGCAGTTTACCCTCTTGTAATCATGTACGTTACCGGTTTACCTACTTCCAACCATGTAGGTTAGCAGTTTACCTACTTGCACCCATTTAGGTTAGTGGTTTGCCATCTTGCAGCCTTGTACCTGGGCATTTTTCCTACTTGCAACAATTTACTTTTAAGTAGTTTACCTACTTGCAACCATGTAGGTTAGAGGTTTACCCTCTTGCAATCATGTAGGTTAGCCAGTTTAACTACTTGCATCTATTTAGTTTAGCTGTTTACCTTCTTGCATGCATGTAGTTTAGCATTTTACCCACTTGCAGCCATGTAGGTTAACGGTATACCTCTTACAGCCTTGTTCGTTTGCAGTTTGCCTACTTGCAACCATATGGCTCAGAAGTTCTGCTTTTTTTGTTTGCAATTGTAGGTTTGCAGTGTGACTTCTTCTATCCATGCACATGTAGGTAAGCTGAGTTTACCCTCTTACAACCATGTATTTAAGCAATTTACCCTCTTGCAACCGTGTATTTAGCAGTTTACCCTCTTGTAATCATGTACGTTACCGGTTTACCTACTTCCAACCATGTAGGTTAGCAGTTTACCTACTTGCACCCATGTAGGTTAGAGGTTTACCCTCTTGAAGCTATTATTTTAGCAGTTAACCTACTTGCAACCATGTACTTGAGCAGTTTACCCTATTGCAATCATGTAGGTTACCGGTTTCCCTACTTGCATCCATATAGTTGAGCAATTTAACTACTTGCAACCATGTAGGTTAGCAGTTTATCTACTTGCAACCGTGTACTTAAGCAATTTACCCTCTTGTAACTGTGTTTTTAGCAGTTTACCCTCTTGTAATCATTTACGTTACCGGTTTACCTACTTCCAACCATGTAGGTTAGCAGTTTACCTACTTGCAGCCATTTAGGTTAGTGGTTTACCATCTTGCAGACTTGTACTTTTCCAGTTTGCCAACTTGTAACCATATGGCTCAGAAGTTCTGCTTTTTTTGTTTGCAATTGTAGGTTTGCAGTTTGACTTCTTCTATCCATGCACATTTGGGTAAGCTGAGTTTACCCTCTTACAACCATGTATTTAAGCAATTTACCCTCTTGCAACCGTGTATTTAGCAGTTTAGCCTCTTGTAATCATGTACGTTACCGGTTTACCTACTTCCAACCATGTAGTTTAGAAGTTTACCTACTAGCACCCATTTAGGTGAGTGGTTTACCATCTTGCAGCCTTGTACCTGGCCATTTTTCATACTTGCAACAATGTACTTAAATAGTTTACCTACTTGTAACCATGTAGGTAAGAGGTTTACCCTCTTGCAGCTATTATTTTAGCAGTTAACCTACTTGCAACCATGTACTTTAGCAGTTTACCCTATTGCAATCATGTAGGTTACCGGTTTACCTACTTGCATCCATGTAGGTTAGCAGTTTATCTACTTGCAACCGTGTACTTAAGCAATTTACCCTCTTGCAACCGTGTATTTAGCAGTTTACCCTCTTGTAATCATGTACGTTACCGGTTTACCTACTTCCAACCATGTAGGTTAGCAGTTTACCTACTTGCACCCATTTAGGTTAGTGGTTTACCATCTTGCAGCCTTGTACCTGGCCATTTTTCCTACTTGCAACAATGTACTTGTAAGTAGTTTACCTACTTGCAACCATGAAGGTTAGAGGTTTACCCTCTTGCAGCTATTATTTTAGCAGTTAACCTACTTGCAACCATGTACTTGAGCAGTTTACCCTATTGCAATCATGTAGGTTTCCGGTTTACCTACTTGCATCCATATAGTTGAGCAATTTACCTACTTTGCAACCATGTAGGTAAGCAGTTTACCTGCTTGGAACCATGTAGGTTACTTGTTTACCATCGTGCAGGTATTTTGTTAGCAGTTTTCCTACTTTTTAGCATGTACTTAAGCAATTTACCCTATTGCAATCATGCAGTTTAGCCTTTTACGGTTTTGCACGATTGTATTTAAACTCTTTACATGCTTGCAACCATGTAGGTTAGCAGTTACCCTCTTGTAACCATGTATTAAGCAGTTTAACCTCTTGTTATCATGTACGTTACCGGTTTACCTACTTCCAACCATGTAGTTTAGCAGTTTACCTACTAGCACCCATTTAGGTGAGTGGTTTACCATCTTGCAGCCTTGTACCTGGGAATTTTTCCTACTTGCAACCATGTATTTTTAAGTAGTTTACCTACTTGCAACCATGTAGGTTAGAGGTTTACCTACTTGTAACTGTGTACTTAAGCAATTTACCCTCTTGCAACCGTTAATTAGCAGTTTACCCTCTTGTAATCATGTACGTCACCGGATTATCTACTTCCAACCATTTAGGTTAGCAGTTTTCCTACTTTCAACCATGTACTTAAGCAATTTACCCTATTGCAATCATGCAGTGTAGCCTTTTACCGTTTTGCAACCTTGTATTTAAACTCTTTACATGCTAACAACCACGTAGGTTAGCAGTTACACTCTTGTAAGCTTGTATTTAGCAGTTTAACTTCTTGTTAACATGTAGGTTAACAGTTTACCTACTTCCAACCAAGTAGGTTAGCAGTTTACCTACTTGCAACCATGTAGGTTTATAGTGGTTTACCATCTTGCAGGGATTTTTTTTAGCAGTTTTCCAACTTGCAATCATGTTCTGAAGTAGTTTACCTTCTTGTAACCATGTAGGTTACAGGATTACCCTCTTGCAGCTTTTATTTTAGCAGTTTACTTACTTGCAACCGTGTACTTAAGCAGTTTACCTTATTGCAATCATGTAGGTTAGCGTTTTACCCTCTTGCAACCGTGTATTTAGCAGTTTACCCTCTTGTAATCATGTACGTTACCGGTTTACCTACTTCCAACCATGTAGGTTAGCAGTTTACCTACTTGCACCCATTTAGGTTAGTGGTTTGCCATCTTGCAGCCTTGTACCTGGGCATTTTTCCTACTTGCAACAATTTACTTTTAAGTAGTTTACCTACTTGCAACCATGTAGGTTAGAGGTTTACCCTCTTGCAATCATGTAGGTTAGCCAGTTTAACTACTTGCATCTATTTAGTTTAGCTGTTAACCTTCTTGCATGCATGTAGTTTAGCATTTTACCCACTTGCAGCCATGTAGGTTAACGGTATACCTCTTACAGCCTTGTTCGTTTGCAGTTTGCCTACTTGCAACCATATGGCTCAGAAGTTCTGCTTTTTTTGTTTGCAATTGTAGGTTTGCAGTGTGACTTCTTCTATCCATGCACATGTAGGTAAGCTGAGTTTACCCTCTTACAACCATGTATTTAAGCAATTTACCCTCTTGCAACCATGTATTTAGCAGTTTAGCCTCTTGTAATCATGTACGTTACCGGTTTACCTACTTCCAACCATGTAGGTTAGCAGTTTACCTACTTGCACCCATGTAGGTTAGAGGTTTACCCTCTTGAAGCTATTATTTTAGCAGTTAACCTACTTGCAACCATGTACTTGAGCAGTTTACCCTATTGCAATCATGTAGGTTTCCGGTTTACCTACTTGCATCCATATAGTTGAGCAATTTACCTACTTTGCAACCATGTAGGTAAGCAGTTTACCTGCTTGGAACCATGTAGGTTACTTGTTTACCATCGTGCAGGTATTTTGTTAGCAGTTTTCCTACTTTTAACCATGTACTTAAGCAATTTACCCTATTGCAATCATGCAGTTTAGCCTTTTACGGTTTTGCACGATTGTATTTAAACTCTTTACATGCTTGCAACCATGTAGGTTAGCAGTTACCCTCTTGTAACCATGTATTAAGCAGTTTAACCTCTTGTTATCATGTACGTTACCGGTTTACCTACTTCCAACCATGTAGTTTAGCAGTTTACCTACTAGCACCCATTTAGGTGAGTGGTTTACCATCTTGCAGCCTTGTACCTTGGAATTTTTCCTACTTGCAACCATGTATTTTTAAGTAGTTTACCTACTTGCAACCATGTAGGTTAGAGGTTTACCTACTTGCAACTGTGTACTTAAGCAATTTACCCTCTTGCAACCGTTAATTAGCAGTTTACCCTCTTGTAATCATGTACGTCACCGGATTATCTACTTCCAACCATTTAGGTTAGCAGTTTTCCTACTTTCAACCATGTACTTAAGCAATTTACCCTATTGCAATCATGCAGTGTAGCCTTTTACCGTTTTGCAACCTTGTATTTAAACTCTTTACATGCTAACAACCACGTAGGTTAGCAGTTACACTCTTGTAAGCTTGTATTTAGCAGTTTAACTTCTTGTTAACATGTAGGTTAACAGTTTACCTACTTCCAACCAAGTAGGTTAGCAGTTTACCTACTTGCAACCATGTAGGTTTATAGTGGTTTACCATCTTGCAGGGATTTTTTTTAGCAGTTTTCCAACTTGCAATCATGTTCTTAAGTAGTTTACCTTCTTGTAACCATGTAGGTTACAGGATTACCCTCTTGCAGCTTTTATTTTAGCAGTTTACTTACTTGCAACCGTGTACTTAAGCAGTTTACCTTATTGCAATCATGTAGGTTAGCGTTTTACCCTCTTGCAACCGTGTATTTAGCAGTTTACCCTCTTGTAATCATGTACGTTACCGGTTTACCTACTTCCAACCATGTAGGTTAGCAGTTTACCTACTTGCACCCATTTAGGTTAGTGGTTTGCCATCTTGCAGCCTTGTACCTGGGCATTTTTCCTACTTGCAACAATTTACTTTTAAGTAGTTTACCTACTTGCAACCATGTAGGTTAGAGGTTTACCCTCTTGCAATCATGTAGGTTAGCCAGTTTAACTACTTGCATCTATTTAGTTTAGCTGTTTACCTTCTTGCATGCATGTAGTTTAGCATTTTACCCACTTGCAGCCATGTAGGTTAACGGTATACCTCTTACAGCCTTGTTCGTTTGCAGTTTGCCTACTTGCAACCATATGGCTCAGAAGTTCTGCTTTTTTTGTTTGCAATTGTAGGTTTGCAGTGTGACTTCTTCTATCCATGCACATGTAGGTAAGCTGAGTTTACCCTCTTACAACCATGTATTTAAGCAATTTACCCTCTTGCAACCGTGTATTTAGCAGTTAAGCCTCTTGTAATCATGTACGTTACCGGTTTACCTACTTCCAACCATGTAGGTTAGCAGTTTACCTACTTGCACCCATTTAGGTTAGAGGTTTACCCTCTTGAAGCTATTATTTTAGCAGTTAACCTACTTGCAACCATGTACTTGAGCAGTTTACCCTATTGTAATCATGTAGGTTACCGGTTTCCCTACTTGCATCCATATAGTTGAGCAATTTAACTACTTGCAACCATGTAGGTTAGCAGTTTATCTACTTGCAACCGTGTACTTAAGCAATTTACCCTCTTGTAACTGTGTTTTTAGCAGTTTACCCTCTTGTAATCATTTACGTTACCGGTTTACCTACTTCCAACCATGTAGGTTAGCAGTTTACCTACTTGCAGCCATTCAGGTTAGTGGTTTACCATCTTGCAGACTTGTACTTTTGCAGTTTGCCAACTTGTAACCATATGGCTCAGAAGTTCTGCTTTTTTTGTTTGCAATTGTAGGTTTGCAGTGTGACTTCTTCTATCCATGCACATTTGGGTAAGCTGAGTTTACCCTCTTACAACCATGTATTTAAGCAATTTACCCTCTTGCAACCGTGTATTTAGCAGTTTAGCCTCTTGTAATCATGTACGTTACCGGTTTACCTACTTCCAACCATGTAGTTTAGCAGTTTACCTACTAGCACCCATTTAGGTGAGTGGTTTACCATCTTGCAGCCTTGTACCTGGCCATTTTTCATACTTGCAACAATGTACTTAAATAGTTTACCTACTTGTAACCATGTAGGTAAGAGGTTTACCCTCTTGCAGCTATTATTTTAGCAGTTAACCTACTTGCAACCATGTACTTGAGCAGTTTACCCTATTGCAATCATGTAGGTTACCGGTTTACCTACTTGCATCCATGTAGGTTAGCAGTTTATCTACTTGCAACCGTGTACTTAAGCAATTTACCCTCTTGCAACCGTGTATTTAGCAGTTTACCTCTTGTAATCATGTACGTTACCGGTTTACCTACTTCCAACCATGTAGGTTAGCAGTTTACCTACTTGCACCCATTTAGGTTAGTGGTTTACCATCTTGCAGCCTTGTACCTGGCCATTTTTCCTACTTGCAACAATGTACTTGTAAGTAGTTTACCTACTTGCAACCATGAAGGTTAGAGGTTTACCCTCTTGCAGCTATTATTTTAGCAGTTAACCTACTTGCAACCATGTACTTGAGCAGTTTACCCTATTGCAATCATGTAGGTTTCCGGTTTACCTACTTGCATCCATATAGTTGAGCAATTTACCTACTTTGCAACCATGTAGGTAAGCAGTTTTCCCGCTTGCAACCATGTAGGTTACTTGTTTACCATCGTGCAGGTTTTTTGTTAGCAGTTTTCCTACTTTTAACCATGTACTTAAGCAATTTACCCTATTGCAATCATGCAGTTTAGCCTTTTACGGTTTTGCACGATTGTATTTAAACTCTTTACATGCTTGCAACCATGTAGGTTAGCAGTTACCCTCTTGTAACCATGTATTAAGTAGTTTAACCTCTTGTTATCATGTACGTTACCGGTTTACCTACTTCCAACCATGTAGTTTAGCAGTTTACCTACTAGCACCCATTTAGGTGAGTGGTTTACCATCTTGCAGCCTTGTACCTGGGAATTTTTCCTACTTGCAACCATGTATTTTTAAGTAGTTTACCTACTTGCAACCATGTAGGTTAGAGGTTTACCTACTTGCAACCATGTAGTTTAGTGGTTTACCATCTTGCAGGGAGTTTTTTAGCAGTTTTCCAACTTGCAACCATGTATTTATGTAGTTTTTTATCTTCTTGTAACCATGTAGGTTAGAGGATTACCCTCTTGCAGCTTTTATTTTAGCAGTTTACTTACTTGCAACCGTGTACTTAAGCAGTTTACCTTATTGCAATCATGTAGGTTAGCGTTTTACCCTCTTGCAACCGTGTATTTAGCAGTTTACCCTCTTGTAATCATGTACGTTACCGGTTTACCTACTTCCAACCATGTAGGTTAGCAGTTTACCTACTTGCACCCATTTAGGTTAGTGGTTTGCCATCTTGCAGCCTTGTACCTGGGCATTTTTCCTACTTGCAACAATTTACTTTTAAGTAGTTTACCTACTTGCAACCATGTAGGTTAGAGGTTTACCCTCTTGCAATCATGTAGGTTAGCCAGTTTAACTACTTGCATCTATTTAGTTTAGCTGTTTACCTTCTTGCATGCATGTAGTTTAGCATTTTACCCACTTGCAGCCATGAAGGTTAACGGTATACCTCTTACAGCCTTGTTCGTTTGCAGTTTGCCTACTTGCAACCATATGGCTCAGAAGTTCTGCTTTTTTTGTTTGCAATTGTAGGTTTGCAGTGTGACTTCTTCTATCCATGCACATGTAGGTAAGCTGAGTTTACCCTCTTACAACCATGTATTTAAGCAATTTACCCTTGTAACCATGCACTTAAACTGTTTCCCAACTTATAACCATGTAGGTTAGCAGTTTGCCTAGTTGCCTACTCCATACATGTAGATTAACAGTTTACCCTCTTTCAACCGTGTATTTAGCAGTTTACCCTCTTGTAATCATGTAGTTTACCGGTTTCCCTACTTCCAACCATGTAGGTTAGCAGTTTACCTTATAACAATCATGTAGGTTAGCGTTTTACCCTCTTGCAACCATGTATTTAGCAGTTTAGCCTCTTGTAATCATGTACGTTACCGGTTTACCTACTTCCAACCATGTAGTTTAGCAGTTTACCTACTAGCACCCATTTAGGTGAGTGGTTTACCATCTTGCAGCCTTGTACCTGGGCATTTTTAATACTTGCAACAATGTACTTTAGTAGTTTACCTACTTGTAACCATGTAGGTAAGAGGTTTACCCTCTTGCAGCTATTATTTTAGCAGTTAACCTACTTGCAACCATGTACTTGAGCAGTTTACCCTATTGCAATCATGTAGGTTACCGGTTTACCTACTTGCATCCATGTTGGTTAGCAGTTTATCTACTTGCAACCATGTACTTAAGCAATTTACCGTCTTTAAATCGTGTATTTAGCAGTTTACCCTCTTGTGATCTTGTACTTTACCGGTTTACCTACTTCCAACCATGTAGGTTAGCAGTTAAGCTACTTGCAGCCATTTGGGTTAGTGGTTTACCATCTTGCAGCCTTGTACCTGGCCATTTTTCCTACTTGCAACAATGTACTTGTAAGTAGTTTACCTACTTGCAACCATGAAGGTTAGAGGTTAAGCCTCTTGCAGCTATTATTTTAGCAGTTAACCTACTTGCAACCATGTACTTGAGCAGTTTACCCTATTGCAATCATGTAGGTTTCCGGTTTACCTACTTGCATCCATATAGTTGAGCAATTTACCTACTTTGCAACCATGTAGGTAAGCAGTTTACCTGCTTGGAACCATGCAGGTTACTTGTTTACCATCGTGCAGGTATTTTGTTAGCAGTTTTCCTACTTTTAACCATGTACTTAAGCAATTTACCCTATTGCAATCATGCAGTGTAGCCTTTTACGGTTTTGCACGATTGTATTTAAACTCTTTACATGCTTGCAACCATGTAGGTTAGCAGTTACCCTCTTGTAACCATGTATTTAGCAGTTTAACCTCTTGTTATCATGTACGTTACCGGTTTACCTACTTCCAACCAAGTAGGCTAGCAGTTTACCTACTTGTAACCATATAGGTTAGTGGTTTACCATTTTGCAGGGATTTTTTTAGCAGTTTTCCGACTTGCAACCATGTACTTAAGTAGTTTACCGACTTGCAACCATGTAGGTTACAGGGTTACCCTCTTGCAGCTATTATTTAAGCAGTTAACCTACTTTCAACCATGCGCTTGAGCAGTTTACCCTATTGCAATCATGTAGGTTAGTGGTTTACCCTCTTGTAACCATGCACTTAAACTGTTTCCCAACTTATAACCATGTAGGTTAGCAGTTTGCCTAGCTGCCTACTCCATTCATGTAGATTAACAGTTTACCCTCTTTCAACCATGTATTTTTCAGTTTACCCTCTTGCAATCATGTAGTTTACCGGTTTCCCTACTTGCATACATATAGTTTAGCATTTTACCCACTTGCAGCCATGTAGGTTAACGGTATACCTCTTACAGCCTTGTTCGTTTGCAGTTTGCCTACTTGCAACCATATGGCTCAGAAGTTCTGCTTTTTTTGTTTGCAATTGTAGGTTTGCAGTGTGACTTCTTCTATCCATGCACATGTAGGTAAGCTGAGTTTACCCTCTTACAACCATGTATTTAAGCAATTTACCCTCTTGCAACCGTGTATTTAGCAGTTTAGCCTCTTGTAATCATGTACGTTACCGGTTTACCTACTTCCAACCATGTAGGTTAGCAGTTTTCCGACTTGCAACCATGTACTTAAGTAGTTTACCTACTTGTAACCATGTAGGTTAGAGGATTATCCTCTTGCAGTTATTATTTTAGCAGTTAACCTACTTGTAACCATGTACTTGAGCAGTTTACCCTATTGCAATCATGTAGTTTTACCCGTTTACCTACTTGCATCCATATAGTTGAGCAATTTACCTACTTTGCAACCATTTAGGTTAGCAGTTTATCTACTTGCAAACGTGTACTTAAGCAGTTTACCTTATTACAATCATGTAGGTTAGCGTTTTAACCTCTTGCAAATGTGTATTAAGCAGTTTACCCTCTTGCAATTATGTAGGTTACTGGTTTACCTACTACAACCTTGTAGGTAAGCAGTTTACCTGCTTTGAACCACGTATGTTACTAGTTTACCATCGTGCAGGTATTTTGTTAGCAGTGTTCCTACTTTTAACCATGTTCTTAAGCAATTTACCCTATTGCAATCATTCAGTTTAGCCTTTTACCGTATTGCAAGCTTGTATTTTAACTCTTTACATGCTTGTAACCATGTAGGTTAGCAGTTACCCTCTTGTAACCATGTATTTAGCAGTTTAACCTCTTGTTATCATGTACGTTACCAGTTTACCTACTTTCAACCAAGTATGTTAGCAGTTTACCTACTTGCAACCATAAAGGTTAGTGGTTTACCATTTTGCAGGGATTTTTTTAGCAGTTTTCCGGTTTGCAACCATGTACTTAAGTAGTTTACCTACTTGCAACCATGTAGGTTACAGGTTTACCCTCTTGTAGCTATTATTTTAGCAGTTAACCTACTTGTAACCATGTACTTGAGCAGTTTACCCTATTGCAATCATGTAGGTTAGTGGTTTACCCTCTTGTAACCATGCACTTAAACTGTTTCCCAACTTATAACCATGTAGGTTAGCAGTTTGCCTAGTTGCCTACTCCATTCATGTAGATTAACAGTTTACCCTCTTTCAACCGTGTATTTAGCAGTTTACCCTCTTGTTATCATGTACGTTACCGGTTTACCTACTTCCAACCATGTAGGTTACCAGTTTACCTTATAACAATCATGTAGGTTAGCGTTTTACCCTCTTGCAACCATGTATTTAGCAGTTTAGCCTCTTGTAATCATGTACGTTACCGGTTTACCTACTTCCAACCATGTAGTTTAGCAGTTTACCTACTAGCACCCATTTAGGTGAGTGGTTTACCATCTTGCAGCCTTGTACCTGGGCATTTTTAATACTTGCAACAATGTACTTTAGTAGTTTACCTACTTGTAACCATGTAGGTAAGAGGTTTACCCTCTTGCAGCTATTATTTTAGCAGTTAACCTACTTGCAACCATGTACTTAAGCAATTTACCCTCTTGCCACCGTTAATTAGCAGTTTACCCTCTTGTAATCATGTACGTCACCGGATTACCTACTTCCAACCATTTAGGTTAGCAGTTTTCCTACTTTCAACCATGTACTTAAGCAATTTACCCTATTGCAATCATGCAGTGTAGTCTTTTACCGTTTTGCAACCTTGTATTTAAACTCTTTACATGCTAACAACCACGTAGGTTAGCAGTTACACTCTTGTAAGCTTGTATTTAGCAGTTTAACTTCTTGTTAACATGTAGGTTAACAGTTTACCTACTTCCAACCAAGTAGGTTAGCAGTTTACCTACTTGCAACCATGTAGGTTTATAGTGGTTTACCATCTTGCAGGGATTTTTTTAGCAGTTTTCCAACTTGCAATCATGTTCTTAAGTAGTTTACCTTCTTGTAACCATGTAGGTTACAGGATTACCCTCTTGCAGCTTTTATTTTAGCAGTTTACTTACTTGCAACCGTGTACTTAAGCAGTTTACCTTATTGCAATCATGTAGGTTAGCGTTTTACCCTCTTGCAACCGTGTATTTAGCAGTTTACCCTCTTGTAATCATGTACATTACCGGTTTACCTACTTCCAACCATGTAGGTTAGCAGTTTACCTACTTGCACCCATTTAGGTTAGTGGTTTGCCATCTTGCAGCCTTGTACCTGGGCATTTTTCCTACTTGCAACAATTTACTTTTAAGTAGTTTACCTACTTGCAACCATGTAGGTTAGAGGTTTACCCTCTTGCAATCATGTAGGTTAGCCAGTTTAACTACTTGCATCTATTTAGTTTAGCTGTTTACCTTCTTGCATGCATGTAGTTTAGCATTTTACCCACTTGCAGCCATGTAGGTTAACGGTATACCTCTTACAGCCTTGTTCGTTTGCAGTTTGCCTACTTGCAACCATATGGCTCAGAAGTTCTGCTTTTTTTGTTTGCAATTGTAGGTTTGCAGTGTGACTTCTTCTATCCATGCACATGTAGGTAAGCTGAGTTTACCCTCTTACAACCATGTATTTAAGCAATTTACCCTTGTAACCATGCACTTAAACTGTTTCCCAACTTATAACCATGTAGGTTAGCAGTTTGCCTAGTTGCCTACTCCATACATGTAGATTAACAGTTTACCCTCTTTCAACCGTGTATTTAGCAGTTTACCCTCTTGTAATCATGTACGTTACCGGTTTACCTACTTCCAACCATGTAGGTTAGCAGTTTACCTTATAACAATCATGTAGGTTAGCGTTTTACCCTCTTGCAACCATGTATTTAGCAGTTTAGCCTCTTGTTATCATGTACGTTACCGGTTTACCTACTTCCAACCATGTAGTTTAGCAGTTTACCTACTAGCACCCATTTAGGTGAGTGGTTTACCATCTTGCAGCCTTGTACCTGGGCATTTTTAATACTTGCAACAATGTACTTTAGTAGTTTACCTACTTGTAACCATGTAGGTAAGAGGTTTACCCTCTTGCAGCTATTATTTTAGCAGTTAACCTACTTGCAACCATGTACTTGAGCAGTTTACCCTATTGCAATCATGTAGGTTACCGGTTTACCTACTTGCATCCATGTAGGTTAGCAGTTTATCTACTTGCAACCGTGTACTTAAGCAATTTACCCTCTTGCAACCGTTAATTAGCAGTTTACCCTCTTGTAATCATGTACGTCACCGGATTACCTACTTCCAACCATTTAGGTTAGCAGTTTTCCTACTTTCAACCATGTACTTAAGCAATTTACCCTATTGCAATCATGCAGTGTAGTCTTTTACCGTTTTGCAACCTTGTATTTAAACTCTTTACATGCTAACAACCACGTAGGTTAGCAGTTACACTCTTGTAAGCTTGTATTTAGCAGTTTAACTTCTTGTTAACATGTAGGTTAACAGTTTACCTACTTCCAACCAAGTAGGTTAGCAGTTTACCTACTTGCAACCATGTAGGTTTATAGTGGTTTACCATCTTGCAGGGATTTTTTTAGCAGTTTTCCAACTTGCAATCATGTTCTTAAGTAGTTTACCTTCTTGTAACCATGTAGGTTACAGGATTACCCTCTTGCAGCTTTTATTTTAGCAGTTTACTTACTTGCAACCGTGTACTTAAGCAGTTTACCTTATTGCAATCATGTAGGTTAGCGTTTTACCCTCTTGCAACCGTGTATTTAGCAGTTTACCCTCTTGTAATCATGTACATTACCGGTTTACCTACTTCCAACCATGTAGGTTAGCAGTTTACCTACTTGCACCCATTTAGGTTAATGGTTTGCCATCTTGCAGCCTTGTACCTGGGCATTTTTCCTACTTGCAACAATTTACTTTTAAGTAGTTTACCTACTTGCAACCATGTAGGTTAGAGGTTTACCCTCTTGCAATCATGTAGGTTAGCCAGTTTAACTACTTGCATCTATTTAGTTTAGCTGTTTACCTTCTTGCATGCATGTAGTTTAGCATTTTACCCACTTGCAGCCATGTAGGTTAACGGTATACCTCTTACAGCCTTGTTCGTTTGCAGTTTGCCTACTTGCAACCATATGGCTCAGAAGTTCTGCTTTTTTTGTTTGCAATTGTAGGTTTGCAGTGTGACTTCTTCTATCCATGCACATGTAGGTAAGCTGAGTTTACCCTCTTACAACCATGTATTTAAGCAATTTACCCTTGTAACCATGCACTTAAACTGTTTCCCAACTTATAACCATGTAGGTTAGCAGTTTGCCTAGTTGCCTACTCCATACATGTAGATTAACAGTTTACCCTCTTTCAACCGTGTATTTAGCAGTTTACCCTCTTGTAATCATGTACGTTACCGGTTTACCTACTTCCAACCATGTAGGTTAGCAGTTTACCTTATAACAATCATGTAGGTTAGCCTTTTACCCTCTTGCAACCATGTATTTAGCAGTTTAGCCTCTTGTTATCATGTACGTTACCGGTTTACCTACTTCCAACCATGTAGTTTAGCAGTTTACCTACTAGCACCCATTTAGGTGAGTGGTTTACCATCTTGCAGCCTTGTACCTGGGCATTTTTAATACTTGCAACAATGTACTTTAGTAGTTTACCTACTTGTAACCATGTAGGTAAGAGGTTTACCCTCTTGCAGCTATTATTTTAGCAGTTAACCTACTTGCAACCATGTACTTGAGCAGTTTACCCTATTGCAATCATGTAGGTTACCGGTTTACCTACTTGCATCCATGTAGGTTAGCAGTTTATCTACTTGCAACCGTGTACTTAAGCAATTTACCCTCTTGCAACCGTTAATTAGCAGTTTACCCTCTTGTAATCATGTACGTCACCGGATTACCTACTTCCAACCATTTAGGTTAGCAGTTTTCCTACTTTCAACCATGTACTTAAGCAATTTACCCTATTGCAATCATGCAGTGTAGTCTTTTACCGTTTTGCAACCTTGTATTTAAACTCTTTACATGCTAACAACCACGTAGGTTAGCAGTTACACTCTTGTAAGCTTGTATTTAGCAGTTTAACTTCTTGTTAACATGTAGGTTAACAGTTTACCTACTTCCAACCAAGTAGGTTAGCAGTTTACCTACTTGCAACCATGTAGGTTTATAGTGGTTTACCATCTTGCAGGGATTTTTTTAGCAGTTTTCCAACTTGCAATCATGTTCTTAAGTAGTTTACCTTCTTGTAACCATGTAGGTTACAGGATTACCCTCTTGCAGCTTTTATTTTAGCAGTTTACTTACTTGCAACCGTGTACTTAAGCAGTTTACCTTATTGCAATCATGTAGGTTAGCGTTTTACCCTCTTGCAACCGTGTATTTAGCAGTTTACCCTCTTGTAATCATGTACGTTACCGGTTTACCTACTTCCAACCATGTAGGTTAGCAGTTTACCTACTTGCACCCATTTAGGTTAGTGGTTTGCCATCTTGCAGCCTTGTACCTGGGCATTTTTCCTACTTGCAACAATTTACTTTTAAGTAGTTTACCTACTTGCAACCATGTAGGTTAGAGGTTTACCCTCTTGCAATCATGTAGGTTAGCCAGTTTAACTACTTGCATCTATTTAGTTTAGCTGTTTACCTTCTTGCATGCATGTAGTTTAGCATTTTACCCACTTGCAGCCATGTAGGTTAACGGTATACCTCTTACAGCCTTGTTCGTTTGCAGTTTGCCTACTTGCAACCATATGGCTCAGAAGTTCTGCTTTTTTTGTTTGCAATTGTAGGTTTGCAGTGTGACTTCTTCTATCCATTCACATGTAGGTAAGCTGAGTTTACCCTCTTACAACCATGTATTTAAGCAATTTACCCTCTTGCAACCGTGTATTTAGCAGTTTAGCCTCTTGTTATCATGTACGTTACCGGTTTACCTACTTCCAACCATTTAGGTTAGCAGTTTTCCTACTTTCAACCATGTACTTAAGCAATTTACCCTATTGCAATCATGCAGTGTAGTCTTTTACCATTTTGCAACCTTGTATTTAAACTCTTTACATGCTAACAACCACGTAGGTTAGCAGTTACACTCTTGTAAGCTTGTATTTAGCAGTTTAACTTCTTGTTAACATGTAGGTTAACAGTTTACCTACTTCCAACCAAGTAGGTTAGCAGTTTACCTACTTGCAACCATGTAGGTTTATAGTGGTTTACCATCTTGCAGGGATTTTTTTAGCAGTTTTCCAACTTGCAATCATGTTCTTAAGTAGTTTACCTTCTTGTAACCATGTAGGTTACAGGATTACCCTCTTGCAGCTTTTATTTTAGCAGTTTACTTACTTGCAACCGTGTACTTAAGCAGTTTACCTTATTGCAATCATGTAGGTTAGCGTTTTACCCTCTTGCAACCGTGTATTTAGCAGTTTACCCTCTTGTAATCATGTACGTTACCGGTTTACCTACTTCCAACCATGTAGGTTAGCAGTTTACCTACTTGCACCCATTTAGGTTAGTGGTTTACCATCTTGCAGCCTTGTACCTGGGCATTTTTCCTACTTGCAACAATGTACTTGTAAGTAGTTTACCTACTTGCAACCATGAAGGTTAGAGGTTAAGCCTCTTGCAGCTATTATTTTAGCAGTTAACCTACTTGCAACCATGTACTTGAGCAGTTTACCCTATTGCAATCATGTAGGTTTCCGGTTTACCTACTTGCATCCATATAGTTGAGCAATTTACCTACTTTGCAACCATGTAGGTAAGCAGTTTACCTGCTTGGAACCATGCAGGTTACTTGTTTACCATCGTGCAGGTATTTTGTTAGCAGTTTTCCTACTTTTAACCATGTACTTAAGCAATTTACCCTATTGCAATCATGCAGTTTAGCCTTTTACGGTTTTGCACGATTGTATTTAAACTCTTTACATGCTTGCAACCATGTAGGTTAGCAGTTACCCTCTTGTAACCATGTATTTAGCAGTTTAACCTCTTGTTATCATGTACGTTACCGGTTTACCTACTTCCAACCAAGTAGGCTAGCAGTTTACCTACTTGTAACCATATAGGTTAGTGGTTTACCATTTTGCAGGGATTTTTTTAGCAGTTTTCCGACTTGCAACCATGTACTTAAGTAGTTTACCGACTTGCAACCATGTGGGTTACAGGGTTACCCTCTTGCAGCTATTATTTAAGCAGTTAACCTACTTTCAACCATGCACTTGAGCAGTTTACCCTATTGCAATCATGTAGGTTAGTGGTTTACCCTCTTGTAACCATGCACTTAAACTGTTTCCCAACTTATAACCATGTAGGTTAGCAGTTTGCCTAGCTGCCTACTCCATTCATGTAGATTAACAGTTTACCCTCTTTCAACCATGTATTTTTCAGTTTACCCTCTTGCAATCATGTAGTTTACCGGTTTCCCTACTTGCATACATATAGTTTAGCATTTTACCCACTTGCAGCCATGTAGGTTAACGGTATACCTCTTACAGCCTTGTTCGTTTGCAGTTTGCCTACTTGCAACCATATGGCTCAGAAGTTCTGCTGTTTTTGTTTGCAATTGTAGGTTTGCAGTGTGACTTCTTCTATCCATGCACATGTAGGTAAGCTGAGTTTACCCTCTTACAACCATGTATTTAAGCAATTTACCATCTTGCAACCGTGTATTTAGCAGTTTAGCCTCTTGTAATCATGTACGTTACCGGTTTACCTACTTCCAACCATGTAGGTTAGCAGTTTTCCGACTTGCAACCATGTACTTAAGTAGTTTACCTACTTGTAACCATGTAGGTTAGAGGATTATCCTCTTGCAGTTATTATTTTAGCAGTTAACCTACTTGTAACCATGTACTTGAGCAGTTTACCCTATTGCAATCATGTAGTTTTACCCGTTTACCTACTTGCATCCATATAGTTGAGCAATTTACCTACTTTGCAACCATTTAGGTTAGCAGTTTATCTACTTGCAAACGTGTACTTAAGCAGTTTACCTTATTACAATCATGTAGGTTAGCGTTTTAACCTCTTGCAAATGTTTATTAAGCAGTTTACCCTCTTGCAATTATGTAGGTTACTGGTTTACCTACTACAACCTTGTAGGTAAGCAGTTTACCTGCTTTGAACCACGTATGTTACTAGTTTACCATCGTGCAGGTATTTTGTTAGCAGTGTTCCTACTTTTAACCATGTTCTTAAGCAATTTACCCTATTGCAATCATTCAGTTTAGCCTTTTACCGTATTGCAAGCTTGTATTTTAACTCTTTACATGCTTGTAACCATGTAGGTTAGCAGTTACCCTCTTGTAACCATGTATTTAGCAGTTTAACCTCTTGTTATCATGTACGTTACCAGTTTACCTACTTTCAACCAAGTATGTTAGCAGTTTACCTACTTGCAACCATAAAGTTAGTGGTTTACCATTTTGCAGGGATTTTTTTAGCAGTTTTCCGGTTTGCAACCATGTACTTAAGTAGTTTACCTACTTGCAACCATGTAGGTTACAGGTTTACCCTGTTGTAGCTATTATTTTAGCAGTTAACCTACTTGCAACCATGTACTTGAGCAGTTTACCCTATTGCAATCATGTAGGTTAGTGGTTTACCCTCTTGTAACCATGCACTTAAACTGTTTCCCAACTTATAACCATGTAGGTTAGCAGTTTGCCTAGTTGCCTACTCCATTCATGTAGATTAACAGTTTACCCTCTTTCAACCGTGTATTTAGCAGTTTACCCTCTTGTTATCATGTACGTTACCGGTTTACCTACTTCCAACCATGTAGGTTACCAGTTTACCTTATAACAATCATGTAGGTTAGCATTTTACCCTCTTGCAACCATGTATTTAGCAGTTTAGCCTCTTGTAATCATGTACGTTACCGGTTTACCTACTTCCAACCATGTAGTTTAGCAGTTTACCTACTAGCACCCATTTAGGTGAGTGGTTTACCATCTTGCAGCCTTGTACCTGGGCATTTTTAATACTTGCAACAATGTACTTTAGTAGTTTACCTACTTGTAACCATGTAGGTAAGAGGTTTACCCTCTTGCAGCTATTATTTTAGCAGTTAACCTACTTGCAACCATGTACTTAAGCAATTTACCCTCTTGCAACCGTTAATTAGCAGTTTACCCTCTTGTAATCATGTACGTCACCGGATTACCTACTTCCAACCATTTAGGTTAGCAGTTTTCCTACTTTCAACCATGTACTTAAGCAATTTACCCTATTGCAATCATGCAGTGTAGTCTTTTACCGTTTTGCAACCTTGTATTTAAACTCTTTACATGCTAACAACCACGTAGGTTAGCAGTTACACTCTTGTAAGCTTGTATTTAGCAGTTTAACTTCTTGTTAACATGTAGGTTAACAGTTTACCTACTTCCAACCAAGTAGGTTAGCAGTTTACCTACTTGCAACCATGTAGGTTTATAGTGGTTTACCATCTTGCAGGGATTTGTTTAGCAGTTTTCCAACTTGCAATCATGTTCTTAAGTAGTTTACCTTCTTGTAACCATGTAGGTTACAGGATTACCCTCTTGCAGCTTTTATTTTAGCAGTTTACTTACTTGCAACCGTGTACTTAAGCAGTTTACCTTATTGCAATCATGTAGGTTAGCGTTTTACCCTCTTGCAACCGTGTATTTAGCAGTTTACCCTCTTGTAATCATGTACGTTACCGGTTTACCTACTTCCAACCATGTAGGTTAGCAGTTTACCTACTTGCACCCATTTAGGTTAGTGGTTTGCCATCTTGCAGCCTTGTACCTGGGCATTTTTCCTACTTGCAACAATTTACTTTTAAGTAGTTTACCTACTTGCAACCATGTAGGTTAGAGGATTACCCTCTTGCAATCATGTGGGTTAGCCAGTTTAACTACTTGCATCTATTTAGTTTAGCTGTTTACCTTCTTGCATGCATGTAGTTTAGCATTTTACCCACTTGCAGCCATGTAGGTTAACGGTATACCTCTTACAGCCTTGTTCGTTTGCAGTTTGCCTACTTGCAACCATATGGCTCAGAAGTTCTGCTTTTTTTGTTTGCAATTGTAGGTTTGCAGTGTGACTTCTTCTATCCATGCACATGTAGGTAAGCTGAGTTTACCCTCTTACAACCATGTATTTAAGCAATTTACCCTTGTAACCATGCACTTAAACTGTTTCCCAACTTATAACCATGTAGGTTAGCAGTTTGCCTAGTTGCCTACTCCATATATGTAGATTAACAGTTTACCCTCTTTCAACCGTGTATTTAGCAGTTTACCCTCTTGTAATCATGTAGTTTACCGGTTTCCCTACTTCCAACCATGTAGGTTAGCAGTTTACCTTATAACAATCATGTAGGTTAGCGTTTTACCCTCTTGCAACCATGTATTTAGCAGTTTAGCCTCTTGTAATCATGTACGTTACCGGTTTACCTACTTCCAACCATGTAGTTTAGCAGTTTACCTACTTGCACCCATTTAGGTTAGTGGTTTGCCATCTTGCAGCCTTGTACCTGGGCATTTTTCCTACTTGCAACAATTTACTTTTAAGTAGTTTACCTACTTGCAACCATGTAGGTTAGAGGTTTACCCTCTTGCAATCATGTAGGTTAGCCAGTTTAACTACTTGCATCTATTTAGTTTAGCTGTTTACCTTCTTGCATGCATGTAGTTTAGCATTTTACCCACTTGCAGCCATGTAGGTTAACGGTATACCTCTTACAGCCTTGTTCGTTTGCAGTTTGCCTACTTGCAACCATATGGCTCAGAAGTTCTGCTTTTTTTGTTTGCAATTGTAGGTTTGCAGTGTGACTTCTTCTATCCATTCACATGTAGGTAAGCTGAGTTTACCCTCTTACAACCATGTATTTAAGCAATTTACCCTCTTGCAACCGTGTATTTAGCAGTTTAGCCTCTTGTAATCATGTACGTTACCGGTTTACCTACTTCCAACCATTTAGGTTAGCAGTTTTCCTACTTTCAACCATGTACTTAAGCAATTTACCCTATTGCAATCATGCAGTGTAGTCTTTTACCATTTTGCAACCTTGTATTTAAACTCTTTACATGCTAACAACCACGTAGGTTAGCAGTTACACTCTTGTAAGCTTGTATTTAGCAGTTTAACTTCTTGTTTACATGTAGGTTAACAGTTTACCTACTTCCAACCAAGTAGGTTAGCAGTTTACCTACTTGCAACCATGTAGGTTTATAGTGGTTTACCATCTTGCAGGGATTTGTTTAGCAGTTTTCCAACTTGCAATCATGTTCTTAAGTAGTTTACCTTCTTGTAACCATGTAGGTTACAGGATTACCCTCTTGCAGCTTTTATTTTAGCAGTTTACTTACTTGCAACCGTGTACTTAAGCAGTTTACCTTATTGCAATCATGTAGGTTAGCGTTTTACCCTCTTGCAACCGTGTATTTAGCAGTTTACCCTCTTGTAATCATGTACGTTACCGGTTTACCTACTTCCAACCATGTAGGTTAGCAGTTTACCTACTTGCACCCATTTAGGTTAGTGGTTTGCCATCTTGCAGCCTTGTACCTGGGCATTTTTCCTACTTGCAACAATTTACTTTTAAGTAGTTTACCTACTTGCAACCATGTAGGTTAGAGGTTTACCCTCTTGCAATCATGTAGGTTAGCCAGTTTAACTACTTGCATCTATTTAGTTTAGCTGTTTACCTTCTTGCATGCATGTAGTTTAGCATTTTACCCACTTGCAGCCATGTAGGTTAACGGTATACCTCTTACAGCCTTGTTCGTTTGCAGTTTGCCTACTTGCAACCATATGGCTCAGAAGTTCTGCTTTTTTTGTTTGCAATTGTAGGTTTGCAGTGTGACTTCTTCTATCCATGCACATGTAGGTAAGCTGAGTTTACCCTCTTACAACCATGTATTTAAGCAATTTACCCTTGTAACCATGCACTTAAACTGTTTCCCAACTTATAACCATGTAGGTTAGCAGTTTGCCTAGTTGCCTACTCCATATATGTAGATTAACAGTTTACCCTCTTTCAACCGTGTATTTAGCAGTTTACCCTCTTGTAATCATGTAGTTTACCGGTTTCCCTACTTCCAACCATGTAGGTTAGCAGTTTACCTTATAACAATCATGTAGGTTAGCGTTTTACCCTCTTGCAACCATGTATTTAGCAGTTTAGCCTCTTGTAATCATGTACGTTACCGGTTTACCTACTTCCAACCATGTAGTTTAGCAGTTTACCTACTAGCACCCATTTAGGTGAGTGGTTTACCATCTTGCAGCCTTGTACCTGGGCATTTTTAATACTTGCAACAATGTACTTTAGTAGTTTACCTACTTGTAACCATGTAGGTAAGAGGTTTACCCTCTTGCAGCTATTATTTTAGCAGTTAACCTACTTGCAACCATGTACTTGAGCAGTTTACCCTATTGCAATCATGTAGGTTACCGGTTTACCTACTTGCTTCCATGTTGGTTAGCAGTTTATCTACTTGCAACCATGTACTTAAGCAATTTACCGTCTTTAAATCGTGTATTTAGCAGTTTACCCTCTTGTGATCTTGTACTTTACCGGTTTACCTACTTCCAACCATGTAGGTTAGCAGTTAAGCTACTTGCAGCCATTTGGGTTAGTGGTTTACCATCTTGCAGCCTTGTACCTGGCCATTTTTCCTACTTGCAACAATGTACTTGTAAGTAGTTTACCTACTTGCAACCATGAAGGTTAGAGGTTAAGCCTCTTGCAGCTATTATTTTAGCAGTTAACCTACTTGCAACCATGTACTTGAGCAGTTTACCCTATTGCAATCATGTAGGTTTCCGGTTTACCTACTTGCATCCATATAGTTGAGCAATTTACCTACTTTGCAACCATGTAGGTAAGCAGTTTACCTGCTTGGAACCATGCAGGTTACTTGTTTACCATCGTGCAGGTATTTTGTTAGCAGTTTTCCTACTTTTAACCATGTACTTAAGCAATTTACCCTATTGCAATCATGCAGTGTAGCCTTTTACGGTTTTGCACGATTGTATTTAAACTCTTTACATGCTTGCAACCATGTAGGTTAGCAGTTACCCTCTTGTAACCATGTATTTAGCAGTTTAACCTCTTGTTATCATGTACGTTACCGGTTTACCTACTTCCAACCAAGTAGGCTAGCAGTTTACCTACTTGTAACCATATAGGTTAGTGGTTTACCATTTTGCAGGGATTTTTTTAGCAGTTTTCCGACTTGCAACCATGTACTTAAGTAGTTTACCGACTTGCAACCATGTAGGTTACAGGGTTACCCTCTTGCAGCTATTATTTAAGCAGTTAACCTACTTTCAACCATGCGCTTGAGCAGTTTACCCTATTGCAATCATGTAGGTTAGTGGTTTACCCTCTTGTAACCATGCACTTAAACTGTTTCCCAACTTATAACCATGTAGGTTAGCAGTTTGCCTAGCTGCCTACTCCATTCATGTAGATTAACAGTTTACCCTCTTTCAACCATGTATTTTTCAGTTTACCCTCTTGCAATCATGTAGTTTACCGGTTTCCCTACTTGCATACATATAGTTTAGCATTTTACCCACTTGCAGCCATGTAGGTTAACGGTATACCTCTTACAGCCTTGTTCGTTTGCAGTTTGCCTACTTGCAACCATATGGCTCAGAAGTTCTGCTTTTTTTGTTTGCAATTGTAGGTTTGCAGTGTGACTTCTTCTATCCATGCACATGTAGGTAAGCTGAGTTTACCCTCTTACAACCATGTATTTAAGCAATTTACCCTCTTGCAACCGTGTATTTAGCAGTTTAGCCTCTTGTAATCATGTACGTTACCGGTTTACCTACTTCCAACCATGTAGGTTAGCAGTTTTCCGACTTGCAACCATGTACTTAAGTAGTTTACCTACTTGTAACCATGTAGGTTAGAGGATTATCCTCTTGCAGTTATTATTTTAGCAGTTAACCTACTTGTAACCATGTACTTGAGCAGTTTACCCTATTGCAATCATGTAGTTTTACCCGTTTACCTACTTGCATCCATATAGTTGAGCAATTTACCTACTTTGCAACCATTTAGGTTAGCAGTTTATCTACTTGCAAACGTGTACTTAAGCAGTTTACCTTATTACAATCATGTAGGTTAGCGTTTTAACCTCTTGCAAATGTGTATTAAGCAGTTTACCCTCTTGCAATTATGTAGGTTACTGGTTTACCTACTACAACCTTGTAGGTAAGCAGTTTACCTGCTTTGAACCACGTATGTTACTAGTTTACCATCGTGCAGGTATTTTGTTAGCAGTGTTCCTACTTTTAACCATGTTCTTAAGCAATTTACCCTATTGCAATCATTCAGTTTAGCCTTTTACCGTATTGCAAGCTTGTATTTTAACTCTTTACATGCTTGTAACCATGTAGGTTAGCAGTTACCCTCTTGTAACCATGTATTTAGCAGTTTAACCTCTTGTTATCATGTACGTTACCAGTTTACCTACTTTCAACCAAGTATGTTAGCAGTTTACCTACTTGCAACCATAAAGGTTAGTGGTTTACCATTTTGCAGGGATTTTTTTAGCAGTTTTCCGGTTTGCAACCATGTACTTAAGTAGTTTACCTACTTGCAACCATGTAGGTTACAGGTTTACCCTCTTGTAGCTATTATTTTAGCAGTTAACCTACTTGTAACCATGTACTTGAGCAGTTTACCCTATTGCAATCATGTAGGTTAGTGGTTTACCCTCTTGTAACCATGCACTTAAACTGTTTCCCAACTTATAACCATGTAGGTTAGCAGTTTGCCTAGTTGCCTACTCCATTCATGTAGATTAACAGTTTACCCTCTTTCAACCGTGTATTTAGCAGTTTACCCTCTTGTTATCATGTACGTTACCGGTTTACCTACTTCCAACCATGTAGGTTACCAGTTTACCTTATAACAATCATGTAGGTTAGCGTTTTACCCTCTTGCAACCATGTATTTAGCAGTTTAGCCTCTTGTAATCATGTACGTTACCGGTTTACCTACTTCCAACCATGTAGTTTAGCAGTTTACCTACTAGCACCCATTTAGGTGAGTGGTTTACCATCTTGCAGCCTTGTACCTGGGCATTTTTAATACTTGCAACAATGTACTTTAGTAGTTTACCTACTTGTAACCATGTAGGTAAGAGGTTTACCCTCTTGCAGCTATTATTTTAGCAGTTAACCTACTTGCAACCATGTACTTAAGCAATTTACCCTCTTGCCACCGTTAATTAGCAGTTTACCCTCTTGTAATCATGTACGTCACCGGATTACCTACTTCCAACCATTTAGGTTAGCAGTTTTCCTACTTTCAACCATGTACTTAAGCAATTTACCCTATTGCAATCATGCAGTGTAGTCTTTTACCGTTTTGCAACCTTGTATTTAAACTCTTTACATGCTAACAACCACGTAGGTTAGCAGTTACACTCTTGTAAGCTTGTATTTAGCAGTTTAACTTCTTGTTAACATGTAGGTTAACAGTTTACCTACTTCCAACCAAGTAGGTTAGCAGTTTACCTACTTGCAACCATGTAGGTTTATAGTGGTTTACCATCTTGCAGGGATTTTTTTAGCAGTTTTCCAACTTGCAATCATGTTCTTAAGTAGTTTACCTTCTTGTAACCATGTAGGTTACAGGATTACCCTCTTGCAGCTTTTATTTTAGCAGTTTACTTACTTGCAACCGTGTACTTAAGCAGTTTACCTTATTGCAATCATGTAGGTTAGCGTTTTACCCTCTTGCAACCGTGTATTTAGCAGTTTACCCTCTTGTAATCATGTACGTTACCGGTTTACCTACTTCCAACCATGTAGGTTAGCAGTTTACCTACTTGCACCCATTTAGGTTAGTGGTTTGCCATCTTGCAGCCTTGTACCTGGGCATTTTTCCTACTTGCAACAATTTACTTTTAAGTAGTTTACCTACTTGCAACCATGTAGGTTAGAGGTTTACCCTCTTGCAATCATGTAGGTTAGCCAGTTTAACTACTTGCATCTATTTAGTTTAGCTGTTTACCTTCTTGCATGCATGTAGTTTAGCATTTTACCCACTTGCAGCCATGTAGGTTAACGGTATACCTCTTACAGCCTTGTTCGTTTGCAGTTTGCCTACTTGCAACCATATGGCTCAGAAGTTCTGCTTTTTTTGTTTGCAATTGTAGGTTTGCAGTGTGACTTCTTCTATCCATGCACATGTAGGTAAGCTGAGTTTACCCTCTTACAACCATGTATTTAAGCAATTTACCCTTGTAACCATGCACTTAAACTGTTTCCCAACTTATAACCATGTAGGTTAGCAGTTTGCCTAGTTGCCTACTCCATACATGTAGATTAACAGTTTACCCTCTTTCAACCGTGTATTTAGCAGTTTACCCTCTTGTAATCATGTACGTTACCGGTTTACCTACTTCCAACCATGTAGGTTAGCAGTTTACCTTATAACAATCATGTAGGTTAGCCTTTTACCCTCTTGCAACCATGTATTTAGCAGTTTAGCCTCTTGTTATCATGTACGTTACCGGTTTACCTACTTCCAACCATGTAGTTTAGCAGTTTACCTACTAGCACCCATTTAGGTGAGTGGTTTACCATCTTGCAGCCTTGTACCTGGGCATTTTTAATACTTGCAACAATGTACTTTAGTAGTTTACCTACTTGTAACCATGTAGGTAAGAGGTTTACCCTCTTGCAGCTATTATTTTAGCAGTTAACCTACTTGCAACCATGTACTTGAGCAGTTTACCCTATTGCAATCATGTAGGTTACCGGTTTACCTACTTGCATCCATGTAGGTTAGCAGTTTATCTACTTGCAACCGTGTACTTAAGCAATTTACCCTCTTGCAACCGTTAATTAGCAGTTTACCCTCTTGTAATCATGTACGTCACCGGATTACCTACTTCCAACCATTTAGGTTAGCAGTTTTCCTACTTTCAACCATGTACTTAAGCAATTTACCCTATTGCAATCATGCAGTGTAGTCTTTTACCGTTTTGCAACCTTGTATTTAAACTCTTTACATGCTAACAACCACGTAGGTTAGCAGTTACACTCTTGTAAGCTTGTATTTAGCAGTTTAACTTCTTGTTAACATGTAGGTTAACAGTTTACCTACTTCCAACCAAGTAGGTTAGCAGTTTACCTACTTGCAACCATGTAGGTTTATAGTGGTTTACCATCTTGCAGGGATTTTTTTAGCAGTTTTCCAACTTGCAATCATGTTCTTAAGTAGTTTACCTTCTTGTAACCATGTAGGTTACAGGATTACCCTCTTGCAGCTTTTATTTTAGCAGTTTACTTACTTGCAACCGTGTACTTAAGCAGTTTACCTTATTGCAATCATGTAGGTTAGCGTTTTACCCTCTTGCAACCGTGTATTTAGCAGTTTACCCTCTTGTAATCATGTACGTTACCGGTTTACCTACTTCCAACCATGTAGGTTAGCAGTTTACCTACTTGCACCCATTTAGGTTAGTGGTTTGCCATCTTGCAGCCTTGTACCTGGGCATTTTTCCTACTTGCAACAATTTACTTTTAAGTAGTTTACCTACTTGCAACCATGTAGGTTAGAGGTTTACCCTCTTGCAATCATGTAGGTTAGCCAGTTTAACTACTTGCATCTATTTAGTTTAGCTGTTTACCTTCTTGCATGCATGTAGTTTAGCATTTTACCCACTTGCAGCCATGTAGGTTAACGGTATACCTCTTACAGCCTTGTTCGTTTGCAGTTTGCCTACTTGCAACCATATGGCTCAGAAGTTCTGCTTTTTTTGTTTGCAATTGTAGGTTTGCAGTGTGACTTCTTCTATCCATTCACATGTAGGTAAGCTGAGTTTACCCTCTTACAACCATGTATTTAAGCAATTTACCCTCTTGCAACCGTGTATTTAGCAGTTTAGCCTCTTGTAATCATGTACGTTACCGGTTTACCTACTTCCAACCATGTAGGTTAGCAGTTTTCCGACTTGCAACCATGTACTTAAGTAGTTTACCTACTTGTAACCATGTAGGTTAGAGGATTATCCTCTTGCAGTTATTATTTTAGCAGTTAACCTACTTGTAACCATGTACTTGAGCAGTTTACCCTATTGCAATCATGTAGTTTTACCCGTTTACCTACTTGCATCCATATAGTTGAGCAATTTACCTACTTTGCAACCATGTAGGTTAGCAGTTTTCCGACTTGCAACCATGTACTTAAGTAGTTTACCTACTTGTAACCATGTAGGTTAGAGGATTATCCTCTTGCAGTTATTATTTTAGCAGTTAACCTACTTGTAACCATGTACTTGAGCAGTTTACCCTATTGCAATCATGTAGTTTTACCCGTTTACCTACTTGCATCCATATAGTTGAGCAATTTACCTACTTTGCAACCATTTAGGTTAGCAGTTTATCTACTTGCAAACGTGTACTTAAGCAGTTTACCTTATTACAATCATGTAGGTTAGCGTTTTAACCTCTTGCAAATGTGTATTAAGCAGTTTACCCTCTTGCAATTATGTAGGTTACTGGTTTACCTACTACAACCTTGTAGGTAAGCAGTTTACCTGCTTTGAACCACGTATGTTACTAGTTTACCATCGTGCAGGTATTTTGTTAGCAGTGTTCCTACTTTTAACCATGTTCTTAAGCAATTTACCCTATTGCAATCATTCAGTTTAGCCTTTTACCGTATTGCAAGCTTGTATTTTAACTCTTTACATGCTTGTAACCATGTAGGTTAGCAGTTACCCTCTTGTAACAATGTATTTAGCAGTTTAACCTCTTGTTATCATGTACGTTACCGGTTTACCTACTTTCAACCAAGTATGTTAGCAGTTTACCTACTTGCAACCATAAAGGTTAGTGGTTTACCATTTTGCAGCCTTGTACCTGGGCATTTTTCCTACTTGCAACAATGTACTTGTAAGTAGTTTACCTACTTGCAACCATGAAGGTTAGAGGTTAAGCCTCTTGCAGCTATTATTTTAGCAGTTAACCTACTTGCAACCATGTACTTGAGCAGTTTACCCTATTGCAATCATGTAGGTTTCCGGTTTACCTACTTGCATCCATATAGTTGAGCAATTTACCTACTTTGCAACCATGTAGGTAAGCAGTTTACCTGCTTGGAACCATGCAGGTTACTTGTTTACCATCGTGCAGGTATTTTGTTAGCAGTTTTCCTACTTTTAACCATGTACTTAAGCAATTTACCCTATTGCAATCATGCAGTGTAGCCTTTTACGGTTTTGCACGATTGTATTTAAACTCTTTACATGCTTGCAACCATGTAGGTTAGCAGTTACCCTCTTGTAACCATGTATTTAGCAGTTTAACCTCTTGTTATCATGTACGTTACCGGTTTACCTACTTCCAACCAAGTAGGCTAGCAGTTTACCTACTTGTAACCATATAGGTTAGTGGTTTACCATTTTGCAGGGATTTTTTTAGCAGTTTTCCGACTTGCAACCATGTACTTAAGTAGTTTACCGACTTGCAACCATGTAGGTTACAGGGTTACCCTCTTGCAGCTATTATTTAAGCAGTTAACCTACTTTCAACCATGCGCTTGAGCAGTTTACCCTATTGCAATCATGTAGGTTAGTGGTTTACCCTCTTGTAACCATGCACTTAAACTGTTTCCCAACTTATAACCATGTAGGTTAGCAGTTTGCCTAGCTGCCTACTCCATTCATGTAGATTAACAGTTTACCCTCTTTCAACCATGTATTTTTCAGTTTACCCTCTTGCAATCATGTAGTTTACCGGTTTCCCTACTTGCATACATATAGTTTAGCATTTTACCCACTTGCAGCCATGTAGGTTAACGGTATACCTCTTACAGCCTTGTTCGTTTGCAGTTTGCCTACTTGCAACCATATGGCTCAGAAGTTCTGCTTTTTTTGTTTGCAATTGTAGGTTTGCAGTGTGACTTCTTCTATCCATGCACATGTAGGTAAGCTGAGTTTACCCTCTTACAACCATGTATTTAAGCAATTTACCCTCTTGCAACCGTGTATTTAGCAGTTTAGCCTCTTGTAATCATGTACGTTACCGGTTTACCTACTTCCAACCATGTAGGTTAGCAGTTTTCCGACTTGCAACCATGTACTTAAGTAGTTTACCTACTTGTAACCATGTAGGTTAGAGGATTATCCTCTTGCAGTTATTATTTTAGCAGTTAACCTACTTGTAACCATGTACTTGAGCAGTTTACCCTATTGCAATCATGTAGTTTTACCCGTTTACCTACTTGCATCCATATAGTTGAGCAATTTACCTACTTTGCAACCATTTAGGTTAGCAGTTTATCTACTTGCAAACGTGTACTTAAGCAGTTTACCTTATTACAATCATGTAGGTTAGCGTTTTAACCTCTTGCAAATGTGTATTAAGCAGTTTACCCTCTTGCAATTATGTAGGTTACTGGTTTACCTACTACAACCTTGTAGGTAAGCAGTTTACCTGCTTTGAACCACGTATGTTACTAGTTTACCATCGTGCAGGTATTTTGTTAGCAGTGTTCCTACTTTTAACCATGTTCTTAAGCAATTTACCCTATTGCAATCATTCAGTTTAGCCTTTTACCGTATTGCAAGCTTGTATTTTAACTCTTTACATGCTTGTAACCATGTAGGTTAGCAGTTACCCTCTTGTAACCATGTATTTAGCAGTTTAACCTCTTGTTATCATGTACGTTACCAGTTTACCTACTTTCAACCAAGTATGTTAGCAGTTTACCTACTTGCAACCATAAAGGTTAGTGGTTTACCATTTTGCAGGGATTTTTTTAGCAGTTTTCCGGTTTGCAACCATGTACTTAAGTAGTTTACCTACTTGCAACCATGTAGGTTACAGGTTTACCCTCTTGTAGCTATTATTTTAGCAGTTAACCTACTTGTAACCATGTACTTGAGCAGTTTACCCTATTGCAATCATGTAGGTTAGTGGTTTACCCTCTTGTAACCATGCACTTAAACTGTTTCCCAACTTATAACCATGTAGGTTAGCAGTTTGCCTAGTTGCCTACTCCATTCATGTAGATTAACAGTTTACCCTCTTTCAACCGTGTATTTAGCAGTTTACCCTCTTGTTATCATGTACGTTACCGGTTTACCTACTTCCAACCATGTAGGTTACCAGTTTACCTTATAACAATCATGTAGGTTAGCGTTTTACCCTCTTGCAACCATGTATTTAGCAGTTTACCCTCTTGTAATCATGTACGTCACCGGATTACCTACTTCCAACCATTTAGGTTAGCAGTTTTCCTACTTTCAACCATGTACTTAAGCAATTTACCCTATTGCAATCATGCAGTGTAGTCTTTTACCGTTTTGCAACCTTGTATTTAAACTCTTTACATGCTAACAACCACGTAGGTTAGCAGTTACACTCTTGTAAGCTTGTATTTAGCAGTTTAACTTCTTGTTAACATGTAGGTTAACAGTTTACCTACTTCCAACCAAGTAGGTTAGCAGTTTACCTACTTGCAACCATGTAGGTTTATAGTGGTTTACCATCTTGCAGGGATTTTTTTAGCAGTTTTCCAACTTGCAATCATGTTCTTAAGTAGTTTACCTTCTTGTAACCATGTAGGTTACAGGATTACCCTCTTGCAGCTTTTATTTTAGCAGTTTACTTACTTGCAACCGTGTACTTAAGCAGTTTACCTTATTGCAATCATGTAGGTTAGCGTTTTACCCTCTTGCAACCGTGTATTTAGCAGTTTACCCTCTTGTAATCATGTACGTTACCGGTTTACCTACTTCCAACCATGTAGGTTAGCAGTTTACCTACTTGCACCCATTTAGGTTAGTGGTTTGCCATCTTGCAGCCTTGTACCTGGGCATTTTTCCTACTTGCAACAATTTACTTTTAAGTAGTTTACCTACTTGCAACCATGTAGGTTAGAGGTTTACCCTCTTGCAATCATGTAGGTTAGCCAGTTTAACTACTTGCATCTATTTAGTTTAGCTGTTTACCTTCTTGCATGCATGTAGTTTAGCATTTTACCCACTTGCAGCCATGTAGGTTAACGGTATACCTCTTACAGCCTTGTTCGTTTGCAGTTTGCCTACTTGCAACCATATGGCTCAGAAGTTCTGCTTTTTTTGTTTGCAATTGTAGGTTTGCAGTGTGACTTCTTCTATCCATGCACATGTAGGTAAGCTGAGTTTACCCTCTTACAACCATGTATTTAAGCAATTTACCCTTGTAACCATGCACTTAAACTGTTTCCCAACTTATAACCATGTAGGTTAGCAGTTTGCCTAGTTGCCTACTCCATACATGTAGATTAACAGTTTACCCTCTTTCAACCGTGTATTTAGCAGTTTACCCTTTTGTAATCATGTACGTTACCGGTTTACCTACTTCCAACCATGTAGGTTAGCAGTTTACCTTATAACAATCATGTAGGTTAGCGTTTTACCCTCTTGCAACCATGTATTTAGCAGTTTAGCCTCTTGTTATCATGTACGTTACCGGTTTACCTACTTCCAACCATGTAGTTTAGCAGTTTACCTACTAGCACCCATTTAGGTGAGTGGTTTACCATCTTGCAGCCTTGTACCTGGGCATTTTTAATACTTGCAACAATGTACTTTAGTAGTTTACCTACTTGTAACCATGTAGGTAAGAGGTTTACCCTCTTGCAGCTATTATTTTAGCAGTTAACCTACTTGCAACCATGTACTTGAGCAGTTTACCCTATTGCAATCATGTAGGTTACCGGTTTACCTACTTGCATCCATGTAGGTTAGCAGTTTATCTACTTGCAACCGTGTACTTAAGCAATTTACCCTCTTGCAACCGTTAATTAGCAGTTTACCCTCTTGTAATCATGTACGTCACCGGATTACCTACTTCCAACCATTTAGGTTAGCAGTTTTCCTACTTTCAACCATGTACTTAAGCAATTTACCCTATTGCAATCATGCAGTGTAGTCTTTTACCGTTTTGCAACCTTGTATTTAAACTCTTTACATGCTAACAACCACGTAGGTTAGCAGTTACACTCTTGTAAGCTTGTATTTAGCAGTTTAACTTCTTGTTAACATGTAGGTTAACAGTTTACCTACTTCCAACCAAGTAGGTTAGCAGTTTACCTACTTGCAACCATGTAGGTTTATAGTGGTTTACCATCTTGCAGGGATTTTTTTAGCAGTTTTCCAACTTGCAATCATGTTCTTAAGTAGTTTACCTTCTTGTAACCATGTAGGTTACAGGATTACCCTCTTGCAGCTTTTATTTTAGCAGTTTACTTACTTGCAACCGTGTACTTAAGCAGTTTACCTTATTGCAATCATGTAGGTTAGCGTTTTACCCTCTTGCAACCGTGTATTTAGCAGTTTACCCTCTTGTAATCATGTACGTTACCGGTTTACCTACTTCCAACCATGTAGGTTAGCAGTTTACCTACTTGCACCCATTTAGGTTAGTGGTTTGCCATCTTGCAGCCTTGTACCTGGGCATTTTTCCTACTTGCAACAATTTACTTTTAAGTAGTTTACCTACTTGCAACCATGTAGGTTAGAGGTTTACCCTCTTGCAATCATGTAGGTTAGCCAGTTTAACTACTTGCATCTATTTAGTTTAGCTGTTTACCTTCTTGCATGCATGTAGTTTAGCATTTTACCCACTTGCAGCCATGTAGGTTAACGGTATACCTCTTACAGCCTTGTTCGTTTGCAGTTTGCCTACTTGCAACCATATGGCTCAGAAGTTCTGCTTTTTTTGTTTGCAATTGTAGGTTTGCAGTGTGACTTCTTCTATCCATTCACATGTAGGTAAGCTGAGTTTACCCTCTTACAACCATGTATTTAAGCAATTTACCCTCTTGCAACCGTGTATTTAGCAGTTTAGCCTCTTGTAATCATGTACGTTACCGGTTTACCTACTTCCAACCATGTAGGTTAGCAGTTTTCCGACTTGCAACCATGTACTTAAGTAGTTTACCTACTTGTAACCATGTAGGTTAGAGGATTATCCTCTTGCAGTTATTATTTTAGCAGTTAACCTACTTGTAACCATGTACTTGAGCAGTTTACCCTATTGCAATCATGTAGTTTTACCCGTTTACCTACTTGCATCCATATAGTTGAGCAATTTACCTACTTTGCAACCATGTAGGTTAGCAGTTTTCCGACTTGCAACCATGTACTTAAGTAGTTTACCTACTTGTAACCATGTAGGTTAGAGGATTATCCTCTTGCAGTTATTATTTTAGCAGTTTACCTACTTGTAACCATGTACTTGAGCAGTTTACCCTATTGCAATCATGTAGTTTTACCCGTTTACCTACTTGCATCCATATAGTTGAGCAATTTACCTACTTTGCAACCATTTAGGTTAGCAGTTTATCTACTTGCAAACGTGTACTTAAGCAGTTTACCTTATTACAATCATGTAGGTTAGCGTTTTAACCTCTTGCAAATGTGTATTAAGCAGTTTACCCTCTTGCAATTATGTAGGTTACTGGTTTACCTACTACAACCTTGTAGGTAAGCAGTTTACCTGCTTTGAACCACGTATGTTACTAGTTTACCATCGTGCAGGTATTTTGTTAGCAGTGTTCCTACTTTTAACCATGTTCTTAAGCAATTTACCCTATTGCAATCATTCAGTTTAGCCTTTTACCGTATTGCAAGCTTGTATTTTAACTCTTTACATGCTTGTAACCATGTAGGTTAGCAGTTACCCTCTTGTAACAATGTATTTAGCAGTTTAACCTCTTGTTATCATGTACGTTACCGGTTTACCTACTTTCAACCAAGTATGTTAGCAGTTTACCTACTTGCAACCATAAAGGTTAGTGGTTTACCATTTTGCAGGGATTTTTTTTAGCAGTTTTCCGGTTTGCAACCATGTACTTAAGTAGTTTACCTACTTGCAACCATGTAGGTTACAGGTTTACCCTCTTGTAGCTATTATTTTAGCAGTTAACCTACTTGCAACCATGTACTTGAGCAGTTTACCCTATTGCAATCATGTAGGTTAGTGGTTTACCCTCTTGTAACCATGCACTTAAACTGTTTCCCAACTTATAACCATGTAGGTTAGCAGTTTGCCTAGTTGCCTACTCCATACATGTAGATTAACAGTTTACCCTCTTTCAACCGTGTATTTAGCAGTTTACCCTCTTGTAATCATGTACGTTACCGGTTTACCTACTTCCAACCATGTAGGTTAGCAGTTTACCTTATAACAATCATGTAGGTTAGCGTTTTACCCTCTTGCAACCATGTATTTAGCAGTTTAGCCTCTTGTAATCATGTACGTTACCGGTTTACCTACTTCCAACCATGTAGTTTAGCAGTTTACCTACTAGCACCCATTTAGGTGAGTGGTTTACCATCTTGCAGCCTTGTACCTGGGCATTTTTAATACTTGCAACAATGTACTTTAGTAGTTTACCTACTTGTAACCATGTAGGTAAGAGGTTTACCCTCTTGCAGCTATTATTTTAGCAGTTAACCTACTTGCAACCATGTACTTGAGCAGTTTACCCTATTGCAATCATGTAGGTTACCGGTTTACCTACTTGCATCCATGTAGGTTAGCAGTTTATCTACTTGCAACCGTGTACTTAAGCAATTTACCCTCTTGCAACCGTTAATTAGCAGTTTACCCTCTTGTAATCATGTACGTCACCGGATTACCTACTTCCAACCATTTAGGTTAGCAGTTTTCCTACTTTCAACCATGTACTTAAGCAATTTACCCTATTGCAATCATGCAGTGTAGTCTTTTACCGTTTTGCAACCTTGTATTTAAACTCTTTACATGCTAACAACCACGTAGGTTAGCAGTTACACTCTTGTAAGCTTGTATTTAGCAGTTTAACTTCTTGTTAACATGTAGGTTAACAGTTTACCTACTTCCAACCAAGTAGGTTAGCAGTTTACCTACTTGCAACCATGTAGGTTTATAGTGGTTTACCATCTTGCAGGGATTTTTTTAGCAGTTTTCCAACTTGCAATCATGTTCTTAAGTAGTTTACCTTCTTGTAACCATGTAGGTTACAGGATTACCCTCTTGCAGCTTTTATTTTAGCAGTTTACTTACTTGCAACCGTGTACTTAAGCAGTTTACCTTATTGCAATCATGTAGGTTAGCGTTTTAGCCTCTTGCAACCGTGTATTTAGCAGTTTACCCTCTTGTAATCATGTACGTTACCGGTTTACCTACTTCCAACCATGTAGGTTAGCAGTTTACCTACTTGCACCCATTTAGGTTAGTGGTTTGCCATCTTGCAGCCTTGTACCTGGGCATTTTTCCTGCTTGCAACAATTTACTTTTAAGTAGTTTACCTACTTGCAACCATGTAGGTTAGAGGTTTACCCTCTTGCAATCATGTAGGTTAGCCAGTTTAACTACTTGCATCTATTTAGTTTAGCTGTTTACCTTCTTGCATGCATGTAGTTTAGCATTTTACCCACTTGCAGCCATGTAGGTTAACGGTATACCTCTTACAGCCTTGTTCGTTTGCAGTTTGCCTACTTGCAACCATATGGCTCAGAAGTTCTGCTTTTTTTGTTTGCAATTGTAGGTTTGCAGTGTGACTTCTTCTATCCATGCACATGTAGGTAAGCTGAGTTTACCCTCTTACAACCATGTATTTAAGCAATTTACCCTCTTGCAACCGTGTATTTAGCAGTTTAGCCTCTTGTAATCATGTACGTTACCGGTTTACCTACTTCCAACCATGTAGGTTAGCAGTTTACCTACTTGCACCCATGTAGGTTAGAGGTTTACCCTCTTGAAGCTATTATTTTAGCAGTTAACCTACTTGCAACCATGTACTTGAGCAGTTTACCCTATTGCAATCATGTAGGTTACCGGTTTCCCTACTTGCATCCATATAGTTGAGCAATTTAACTACTTGCAACCATGTAGGTTAGCAGTTTATCTACTTGCAACCGTGTACTTAAGCAATTTACCCTCTTGTAACTGTGTTTTTAGCAGTTTACCCTCTTTTAATCATTTACGTTACCGGTTTATCTACTTCCAACCATGTAGGTTAGCAGTTTACCTACTTGCAGCCATTTAGGTTAGTGGTTTACCATCTTGCAGACTTGTACTTTTCCAGTTTGCCAACTTGTAACCATATGGCTCAGAAGTTCTGCTTTTTTTGTTTGCAATTGTAGGTTTGCAGTGTGACTTCTTCTATCCATGCACATTTGGGTAAGCTGAGTTTACCCTCTTACAACCATGTATTTAAGCAATTTACCCTCTTGCAACCGTGTATTTAGCAGTTTAGCCTCTTGTAATCATGTACGTTACCGGTTTACCTACTTCCAACCATGTAGTTTAGCAGTTTACCTACTAGCACCCATTTAGGTGAGTGGTTTACCATCTTGCAGCCTTGTACCTGGGCATTTTTCATACTTGCAACAATGTACTTAAATAGTTTACCTACTTGTAACCATGTAGGTAAGAGGTTTACCCTCTTGCAGCTATTATTTTAGCAGTTAACCTACTTGCAACCATGTACTTGAGCAGTTTACCCTATTGCAATCATGTAGGTTACCGGTTTACCTACTTGCATCCATGTAGGTTAGCAGTTTATCTACTTGCAACCGTGTACTTAAGCAATTTACCCTCTTGCAACCGTGTATTTAGCAGTTTACCCTCTTGTAATCATGTACGTTACCGGTTTACCTACTTCCAACCATGTAGGTTAGCAGTTTACCTACTTGCACCCATTTAGGTTAGTGGTTTACCATCTTGCAGCCTTGTACCTGGGCATTTTTCCTACTTGCAACAATGTACTTGTAAGTAGTTTACCTACTTGCAACCATGAAGGTTAGAGGTTAAGCCTCTTGCAGCTATTATTTTAGCAGTTAACCTACTTGCAACCATGTACTTGAGCAGTTTACCCTATTGCAATCATGTAGGTTTCCGGTTTACCTACTTGCATCCATATAGTTGAGCAATTTACCTACTTTGCAACCATGTAGGTAAGCAGTTTACCTGCTTGGAACCATGCAGGTTACTTGTTTACCATCGTGCAGGTATTTTGTTAGCAGTTTTCCTACTTTTAACCATGTACTTAAGCAATTTACCCTATTGCAATCATGCAGTTTAGCCTTTTACGGTTTTGCACGATTGTATTTAAACTCTTTACATGCTTGCAACCATGTAGGTTAGCAGTTACCCTCTTGTAACCATGTATTTAGCAGTTTAACCTCTTGTTATCATTTACGTTACCGGTTTACCTACTTCCAACCAAGTAGGCAAGCAGTTTACCTACTTGTAACCATATAGGTTAGTGGTTTACCATTTTGCAGGGATTTTTTTAGCAGTTTTCCGACTTGCAACCATGTACTTAAGTAGTTTACCGACTTGCAACCATGTAGGTTACAGGGTTACCCTCTTGCAGCTATTATTTAAGCAGTTAACTTACTTTCAACCATGCACTTGAGCAGTTTACCCTATTGCAATCATGTAGGTTAGTGGTTTACCCTCTTGTAACCATGCACTTAAACTGTTTCCCAACTTATAACCATGTAGGTTAGCAGTTTGCCTAGCTGCCTACTCCATTCATGTAGATTAACAGTTTACCCTCTTTCAACCATGTATTTTTCAGTTTACCCTCTTGCAATCATGTAGTTTACCGGTTTCCCTACTTGCATACATATAGTTTAGCATTTTACCCACTTGCAGCCATGTAGGTTAACGGTATACCTCTTACAGCCTTGTTCGTTTGCAGTTTGCCTACTTGCAACCATATGGCTCAGAAGTTCTGCTTTTTTTGTTTGCAATTGTAGGTTTGCAGTGTGACTTCTTCTATCCATGCACATGTAGGTAAGCTGAGTTTACCCTCTTACAACCATGTATTTAAGCAATTTACCCTCTTGCAACCGTGTATTTAGCAGTTTAGCCTCTTGTAATCATGTACGTTACCGGTTTACCTACTTCCAACCATGTAGGTTAGCAGTTTTCCGACTTGCAACCATGTACTTAAGTAGTTTACCTACTTGTAACCATGTAGGTTAGAGGATTATCCTCTTGCAGTTATTATTTTAGCAGTTAACCTACTTGTAACCATGTACTTGAGCAGTTTACCCTATTGCAATCATGTAGTTTTACCCGTTTACCTACTTGCATCCATATAGTTGAGCAATTTACCTACTTTGCAACCATTTAGGTTAGCAGTTTATCTACTTGCAAACGTGTACTTAAGCAGTTTACCTTATTACAATCATGTAGGTTAGCGTTTTAACCTCTTGCAAATGTGTATTAAGCAGTTTACCCTCTTGCAATTATGTAGGTTACTGGTTTACCTACTACAACCTTGTAGGTAAGCAGTTTACCTGCTTTGAACCACGTATGTTACTAGTTTACCATCGTGCAGGTATTTTGTTAGCAGTGTTCCTACTTTTAACCATGTTCTTAAGCAATTTACCCTATTGCAATCATTCAGTTTAGCCTTTTACCGTATTGCAAGCTTGTATTTTAACTCTTTACATGCTTGTAACCATGTAGGTTAGCAGTTACCCTCTTGTAACCATGTATTTAGCAGTTTAACCTCTTGTTATCATGTACGTTACCAGTTTACCTACTTTCAACAAAGTATGTTAGCAGTTTACCTACTTGCAACCATAAAGGTTAGTGGTTTACCATTTTGCAGGGATTTTTTTTAGCAGTTTTCCGGTTTGCAACCATGTACTTAAGTAGTTTACCTACTTGCAACCATGTAGGTTACAGGTTTACCCTCTTGTAGCTATTATTTTAGCAGTTAACCTACTTGCAACCATGTACTTGAGCAGTTTACCCTATTGCAATCATGTAGGTTAGTGGTTTACCCTCTTGTAACCATGCACTTAAACTGTTTCCCAACTTATAACCATGTACGATTAACAGTTTACCCTCTTTCAACCGTGTATTTAGCAGTTTACCCTCTTGTTATCATGTACGTTACCGGTTTACCTACTTCCAACCATGTAGGTTACCAGTTTACCTTATAACAATCATGTAGGTTAGCGTTTTACCCTCTTGCAACCATGTATTTAGCAGTTTAGCCTCTTGTAATCATGTACGTTACCGGTTTACCTACTTCCAACCATGTAGTTTAGCAGTTTACCTACTAGCACCCATTAAGGTGAGTGGTTTACCATCTTGCAGCCTTGTACCTGGGCATTTTTAATACTTGCAACAATGTACTTTAGTAGTTTACCTACTTGTAACCATGTAGGTAAGAGGTTTACCCTCTTGCAGCTATTATTTTAGCAGTTAACCTACTTGCAACCATGTACTTGAGCAGTTTACCCTATTGCAATCATGTAGGTTACCGGTTTACCTACTTGCATCCATGTAGGTTAGCAGTTTATCTACTTGCAACCGTGTACTTAAGAAATTTACCCTCTTGCAACCGTTAATTAGCAGTTTACCCTCTTGTAATCATGTACGTCACCGGATTACCTACTTCCAACCATTTAAGTTAGCAGTTTTCCTACTTTTAACCATGTTCTTAAGCAATTTACCCTATTGCAATCATTCAGTTTAGCCTTTTACCGTATTGCAAGCTTGTATTTTAACTCTTTACATGCTTGTAACCATGTAGGTTAGCAGTTACACTCTTGTAAGCTTGTATTTAGCAGTTTAACTTCTTGTTAACATGTAGGTTAACAGTTTACCTACTTCCAACTTCCAACCAAGTATTTAGCAGTTCACCCTCTTGTAATCATGTACGTTACCGGTTTACCTACTTCCAACCATGTAGGTTAGCAGTTTACTTACTTGCACCCATTTAGGTTAGTGGTTTGCCATCTTGCAGCCTTGTTACCTTCTTGCAATTATGTAGGTTACTGGTTTACCTACTACAACCCTGTAGGTAAGCAGTTTACCTGCTTTGAACCACGTATGTTACTAGTTTACCATCATGCAGGTATTTTGTTAGCAGTGTTCCTACTTTTAACCATGTTCTTAAGCAATTTACCCTATTGCAATCATTCAGTTTAGCCTTTTACCGTATTGCAAGCTTGTATTTTAACTCTTTACATGCTTGTAACCATGTAGGTTAGCAGTTACACTCTTGTAAGCTTGTATTTAGCAGTTTAACTTCTTGTTAACATGTAGGTTAACAGTTTACCTACTTCCAACCAAGTAGGTTAGCAGTTTACCTACTTGCAACCATGTAGGTTTATAGTGGTTTACCATCTTGCAGGGATTTTCTTAGCAGTTTTCCAACTTGCAATCATGTTCTTAAGTAGTTTACCTTCTTGTAACCATGTAGGTTACAGGATTACCCTCTTGCAGCTTTTATTTTAGCAGTTTACTTACTTGCAACCGTGTACTTAAGCAGTTTACCTTATTGCAATCATGTAGGTTAGCGTTTTACCCTCTTGCAACCGTGTATTTAGCAGTTCACCCTCTTGTAATCATGTACGTTACCGGTTTACCTACTTCCAACCATGTAGGTTAGCAGTTTACTTACTTGCACCCATTTAGGTTAGTGGTTTGCCATCTTGCAGCCTTGTACCTGGGCATTTTTCCTACTTGCAACAATTTACTTTTTAGTAGTTTACCTACTTGCAACCATGTAGGTTAGAGGTTTACCCTCTTGCAATCATGTAGGTTAGCCAGTTTAACTACTTGCATCTATTTAGTTTAGCTGTTTACCTTCTTGCATGCATGTAGTTTAGCATTTTACCCACTTGCAGCCATGTAGGTTAACGGTATACCTCTTACAGCCTTGTTCGTTTGCAGTTTGCCTACTTGCAACCATATGGCTCAGAAGTTCTGCTTTTTTTGTTTGCAATTGTAGGTTTGCAGTGTGACTTCTTCTATCCATGCACATGTAGGTAAGCTGAGTTTACCCTCTTACAACCATGTATTTAAGCAATTTACCCTCTTGCAACCGTGTATTTAGCAGTTTAGCCTCTTGTAATCATGTACGTTACCGGTTTACCTACTTCCAACCATGTAGGTTAGCAGTTTTCCGACTTGCAACCATGTACTTAAGTAGTTTACCTACTTGTAACCATGTAGGTTAGAGGATTATCCTCTTGCAGTTATTATTTTAGCAGTTAACCTACTTGTAACCATGTACTTGAGCAGTTTACCCTATTGCAATCATGTAGTTTTACCCGTTTACCTACTTGCATCCATATAGTTGAGCAATTTACCTACTTTGCAACCATTTAGGTTAGCAGTTTATCTACTTGCAAACGTGTACTTAAGCAGTTTACCTTATTACAATCATGTAGGTTAGCGTTTTAACCTCTTGCAAATGTGTATTAAGCAGTTTACTTTCTTGCAATTATGTAGGTTACTGGTTTACCTACTACAACCTTGTAGGTAAGCAGTTTACCTGCTTTGAACCACGTATGTTACTAGTTTACCATCATGCAGGTATTTTGTTAGCAGTGTTCCTACTTTTAACCATGTTCTTAAGCAATTTACCCTATTGCAATCATTCAGTTTAGCCTTTTACCGTATTGCAAGCTTGTATTTTAACTCTTTACATGCTTGTAACCATGTAGGTTAGCAGTTACCCTCTTGTAAGCTTGTATTTAGCAGTTTAACTTCTTGTTAACATGTAGGTTAACAGTTTACCTACTTCCAACCAAGTAGGTTAGCAGTTTACCTACTTGCAACCATGTAGGTTTATAGTGGTTTACCATCTTGCAGGGATTTTTTTAGCCGTTTTCCAACTTGCAATCATGTTCTTAAGTAGTTTACCTTCTTGTAACCATGTAGGTTACAGGATTACCCTCTTGCAGCTTTTATTTTAGCAGTTTACTTACTTGCAACCGTGTACTTAAGCAGTTTACCTTATTGCAATCATGTAGGTTAGCGTTTTACCCTCTTGCAACCGTGTATTTAGCAGTTTACCCTCTTGTAATCATGTACGTTACCGGTTTACCTACTTCCAACCATGTAGGTTAGCAGTTTACCTACTTGCACCCATTTAGGTTAGTGGTTTGCCATCTTGCAGCCTTGTACCTGGGCATTTTTCCTACTTGCAACAATTTACTTTTAAGTAGTTTACCTACTTGCAACCATGTAGGTTAGAGGTTTACCCTCTTGCAATCATGTAGGTTAGCCAGTTTAACTACTTGCATCTATTTAGTTTAGCTGTTTACCTTCTTGCATGCATGTAGTTTAGCATTTTACCCACTTGCAGCCATGTAGGTTAACGGTATACCTCTTACAGCCTTGTTCGTTTGCAGTTTGCCTACTTGCAACCATATGGCTCAGAAGTTCTGCTTTTTTTGTTTGCAATTGTAGGTTTGCAGTGTGACTTCTTCTATCCATGCACATGTAGGTAAGCTGAGTTTACCCTCTTACAACCATGTATTTAAGCAATTTACCCTTGTAACCATGCACTTAAACTGTTTCCCAACTTATAACCATGTAGGTTAGCAGTTTGCCTAGTTGCCTACTCCATACATGTAGATTAACAGTTTACCCTCTTTCAACCGTGTATTTAGCAGTTTACCCTCTTGTAATCATGTACGTTACCGGTTTACCTACTTCCAACCATGTAGGTTAGCAGTTTACCTTATAACAATCATGTAGGTTAGCGTTTTACCCTCTTGCAACCATGTATTTAGCAGTTTAGCCTCTTGTAATCATGTACGTTACCGGTTTACCTACTTCCAACCATGTAGTTTAGCAGTTTACCTACTAGCACCCATTTAGGTGAGTGGTTTACCATCTTGCAGCCTTGTACCTGGGCATTTTTAATACTTGCAACAATGTACTTTAGTAGTTTACCTACTTGTAACCATGTAGGTAAGAGGTTTACCCTCTTGCAGCTATTATTTTAGCAGTTAACCTACTTGCAACCATGTACTTGAGCAGTTTACCCTATTGCAATCATGTAGGTTACCGGTTTACCTACTTGCATCCATGTAGGTTAGCAGTTTATCTACTTGCAACCATGTACTTAAGCAATTTACCGTCTTTAAATCGTGTATTTAGCAGTTTACCCTCTTGTGATCTTGTACTTTACCGGTTTACCTACTTCCAACCATGTAGGTTAGCAGTTAAGCTACTTGCAGCCATTTGGGTTAGTGGTTTACCATCTTGCAGCCTTGTACCTGGCCATTTTTCCTACTTGCAACAATGTACTTGTAAGTAGTTTACCTACTTGCAACCATGAAGGTTAGAGGTTAAGCCTCTTGCAGCTATTATTTTAGCAGTTAACCTACTTGCAACCATGTACTTGAGCAGTTTACCCTATTGCAATCATGTAGGTTTCCGGTTTACCTACTTGCATCCATATAGTTGAGCAATTTACCTACTTTGCAACCATGTAGGTAAGCAGTTTACCTGCTTGGAACCATGCAGGTTACTTGTTTACCATCGTGCAGGTATTTTGTTAGCAGTTTTCCTACTTTTAACCATGTACTTAAGCAATTTACCCTATTGCAATCATGCAGTGTAGCCTTTTACGGTTTTGCACGATTGTATTTAAACTCTTTACATGCTTGCAACCATGTAGGTTAGCAGTTACCCTCTTGTAACCATGTATTTAGCAGTTTAACCTCTTGTTATCATGTACGTTACCGGTTTACCTACTTCCAACCAAGTAGGCTAGCAGTTTACCTACTTGTAACCATATAGGTTAGTGGTTTACCATTTTGCAGGGATTCTTTTAGCAGTTTTCCGACTTGCAACCATGTACTTAAGTAGTTTACCGACTTGCAACCATGTAGGTTACAGGGTTACCCTCTTGCAGCTATTATTTAAGCAGTTAACCTACTTTCAACCATGCACTTGAGCAGTTTACCCTATTGCAATCATGTAGGTTAGTGGTTTACCCTCTTGTAACCATGCACTTAAACTGTTTCCCAACTTATAACCATGTAGGTTAGCAGTTTGCCTAGCTGCCTACTCCATTCATGTAGATTAACAGTTTACCCTCTTTCAACCATGTATTTTTCAGTTTACCCTCTTGCAATCATGTAGTTTACCGGTTTCCCTACTTGCATACATATAGTTTAGCATTTTACCCACTTGCAGCCATGTAGGTTAACGGTATACCTCTTACAGCCTTGTTCGTTTGCAGTTTGCCTACTTGCAACCATATGGCTCAGAAGTTCTGCTTTTTTTGTTTGCAATTGTAGGTTTGCAGTGTGACTTCTTCTATCCATGCACATGTAGGTAAGCTGAGTTTACCCTCTTACAACCATGTATTTAAGCAATTTACCCTCTTGCAACCGTGTATTTAGCAGTTTAGCCTCTTGTAATCATGTACGTTACCGGTTTACCTACTTCCAACCATGTAGGTTAGCAGTTTTCCGACATGCAACCATGTACTTAAGTAGTTTACCTACTTGTAACCATGTAGGTTAGAGGATTATCCTCTTGCAGTTATTATTTTAGCAGTTAACCTACTTGTAACCATGTACTTGAGCAGTTTACCCTATTGCAATCATGTAGTTTTACCCGTTTACCTACTTGCATCCATATAGTTGAGCAATTTACCTACTTTGCAACCATTTAGGTTAGCAGTTTATCTACTTGCAAACGTGTACTTAAGCAGTTTACCTTATTACAATCATGTAGGTTAGCGTTTTAACCTCTTGCAAATGTGTATTAAGCAGTTTACCCTCTTGCAATTATGTAGGTTACTGGTTTACCTACTACAACCTTGTAGGTAAGCAGTTTACCTGCTTTGAACCACGTATGTTACTAGTTTACCATCGTGCAGGTATTTTGTTAGCAGTGTTCCTACTTTTAACCATGTTCTTAAGCAATTTACCCTATTGCAATCATTCAGTTTAGCCTTTTACCGTATTGCAAGCTTGTATTTTAACTCTTTACATGCTTGTAACCATGTAGGTTAGCAGTTACCCTCTTGTAACCATGTATTTAGCAGTTTAACCTCTTGTTATCATGTACGTTACCAGTTTACCTACTTTCAACCAAGTATGTTAGCAGTTTACCTACTTGCAACCATAAAGGTTAGTGGTTTACCATTTTGCAGGGATTTTTTTAGCAGTTTTCCGGTTTGCAACCATGTACTTAAGTAGTTTACCTACTTGCAACCATGTAGGTTACAGGTTTACCCTCTTGTAGCTATTATTTTAGCAGTTAACCTACTTGCAACCATGTACTTGAGCAGTTTACCCTATTGCAATCATGTAGGTTAGTGGTTTACCCTCTTGTAACCATGCACTTAAACTGTTTCCCAACTTATAACCATGTAGGTTAGCAGTTTGCCTAGTTGCCTACTCCATTCATGTAGATTAACAGTTTACCCTCTTTCAACCGTGTATTTAGCAGTTTACCCTCTTGTTATCATGTACGTTACCGGTTTACCTACTTCCAACCATGTAGGTTACCAGTTTACCTTATAACAATCATGTAGGTTAGCGTTTTACCCTCTTGCAACCATGTATTTAGCAGTTTAGCCTCTTGTAATCATGTACGTTACCGGTTTACCTACTTCCAACCATGTAGTTTAGCAGTTTACCTACTAGCACCCATTTAGGTGAGTGGTTTACCATCTTGCAGCCTTGTACCTGGGCATTTTTAATACTTGCAACAATGTACTTTAGTAGTTTACCTACTTGTAACCATGTAGGTAAGAGGTTTACCCTCTTGCAGCTATTATTTTAGCAGTTAACCTACTTGCAACCATGTACTTAAGCAATTTACCCTCTTGCAACCGTTAATTAGCAGTTTACCCTCTTGTAATCATGTACGTCACCGGATTACCTACTTCCAACCATTTAGGTTAGCAGTTTTCCTACTTTCAACCATGTACTTAAGCAATTTACCCTATTGCAATCATGCAGTGTAGTCTTTTACCGTTTTGCAACCTTGTATTTAAACTCTTTACATGCTAACAACCACGTAGGTTAGCAGTTACACTCTTGTAAGCTTGTATTTAGCAGTTTAACTTCTTGTTAACATGTAGGTTAACAGTTTACCTACTTCCAACCAAGTAGGTTAGCAGTTTACCTACTTGCAACCATGTAGGTTTATAGTGGTTTACCATCTTGCAGGGATTTTTTTAGCAGTTTTCCAACTTGCAATCATGTTCTTAAGTAGTTTACCTTCTTGTAACCATGTAGGTTACAGGATTACCCTCTTGCAGCTTTTATTTTAGCAGTTTACTTACTTGCAACCGTGTACTTAAGCAGTTTACCTTATTGCAATCATGTAGGTTAGCGTTTTACCCTCTTGCAACCGTGTATTTAGCAGTTTACCCTCTTGTAATCATGTACGTTACCGGTTTACCTACTTCCAACCATGTAGGTTAGCAGTTTACCTACTTGCACCCATTTAGGTTAGTGGTTTGCCATCTTGCAGCCTTGTACCTGGGCATTTTTCCTACTTGCAACAATTTACTTTTAAGTAGTTTACCTACTTGCAACCATGTAGGTTAGAGGTTTACCCTCTTGCAATCATGTAGGTTAGCCAGTTTAACTACTTGCATCTATTTAGTTTAGCTGTTTACCTTCTTGCATGCATGTAGTTTAGCATTTTACCCACTTGCAGCCATGTAGGTTAACGGTATACCTCTTACAGCCTTGTTCGTTTGCAGTTTGCCTACTTGCAACCATATGGCTCAGAAGTTCTGCTTTTTTTGTTTGCAATTGTAGGTTTGCAGTGTGACTTCTTCTATCCATTCACATGTAGGTAAGCTGAGTTTACCCTCTTACAACCATGTATTTAAGCAATTTACCCTCTTGCAACCGTGTATTTAGCAGTTTAGCCTCTTGTAATCATGTACGTTACCGGTTTACCTTCTTCCAACCATGTAGGTTAGCAGTTTTCCGACTTGCAACCATGTACTTAAGTAGTTTACCTACTTGTAACCATGTAGGTTAGAGGATTATCCTCTTGCAGTTATTATTTTAGCAGTTAACCTACTTGTAACCATGTACTTGAGCAGTTTACCCTATTGCAATCATGTAGTTTTACCCGTTTACCTACTTGCATCCATATAGTTGAGCAATTTACCTACTTTGCAACCATTTAGGTTAGCAGTTTATCTACTTGCAAACGTGTACTTAAGCAGTTTACCTTATTACAATCATGTAGGTTAGCGTTTTAACCTCTTGCAAATGTGTATTAAGCAGTTTAACCTCTTGCAATTATGTAGGTTACTGGTTTACCTACTACAACCTTGTAGGTAAGCAGTTTACCTGCTTTGAACCACGTATGTTACTAGTTTACCATCGTGCAGGTATTTTGTTAGCAGTGTTCCTACTTTTAACCATGTTCTTAACCAATTTACCCTATTGCAATCATTCAGTTTAGCCTTTTACCGTATTGCAAGCTTGTATTTTAACTCTTTACATGCTTGTAACCATGTAGGTTAGCAGTTACCCTCTTGTAACAATGTATTTAGCAGTTTAACCTCTTGTTATCATGTACGTTACCGGTTTACCTACTTTCAACCAAGTATGTTAGCAGTTTACCTACTTGCAACCATAAAGGTTAGTGGTTTACCATTTTGCAGGGATTTTTTTTAGCAGTTTTCCGGTTTGCAACCATGTACTTAAGTAGTTTACCTACTTGCAACCATGTAGGTTACAGGTTTACCCTCTTATAGCTATTATTTTAGCAGTTAACCTACTTGCAACCATGTACTTGAGCAGTTTACCCTATTGCAATCATGTAGGTTAGTGGTTTACCCTCTTGTAACCATGCACTTAAACTGTTTCCCAACTTATAACCATGTAGGTTAGCAGTTTGCCTAGTTGCCTACTCCATTCATGTAGATTAACAGTTTACCCTCTTTCAACCGTGTATTTAGCAGTTTACCCTCTTGTAATCATGTACGTTACCGGTTTACCTACTTCCAACCATGTAGGTTAGCAGTTTACCTTATAACAATCATGTAGGTTAGCGTTTTACCCTCTTGCAACCATGTATTTAGCAGTTTAGCCTCTTGTAATCATGTACGTTACCGGTTTACCTACTTCCAACCATGTAGTTTAGCAGTTTACCTACTAGCACCCATTTAGGTGAGTGGTTTACCATCTTGCAGCCTTGTACCTGGGCATTTTTAATACTTGCAACAATGTACTTTAGTAGTTTACCTACTTGTAACCATGTAGGTAAGAGGTTTACCCTCTTGCAGCTATTATTTTAGCAGTTAACCTACTTGCAACCATGTACTTGAGCAGTTTACCCTATTGCAATCATGTAGGTTACCGGTTTACCTACTTGCATCCATGTAGGTTAGCAGTTTATCTACTTGCAACCGTGTACTTAAGCAATTTACCCTCTTGCAACCGTTAATTAGCAGTTTACCCTCTTGTAATCATGTACGTCACCGGATTACCTACTTCCAACCATTTAGGTTAGCAGTTTTCCTACTTTCAACCATGTACTTAAGCAATTTACCCTATTGCAATCATGCAGTGTAGTCTTTTACCATTTTGCAACCTTGTATTTAAACTCTTTACATGCTAACAACCACGTAGGTTAGCAGTTACACTCTTGTAAGCTTGTATTTAGCAGTTTAACTTCTTGTTAACATGTAGGTTAACAGTTTACCTACTTCCAACCAAGTAGGTTAGCAGTTTACCTACTTGCAACCATGTAGGTTTATAGTGGTTTACCATCTTGCAGGGATTTTTTTAGCAGTTTTCCAACTTGCAATCATGTTCTTAAGTAGTTTACCTTCTTGTAACCATGTAGGTTACAGTATTACCCTCTTGCAGCTTTTATTTTAGCAGTTTACTTACTTGCAACCGTGTACTTAAGCAGTTTACCTTATTGCAATCATGTAGGTTAGCGTTTTACCCTCTTGCAACCGTGTATTTAGCAGTTTACCCTCTTGTAATCATGTACGTTACCGGTTTACCTACTTCCAACCATGTAGGTTAGCAGTTTACCTACTTGCACCCATTTAGGTTAGTGGTTTGCCATCTTGCAGCCTTGTACCTGGGCATTTTTCCTACTTGCAACAATTTACTTTTAAGTAGTTTACCTACTTGCAACCATGTAGGTTAGAGGTTTACCCTCTTGCAGTCATGTAGGTTAGCCAGTTTAACTACTTGCATCTATTTAGTTTAGCTGTTTACCTTCTTGCATGCATGTAGTTTAGCATTTTACCCACTTGCAGCCATGTAGGTTAACGGTATACCTCTTACAGCCTTGTTCGTTTGCAGTTTGCCTACTTGCAACCATATGGCTCAGAAGTTCTGCTTTTTTTGTTTGCAATTGTAGGTTTGCAGTGTGACTTCTTCTATCCATTCACATGTAGGTAAGCTGAGTTTACCCTCTTACAACCATGTATTTAAGCAATTTACCCTCTTGCAACCGTGTATTTAGCAGTTTAGCCTCTTGTAATCATGTACGTTACCGGTTTAACCTACTTCCAACCATGTGGGTTAGCAGTTTACCTACTTGCACCCATTTAAGTTAGTGGTTTACCATCTTGCAGCCTTGTACCTGGGCATTTTTTCAACTTGAAACAATTTACTTTTAAGAAGTTTACCTACTTGCAACCATGTAGGTTAGTGGTTTACCCTCTTGTAACCATGCACTTGAACTGTTTTCCAACTGGTAACCATGTAGGTTAGCAGTTTGCCTAGTTGCCTCCTCCATTCATGTAGATTAACAGTTTACCCTCTTTCAACCATGTATTTTTCAGTTTACCCTCTTGCAATCATGTAGTTTACCGGATTCCCTACTTCCATACATATAGTTTAGCAGTTTACCCACATGCAACCATGTAGGTTAGAGGTTTACCCTCTTGCAGCTATTATTTTAGCACTTAACCTACTTGCAACCATGAACTTGAGCAGTTTACCCTCTTGTAATCATGTACGTTACCGGTTTACCTACTTGCATCCATATAGTTGAGCAATTTACCTACTTTGCAACCATGTAGGTTAGCAGTTTATCTACTTGCAACCGTGTACTTAGGCAGTTTACCTTATTACAACCATGAAGGTTAGCGTTTTACAGTCTTGCAACCTTGCAAATAAACTGTTCTGCAACCATGTAGGTTAGCAGTTACCCTTTTGCAAATGTGTATTAAGCAGTTTACCCTCTTGCAATCATGTAGGTTACTGGTTTACCTACTACAACCATGAAGGTAAGCAGTTTACCTGCTTGGAACCATGCAGGTTACTTGTTTACCATCGTGCAGGTATTTTGTTAGCAGTTTTCCTACTTTCAACCATGTACTTAAGCAATTTACCCTATTGCAAACATGCAGTTTAGCCTTTTACCGTTTTGCAAACTTATATTTAAACTCTTTACATGCTTGTAACCATGTAGGTTAGCAGTTACCCTCTTACAACCATGTATTTAAGCAATTTACCCTCTTGCAACCGTGTATTTAGCAGTTTAGCCTCTTGTAATCATGTACGTTACCGGTTTACCTACTTCCAACCATGTAGGTTAGCAGTTTTCCGACTTGCAACCATGTACTTAAGTAGTTTACCTACTTGTAACCATGTAGGTTAGAGGATTATCCTCTTGCAGTTATTATTTTAGCAGTTAACCTACTTGTAACCATGTACTTGAGCAGTTTACCCTATTGCAATCATGTAGTTTTACCCGTTTACCTACTTGCATCCATATAGTTGAGCAATTTACCTACTTTGCAACCATTTAGGTTAGCAGTTTATCTACTTGCAAACGTGTACTTAAGCAGTTTACCTTATTACAATCATGTAGGTTAGCGTTTTAACCTCTTGCAAATGTGTATTAAGCAGTTTACCCTCTTGCAATTATGTAGGTTACTGGTTTACCTACTACAACCTTGTAGGTAAGCAGTTTACCTGCTTTGAACCACGTATGTTACTAGTTTACCATCGTGCAGGTATTTTGTTAGCAGTGTTCCTACTTTTAACCATGTTCTTAAGCAATTTACCCTATTGCAATCATTCAGTTTAGCCTTTTACCGTATTGCAAGCTTGTATTTTAACTCTTTACATGCTTGTAACCATGTAGGTTAGCAGTTACCCTCTTGTAACCATGTATTTAGCAGTTTAACCTCTTGTTATCATGTACGTTACCGGTTTACCTACTTTCAACCAAGTATGTTAGCAGTTTACCTACTTGCAACCATAAAGGTTAGTGGTTTACCATTTTGCAGGGATTTTTTTTAGCAGTTTTCCGGTTTGCAACCATGTACTTAAGTAGTTTACCTACTTGCAACCATGTAGGTTACAGGTTTACCCTCTTGTAGCTATTATTTTGGCAGTTAACCTACTTGCAACCATGTACTTGAGCAGTTTACCCTATTGCAATCATGTAGGTTAGTGGTTTACCCTCTTGTAACCATGCACTTAAACTGTTTCCCAACTTATAACCATGTAGGTTAGCAGTTTGCCTAGTTGCCTACTCCATTCATGTAGATTAACAGTTTACCCTCTTTCAACCGTGTATTTAGCAGTTTACCCTCTTGTAATCATGTACGTTACCGGTTTACCTACTTCCAACCATGTAGGTTAGCAGTTTACCTTATAACAATCATGTAGGTTAGCGTTTTACCCTCTTGCAACCATGTATTTAGCAGTTTAGCCTCTTGTAATCATGTACGTTACCGGTTTACCTACTTCCAACCATGTAGTTTAGCAGTTTACCTACTAGCACCCATTTAGGTGAGTGGTTTACCATCTTGCAGCCTTGTACCTGGGCATTTTTAATACTTGCAACAATGTACTTTAGTAGTTTACCTACTTGTAACCATGTAGGTAAGAGGTTTACCCTCTTGCAGCTATTATTTTAGCAGTTAACCTACTTGCAACCATGTACTTGAGCAGTTTACCCTATTGCAATCATGTAGGTTACCGGTTTACCTACTTGCATCCATGTAGGTTAGCAGTTTATCTACTTGCAACCGTGTACTTAAGCAATTTACCCTCTTGCAACCGTTAATTAGCAGTTTACCCTCTTGTAATCATGTACGTCACCGGATTACCTACTTCCAACCATTTAGGTTAGCAGTTTTCCTACTTTCAACCATGTACTTAAGCAATTTACCCTATTGCAATCATGCAGTGTAGTCTTTTACCATTTTGCAACCTTGTATTTAAACTCTTTACATACTAACAACCACGTAGGTTAGCAGTTACACTCTTGTAAGCTTGTATTTAGCAGTTTAACTTCTTGTTAACATGTAGGTTAACAGTTTACCTACTTCCAACCAAGTAGGTTAGCAGTTTACCTACTTGCAACCATGTAGGTTTATAGTGGTTTACCATCTTGCAGGGATTTTTTTAGCAGTTTTCCAACTTGCAATCATGTTCTTAAGTAGTTTACCTTCTTGTAACCATGTAGGTTACAGTATTACCCTCTTGCAGCTTTTATTTTAGCAGTTTACTTACTTGCAACCGTGTACTTAAGCAGTTTACCTTATTGCAATCATGTAGGTTAGCGTTTTACCCTCTTGCAACCGTGTATTTAGCAGTTTACCCTCTTGTAATCATGTACGTTACCGGTTTACCTACTTCCAACCATGTAGGTTAGCAGTTTACCTACTTGCACCCATTTAGGTTAGTGGTTTGCCATCTTGCAGCCTTGTACCTGGGCATTTTTCCTACTTGCAACAATTTACTTTTAAGTAGTTTACCTACTTGCAACCATGTAGGTTAGAGGTTTACCCTCTTGCAGTCATGTAGGTTAGCCAGTTTAACTACTTGCATCTATTTAGTTTAGCTGTTTACCTTCTTGCATGCATGTAGTTTAGCATTTTACCCACTTGCAGCCATGTAGGTTAACGGTATACCTCTTACAGCCTTGTTCGTTTGCAGTTTGCCTACTTGCAACCATATGGCTCAGAAGTTCTGTTTTTTTTGTTTGCAATTGTAGGTTTGCAGTGTGACTTCTTCTATCCATTCACATGTAGGTAAGCTGAGTTTACCCTCTTACAACCATGTATTTAAGCAATTTACCCTCTTGCAACCGTGTATTTAGCAGTTTAGCCTCTTGTAATCATGTACGTTACCGGTTTAACCTACTTCCAACCATGTGGGTTAGCAGTTTACCTACTTGCACCCATTTAAGTTAGTGGTTTACCATCTTGCAGCCTTGTACCTGGGCATTTTTTCAACTTGAAACAATTTACTTTTAAGAAGTTTACCTACTTGCAACCATGTAGGTTAGTGGTTTACCCTCTTGTAACCATGCACTTGAACTGTTTTCCAACTGGTAACCATGTAGGTTAGCAGTTTGCCTAGTTGCCTCCTCCATTCATGTAGATTAACAGTTTACCCTCTTTCAACCATGTATTTTTCAGTTTACCCTCTTGCAATCATGTAGTTTACCGGATTCCCTACTTCCATACATATAGTTTAGCAGTTTACCCACATGCAACCATGTAGGTTAGAGGTTTACCCTCTTGCAGCTATTATTTTAGCACTTAACCTACTTGCAACCATGAACTTGAGCAGTTTACCCTCTTGTAATCATGTACGTTACCGGTTTACCTACTTGCATCCATATAGTTGAGCAATTTACCTACTTTGCAACCATGTAGGTTAGCAGTTTATCTACTTGCAACCGTGTACTTAGGCAGTTTACCTTATTACAACCATGAAGGTTAGCGTTTTACAGTCTTGCTACCTTGCAAATAAACTGTTCTGCAACCATGTAGGTTAGCAGTTACCCTTTTGCAAATGTGTATTAAGCAGTTTACCCTCTTGCAATCATGTAGGTTACTGGTTTACCTACTACAACCATGAAGGTAAGCAGTTTACCTGCTTGGAACCATGCAGGTTACTTGTTTACCATCGTGCAGGTATTTTGTTAGCAGTTTTCCTACTTTGAACCATGTACTTAAGCAATTTACCCTATTGCAAACATGCAGTTTAGCCTTTTACCGTTTTGCAAACTTATATTTAAACTCTTTACATGCTTGTAACCATGTAGGTTAGCAGTTACCCTCTTACAACCATGTATTTAAGCAATTTACCCTCTTGCAACCGTGTATTTAGCAGTTTAGCCTCTTGTAATCATGTACGTTACCGGTTTACCTACTTCCAACCATGTAGGTTAGCAGTTTTCCGACTTGCAACCATGTACTTAAGTAGTTTACCTACTTGTAACCATGTAGGTTAGAGGATTATCCTCTTGCAGTTATTATTTTAGCAGTTAACCTACTTGTAACCATGTACTTGAGCAGTTTACCCTATTGCAATCATGTAGTTTTACCCGTTTACCTACTTGCATCCATATAGTTGAGCAATTTACCTACTTTGCAACCATTTAGGTTAGCAGTTTATCTACTTGCAAACGTGTACTTAAGCAGTTTACCTTATTACAATCATGTAGGTTAGCGTTTTAACCTCTTGCAAATGTGTATTAAGCAGTTTACCCTCTTGCAATTATGTAGGTTACTGGTTTACCTACTACAACCTTGTAGGTAAGCAGTTTACCTGCTTTGAACCACGTATGTTACTAGTTTACCATCGTGCAGGTATTTTGTTAGCAGTGTTCCTACTTTTAACCATGTTCTTAAGCAATTTACCCTATTGCAATCATTCAGTTTAGCCTTTTACCGTATTGCAAGCTTGTATTTTAACTCTTTACATGCTTGTAACCATGTAGGTTAGCAGTTACCCTCTTGTAACCATGTATTTAGCAGTTTAACCTCTTGTTATCATGTACGTTACCGGTTTACCTACTTTCAACCAAGTATGTTAGCAGTTTACCTACTTGCAACCTTAAAGGTTAGTGGTTTACCATTTTGCAGGGATTTTTTTTAGCAGTTTTCCGGTTTGCAACCATGTACTTAAGTAGTTTACCTACTTGCAACCATGTAGGTTACAGGTTTACCCTCTTGTAGCTATTATTTTGGCAGTTAACCTACTTGCAACCATGTACTTGAGCAGTTTACCCTATTGCAATCATGTAGGTTAGTGGTTTACCCTCTTGTAACCATGCACTTAAACTGTTTCCCAACTTATAACCATGTAGGTTAGCAGTTTGCCTAGTTGCCTACTCCATTCATGTAGATTAACAGTTTACCCTCTTTCAACCGTGTATTTAGCAGTTTACCCTCTTGTAATCATGTACGTTACCGGTTTACCTACTTCCAACCATGTAGGTTAGCAGTTTACCTTATAACAATCATGTAGGTTAGCGTTTTACCCTCTTGCAACCATGTATTTAGCAGTTTAGCCTCTTGTAATCATGTACGTTACCGGTTTACCTACTTCCAACCATGTAGTTTAGCAGTTTACCTACTAGCACCCATTTAGGTGAGTGGTTTACCATCTTGCAGCCTTGTACCTGGGCATTTTTAATACTTGCAACAATGTACTTTAGTAGTTTACCTACTTGTAACCATGTAGGTAAGAGGTTTACCCTCTTGCAGCTATTATTTTAGCAGTTAACCTACTTGCAACCATGTACTTGAGCAGTTTACCCTATTGCAATCATGTAGGTTACCGGTTTACCTACTTGCATCCATGTAGGTTAGCAGTTTATCTACTTGCAACCGTGTACTTAAGCAATTTACCCTCTTGCAACCGTTAATTAGCAGTTTACCCTCTTGTAATCATGTACGTCACCGGATTACCTACTTCCAACCATTTAGGTTAGCAGTTTTCCTACTTTCAACCATGTACTTAAGCAATTTACCCTATTGCAATCATGCAGTGTAGTCTTTTACCATTTTGCAACCTTGTATTTAAACTCTTTACATGCTAACAACCACGTAGGTTAGCAGTTACACTCTTGTAAGCTTGTATTTAGCAGTTTAACTTCTTGTTAACATGTAGGTTAACAGTTTACCTACTTCCAACCAAGTAGGTTAGCAGTTTACCTACTTGCAACCATGTAGGTTTATAGTGGTTTACCATCTTGCAGGGATTTTTTTAGCAGTTTTCCAACTTGCAATCATGTTCTTAAGTAGTTTACCTTCTTGTAACCATGTAGGTTACAGGATTACCCTCTTGCAGCTTTTATTTTAGCAGTTTACTTACTTGCAACCGTGTACTTAAGCAGTTTACCTTATTGCAATCATGTAGGTTAGCGTTTTACCCTCTTGCAACCGTGTATTTAGCAGTTTACCCTCTTGTAATCATGTACGTTACCGGTTTACCTACTTCCAACCATGTAGGTTAGCAGTTTACCTACTTGCACCCATTTAGGTTAGTGGTTTGCCATCTTGCAGCCTTGTACCTGGGCATTTTTCCTACTTGCAACAATTTACTTTTAAGTAGTTTACCTACTTGCAACCATGTAGGTTAGAGGTTTACCCTCTTGCAATCATGTAGGTTAGCCAGTTTAACTACTTGCATCTATTTAGTTTAGCTGTTTACCTTCTTGCATGCATGTAGTTTAGCATTTTACCCACTTGCAGCCATGTAGGTTAACGGTATACCTCTTACAGCCTTGTTCGTTTGCAGTTTGCCTACTTGCAACCATATGGCTCAGAAGTTCTGCTTTTTGGCTTTTCCGTGTTCAACGGAAAAGGTATTGTTTTTGTTCTGATTTTTTTTTTTCTTCTTCTTCTTTTTCTTGTCGTTGAGTTACCATAGACTTTTGTCCGCGGCACTTTCTTCATTTTTAAACAGCCGATTTTGACCAAACTTGGTTTGAAGGAAGTCCATATAAGGTAGTTGTGCCCCGAAACTTTTCATCATCATGACGTCATCAGTTGTCATGTGACCAGCGATTTGAATTTAATAATCAAAATCTTTAAAAATCAACAAAAAATCAACGGTTTGAGGTATTAAGGTAATTCTTTCACCAAAAGTGATTGTTAGGCAGGGTCTTTCTTTTTGACACATTGCTTGACCTCTGTGACCCCTACTTCCGGTCAAACAGGAAGTAGCTCCTAATTTAAAAGTGGTAAGAGCTATGATCATAATTCTTTCACCAAAAGTGAATATTAGATAAGGTCTTTCTTTGTGACACATTGTTTGACCTCTGTGACCTCTACTTCCGGTCAAACAGGAAGTAGGTCCTCATTTAAAAGTAGTAAGAGCTATGATCATGATTCTTTCACCAATAGACAATGTTAGGCAGGGTCTTTCATTTGTGACACATTGCTTGACCTCTGTGACCTCTACTTCCGGTCAAAGAGGAAGTAGCTCCTCATTTAAAAGTGGTAAGAGCTATGATCATGATTCTTTCACCAATAGACAATATTAGGCAAGGTCTTTTATTTGTGACACATTGCTTGACCTCTGTGACCTCTACTTCCGGTCAAACAGGAAGTAGCTCCTCATTTAAAAGTGGTATGAGCTGTGATCTTGATTCTTTCACCAATAGACAATGTCAGGCAAGGTCTTCCATTTGTGACACATTGCTTGACCTCTGTGACCTCTACTTCCGGTCAAACAGGAAGTAGCTCCTAATTTAAAAGTGGTAAGGGCTAGGATCATGATTCTTTTGTCGAAGGTCGATGTTAGGCAAGGTCTTTCCTTGTGACACAAATACAACGAATTCATGTGAGTTTATGAATAAAGGTGCACACTTCAAATGTATAAAACATAAGATCATAATCAACTGTCTTTTTGTGTGTATAAGGTTATGACAATTTCTTCAATAAAAACGGAAACGGAAAAGCCTTGTGTTATGTTTACAACAGACACAATCTCTAGTTTTGTTTGCAATTGTAGGTTTGCAGTGTGACTTCTTCTATCCATTCACATGTAGGTAAGCTGAGTTTACCCTCTTACAACCATGTATTTAAGCAATTTACCCTCTTGCAACCGTGTATTTAGCAGTTTAGCCTCTTGTAATCATGTACGTTACCGGTTTACCTACTTCCAACCATGTAGGTTAGCAGTTTTCCGACTTGCAACCATGTACTTAAGTAGTTTACCTACTTGTAACCATGTAGGTTAGAGGATTATCCTCTTGCAGTTATTATTTTAGCAGTTAACCTACTTGTAACCATGTACTTGAGCAGTTTACCCTATTGCAATCATGTAGTTTTACCCGTTTACCTACTTGCATCCATATAGTTGAGCAATTTACCTACTTTGCAACCATTTAGGTTAGCAGTTTATCTACTTGCAAACGTGTACTTAAGCAGTTTACCTTATTACAATCATGTAGGTTAGCGTTTTAACCTCTTGCAAATGTGTATTAAGCAGTTTACCCTCTTGCAATTATGTAGGTTACTGGTTTACCTACTACAACCTTGTAGGTAAGCAGTTTACCTGCTTTGAACCACGTATGTTACTAGTTTACCATCGTGCAGGTATTTTGTTAGCAGTGTTCCTACTTTTAACCATGTTCTTAAGCAATTTACCCTATTGCAATCATTCAGTTTAGCCTTTTACCGTATTGCAAGCTTGTATTTTAACTCTTTACATGCTTGTAACCATGTAGGTTAGCAGTTACCCTCTTGTAACCATGTATTTAGCAGTTTAACCTCTTGTTATCATGTACGTTACCGGTTTACCTACTTTCAACCAAGTATGTTAGCAGTTTACCTACTTGCAACCATAAAGGTTAGTGGTTTACCATTTTGCAGGGATTTTTTTTAGCAGTTTTCCGGTTTGCAACCATGTACTTAAGTAGTTTACCTACTTGCAACCATGTAGGTTACAGGTTTACCCTCTTGTAGCTATTATTTTAGCAGTTAACCTACTTGCAACCATGTACTTGAGCAGTTTACCCTATTGCAATCATGTAGGTTAGTGGTTTACCCTCTTGTAACCATGCACTTAAACTGTTTCCCAACTTATAATCATGTAGGTTAGCAGTTTGCCTAGTTGCCTACTCCATTCATGTAGATTAACAGTTTACCCTCTTTCAACCGTGTATTTAGCAGTTTACCCTCTTGTAATCATGTACGTTACCGGTTTACCTACTTCCAACCATGTAGGTTAGCAGTTTACCTTATAACAATCATGTAGGTGAGCGTTTTACCCTCTTGCAACCATGTATTTAGCAGTTTAGCCTCTTGTAATCATGTACGTTACCGGTTTACCTACTTCCAACCATGTAGTTTAGCAGTTTACCTACTAGCACCCATTTAGGTGAGTGGTTTACCATCTTGCAGCCTTGTACCTGGGCATTTTTAATACTTGCAACAATGTACTTTAGTAGTTTACCTACTTGTAACCATGTAGGTAAGAGGTTTACCCTCTTGCAGCTATTATTTTAGCAGTTAACCTACTTGCAACCATGTACTTGAGCAGTTTACCCTATTGCAATCATGTAGGTTACCGGTTTACCTACTTGCATCCATGTAGGTTAGCAGTTTCTCTACTTGCAACCGTGTACTTAAGCAATTTACCCTCTTGCAACCGTTAATTAGCAGTTTACCCTCTTGTAATCATGTACGTCACCGGATTACCTACTTCCAACCATTTAGGTTAGCAGTTTTCCTACTTTCAACCATGTACTTAAGCAATTTACCCTATTGCAATCATGCAGTGTAGCCTTTTACCGTTTTGCAACCTTGTATTTAAACTCATTACATGCTAACAACCACGTAGGTTAGCAGTTACACTCTTGTAAGCTTGTATTTAGCAGTTTAACTTCTTGTTAACATGTAGGTTAACAGTTTACCTACTTCCAACCAAGTAGGTTAGCAGTTTACCTACTTGCACCCATGTAGGTTAGAGGTTTACCCTCTTGAAGCTATTATTTTAGCAGTTAACCTACTTGCAACCATGTACTTGAGCAGTTTACCCTATTGCAATCATGTAGGTTACCGGTTTCCCTACTTGCATCCATATAGTTGAGCAATTTAACTTCTTGCAACCATGTAGGTTAGCAGTTTATCTACTTGCAACCGTGTACTTAAGCAATTTACCCTCTTGTAACTGTGTTTTTAGCAGTTTACCCTCTTGTAATCATTTACGTTACCGGTTTACCTACTTCCAACCATGTAGGTTAGCAGTTTACCTACTTGCACCCATGTAGGTTAGAGGTTTACCCTCTTGAAGCTATTATTTTAGCAGTTAACCTACTTGCAACCATGTACTTGAGCAGTTTACCCTATTGCAATCATGTAGGTTACCGGTTTCCCTACTTGCATCCATATAGTTGAGCAATTTAACTACTTGCAACCATGTAGGTTAGCAGTTTATCTACTTGCAACCGTGTTCTTAAGCAATTTACCCTCTTGTAACTGTGTTTTTAGCAGTTTACCCTCTTGTAATCATTTACGTTACCGGTTTACCTACTTCCAACCATGTAGTTTAGCAGTTTACCTACTAGCACCCATTTAGGTGAGTGGTTTACCATCTTGCAGCCTTGTACTTTTGCAGTTTGCCAACTTGTAACCATATGGCTCAGAAGTTCTGCTTTTTTTGTTTGCAATTGTAGGTTTGCAGTGTGACTTCTTCTATCCATGCACATTTGGGTAAGCTGAGTTTACCCTCTAACAACCATGTATTTAAGCAATTTACCCTCTTGCAACCGTGTATTTAGCAGTTTAGCCTCTTGTAATCATGTACGTTACCGGTTTACCTACTTCCAACCATGTAGTTTAGCAGTTTACCTACTAGCACCCATTTAGGTGAGTGGTTTACCATCTTGCAGCCTTGTACCTGGGCATTTTTAATACTTGCAACAATGTACTTAAATAGTTTACCTACTTGTAACCATGTAGGTAAGAGGTTTACCCTCTTGCAGCTATTATTTTAGCAGTTAACCTACTTGCAACCATGTACTTGAGCAGTTTACCCTATTGCAATCATGTAGGTTACCGGTTTACCTACTTGCATCCATGTAGGTTAGCAGTTTATCTACTTGCAACCGTGTACTTAAGCAATTTACCCTCTTGCAACCGTGTATTTAGCAGTTTACCCTCTTGTAATCATGTACGTTACCGGTTTACCTACTTCCAACCATGTAGGTTAGCAGTTTACCTACTTGCACCCATTTAGGTTAGTGGTTTACCATCTTGCAGCCTTGTACCTGGGCATTTTTCCTACTTGCAACAATGTACTTGTAAGTAGTTTACCTACTTGCAACCATGAAGGTTAGAGGTTAAGCCTCTTGCAGCTATTATTTTAGCAGTTAACCTACTTGCAACCATGTACTTGAGCAGTTTACCCTATTGCAATCATGTAGGTTTCCGGTTTACCTACTTGCATCCATATAGTTGAGCAAGTTACCTACTTTGCAACCATGTAGGTAAGCAGTTTACCTGCTTGGAACCATGCAGGTTACTTGTTTACCATCGTGCAGGTATTTTGTTAGCAGTTTTCCTACTTTTAACCATGTACTTAAGCAATTTACCCTATTGCAATCATGCAGTTTAGCCTTTTACGGTTTTGCACGATTGTATTTAAACTCTTTACATGCTTGCAACCATGTAGGTTAGCAGTTACCCTCTTGTAACCATGTATTTAGCAGTTTAACCTCTTGTTATCATGTACGTTACCGGTTTACCTACTTCCAACCAAGTAGGCTAGCAGTTTACCTACTTGTAACCATATAGGTTAGTGGTTTACCATTTTGCAGGGATTTTTTTAGCAGTTTTCCGACTTGCAACCATGTACTTAAGTAGTTTACCGACTTGCAACCATGTAGGTTACAGGGTTACCCTCTTGCAGCTATTATTTAAGCAGTTAACCTACTTTCAACCATGCACTTGAGCAGTTTACCCTATTGCAATCATGTAGGTTAGTGGTTTACCCTCTTGTAACCATGCACTTAAACTGTTTCCCAACTTATAACCATGTAGGTTAGCAGTTTGCCTAGCTGCCTACTCCATTCATGTAGATTAACAGTTTACCCTCTTTCAACCATGTATTTTTCAGTTTACCCTCTTGCAATCATGTAGTTTACCGGTTTCCCTACTTGCATACATATAGTTTAGCATTTTACCCACTTGCAGCCATGTAGGTTAACGGTATACCTCTTACAGCCTTGTTCGTTTGCAGTTTGCCTACTTGCAACCATATGGCTCAGAAGTTCTGCTTTTTTTGTTTGCAATTGTAGGTTTGCAGTGTGACTTCTTCTATCCATGCACATTTGGGTAAGCTGAGTTTACCCTCTAACAACCATGTATTTAAGCAATTTACCCTCTTGCAACCGTGTATTTAGCAGTTTAGCCTCTTGTAATCATGTACGTTACCGGTTTACCTACTTCCAACCATGTAGGTTAGCAGTTTTCCGACTTGCAACCATGTACTTAAGTAGTTTACCTACTTGTAACCATGTAGGTTAGAGGATTATCCTCTTGCAGTTATTATTTTAGCAGTTAACCTACTTGTAACCATGTACTTGAGCAGTTTACCCTATTGCAATCATGTAGTTTTACCCGTTTACCTACTTGCATCCATATAGTTGAGCAATTTACCTACTTTGCAACCATTTAGGTTAGCAGTTTATCTACTTGCAAACGTGTACTTAAGCAGTTTACCTTATTACAATCATGTAGGTTAGCGTTTTAACCTCTTGCAAATGTGTATTAAGCAGTTTACCCTCTTGCAATTATGTAGGTTACTGGTTTACCTACTACAACCTTGTAGGTAAGCAGTTTACCTGCTTTGAACCACGTATGTTACTAGTTTACCATCGTGCAGGTATTTTGTTAGCAGTGTTCCTACTTTTAACCATGTTCTTAAGCAATTTACCCTATTGCAATCATTCAGTTTAGCCTTTTACCGTATTGCAAGCTTGTATTTTAACTCTTTACATGCTTGTAACCATGTAGGTTAGCAGTTACCCTCTTGTAACCATGTATTTAGCAGTTTAACCTCTTGTTATCATGTACGTTACCAGTTTACCTACTTTCAACCAAGTATGTTAGCAGTTTACCTACTTGCAACCATAAAGGTTAGTGGTTTACCATTTTGCAGGGATTTTTTTAGCAGTTTTCCGGTTTGCAACCATGTACTTAAGTAGTTTACCTACTTGCAACCATGTAGGTTACAGGTTTACCCTCTTGTAGCTATAATTTTAGCAGTTAACCTACTTGCAACCATGTACTTGAGCAGTTTACCCTATTGCAATCATGTAGGTTAGTGGTTTACCCTCTTGTAACCATGCACTTAAACTGTTTCCCAACTTATAACCATGTAGGTTAGCAGTTTGCCTAGTTGCCTACTCCATTCATGTAGATTAACAGTTTACCCTCTTTCAACCGTGTATTTAGCAGTTTACCCTCTTGTTATCATGTACGTTACCGGTTTACCTACTTCCAACCATGTAGGTTACCAGTTTACCTTATAACAATCATGTAGGTTAGCGTTTTACCCTCTTGCAACCATGTATTTAGCAGTTTAGCCTCTTGTAATCATGTACGTTACCGGTTTACCTACTTCCAACCATGTAGTTTAGCAGTTTACCTACTAGCACCCATTTAGGTGAGTGGTTTACCATCTTGCAGCCTTGTACCTGGGCATTTTTAATACTTGCAACAATGTACTTTAGTAGTTTACCTACTTGTAACCATGTAGGTAAGAGGTTTACCCTCTTGCAGCTATTATTTTAGCAGTTAACCTACTTGCAACCATGTACTTAAGCAATTTACCCTATTGCAATCATGCAGTGTAGTCTTTTACCGTTTTGCAACCTTGTATTTAAACTCTTTACATGCTAACAACCACGTAGGTTAGCAGTTACACTCTTGTAAGCTTGTATTTAGCAGTTTAACTTCTTGTTAACATGTAGGTTAACAGTTTACCTACTTCCAACCAAGTAGGTTAGCAGTTTACCTACTTGCAACCATGTAGGTTTATAGTGGTTTACCATCTTGCAGGGATTTTTTTAGCAGTTTTCCAACTTGCAATCATGTTCTTAAGTAGTTTACCTTCTTGTAACCATGTAGGTTACAGGATTACCCTCTTGCAGCTTTTATTTTAGCAGTTTACTTACTTGCAACCGTGTACTTAAGCAGTTTACCTTATTGCAATCATGTAGGTTAGCGTTTTACCCTCTTGCAACCGTGTATTTAGCAGTTTACCCTCTTGTAATCATGTACGTTACCGGTTTACCTACTTCCAACCATGTAGGTTAGCAGTTTACCTACTTGCACCCATTTAGGTTAGTGGTTTGCCATCTTGCAGCCTTGTACCTGGGCATTTTTCCTACTTGCAACAATTTACTTTTAAGTAGTTTACCTACTTGCAACCATGTAGGTTAGAGGTTTACCCTCTTGCAATCATGTAGGTTAGCCAGTTTAACTACTTGCATCTATTTAGTTTAGCTGTTTACCTTCTTGCATGCATGTAGTTTAGCATTTTACCCACTTGCAGCCATGTAGGTTAACGGTATACCTCTTACAGCCTTGTTCGTTTGCAGTTTGCCTACTTGCAACCATATGGCTCAGAAGTTCTGCTTTTTTTGTTTGCAATTGTAGGTTTGCAGTGTGACTTCTTCTATCCATGCACATGTAGGTAAGCTGAGTTTACCCTCTTACAACCATGTATTTAAGCAATTTACCCTTGTAACCATGCACTTAAACTGTTTCCCAACTTATAACCATGTAGGTTAGCAGTTTGCCTAGTTGCCTACTCCATACATGTAGATTAACAGTTTACCCTCTTTCAACCGTGTATTTAGCAGTTTACCCTCTTGTAATCATGTACGTTACCGGTTTACCTACTTCCAACCATGTAGGTTAGCAGTTTACCTTATAACAATCATGTAGGTTAGCGTTTTACCCTCTTGCAACCATGTATTTAGCAGTTTAGCCTCTTGTAATCATGTACGTTACCGGTTTACCTACTTCCAACCATGTAGTTTAGCAGTTTACCTACTAGCACCCATTTAGGTGAGTGGTTTACCATCTTGCAGCCTTGTACCTGGGCATTTTTAATACTTGCAACAATGTACTTTAGTAGTTTACCTACTTGTAACCATGTAGGTAAGAGGTTTACCCTCTTGCAGCTATTATTTTAGCAGTTAACCTACTTGCAACCATGTACTTGAGCAGTTTACCCTATTGCAATCATGTAGGTTACCGGTTTACCTACTTGCATCCATGTAGGTTAGCAGTTTATCTACTTGCAACCATGTACTTAAGCAATTTAACGTCTTTAAATCGTGTATTTAGCAGTTTACCCTCTTGTGATCTTGTACTTTACCGGTTTACCTACTTCCAACCATGTAGGTTAGCAGTTAAGCTACTTGCAGCCATTTGGGTTAGTGGTTTACCATCTTGCAGCCTTGTACCTGGCCATTTTTTCTACTTGCAACAATGTACTTGTAAGTAGTTTACCTACTTGCAACCATGAAGGTTAGAGGTTAAGCCTCTTGCAGCTATTATTTTAGCAGTTAACCTACTTGCAACCATGTACTTGAGCAGTTTACCCTATTGCAATCATGTAGGTTTCCGGTTTACCTACTTGCATCCATGAAGGTTAGCAGTTTATCTACTTGCAACCATGTACTTAAGCAATTTAACGTCTTTAAATCGTGTATTTAGCAGTTTACCCTCTTGTGATCTTGTACTTTACCGGTTTACCTACTTCCAACCATGTAGGTTAGCAGTTAAGCTACTTGCAGCCATTTGGGTTAGTGGTTTACCATCTTGCAGCCTTGTACCTGGCCATTTTTCCTACTTGCAACAATGTACTTGTAAGTAGTTTACCTACTTGCAACCATGAAGGTTAGAGGTTAAGCCTCCTGCAGCTATTATTTTAGCAGTTAACCTACTTGCAACCATGTACTTGAGCAGTTTACCCTATTGCAATCATGTAGGTTTCCGGTTTACCTACTTGCATCCATATAGTTGAGCAATTTACCTACTTTGCAACCATGTAGGTAAGCAGTTTACCTGCTTGGAACCATGCAGGTTACTTGTTTACCATCGTGCAGGTATTTTGTTAGCAGTTTTCCTACTTTTAACCATGTACTTAAGCAATTTACCCTATTGCAATCATGCAGTGTAGCCTTTTACGGTTTTGCACGATTGTATTTAAACTCTTTACATGCTTGCAACCATGTAGGTTAGCAGTTACCCTCTTGTAACCATGTATTTAGCAGTTTAACCTCTTGTTATCATGTACGTTACCGGTTTACCTACTTCCAACCAAGTAGGCTAGCAGTTTACCTACTTGTAACCATATAGGTTAGTGGTTTACCATTTTGCAGGGATTTTTTTAGCAGTTTTCCGACTTGCAACCATGTACTTAAGTAGTTTACCGACTTGCAACCATGTAGGTTACAGGGTTACCCTCTTGCAGCTATTATTTAAGCAGTTAACCTACTTTCAACCATGCGCTTGAGCAGTTTACCCTATTGCAATCATGTAGGTTAGTGGTTTACCCTCTTGTAACCATGCACTTAAACTGTTTCCCAACTTATAACCATGTAGGTTAGCAGTTTGCCTAGCTGCCTACTCCATTCATGTAGATTAACAGTTTACCCTCTTTCAACCATGTATTTTTCAGTTTACCCTCTTGCAATCATGTAGTTTACCGGTTTCCCTACTTGCATACATATAGTTTAGCATTTTACCCACTTGCAGCCATGTAGGTTAACGGTATACCTCTTACAGCCTTGTTCGTTTGCAGTTTGCCTACTTGCAACCATATGGCTCAGAAGTTCTGCTTTTTTTGTTTGCAATTGTAGGTTTGCAGTGTGACTTCTTCTTTCCATGCACATGTAGGTAAGCTAGGTTTACCCTCTTACAACCACGTATTTAAGCAATTTACCCTCTTGCAACCGTGTATTTAGCAGTGTACCCTCTTGTAATCATGTACGTTACCGGTTTAACCTACTTCCAACCATGTGGGTTAGCAGTTTACCTACTTGCACCCATTTAAGTTAGTGGTTTACCATCTTGCAGCCTTGTACCTGGGCATTTTTTCAACTTGAAACAATTTACTTTTAAGAAGTTTACCTACTTGCAACCATGTAGGTTAGTGGTTTACCCTCTTGTAACCATGCACTTGAACTGTTTTCCAACTGGTAACCATGTAGGTTAGCAGTTTGCCTAGTTGCCTCCTCCATTCATGTAGATTAACAGTTTACCCTCTTTCAACCATGTATTTTTCAGTTTACCCTCTTGCAATCATGTAGTTTACCGGATTCCCTACTTCCATACATATAGTTTAGCAGTTTACCCACATGCAACCATGTAGGTTAGAGGTTTACCCTCTTGCAGCTATTATTTTAGCACTTAACCTACTTGCAACCATGAACTTGAGCAGTTTACCCTCTTGTAATCATGTACGTTACCGGTTTACCTACTTGCATCCATATAGTTGAGCAATTTACCTACTTTGCAACCATGTAGGTTAGCAGTTTATCTACTTGCAACCGTGTACTTAGGCAGTTTACCTTATTACAACCATGAAGGTTAGCGTTTTACAGTCTTGCAACCTTGCAAATAAACTGTTCTGCAACCATGTAGGTTAGCAGTTACCCTTTTGCAAATGTGTATTAAGCAGTTTACCCTCTTGCAATCATGTAGGTTACTGGTTTACCTACTACAACCATGAAGGTAAGCAGTTTACCTGCTTGGAACCATGCAGGTTACTTGTTTACCATCGTGCAGGTATTTTGTTAGCAGTTTTCCTACTTTCAACCATGTACTTAAGCAATTTACCCTATTGCAAACATGCAGTTTAGCCTTTTACCGTTTTGCAAACTTATATTTAAACTCTTTACATGCTTGTAACCATGTAGGTTAGCAGTTACCCTCTTACAACCATGTATTTAAGCAATTTACCCTCTTGCAACCGTGTATTTAGCAGTTTAGCCTCTTGTAATCATGTACGTTACCGGTTTACCTACTTCCAACCATGTAGGTTAGCAGTTTTCCGACTTGCAACCATGTACTTAAGTAGTTTACCTACTTGTAACCATGTAGGTTAGAGGATTATCCTCTTGCAGTTATTATTTTAGCAGTTAACCTACTTGTAACCATGTACTTGAGCAGTTTACCCTATTGCAATCATGTAGTTTTACCCGTTTACCTACTTGCATCCATATAGTTGAGCAATTTACCTACTTTGCAACCATTTAGGTTAGCAGTTTATCTACTTGCAAACGTGTACTTAAGCAGTTTACCTTATTACAATCATGTAGGTTAGCGTTTTAACCTCTTGCAAATGTGTATTAAGCAGTTTACCCTCTTGCAATTATGTAGGTTACTGGTTTACCTACTACAACCTTGTAGGTAAGCAGTTTACCTGCTTTGAACCACGTATGTTACTAGTTTACCATCGTGCAGGTATTTTGTTAGCAGTGTTCCTACTTTTAACCATGTTCTTAAGCAATTTACCCTATTGCAATCATTCAGTTTAGCCTTTTACCGTATTGCAAGCTTGTATTTTAACTCTTTACATGCTTGTAACCATGTAGGTTAGCAGTTACCCTCTTGTAACCATGTATTTAGCAGTTTAACCTCTTGTTATCATGTACGTTACCAGTTTACCTACTTTCAACCAAGTATGTTAGCAGTTTACCTACTTGCAACCATAAAGGTTAGTGGTTTACCATTTTGCAGGGATTTTTTTAGCAGTTTTCCGGTTTGCAACCATGTACTTAAGTAGTTTACCTACTTGCAACCATGTAGGTTACAGGTTTACCCTCTTGTAGCTATAATTTTAGCAGTTAACCTACTTGCAACCATGTACTTGAGCAGTTTACCCTATTGCAATCATGTAGGTTAGTGGTTTACCCTCTTGTAACCATGCACTTAAACTGTTTCCCAACTTATAACCATGTAGGTTAGCAGTTTGCCTAGTTGCCTACTCCATTCATGTAGATTAACAGTTTACCCTCTTTCAACCGTGTATTTAGCAGTTTACCCTCTTGTTATCATGTACGTTACCGGTTTACCTACTTCCAACCATGTAGGTTACCAGTTTACCTTATAACAATCATGTAGGTTAGCGTTTTACCCTCTTGCAACCATGTATTTAGCAGTTTAGCCTCTTGTAATCATGTACGTTACCGGTTTACCTACTTCCAACCATGTAGTTTAGCAGTTTACCTACTAGCACCCATTTAGGTGAGTGGTTTACCATCTTGCAGCCTTGTACCTGGGCATTTTTAATACTTGCAACAATGTACTTTAGTAGTTTACCTACTTGTAACCATGTAGGTAAGAGGTTTACCCTCTTGCAGCTATTATTTTAGCAGTTAACCTACTTGCAACCATGTACTTAAGCAATTTACCCTATTGCAATCATGCAGTGTAGTCTTTTACCGTTTTGCAACCTTGTATTTAAACTCTTTACATGCTAACAACCACGTAGGTTAGCAGTTACACTCTTGTAAGCTTGTATTTAGCAGTTTAACTTCTTGTTAACATGTAGGTTAACAGTTTACCTACTTCCAACCAAGTAGGTTAGCAGTTTACCTACTTGCAACCATGTAGGTTTATAGTGGTTTACCATCTTGCAGGGATTTTTTTAGCAGTTTTCCAACTTGCAATCATGTTCTTAAGTAGTTTACCTTCTTGTAACCATGTAGGTTACAGGATTACCCTCTTGCAGCTTTTATTTTAGCAGTTTACTTACTTGCAACCGTGTACTTAAGCAGTTTACCTTATTGCAATCATGTAGGTTAGCGTTTTACCCTCTTGCAACCGTGTATTTAGCAGTTTACCCTCTTGTAATCATGTACGTTACCGGTTTACCTACTTCCAACCATGTAGGTTAGCAGTTTACCTACTTGCACCCATTTAGGTTAGTGGTTTGCCATCTTGCAGCCTTGTACCTGGGCATTTTTCCTACTTGCAACAATTTACTTTTAAGTAGTTTACCTACTTGCAACCATGTAGGTTAGAGGTTTACCCTCTTGCAATCATGTAGGTTAGCCAGTTTAACTACTTGCATCTATTTAGTTTAGCTGTTTACCTTCTTGCATGCATGTAGTTTAGCATTTTACCCACTTGCAGCCATGTAGGTTAACGGTATACCTCTTACAGCCTTGTTCGTTTGCAGTTTGCCTACTTGCAACCATATGGCTCAGAAGTTCTGCTTTTTTTGTTTGCAATTGTAGGTTTGCAGTGTGACTTCTTCTATCCATGCACATGTAGGTAAGCTGAGTTTACCCTCTTACAACCATGTATTTAAGCAATTTACCCTTGTAACCATGCACTTAAACTGTTTCCCAACTTATAACCATGTAGGTTAGCAGTTTGCCTAGTTGCCTACTCCATACATGTAGATTAACAGTTTACCCTCTTTCAACCGTGTATTTAGCAGTTTACCCTCTTGTAATCATGTACGTTACCGGTTTACCTACTTCCAACCATGTAGGTTAGCAGTTTACCTTATAACAATCATGTAGGTTAGCGTTTTACCCTCTTGCAACCATGTATTTAGCAGTTTAGCCTCTTGTAATCATGTACGTTACCGGTTTACCTACTTCCAACCATGTAGTTTAGCAGTTTACCTACTAGCACCCATTTAGGTGAGTGGTTTACCATCTTGCAGCCTTGTACCTGGGCATTTTTAATACTTGCAACAATGTACTTTAGTAGTTTACCTACTTGTAACCATGTAGGTAAGAGGTTTACCCTCTTGCAGCTATTATTTTAGCAGTTAACCTACTTGCAACCATGTACTTGAGCAGTTTACCCTATTGCAATCATGTAGGTTACCGGTTTACCTACTTGCATCCATGTAGGTTAGCAGTTTATCTACTTGCAACCATGTACTTAAGCAATTTAACGTCTTTAAATCGTGTATTTAGCAGTTTACCCTCTTGTGATCTTGTACTTTACCGGTTTACCTACTTCCAACCATGTAGGTTAGCAGTTAAGCTACTTGCAGCCATTTGGGTTAGTGGTTTACCATCTTGCAGCCTTGTACCTGGCCATTTTTTCTACTTGCAACAATGTACTTGTAAGTAGTTTACCTACTTGCAACCATGAAGGTTAGAGGTTAAGCCTCTTGCAGCTATTATTTTAGCAGTTAACCTACTTGCAACCATGTACTTGAGCAGTTTACCCTATTGCAATCATGTAGGTTTCCGGTTTACCTACTTGCATCCATGAAGGTTAGCAGTTTATCTACTTGCAACCATGTACTTAAGCAATTTAACGTCTTTAAATCGTGTATTTAGCAGTTTACCCTCTTGTGATCTTGTACTTTACCGGTTTACCTACTTCCAACCATGTAGGTTAGCAGTTAAGCTACTTGCAGCCATTTGGGTTAGTGGTTTACCATCTTGCAGCCTTGTACCTGGCCATTTTTCCTACTTGCAACAATGTACTTGTAAGTAGTTTACCTACTTGCAACCATGAAGGTTAGAGGTTAAGCCTCCTGCAGCTATTATTTTAGCAGTTAACCTACTTGCAACCATGTACTTGAGCAGTTTACCCTATTGCAATCATGTAGGTTTCCGGTTTACCTACTTGCATCCATATAGTTGAGCAATTTACCTACTTTGCAACCATGTAGGTAAGCAGTTTACCTGCTTGGAACCATGCAGGTTACTTGTTTACCATCGTGCAGGTATTTTGTTAGCAGTTTTCCTACTTTTAACCATGTACTTAAGCAATTTACCCTATTGCAATCATGCAGTGTAGCCTTTTACGGTTTTGCACGATTGTATTTAAACTCTTTACATGCTTGCAACCATGTAGGTTAGCAGTTACCCTCTTGTAACCATGTATTTAGCAGTTTAACCTCTTGTTATCATGTACGTTACCGGTTTACCTACTTCCAACCAAGTAGGCTAGCAGTTTACCTACTTGTAACCATATAGGTTAGTGGTTTACCATTTTGCAGGGATTTTTTTAGCAGTTTTCCGACTTGCAACCATGTACTTAAGTAGTTTACCGACTTGCAACCATGTAGGTTACAGGGTTACCCTCTTGCAGCTATTATTTAAGCAGTTAACCTACTTTCAACCATGCGCTTGAGCAGTTTACCCTATTGCAATCATGTAGGTTAGTGGTTTACCCTCTTGTAACCATGCACTTAAACTGTTTCCCAACTTATAACCATGTAGGTTAGCAGTTTGCCTAGCTGCCTACTCCATTCATGTAGATTAACAGTTTACCCTCTTTCAACCATGTATTTTTCAGTTTACCCTCTTGCAATCATGTAGTTTACCGGTTTCCCTACTTGCATACATATAGTTTAGCATTTTACCCACTTGCAGCCATGTAGGTTAACGGTATACCTCTTACAGCCTTGTTCGTTTGCAGTTTGCCTACTTGCAACCATATGGCTCAGAAGTTCTGCTTTTTTTGTTTGCAATTGTAGGTTTGCAGTGTGACTTCTTCTTTCCATGCACATGTAGGTAAGCTAGGTTTACCCTCTTACAACCACGTATTTAAGCAATTTACCCTCTTGCAACCGTGTATTTAGCAGTGTACCCTCTTGTAATCATGTACGTTACCGGTTTAACCTACTTCCAACCATGTGGGTTAGCAGTTTACCTACTTGCACCCATTTAAGTTAGTGGTTTACCATCTTGCAGCCTTGTACCTGGGCATTTTTTCAACTTGAAACAATTTACTTTTAAGAAGTTTACCTACTTGCAACCATGTAGGTTAGTGGTTTACCCTCTTGTAACCATGCACTTGAACTGTTTTCCAACTGGTAACCATGTAGGTTAGCAGTTTGCCTAGTTGCCTCCTCCATTCATGTAGATTAACAGTTTACCCTCTTTCAACCATGTATTTTTCAGTTTACCCTCTTGCAATCATGTAGTTTACCGGATTCCCTACTTCCATACATATAGTTTAGCAGTTTACCCACATGCAACCATGTAGGTTAGAGGTTTACCCTCTTGCAGCTATTATTTTAGCACTTAACCTACTTGCAACCATGAACTTGAGCAGTTTACCCTCTTGTAATCATGTACGTTACCGGTTTACCTACTTGCATCCATATAGTTGAGCAATTTACCTACTTTGCAACCATGTAGGTTAGCAGTTTATCTACTTGCAACCGTGTACTTAGGCAGTTTACCTTATTACAACCATGAAGGTTAGCGTTTTACAGTCTTGCAACCTTGCAAATAAACTGTTCTGCAACCATGTAGGTTAGCAGTTACCCTTTTGCAAATGTGTATTAAGCAGTTTACCCTCTTGCAATCATGTAGGTTACTGGTTTACCTACTACAACCATGAAGGTAAGCAGTTTACCTGCTTGGAACCATGCAGGTTACTTGTTTACCATCGTGCAGGTATTTTGTTAGCAGTTTTCCTACTTTCAACCATGTACTTAAGCAATTTACCCTATTGCAAACATGCAGTTTAGCCTTTTACCGTTTTGCAAACTTATATTTAAACTCTTTACATGCTTGTAACCATGTAGGTTAGCAGTTACCCTCTTACAACCATGTATTTAAGCAATTTACCCTCTTGCAACCGTGTATTTAGCAGTTTAGCCTCTTGTAATCATGTACGTTACCGGTTTACCTACTTCCAACCATGTAGGTTAGCAGTTTTCCGACTTGCAACCATGTACTTAAGTAGTTTACCTACTTGTAACCATGTAGGTTAGAGGATTATCCTCTTGCAGTTATTATTTTAGCAGTTAACCTACTTGTAACCATGTACTTGAGCAGTTTACCCTATTGCAATCATGTAGTTTTACCCGTTTACCTACTTGCATCCATATAGTTGAGCAATTTACCTACTTTGCAACCATTTAGGTTAGCAGTTTATCTACTTGCAAACGTGTACTTAAGCAGTTTACCTTATTACAATCATGTAGGTTAGCGTTTTAACCTCTTGCAAATGTGTATTAAGCAGTTTACCCTCTTGCAATTATGTAGGTTACTGGTTTACCTACTACAACCTTGTAGGTAAGCAGTTTACCTGCTTTGAACCACGTATGTTACTAGTTTACCATCGTGCAGGTATTTTGTTAGCAGTGTTCCTACTTTTAACCATGTTCTTAAGCAATTTACCCTATTGCAATCATTCAGTTTAGCCTTTTACCGTATTGCAAGCTTGTATTTTAACTCTTTACATGCTTGTAACCATGTAGGTTAGCAGTTACCCTCTTGTAACCATGTATTTAGCAGTTTAACCTCTTGTTATCATGTACGTTACCAGTTTACCTACTTTCAACCAAGTATGTTAGCAGTTTACCTACTTGCAACCATAAAGGTTAGTGGTTTACCATTTTGCAGGGATTTTTTTAGCAGTTTTCCGGTTTGCAACCATGTACTTAAGTAGTTTACCTACTTGCAACCATGTAGGTTACAGGTTTACCCTCTTGTAGCTATAATTTTAGCAGTTAACCTACTTGCAACCATGTACTTGAGCAGTTTACCCTATTGCAATCATGTAGGTTAGTGGTTTACCCTCTTGTAACCATGCACTTAAACTGTTTCCCAACTTATAACCATGTAGGTTAGCAGTTTGCCTAGTTGCCTACTCCATTCATGTAGATTAACAGTTTACCCTCTTTCAACCGTGTATTTAGCAGTTTACCCTCTTGTTATCATGTACGTTACCGGTTTACCTACTTCCAACCATGTAGGTTACCAGTTTACCTTATAACAATCATGTAGGTTAGCGTTTTACCCTCTTGCAACCATGTATTTAGCAGTTTAGCCTCTTGTAATCATGTACGTTACCGGTTTACCTACTTCCAACCATGTAGTTTAGCAGTTTACCTACTAGCACCCATTTAGGTGAGTGGTTTACCATCTTGCAGCCTTGTACCTGGGCATTTTTAATACTTGCAACAATGTACTTTAGTAGTTTACCTACTTGTAACCATGTAGGTAAGAGGTTTACCCTCTTGCAGCTATTATTTTAGCAGTTAACCTACTTGCAACCATGTACTTAAGCAATTTACCCTATTGCAATCATGCAGTGTAGTCTTTTACCGTTTTGCAACCTTGTATTTAAACTCTTTACATGCTAACAACCACGTAGGTTAGCAGTTACACTCTTGTAAGCTTGTATTTAGCAGTTTAACTTCTTGTTAACATGTAGGTTAACAGTTTACCTACTTCCAACCAAGTAGGTTAGCAGTTTACCTACTTGCAACCATGTAGGTTTATAGTGGTTTACCATCTTGCAGGGATTTTTTTAGCAGTTTTCCAACTTGCAATCATGTTCTTAAGTAGTTTACCTTCTTGTAACCATGTAGGTTACAGGATTACCCTCTTGCAGCTTTTATTTTAGCAGTTTACTTACTTGCAACCGTGTACTTAAGCAGTTTACCTTATTGCAATCATGTAGGTTAGCGTTTTACCCTCTTGCAACCGTGTATTTAGCAGTTTACCCTCTTGTAATCATGTACGTTACCGGTTTACCTACTTCCAACCATGTAGGTTAGCAGTTTACCTACTTGCACCCATTTAGGTTAGTGGTTTGCCATCTTGCAGCCTTGTACCTGGGCATTTTTCCTACTTGCAACAATTTACTTTTAAGTAGTTTACCTACTTGCAACCATGTAGGTTAGAGGTTTACCCTCTTGCAATCATGTAGGTTAGCCAGTTTAACTACTTGCATCTATTTAGTTTAGCTGTTTACCTTCTTGCATGCATGTAGTTTAGCATTTTACCCACTTGCAGCCATGTAGGTTAACGGTATACCTCTTACAGCCTTGTTCGTTTGCAGTTTGCCTACTTGCAACCATATGGCTCAGAAGTTCTGCTTTTTTTGTTTGCAATTGTAGGTTTGCAGTGTGACTTCTTCTATCCATGCACATGTAGGTAAGCTGAGTTTACCCTCTTACAACCATGTATTTAAGCAATTTACCCTTGTAACCATGCACTTAAACTGTTTCCCAACTTATAACCATGTAGGTTAGCAGTTTGCCTAGTTGCCTACTCCATACATGTAGATTAACAGTTTACCCTCTTTCAACCGTGTATTTAGCAGTTTACCCTCTTGTAATCATGTACGTTACCGGTTTACCTACTTCCAACCATGTAGGTTAGCAGTTTACCTTATAACAATCATGTAGGTTAGCGTTTTACCCTCTTGCAACCATGTATTTAGCAGTTTAGCCTCTTGTAATCATGTACGTTACCGGTTTACCTACTTCCAACCATGTAGTTTAGCAGTTTACCTACTAGCACCCATTTAGGTGAGTGGTTTACCATCTTGCAGCCTTGTACCTGGGCATTTTTAATACTTGCAACAATGTACTTTAGTAGTTTACCTACTTGTAACCATGTAGGTAAGAGGTTTACCCTCTTGCAGCTATTATTTTAGCAGTTAACCTACTTGCAACCATGTACTTGAGCAGTTTACCCTATTGCAATCATGTAGGTTACCGGTTTACCTACTTGCATCCATGTAGGTTAGCAGTTTATCTACTTGCAACCATGTACTTAAGCAATTTAACGTCTTTAAATCGTGTATTTAGCAGTTTACCCTCTTGTGATCTTGTACTTTACCGGTTTACCTACTTCCAACCATGTAGGTTAGCAGTTAAGCTACTTGCAGCCATTTGGGTTAGTGGTTTACCATCTTGCAGCCTTGTACCTGGCCATTTTTTCTACTTGCAACAATGTACTTGTAAGTAGTTTACCTACTTGCAACCATGAAGGTTAGAGGTTAAGCCTCTTGCAGCTATTATTTTAGCAGTTAACCTACTTGCAACCATGTACTTGAGCAGTTTACCCTATTGCAATCATGTAGGTTTCCGGTTTACCTACTTGCATCCATGAAGGTTAGCAGTTTATCTACTTGCAACCATGTACTTAAGCAATTTAACGTCTTTAAATCGTGTATTTAGCAGTTTACCCTCTTGTGATCTTGTACTTTACCGGTTTACCTACTTCCAACCATGTAGGTTAGCAGTTAAGCTACTTGCAGCCATTTGGGTTAGTGGTTTACCATCTTGCAGCCTTGTACCTGGCCATTTTTCCTACTTGCAACAATGTACTTGTAAGTAGTTTACCTACTTGCAACCATGAAGGTTAGAGGTTAAGCCTCCTGCAGCTATTATTTTAGCAGTTAACCTACTTGCAACCATGTACTTGAGCAGTTTACCCTATTGCAATCATGTAGGTTTCCGGTTTACCTACTTGCATCCATATAGTTGAGCAATTTACCTACTTTGCAACCATGTAGGTAAGCAGTTTACCTGCTTGGAACCATGCAGGTTACTTGTTTACCATCGTGCAGGTATTTTGTTAGCAGTTTTCCTACTTTTAACCATGTACTTAAGCAATTTACCCTATTGCAATCATGCAGTGTAGCCTTTTACGGTTTTGCACGATTGTATTTAAACTCTTTACATGCTTGCAACCATGTAGGTTAGCAGTTACCCTCTTGTAACCATGTATTTAGCAGTTTAACCTCTTGTTATCATGTACGTTACCGGTTTACCTACTTCCAACCAAGTAGGCTAGCAGTTTACCTACTTGTAACCATATAGGTTAGTGGTTTACCATTTTGCAGGGATTTTTTTAGCAGTTTTCCGACTTGCAACCATGTACTTAAGTAGTTTACCGACTTGCAACCATGTAGGTTACAGGGTTACCCTCTTGCAGCTATTATTTAAGCAGTTAACCTACTTTCAACCATGCGCTTGAGCAGTTTACCCTATTGCAATCATGTAGGTTAGTGGTTTACCCTCTTGTAACCATGCACTTAAACTGTTTCCCAACTTATAACCATGTAGGTTAGCAGTTTGCCTAGCTGCCTACTCCATTCATGTAGATTAACAGTTTACCCTCTTTCAACCATGTATTTTTCAGTTTACCCTCTTGCAATCATGTAGTTTACCGGTTTCCCTACTTGCATACATATAGTTTAGCATTTTACCCACTTGCAGCCATGTAGGTTAACGGTATACCTCTTACAGCCTTGTTCGTTTGCAGTTTGCCTACTTGCAACCATATGGCTCAGAAGTTCTGCTTTTTTTGTTTGCAATTGTAGGTTTGCAGTGTGACTTCTTCTTTCCATGCACATGTAGGTAAGCTAGGTTTACCCTCTTACAACCACGTATTTAAGCAATTTACCCTCTTGCAACCGTGTATTTAGCAGTGTACCCTCTTGTAATCATGTACGTTACCGGTTTAACCTACTTCCAACCATGTGGGTTAGCAGTTTACCTACTTGCACCCATTTAAGTTAGTGGTTTACCATCTTGCAGCCTTGTACCTGGGCATTTTTTCAACTTGAAACAATTTACTTTTAAGAAGTTTACCTACTTGCAACCATGTAGGTTAGTGGTTTACCCTCTTGTAACCATGCACTTGAACTGTTTTCCAACTGGTAACCATGTAGGTTAGCAGTTTGCCTAGTTGCCTCCTCCATTCATGTAGATTAACAGTTTACCCTCTTTCAACCATGTATTTTTCAGTTTACCCTCTTGCAATCATGTAGTTTACCGGATTCCCTACTTCCATACATATAGTTTAGCAGTTTACCCACATGCAACCATGTAGGTTAGAGGTTTACCCTCTTGCAGCTATTATTTTAGCACTTAACCTACTTGCAACCATGAACTTGAGCAGTTTACCCTCTTGTAATCATGTACGTTACCGGTTTACCTACTTGCATCCATATAGTTGAGCAATTTACCTACTTTGCAACCATGTAGGTTAGCAGTTTATCTACTTGCAACCGTGTACTTAGGCAGTTTACCTTATTACAACCATGAAGGTTAGCGTTTTACAGTCTTGCAACCTTGCAAATAAACTGTTCTGCAACCATGTAGGTTAGCAGTTACCCTTTTGCAAATGTGTATTAAGCAGTTTACCCTCTTGCAATCATGTAGGTTACTGGTTTACCTACTACAACCATGAAGGTAAGCAGTTTACCTGCTTGGAACCATGCAGGTTACTTGTTTACCATCGTGCAGGTATTTTGTTAGCAGTTTTCCTACTTTCAACCATGTACTTAAGCAATTTACCCTATTGCAAACATGCAGTTTAGCCTTTTACCGTTTTGCAAACTTATATTTAAACTCTTTACATGCTTGTAACCATGTAGGTTAGCAGTTACCCTCTTACAACCATGTATTTAAGCAATTTACCCTCTTGCAACCGTGTATTTAGCAGTTTAGCCTCTTGTAATCATGTACGTTACCGGTTTACCTACTTCCAACCATGTAGGTTAGCAGTTTTCCGACTTGCAACCATGTACTTAAGTAGTTTACCTACTTGTAACCATGTAGGTTAGAGGATTATCCTCTTGGAGTTATTATTTTAGCAGTTAACCTACTTGTAACCATGTACTTGAGCAGTTTACCCTATTGCAATCATGTAGTTTTACCCGTTTACCTACTTGCATCCATATAGTTGAGCAATTTACCTACTTTGCAACCATTTAGGTTAGCAGTTTATCTACTTGCAAACGTGTACTTAAGCAGTTTACCTTATTACAATCATGTAGGTTAGCGTTTTAACCTCTTGCAAATGTGTATTAAGCAGTTTACCCTCTTGCAATTATGTAGGTTACTGGTTTACCTACTACAACCTTGTAGGTAAGCAGTTTACCTGCTTTGAACCACGTATGTTACTAGTTTACCATCGTTCAGGTATTTTGTTAGCAGTGTTCCTACTTTTAACCATGTTCTTAAGCAATTTACCCTATTGCAATCATTCAGTTTAGCATTTTACCGTATTGCAAGCTTGTATTTTAACTCTTTACATGCTTGTAACCATGTAGGTTAGCAGTTACCCTCTTGTAACCATGTATTTAGCAGTTTAACCTCTTGTTATCATGTACGTTACCGGTTTACCTACTTTCAACCAAGTATGTTAGCAGTTTACCTACTTGCAACCATAAAGGTTAGTGGTTTACCATTTTGCAGGGATTTTTTTAGCAGTTTTCCAACTTGCAATCATGTTCTTAAGTAGTTTACCTTCTTGTAACCATGTAGGTTACAGGATTACCCTCTTGCAGCTTTTATTTTAGCAGTTTACTTACTTGCAACCGTGTACTTAAGCAGTTTACCTTATTGCAATCATGTAGGTTAGCGTTTTACCCTCTTGCAACCGTGTATTTAGCAGTTCACCCTCTTGTAATCATGTACGTTACCGGTTTACCTACTTCCAACCATGTAGGTTAGCAGTTTACTTACTTGCACCCATTTAGGTTAGTGGTTTGCCATCTTGCAGCCTTGTACCTGGGCATTTTTCCTACTTGCAACAATTTACTTTTAAGTAGTTTACCTACTTGCAACCATGTAGGTTAGAGGTTTACCCTCTTGCAATCATGTAGGTTAGGCAGTTTAACTTCCTGCATCTATTTAGTTTAGCTGTTTACCTTCTTGCATGCATGTAGTTTAGCATTTTACCCACTTGCAGCCATGTAGGTTAACGGTATACCTCTTACAGCCTTGTTCGTTTGCAGTTTGCCTACTTGCAACCATATGGCTCAGAAGTTCTGCTTTTTTTGTTTGCAATTGTAGGTTTGCAGTGTGACTTCTTCTATCCATGCACATGTAGGTAAGCTGAGTTTACCCTCTTGCAACCGTGTATTTAGCAGTTTAGCCTCTTGTAATCATGTACGTTACCGGTTTACCTACTTCCAACCATGTAGGTTAGCAGTTTTCCGACTTGCAACCATGTACTTAAGTAGTTTACCTACTTGTAACCATGTAGGTTAGAGGATTATCCTCTTGCAGTTATTATTTTAGCAGTTAACCTACTTGTAACCATGTACTTGAGCAGTTTACCCTATTGCAATCATGTAGTTTTACCCGTTTACCTACTTGCATCCATATAGTTGAGCAATTTACCTACTTTGCAACCATTTAGGTTAGCAGTTTATCTACTTGCAAACGTGTACTTAAGCAGTTTACCTTATTACAATCATGTAGGTTAGCGTTTTAACCTCTTGCAAATGTGTATTAAGCAGTTTACCCTCTTGCAATTATGTAGGTTACTGGTTTACCTACTACAACCTTGTAGGTAAGCAGTTTACCTGCTTTGAACCACGTATGTTACTAGTTTACCATCGTTCAGGTATTTTGTTAGCAGTGTTCCTACTTTTAACCATGTTCTTAAGCAATTTACCCTATTGCAATCATTCAGTTTAGCATTTTACCGTATTGCAAGCTTGTATTTTAACTCTTTACATGCTTGTAACCATGTAGGTTAGCAGTTACCCTCTTGTAACCATGTATTTAGCAGTTTAACCTCTTGTTATCATGTACGTTACCGGTTTACCTACTTTCAACCAAGTATGTTAGCAGTTTACCTACTTGCAACCATAAAGGTTAGTGGTTTACCATTTTGCAGGGATTTTTTTTAGCAGTTTTCCGGTTTGCAACCATGTACTTAAGTAGTTTACCTACTTGCAACCATGTAGGTTACAGGTTTACCCTCTTGTAGCTATTATTTTAGCAGTTAACCTACTTGCAACCATGTACTTGAGCAGTTTACCCTATTGCAATCATGTAGGTTAGTGGTTTACCCTCTTGTAACCATGCACTTAAACTGTTTCCCAACTTATAACCATGTAGGTTAGCAGTTTGCCTAGTTGCCTACTCCATTCATGTAGATTAACAGTTTACCCTCTTTCAACCGTGTATTTGGCAGTTTACCCTCTTGTAATCATGTACGTTACCGGTTTACCTACTTCCAACCATGTAGGTTAGCAGTTTACCTTATAACAATCATGTAGGTTAGCGTTTTACCCTCTTGCAACCATGTATTTAGCAGTTTAGCCTCTTGTAATCATGTACGTTACCGGTTTACCTACTTCCAACCATGTAGTTTAGCAGTTTACCTACTAGCACCCATTTAGGTGAGTGGTTTACCATCTTGCAGCCTTGTACCTGGGCATTTTTAATACTTGCAACAATGTACTTTAGTAGTTTACCTACTTGTAACCATGTAGGTAAGAGGTTTACCCTCTTGCAGCTATTATTTTAGCAGTTAACCTACTTGCAACCATGTACTTGAGCAGTTTACCCTATTGCAATCATGTAGGTTACCAGTTTACCTACTTGCATCCATGTAGGTTAGCAGTTTATCTACTTGCAACCGTGTACTTAAGCAATTTACCCTCTCGCAACCGTTAATTAGCAGTTTACCCTCTTGTAATCATGTACGTCACCGGATTACCTACTTCCAACCATTTAGGTTAGCAGTTTTCCTACTTTCAACCATGTACTTAAGCAATTTACCCTATTGCAATCATGCAGTGTAGCCTTTTACCGTTTTGCAACCTTGTATTTAAACTCTTTACATGCTAACAACCACGTAGGTTAGCAGTTACACTCTTGTAAGCTTGTATTTAGCAGTTTAACTTCTTGTTAACATGTAGGTTAACAGTTTACCTACTTCCAACCAAGTAGGTTAGCAGTTTACCTACTTGCAACCATGTAGGTTTATAGTGGTTTACCATCTTGCAGGGATTTTTTTAGCAGTTTTCCAACTTGCAATCATGTTCTTAAGTAGTTTACCTTCTTGTAACCATGTAGGTTACAGGATTACCCTCTTGCAGCTTTTATTTTAGCAGTTTACTTACTTGCAACCGTGTACTTAAGCAGTTTACCTTATTGCAATCATGTAGGTTAGCGTTTTACCCTCTTGCAACCGTGTATTTAGCAGTTTACCCTCTTGTAATCATGTACGTTACCGGTTTACCTACTTCCAACCATGTAGGTTAGCAGTTTACCTACTTGCACCCATTTAGGTTAGTGGTTTGCCATCTTGCAGCCTTGTACCTGGGCATTTTTCCTACTTGCAACAATTTACTTTTAAGTAGTTTACCTACTTGCAACCATGTAGGTTAGAGGTTTACCCTCTTGCAATCATGTAGGTTAGCCAGTTTAACTACTTGCATCTATTTAGTTTAGCTGTTTACCTTCTTGCATGCATGTAGTTTAGCATTTTACCCACTTGCAGCCATGTAGGTTAACGCTATACCTCTTACAGCCTTGTTCGTTTGCAGTTTGCCTACTTGCAACCATATGGCTCAGAAGTTCTGCTTTTTTTGTTTGCAATTGTAGGTTTGCAGTGTGACTTCTTCTATCCATGCACATGTAGGTAAGCTGAGTTTACCCTCTTACAACCATGTATTTAAGCAATTTACCCTTGTAACCATGCACTTAAACTGTTTCCCAACTTATAACCATGTAGGTTAGCAGTTTGCCTAGTTGCCTACTCCATACATGTAGATTAACAGTTTACCCTCTTTCAACCGTGTATTTAGCAGTTTACCCTCTTGTAATCATGTACGTTACCGGTTTACCTACTTCCAACCATGTAGGTTAGCAGTTTACCTTATAACAATCATGTAGGTTAGCGTTTTACCCTCTTGCAACCATGTATTTAGCAGTTTAGCCTCTTGTAATCATGTACGTTACCGGTTTACCTACTTCCAACCATGTAGTTTAGCAGTTTACCTACTAGCACCCATTTAGGTGAGTGGTTTACCATCTTGCAGCCTTGTACCTGGGCATTTTTAATACTTGCAACAATGTACTTTAGTAGTTTACCTACTTGTAACCATGTAGGTAAGAGGTTTACCCTCTTGCAGCTATTATTTTAGCAGTTAACCTACTTGCAACCATGTACTTGAGCAGTTTACCCTATTGCAATCATGTAGGTTACCGGTTTACCTACTTGCATCCATGTAGGTTAGCAGTTTATCTACTTGCAACCGTGTACTTAAGCAATTTACCCTCTTGCAACCGTTAATTAGCAGTTTACCCTCTTGTAATCATGTACGTCACCGGATTACCTACTTCCAACCATTTAGGTTAGCAGTTTTCCTACTTTCAACCATGTACTTAAGCAATTTACCCTATTGCAATCATGCAGTGTAGTCTTTTACCGTTTTGCAACCTTGTATTTAAACTCTTTACATGCTAACAACCACGTAGGTTAGCAGTTACACTCTTGTAAGCTTGTATTTAGCAGTTTAACTTCTTGTTAACATGTAGGTTAACAGTTTACCTACTTCCAACCAAGTAGGTTAGCAGTTTACCTACTTGCAACCATGTAGGTTTATAGTGGTTTACCATCTTGCAGGGATTTTTTTAGCAGTTTTCCAACTTGCAATCCTGTTCTTAAGTAGTTTACCTTCTTGTAACCATGTAGGTTACAGGATTACCCTCTTGCAGCTTTTATTTTAGCAGTTTACTTACTTGCAACCGTGTACTTAAGCAGTTTACCTTATTGCAATCATGTAGGTTAGCGTTTTACCCTCTTGCAACCGTGTATTTAGCAGTTTACCCTCTTGTAATCATGTACGTTACCGGTTTACCTACTTCCAACCATGTAGGTTAGCAGTTTACCTACTTGCACCCATTTAGGTTAGTGGTTTGCCATCTTGCAGCCTTGTACCTGGGCATTTTTCCTACTTGCAACAATTTACTTTTAAGTAGTTTACCTACTTGCAACCATGTAGGTTAGAGGTTTACCCTCTTGCAATCATGTAGGTTAGCCAGTTTAACTACTTGCATCTATTTAGTTTAGCTGTTTACCTTCTTGCATGCATGTAGTTTAGCATTTTACCCACTTGCAGCCATGTAGGTTAACGGTATACCTCTTACAGCCTTGTTCGTTTGCAGTTTGCCTACTTGCAACCATATGGCTCAGAAGTTCTGCTTTTTTTGTTTGCAATTGTAGGTTTGCAGTGTGACTTCTTCTATCCATTCACATGTAGGTAAGCTGAGTTTACCCTCTTACAACCATGTATTTAAGCAATTTACCCTCTTGCAACCGTGTATTTAGCAGTTTAGCCTCTTGTAATCATGTACGTTACCGGTTTACCTTCTTCCAACCATGTAGGTTAGCAGTTTTCCGACTTGCAACCATGTACTTAAGTAGTTTACCTACTTGTAACCATGTAGGTTAGAGGATTATCCTCTTGCAGTTATTATTTTAGCAGTTAACCTACTTGTAACCATGTACTTGAGCAGTTTACCCTATTGCAATCATGTAGTTTTACCCGTTTACCTACTTGCATCCATATAGTTGAGCAATTTACCTACTTTGCAACCATTTAGGTTAGCAGTTTATCTACTTGCAAACGTGTACTTAAGCAGTTTACCTTATTACAATCATGTAGGTTAGCGTTTTAACCTCTTGCAAATGTGTATTAAGCAGTTTAACCTCTTGCAATTATGTAGGTTACTGGTTTACCTACTACAACCTTGTAGGTAAGCAGTTTACCTGCTTTGAACCACGTATGTTACTAGTTTACCATCGTGCAGGTATTTTGTTAGCAGTGTTCCTACTTTTAACCATGTTCTTAACCAATTTACCCTATTGCAATCATTCAGTTTAGCCTTTTACCGTATTGCAAGCTTGTATTTTAACTCTTTACATGCTTGTAACCATGTAGGTTAGCAGTTACCCTCTTGTAACAATGTATTTAGCAGTTTAACCTCTTGTTATCATGTACGTTACCGGTTTACCTACTTTCAACCAAGTATGTTAGCAGTTTACCTACTTGCAACCATAAAGGTTAGTGGTTTACCATTTTGCAGGGATTTTATTTAGCAGTTTTCCGGTTTGCAACCATGTACTTAAGTAGTTTACCTACTTGCAACCATGTAGGTTACAGGTTTACCCTCTTGTAGCTATTATTTTAGCAGTTAACCTACTTGCAACCATGTACTTGAGCAGTTTACCCTATTGCAATCATGTAGGTTAGTGGCTTACCCTCTTGTAACCATGCACTTAAACTGTTTCCCAACTTATAACCATGTAGGTTAGCAGTTTGCCTAGTTGCCTACTCCATTCATGTAGATTAACAGTTTACCCTCTTTCAACCGTGTATTTAGCAGTTTACCCTCTTGTAATCATGTACGTTACCGGTTTACCTACTTCCAACCATGTAGGTTAGCAGTTTACCTTATAACAATCATGTAGGTTAGCGTTTTACCCTCTTGCAACCATGTATTTAGCAGTTTAGCCTCTTGTAATCATGTACGTTACCGGTTTACCTACTTCCAACCATGTAGTTTAGCAGTTTACCTACTAGCACCCATTTAGGTGAGTGGTTTACCATCTTGCAGCCTTGTACCTGGGCATTTTTAATACTTGCAACAATGTACTTTAGTAGTTTACCTACTTGTAACCATGTAGGTAAGAGGTTTACCCTCTTGCAGCTATTATTTTAGCAGTTAACCTACTTGCAACCATGTACTTGAGCAGTTTACCCTATTGCAATCATGTAGGTTACCGGTTTACCTACTTGCATCCATGTAGGTTAGCAGTTTCTCTACTTGCAACCGTGTACTTAAGCAATTTACCCTCTTGCAACCGTTAATTAGCAGTTTACCCTCTTGTAATCATGTACGTCACCGGATTACCTACTTCCAACCATTTAGGTTAGCAGTTTTCCTACTTTCAACCATGTACTTAAGCAATTTACCCTATTGCAATCATGCAGTGTAGCCTTTTACCGTTTTGCAACCTTGTATTTAAACTCTTTACATGCTAACAACCACGTAGGTTAGCAGTTACACTCTTGTAAGCTTGTATTTAGCAGTTTAACTTCTTGTTAACATGTAGGTTAACAGTTTACCTACTTCCAACCAAGTAGGTTAGCAGTTTACCTACTTGCACCCATGTAGGTTAGAGGTTTACCCTCTTGAAGCTATTATTTTAGCAGTTAACCTACTTGCAACCATGTACTTGAGCAGTTTACCCTATTGCAATCATTCAGGTTACCGGTTTCCCTACTTGCATCCATATAGTTGAGCAATTTAACTACTTGCAACCATGTAGGTTAGCAGTTTATCTACTTGCAACCGTGTACTTAAGCAATTTACCCTCTTGTAACTGTGTTTTTAGCAGTTTACCCTCTTGTAATCATTTACGTTACCGGTTTACCTACTTCCAACCATGTAGGTTAGCAGTTTACCTACTTGCACCCATGTAGGTTAGAGGTTTACCCTCTTGAAGCTATTATTTTAGCAGTTAACCTACTTGCAACCATGTACTTGAGCAGTTTACCCTATTGCAATCATGTAGGTTACCGGTTTCCCTACTTGCATCCATATAGTTGAGCAATTTAACTACTTGCAACCATGTAGGTTAGCAGTTTATCTACTTGCAACCGTGTACTTAAGCAATTTACCCTCTTGTAACTGTGTTTTTAGCAGTTTACCCTCTTGTAATCATTTACGTTACCGGTTTACCTACTTCCAACCATGTAGTTTAGCAGTTTACCTACTAGCACCCATTTAGGTGAGTGGTTTACCATCTTGCAGCCTTGTACTTTTGCAGTTTGCCATCTTGTAACCATATGGCTCAGAAGTTCTGCTTTTTTTGTTTGCAATTGTAGGTTTGCAGTGTGACTTCTTCTATCCATGCACATTTGGGTAAGCTGAGTTTACCCTCTAACAACCATGTATTTAAGCAATTTACCCTCTTGCAACCGTGTATTTAGCAGTTTAGCCTCTTGTAATCATGTACGTTACCGGTTTACCTACTTCCAACCATGTAGGTTAGCAGTTTACCTTATAACAATCATGTAGGTTAGCGTTTTACCCTCTTGCAACCATGTATTTAGCAGTTTAGCCTCTTGTAATCATGTACGTTACCGGTTTACCTACTTCCAACCATGTAGTTTAGCAGTTTACCTACTAGCACCCATTTAGGTGAGTGGTTTACCATCTTGCAGCCTTGTACCTGGGCATTTTTAATACTTGCAACAATGTACTTAAATAGTTTACCTACTTGTAACCATGTAGGTAAGAGGTTTACCCTCTTGCAGCTATTATTTTAGCAGTTAACCTACTTGCAACCATGTACTTGAGCAGTTTACCCTATTGCAATCATGTAGGTTACCGGTTTACCTACTTGCATCCATGTAGGTTAGCAGTTTATCTACTTGCAACCGTGTACTTAAGCAATTTACCCTCTTGCAACCGTGTATTTAGCAGTTTACCCTCTTGTAATCATGTACGTTACCGGTTTACCTACTTCCAACCATGTAGGTTAGCAGTTTACCTACTTGCACCCATTTAGGTTAGTGGTTTACCATCTTGCAGCCTTGTACCTGGGCATTTTTCCTACTTGCAACAATGTACTTGTAAGTAGTTTACCTACTTGCAACCATGAAGGTTAGAGGTTAAGCCTCTTGCAGCTATTATTTTAGCAGTTAACCTACTTGCAACCATGTACTTGAGCAGTTTACCCTATTGCAATCATGTAGGTTTCCGGTTTACCTACTTGCATCCATATAGTTGAGCAATTTACCTACTTTGCAACCATGTAGGTAAGCAGTTTACCTGCTTGGAACCATGCAGGTTACTTGTTTACCATCGTGCAGGTATTTTGTTAGCAGTTTTCCTACTTTTAACCATGTACTTAAGCAATTTACCCTATTGCAATCATGCAGTTTAGCCTTTTACGGTTTTGCACGATTGTATTTAAACTCTTTACATGCTTGCAACCATGTAGGTTAGCAGTTACCCTCTTGTAACCATGTATTTAGCAGTTTAACCTCTTGTTATCATGTACGTTACCGGTTTACCTACTTCCAACCAAGTAGGCTAGCAGTTTACCTACTTGTAACCATATAGGTTAGTGGTTTACCATTTTGCAGGGATTTTTTTAGCAGTTTTCCGACTTGCAACCATGTACTTAAGTAGTTTACCGACTTGCAACCATGTAGGTTACAGGGTTACCCTCTTGCAGCTATTATTTAAGCAGTTAACCTACTTTCAACCATGTACTTGAGCAGTTTACCCTATTGCAATCATGTAGGTTAGTGGTTTACCCTCTTGTAACCATGCACTTAAACTGTTTCCCAACTTATAACCATGTAGGTTAGCAGTTTGCCTAGCTGCCTACTCCATTCATGTAGATTAACAGTTTACCCTCTTTCAACCATGTATTTTTCAGTTTACCCTCTTGCAATCATGTAGTTTACCAGTTTCCCTACTTGCATACATATAGTTTAGCATTTTACCCACTTGCAGCCATGTAGGTTAACGGTATACCTCTTACAGCCTTGTTCATTTGCAGTTTGCCTACTTGCAACCATATGGCTCAGAAGTTCTGCTTTTTTTGTTTGCAATTGTAGGTTTGCAGTGTGACTTCTTCTATCCATGCACATTTGGGTAAGCTGAGTTTACCCTCTAACAACCATGTATTTAAGCAATTTACCCTCTTGCAACCGTGTATTTAGCAGTTTAGCCTCTTGTAATCATGTACGTTACCGGTTTACCTACTTCCAACCATGTAGGTTAGCAGTTTTCCGACTTGCAACCATGTACTTAAGTAGTTTACCTACTTGTAACCATGTAGGTTAGAGGATTATCCTCTTGCAGTTATTATTTTAGCAGTTAACCTACTTGTAACCATGTACTTGAGCAGTTTACCCTATTGCAATCATGTAGTTTTACCCGTTTACCTACTTGCATCCATATAGTTGAGCAATTTACCTACTTTGCAACCATTTAGGTTAGCAGTTTATCTACTTGCAAACGTGTACTTAAGCAGTTTACCTTATTACAATCATGTAGGTTAGCGTTTTAACCTCTTGCAAATGTGTATTAAGCAGTTTACCCTCTTGCAATTATGTAGGTTACTGGTTTACCTACTACAACCTTGTAGGTAAGCAGTTTACCTGCTTTGAACCACGTATGTTACTAGTTTACCATCGTGCAGGTATTTTGTTAGCAGTGTTCCTACTTTTAACCATGTTCTTAAGCAATTTACCCTATTGCAATCATTCAGTTTAGCCTTTTACCGTATTGCAAGCTTGTATTTTAACTCTTTACATGCTTGTAACCATGTAGGTTAGCAGTTACCCTCTTGTAACCATGTATTTAGCAGTTTAACCTCTTGTTATCATGTACGTTACCAGTTTACCTACTTTCAACCAAGTATGTTAGCAGTTTACCTACTTGCAACCATAAAGGTTAGTGGTTTACCATTTTGCAGGGATTTTTTTAGCAGTTTTCCGGTTTGCAACCATGTACTTAAGTAGTTTACCTACTTGCAACCATGTAGGTTACAGGTTTACCCTCTTGTAGCTATAATTTTAGCAGTTAACCTACTTGCAACCATGTACTTGAGCAGTTTACCCTATTGCAATCATGTAGGTTAGTGGTTTACCCTCTTGTAACCATGCACTTAAACTGTTTCCCAACTTATAACCATGTAGGTTAGCAGTTTGCCTAGTTGCCTACTCCATTCATGTAGATTAACAGTTAACCCTCTTTCAACCGTGTATTTAGCAGTTTACCCTCTTGTTATCATGTACGTTACCGGTTTACCTACTTCCAACCATGTAGGTTACCAGTTTACCTTATAACAATCATGTAGGTTAGCGTTTTACCCTCTTGCAACCATGTATTTAGCAGTTTAGCCTCTTGTAATCATGTACGTTACCGGTTTACCTACTTCCAACCATGTAGTTTAGCAGTTTACCTACTAGCACCCATTTAGGTGAGTGGTTTACCATCTTGCAGCCTTGTACCTGGGCATTTTTAATACTTGCAACAATGTACTTTAGTAGTTTACCTACTTGTAACCATGTAGGTAAGAGGTTTACCCTCTTGCAGCTATTATTTTAGCAGTTAACCTACTTGCAACCATGTACTTAAGCAATTTACCCTATTGCAATCATGCAGTGTAGTCTTTTACCGTTTTGCAACCTTGTATTTAAACTCTTTACATGCTAACAACCACGTAGGTTAGCAGTTACACTCTTGTAAGCTTGTATTTAGCAGTTTAACTTCTTGTTAACATGTAGGTTAACAGTTTACCTACTTCCAACCAAGTAGGTTAGCAGTTTACCTACTTGCAACCATGTAGGTTTATAGTGGTTTACCATCTTGCAGGGATTTTTTTTAGCAGTTTTCCAACTTGCAATCATGTTCTTAAGTAGTTTACCTTCTTGTAACCATGTAGGTTACAGGATTACCCTCTTGCAGCTTTTATTTTAGCAGTTTACTTACTTGCAACCGTGTACTTAAGCAGTTTACCTTATTGCAATCATGTAGGTTAGCGTTTTACCCTCTTGCAACCGTGTATTTAGCAGTTTACCCTCTTGTAATCATGTACGTTACCGGTTTACCTACTTCCAACCATGTAGGTTAGCAGTTTACCTACTTGCACCCATTTAGGTTAGTGGTTTGCCATCTTGCAGCCTTGTACCTGGGCATTTTTCCTACTTGCAACAATTTACTTTTAAGTAGTTTACCTACTTGCAACCATGTAGGTTAGAGGTTTACCCTCTTGCAATCATGTAGGTTAGCCAGTTTAACTACTTGCATCTATTTAGTTTAGCTGTTTACCTTCTTGCATGCATGTAGTTTAGCATTTTACCCACTTGCAGCCATGTAGGTTAACGGTATACCTCTTACAGCCTTGTTCGTTTGCAGTTTGCCTACTTGCAACCATATGGCTCAGAAGTTCTGCTTTTTTTGTTTGCAATTGTAGGTTTGCAGTGTGACTTCTTCTATCCATGCACATGTAGGTAAGCTGAGTTTACCCTCTTACAACCATGTATTTAAGCAATTTACCCTTGTAACCATGCACTTAAACTGTTTCCCAACTTATAACCATGTAGGTTAGCAGTTTGCCTAGTTGCCTACTCCATACATGTAGATTAACAGTTTACCCTCTTTCAACCGTGTATTTAGCAGTTTACCCTCTTGTAATCATGTACGTTACCGGTTTACCTACTTCCAACCATGTAGGTTAGCAGTTTACCTTATAACAATCATGTAGGTTAGCGTTTTACCCTCTTGCAACCATGTATTTAGCAGTTTAGCCTCTTGTAATCATGTACGTTACCGGTTTACCTACTTCCAACCATGTAGTTTAGCAGTTTACCTACTAGCACCCATTTAGGTGAGTGGTTTACCATCTTGCAGCCTTGTACCTGGGCATTTTTAATACTTGCAACAATGTACTTTAGTAGTTTACCTACTTGTAACCATGTAGGTAAGAGGTTTACCCTCTTGCAGCTATTATTTTAGCAGTTAACCTACTTGCAACCATGTACTTGAGCAGTTTACCCTATTGCAATCATGTAGGTTACCGGTTTACCTACTTGCATCCATGTAGGTTAGCAGTTTATCTACTTGCAACCATGTACTTAAGCAATTTAACGTCTTTAAATCGTGTATTTAGCAGTTTACCCTCTTGTGATCTTGTACTTTACCGGTTTACCTACTTCCAACCATGTAGGTTAGCAGTTAAGCTACTTGCAGCCATTTGGGTTAGTGGTTTACCATCTTGCAGCCTTGTACCTGGCCATTTTTCCTACTTGCAACAATGTACTTGTAAGTAGTTTACCTACTTGCAACCATGAAGGTTAGAGGTTAAGCCTCTTGCAGCTATTATTTTAGCAGTTAACCTACTTGCAACCATGTACTTGAGCAGTTTACCCTATTGCAATCATGTAGGTTTCCGGTTTACCTACTTGCATCCATATAGTTGAGCAATTTACCTACTTTGCAACCATGTAGGTAAGCAGTTTACCTGCTTGGAACCATGCAGGTTACTTGTTTACCATCGTGCAGGTATTTTGTTAGCAGTTTTCCTACTTTTAACCATGTACTTAAGCAATTTACCCTATTGCAATCATGCAGTGTAGCCTTTTACGGTTTTGCACGATTGTATTTAAACTCTTTACATGCTTGCAACCATGTAGGTTAGCAGTTACCCTCTTGTAACCATGTATTGAGCAGTTTAACCTCTTGTTATCATGTACGTTACCGGTTTACCTACTTCCAACCAAGTAGGCTAGCAGTTTACCTACTTGTAACCATAAAGGTTAGTGGTTTACCATTTTGCAGGGATTTTTTTAGCAGTTTTCCGACTTGCAACCATGTACTTAAGTAGTTTACCGACTTGCAACCATGTAGGTTACAGGGTTACCCTCTTGCAGCTATTATTTAAGCAGTTAACCTACTTTCAACCATGCGCTTGAGCAGTTTACCCTATTGCAATCATGTAGGTTAGTGGTTTACCCTCTTGTAACCATGCACTTAAACTGTTTCCCAACTTATAACCATGTAGGTTAGCAGTTTGCCTAGCTGCCTACTCCATTCATGTAGATTAACAGTTTACCCTCTTTCAACCATGTATTTTTCAGTTTACCCTCTTGCAATCATGTAGTTTACCGGTTTCCCTACTTGCATACATATAGTTTAGCATTTTACCCACTTGCAGCCATGTAGGTTAACGGTATACCTCTTACAGCCTTGTTCGTTTGCAGTTTGCCTACTTGCAACCATATGGCTCAGAAGTTCTGCTTTTTTTGTTTGCAATTGTAGGTTTGCAGTGTGACTTCTTCTATCCATGCACATGTAGGTAAGCTGAGTTTACCCTCTTACAACCATGTATTTAAGCAATTTACCCTCTTGCAACCGTGTATTTAGCAGTTTAGCCTCTTGTAATCATGTACGTTACCGGTTTACCTACTTCCAACCATGTAGGTTAGCAGTTTTCCGACTTGCAACCATGTACTTAAGTAGTTTACCTACTTGTAACCATGTAGGTTAGAGGATTTTCCTCTTGCAGTTATTATTTTAGCAGTTAACCTACTTGTAACCATGTACTTGAGCAGTTTACCCTATTGCAATCATGTAGTTTTACCCGTTTACCTACTTGCATCCATATAGTTGAGCAATTTACCTACTTTGCAACCATTTAGGTTAGCAGTTTATCTACTTGCAAACGTGTACTTAAGCAGTTTACCTTATTACAATCATGTAGGTTAGCGTTTTAACCTCTTGCAAATGTGTATTAAGCAGTTTACCCTCTTGCAATTATGTAGGTTACTGGTTTACCTACTACAACCTTGTAGGTAAGCAGTTTACCTGCTTTGAACCACGTATGTTACTAGTTTACCATCGTGCAGGTATTTTGTTAGCAGTGTTCCTACTTTTAACCATGTTCTTAAGCAATTTACCCTATTGCAATCATTCAGTTTAGCCTTTTACCGTATTGCAAGCTTGTATTTTAACTCTTTACATGCTTGTAACCATGTAGGTTAGCAGTTACCCTCTTGTAACCATGTATTTAGCAGTTTAACCTCTTGTTATCATGTACGTTACCAGTTTACCTACTTTCAACAAAGTATGTTAGCAGTTTACCTACTTGCAACCATAAAGGTTAGTGGTTTACCATTTTGCAGGGATTTTTTTTAGCAGTTTTCCGGTTTGCAACCATGTACTTAAGTAGTTTACCTACTTGCAACCATGTAGGTTACAGGTTTACCCTCTTGTAGCTATTATTTTAGCAGTTAACCTACTTGCAACCATGTACTTGAGCAGTTTACCCTATTGCAATCATGTAGGTTAGTGGTTTACCCTCTTGTAACCATGCACTTAAACTGTTTCCCAACTTATAACCATGTAGGTTAGCAGTTTGCCTAGTTGCCTACTCCATTCATGTCGATTAACAGTTTACCCTCTTTCAACCGTGTATTTAGCAGTTTACCCTCTTGTTATCATGTACGTTACCGGTTTACCTACTTCCAACCATGTAGGTTACCAGTTTACCTTATAACAATCATGTAGGTTAGCGTTTTACCCTCTTGCAACCATGTATTTAGCAGTTTAGCCTCTTGTAATCATGTACGTTACCGGTTTACCTACTTCCAACCATGTAGTTTAGCAGTTTACCTACTAGCACCCATTAAGGTGAGTGGTTTACCATCTTGCAGCCTTGTACCTGGGCATTTTTAATACTTGCAACAATGTACTTTAGTAGTTTACCTACTTGTAACCATGTAGGTAAGAGGTTTACCCTCTTGCAGCTATTATTTTAGCAGTAAACCTACTTGCAACCATGTACTTGAGCAGTTTACCCTATTGCAATCATGTAGGTTACCGGTTTACCTACTTGCATCCATGTAGGTTAGCAGTTTATCTACTTGCAACCGTGTACTTAAGCAATTTACCCTCTTGCAACCGTTAATTAGCAGTTTACCCTCTTGTAATCATGTACGTCACCGGATTACCTACTTCCAACCATTTAAGTTAGCAGTTTTCCTACTTTCAACCATGTACTTAAGCAATTTACCCTATTGCAATCATGCAGTGTAGCCTTTTACCGTTTTGCAACCTTGTATTTAAACTCTTTACATGCTAACAACCACGTAGGTTAGCAGTTACACTCTTGTAAGCTTGTATTTAGCAGTTTCACTTCTTGTTAACATGTAGGTTAACAGTTTACCTACTTCCAACCAAGTAGGTTAGCAGTTTACCTACTTGCAACCATGTAGGTTTATAGTGGTTTACCATCTTGCAGGGATTTTTTTAGCAGTTTTCCAACTTGCAATCATGTTCTTAAGTAGTTTACCTTCTTGTAACCATGTAGGTTACAGGATTACCCTCTTGCAGCTTTTATTTTAGCAGTTTACTTACTTGCAACTGTGTACTTAAGCAGTTTACCTTATTGCAATCATGTAGGTTAGCGTTTTACCCTCTTGCAACCGTGTATTTAGCAGTTCACCCTCTTGTAATCATGTACGTTACCGGTTTACCTACTTCCAACCATGTAGGTTAGCAGTTTACTTACTTGCACCCATTTAGATTAGTGGTTTGCCATCTTGCAGCCTTGTACCTGGGCATTTTTCCTACTTGCAACAATTTACTTTTAAGTAGTTTACCTACTTGCAACCATGTAGGTTAGAGGTTTACCCTCTTGCAATCATGTAGGTTAGCCAGTTTAACTACTTGCATCTATTTAGTTTAGCTGTTTACCTTCTTGCATGCATGTAGTTTAGCATTTTACCCACTTGCAGCCATGTAGGTTAACGGTATACCTCTTACAGCCTTGTTCGTTTGCAGTTTGCCTACTTGCAACCATATGGTTTAGAAGTTCTGCTTTTTTTGTTTGCAATTGTAGGTTTGCAGTGTGACTTCTTCTATCCATGCACATGTAGGTAAGCTGAGTTTACCCTCTTACAACCATGTATTTAAGCAATTTACCCTCTTGCAACCGTGTATTTAGCAGTTTAGCCTCTTGTAATCATGTACGTTACCGGTTTACCTACTTCCAACCATGTAGGTTAGCAGTTTTCCGACTTGCAACCATGTACTTAAGTAGTTTACCTACTTGTAACCATGTAGGTTAGAGGATTATCCTCTTGCAGTTATTATTTTAGCAGTTAACCTACTTGTAACCATGTACTTGAGCAGTTTACCCTATTGCAATCATGTAGTTTTACCCGTTTACCTACTTGCATCCATATAGTTGAGCAATTTACCTACTTTGCAACCATTTAGGTTAGCAGTTTATCTACTTGCAAACGTGTACTTAAGCAGTTTACCTTATTACAATCATGTAGGTTAGCGTTTTAACCTCTTGCAAATGTGTATTAAGCAGTTTACCTTCTTGCAATTATGTAGGTTACTGGTTTACCTACTACAACCTTGTAGGTAAGCAGTTTACCTGCTTTGAACCACGTATGTTACTAGGTTACCATCATGCAGGTATTTTGTTAGCAGTGTTCCTACTTTTAACCATGTTCTTAAGCAATTTACCCCATTGCAATCATTCAGTTTAGCCTTTTACCGTATTGCAAGCTTGTATTTTAACTCTTTACATGCTTGTAACCATGTAGGTTAGCAGTTACACTCTTGTAAGCTTGTATTTAGCAGTTTAACTTCTTGTTAACATGTAGGTTAACAGTTTACCTACTTCCAACCAAGTAGGTTAGCAGTTTACCTACTTGCAACCATGTAGGTTTATAGTGGTTTACCATCTTGCAGGGATTTTTTTAGCAGTTTTCCAACTTGCAATCATGTTCTTAAGTAGTTTACCTTCTTGTAACCATGTAGGTTACAGGATTACCCTCTTGCAGCTTTTATTTTAGCAGTTTACTTACTTGCAACCGTGTACTTAAGCAGTTTACCTTATTGCAATCATGTAGGTTAGCGTTTTACCCTCTTGCAACCGTGTATTTAGCAGTTCACCCTCTTGTAATCATGTACGTTACCGGTTTACCTACTTCCAACCATGTAGGTTAGCAGTTTACTTACTTGCACCCATTTAGGTTAGTGGTTTGCCATCTTGCAGCCTTGTACCTGGGCATTTTTCCTACTTGCAACAATTTACTTTTAAGTAGTTTACCTACTTGCAACCATGTAGGTTAGAGGTTTACCCTCTTGCAATCATGTAGGTTAGCCAGTTTAACTACTTGCATCTATTTAGTTTAGCTGTTTACCTTCTTGCATGCATGTAGTTTAGCATTTTACCCACTTGCAGCCATGTAGGTTAACGGTATACCTCTTACAGCCTTGTTCGTTTGCAGTTTGCCTACTTGCAACCATATGGCTCAGAAGTTCTGCTTTTTTTGTTTGCAATTGTAGGTTTGCAGTGTGACTTCTTCTATCCATGCACATGTAGGTAAGCTGAGTTTACCCTCTTACAACCATGTATTTAAGCAATTTACCCTTGTAACCATGCACTTAAACTGTTTCCCAACTTATAACCATGTAGGTTAGCAGTTTGCCTAGTTGCCTACTCCATACATGTAGATTAACAGTTTACCCTCTTTCAACCGTGTATTTAGCAGTTTACCCTCTTGTAATCATGTACGTTACCGGTTTACCTACTTCCAACCATGTAGGTTAGCAGTTTACCTTATAACAATCATGTAGGTTAGCGTTTTACCCTCTTGCAACCATGTATTTAGCAGTTTAACCTCTTGTAATCATGTACGTTACCGGTTTACCTACTTCCAACCATGTAGTTTAGCAGTTTACCTACTAGCACCCATTTAGGTGAGTGGTTTACCATCTTGCAGCCTTGTACCTGGGCATTTTTAATACTTGCAACAATGTACTTTAGTAGTTTACCTACTTGTAACCATGTAGGTAAGAGGTTTACCCTCTTGCAGCTATTATTTTAGCAGTTAACCTACTTGCAACCATGTACTTGAGCAGTTTACCCTATTGCAATCATGTAGGTTACCGGTTTACCTACTTGCATCCATGTAGGTTAGCAGTTTATCTACTTGCAACCATGTACTTAAGCAATTTACCGTCTTTAAATCGTGTATTTAGCAGTTTACCCTCTTGTGATCTTGTACTTTACCGGTTTACCTACTTCCAACCATGTAGGTTAGCAGTTAAGCTACTTGCAGCCATTTGGGTTAGTGGTTTACCATCTTGCAGCCTTGTACCTGGCCATTTTTCCTACTTGCAACAATGTACTTGTAAGTAGTTTACCTACTTGCAACCATGAAGGTTAGAGGTTAAGCCTCTTGCAGCTATTATTTTAGCAGTTAACCTACTTGCAACCATGTACTTGAGCAGTTTACCCTATTGCAATCATGTAGGTTTCCGGTTTACCTACTTGCATCCATGAAGGTTAGCAGTTAATCTACTTGCAACCATGTACTTAAGCAATTTAACGTCTTTAAATCGTGTATTTAGCAGTTTACCCTCTTGTGATCTTGTACTTTACCGGTTTACCTACTTCCAACCATGTAGGTTAGCAGTTAAGCTACTTGCAGCCATTTGGGTTAGTGGTTTACCATCTTGCAGCCTTGTACCTGGCCATTTTTCCTACTTGCAACAATGTACTTGTAAGTAGTTTACCTACTTGCAACCATGAAGGTTAGAGGTTAAGCCTCCTGCAGCTATTATTTTAGCAGTTAACCTACTTGCAACCATGTACTTGAGCAGTTTACCCTATTGCAATCATGTAGGTTTCCGGTTTACCTACTTGCATCCATATAGTTGAGCAATTTACCTACTTTGCAACCATGTAGGTAAGCAGTTTACCTGCTTGGAACCATGCAGGTTACTTGTTTACCATCGTGCAGGTATTTTGTTAGCAGTTTTCCTACTTTTAACCATGTACTTAAGCAATTTACCCTATTGCAATCATGCAGTGTAGCCTTTTACGGTTTTGCACGATTGTATTTAAACTCTTTACATGCTTGCAACCATGTAGGTTAGCAGTTACCCTCTTGTAACCATGTATTTAGCAGTTTAACCTCTTGTTATCATGTACGTTACCGGTTTACCTACTTCCAACCAAGTAGGCTAGCAGTTTACCTACTTGTAACCATATAGGTTAGTGGTTTACCATTTTGCAGGGATTTTTTTAGCAGTTTTCCGACTTGCAACCATGTACTTAAGTAGTTTACCGACTTGCAACCATGTAGGTTACAGGGTTACCCTCTTGCAGCTATTATTTAAGCAGTTAACCTACTTTCAACCATGCGCTTGAGCAGTTTACCCTATTGCAATCATGTAGGTTAGTGGTTTACCCTCTTGTAACCATGCACTTAAACTGTTTCCCAACTTATAACCATGTAGGTTAGCAGTTTGCCTAGCTGCCTACTCCATTCATGTAGATTAACAGTTTACCCTCTTTCAACCATGTATTTTTCAGTTTACCCTCTTGCAATCATGTAGTTTACCGGTTTCCCTACTTGCATACATATAGTTTAGCATTTTACCCACTTGCAGCCATGTAGGTTAACGGTATACCTCTTACAGCCTTGTTCGTTTGCAGTTTGCCTACTTGCAACCATATGGCTCAGAAGTTCTGCTTTTTTTGTTTGCAATTGTAGGTTTGCAGTGTGACTTCTTCTATCCATGCACATGTAGGTAAGCTGAGTTTACCCTCTTACAACCATGTATTTAAGCAATTTACCCTCTTGCAACCGTGTATTTAGCAGTTTAGCCTCTTGTAATCATGTACGTTACCGGTTTACCTACTTCCAACCATGTAGGTTAGCAGTTTTCCGACTTGCAACCATGTACTTAAGTAGTTTACCTACTTGTAACCATGTAGGTTAGAGGATTATCCTCTTGCAGTTATTATTTTAGCAGTTAACCTACTTGTAACCATGTACTTGAGCAGTTTACCCTATTGCAATCATGCAGTGTAGCCTTTTACGGTTTTGCACGATTGTATTTAAACTCTTTACATGCTTGCAACCATGTAGGTTAGCAGTTACCCTCTTGTAACCATGTATTTAGCAGTTTAACCTCTTGTTATCATGTACGTTACCGGTTTACCTACTTCCAACCAAGTAGGCTAGCAGTTTACCTACTTGTAACCATATAGGTTAGTGGTTTACCATTTTGCAGGGATTTTTTTAGCAGTTTTCCGACTTGCAACCATGTACTTAAGTAGTTTACCGACTTGCAACCATGTAGGTTACAGGGTTACCCTCTTGCAGCTATTATTTAAGCAGTTAACCTACTTTCAACCATGCGCTTGAGCAGTTTACCCTATTGCAATCATGTAGGTTAGTGGTTTACCCTCTTGTAACCATGCACTTAAACTGTTTCCCAACTTATAACCATGTAGGTTAGCAGTTTGCCTAGCTGCCTACTCCATTCATGTAGATTAACAGTTTACCCTCTTTCAACCATGTATTTTTCAGTTTACCCTCTTGCAATCATGTAGTTTACCGGTTTCCCTACTTGCATACATATAGTTTAGCATTTTACCCACTTGCAGCCATGTAGGTTAACGGTATACCTCTTACAGCCTTGTTCGTTTGCAGTTTGCCTACTTGCAACCATATGGCTCAGAAGTTCTGCTTTTTTTGTTTGCAATTGTAGGTTTGCAGTGTGACTTCTTCTATCCATGCACATGTAGGTAAGCTGAGTTTACCCTCTTACAACCATGTATTTAAGCAATTTACCCTCTTGCAACCGTGTATTTAGCAGTTTAGCCTCTTGTAATCATGTACGTTACCGGTTTACCTACTTCCAACCATGTAGGTTAGCAGTTTTCCGACTTGCAACCATGTACTTAAGTAGTTTACCTACTTGTAACCATGTAGGTTAGAGGATTATCCTCTTGCAGTTATTATTTTAGCAGTTAACCTACTTGTAACCATGTACTTGAGCAGTTTACCCTATTGCAATCATGTAGTTTTACCCGTTTACCTACTTGCATCCATATAGTTGAGCAATTTACCTACTTTGCAACCATTTAGGTTAGCAGTTTATCTACTTGCAAATGTGTACTTAAGCAGTTTACCTTATTACAATCATGTAGGTTAGCGTTTTAACCTCTTGCAAATATGTATTAAGCAGTTTACCCTCTTGCAATTATGTAGGTTACTGGTTTACCTACTACAACCTTGTAGGTAAGCAGTTTACCTGCTTTGAACCACGTATGTTACTAGTTTACCATCGTGCAGGTATTTTGTTAGCAGTGTTCCTACTTTTAACCATGTTCTTAAGCAATTTACCCTATTGCAATCATTCAGTTTAGCCTTTTACCGTATTGCAAGCTTGTATTTTAACTCTTTACATGCTTGTAACCATGTAGGTTAGCAGTTACCCTCTTGTAACCATGTATTTAGCAGTTTAACCTCTTGTTATCATGTACGTTACCAGTTTACCTACTTTCAACAAAGTATGTTAGCAGTTTACCTACTTGCAACCATAAAGGTTAGTGGTTTACCATTTTGCAGGGATTTTTTTTAGCAGTTTTCCGGTTTGCAAGCATGTACTTAAGTAGTTTACCTACTTGCAACCATGTAGGTTACAGGTTTACCCTCTTGTAGCTATTATTTTAGCAGTTAACCTACTTGCAACCATGTACTTGAGCAGTTTACCCTATTGCAATCATGTAGGTTAGTGGTTTACCCTCTTGTAACCATGCACTTAAACTGTTTCCCAACTTATAACCATGAAAATAAGTTAGCAGTTTGCCTAGTTGCCTACTCCATTCATGTCGATTAACAGTTTACCCTCTTTCAACCGTGTATTTAGCAGTTTACCCTCTTGTTATCATGTACGTTACCGGTTTACCTACTTCCAACCATGTAGGTTACCAGTTTACCTTATAACAATCATGTAGGTTAGCGTTTTACCCTCTTGCAACCATGTATTTAGCAGTTTAGCCTCTTGTAATCATGTACGTTACCGGTTTACCTACTTCCAACCATGTAGTTTAGCAGTTTACCTACTAGCACCCATTAAGGTGAGTGGTTTACCATCTTGCAGCCTTGTACCTGGGCATTTTTAATACTTGCAACAATGTACTTTAGTAGTTTACCTACTTGTAACCATGTAGGTAAGAGGTTTACCCTCTTGCAGCTATTATTTTAGCAGTTAACCTACTTGCAACCATGTACTTGAGCAGTTTACCCTATTGCAATCATGTAGGTTACCGGTTTACCTACTTGCATCCATGTAGGTTAGCAGTTTATCTACTTGCAACCGTGTACTTAAGCAATTTACCCTCTTGCAACCGTTAATTAGCAGTTTACCCTCTTGTAATCATGTACGTCACCGGATTACCTACTTCCAACCATTTAAGTTAGCAGTTTTCCTACTTTCAACCATGTACTTAAGCAATTTACCCTATTGCAATCATGCAGTGTAGCCTTTTACCGTTTTGCAACCTTGTATTTAAACTCTTTACATGCTAACAACCACGTAGGTTAGCAGTTACACTCTTGTAAGCTTGTATTTAGCAGTTTAACTTCTTGTTAACATGTAGGTTAACAGTTTACCTACTTCCAACCAAGTAGGTTAGCAGTTTACCTACTTGCAACCATGTAGGTTTATAGTGGTTTACCATCTTGCAGGGATTTTTTTAGCAGTTTTCCAACTTGCAATCATGTTCTTAAGAAGTTTACCTTCTTGTAACCATGTAGGTTACAGGATTACCCTCTTGCAGCTTTTATTTTAGCAGTTTACTTACTTGCAACCGTGTACTTAAGCAGTTTACCTTATTGCAATCATGTAGGTTAGCGTTTTACCCTCTTGCAACCGTGTATTTAGCAGTTCACCCTCTTGTAATCATGTACGTTACCGGTTTACCTACTTCCAACCATGTAGGTTAGCAGTTTACTTACTTGCACCCATTTAGGTTAGTGGTTTGCCATCTTGCAGCCTTGTACCTGGGCATTTTTCCTACTTGCAACAATTTACTTTTAAGTAGTTTACCTACTTGCAACCATGTAGGTTAGAGGTTTACCCTCTTGCAATCATGTAGGTTAGCCAGTTTAACTACTTGCATCTATTTAGTTTAGCTGTTTACCTTCTTGCATGCATGTAGTTTAGCATTTTACCCACTTGCAGCCATGTAGGTTAACGGTATACCTCTTACAGCCTTGTTCGTTTGCAGTTTGCCTACTTGCAACCATATGGCTCAGAAGTTCTGCTTTTTTTGTTTGCAATTGTAGGTTTGCAGTGTGACTTCTTCTATCCATGCACATGTAGGTAAGCTGAGTTTACCCTCTTACAACCATGTATTTAAGCAATTTACCCTCTTGCAACCGTGTATTTAGCAGTTTAGCCTCTTGTAATCATGTACGTTACCGGTTTACCTACTTCCAACCATGTAGGTTAGCAGTTTTCCGACTTGCAACCATGTACTTAAGTAGTTTACCTACTTGTAACCATGTAGGTTAGAGGATTATCCTCTTGCAGTTATTATTTTAGCAGTTAACCTACTTGTAACCATGTACTTGAGCAGTTTACCCTATTGCAATCATGTAGTTTTACCCGTTTACCTACTTGCATCCATATAGTTGAGCAATTTACCTACTTTGCAACCATTTAGGTTAGCAGTTTATCTACTTGCAAACGTGTACTTAAGCAGTTTACCTTATTACAATCATGTAGGTTAGCGTTTTAACCTCTTGCAAATGTGTATTAAGCAGTTTACCTTCTTGCAATTATGTAGGTTACTGGTTTACCTACTACAACCTTGTAGGTAAGCAGTTTACCTGCTTTGAACCACGTATGTTACTAGTTTACCATCATGCAGGTATTTTGTTAGCAGTGTTTCTACTTTTAACCATGTTCTTAAGCAATTTACCCTATTGCAATCATTCAGTTTAGCCTTTTACCGTATTGCAAGCTTGTATTTTAACTCTTTACATGCTTGTAACCATGTAGGTTAGCAGTTACACTCTTGTAAGCTTGTATTTAGCAGTTTAACTTCTTGTTAACATGAAGGTTAACAGTTTACCTACTTCCAACCAAGTAGGTTAGCAGTTTACCTACTTGCAACCATGTAGGTTTATAGTGGTTTACCATCTTGCAGGGATTTTTTTAGCAGTTTTCCAACTTGCAATCATGTTCTTAAGTAGTTTACCTTCTTGTAACCATGTAGGTTACAGGATTACCCTCTTGCAGCTTTTATTTTAGCAGTTTACTTACTTGCAACCGTGTACTCAAGCAGTTTACCTTATTGCAATCATGTAGGTTAGCGTTTTACCCTCTTGCAACCGTGTATTTAGCAGTTCACCCTCTTGTAATCATGTACGTTACCGGTTTACCTACTTCCAACCATGTAGGTTAGCAGTTTACTTACTTGCACCCATTTAGGTTAGTGGTTTGCCATCTTGCAGCCTTGTACCTGGGCATTTTTCCTACTTGCAACAATTTACTTTTAAGTAGTTTACCTACTTGCAACCATGTAGGTTAGAGGTTTACCCTCTTGCAATCATGTAGGTTAGCCAGTTTAACTACTTGCATCTATTTAGTTTAGCTGTTTACCTTCTTGCATGCATGTAGTTTAGCATTTTACCCACTTGCAGCCATGTAGGTTAACGGTATACCTCTTACAGCCTTGTTCGTTTGCAGTTTGCCTACTTGCAACCATATGGCTCAGAAGTTCTGCTTTTTTTGTTTGCAATTGTAGGTTTGCAGTGTGACTTCTTCTATCCATGCACATGTAGGTAAGCTGAGTTTACCCTCTTACAACCATGTATTTAAGCAATTTACCCTCTTGCAACCGTGTATTTAGCAGTTTAGCCTCTTGTAATCATGTACGTTACCGGTTTACCTACTTCCAACCATGTAGGTTAGCAGTTTTCCGACTTGCAACCATGTACTTAAGTAGTTTACCTACTTGTAACCATGTAGGTTAGAGGATTATCCTCTTGCAGTTATTATTTTAGCAGTTAACCTACTTGTAACCATGTACTTGAGCAGTTTACCCTATTGCAATCATGTAGTTTTACCCGTTTACCTACTTGCATCCATATAGTTGAGCAATTTACCTACTTTGCAACCATTTAGGTTAGCAGTTTATCTACTTGCAAACGTGTACTTAAGCAGTTTACCTTATTACAATCATGTAGGTTAGCGTTTTAACCTCTTGCAAATGTGTATTAAGCAGTTTACCCTCTTGAAATTATGTAGGTTACTGGTTTACCTACTACAACCTTGTAGGTAAGCAGTTTACCTGCTTTGAACCACGTATGTTACTAGTTTACCATCGTGCAGGTATTTTGTTAGCAGTGTTCCTACTTTTAACCATGTTCTTAAGCAATTTACCCTATTGCAATCATTCAGTTTAGCCTTTTACCGTACTGCAAGCTTGTATTTTAACTCTTTACATGCTTGTAACCATGTAGGTTAGCAGTTACCCTCTTGTAACCATGTATTTAGCAGTTTAACCTCTTGTTATCATGTACGTTACCGGTTTACCTACTTTCAACCAAGTATGTTAGCAGTTTACCTACTTGCAACCATAAAGGTTAGTGGTTTACCATTTTGCAGGGATTTTTTTTAGCAGTTTTCCGGTTTGCAACCATGTACTTAAGTAGTTTACCTACTTGCAACCATGTAGGTTACAGGTTTACCCTCTTGTAGCTATTATTTTAGCAGTTAACCTACTTGCAACCATGTACTTGAGCAGTTTACCCTATTGCAATCATGTAGGTTAGTGGTTAACCCTCTTGTAACCATGCACTTAAACTGTTTCCCAACTTATAACCATGTAGGTTAGCAGTTTGCCTAGTTGCCTACTCCATTCATGTAGATTAACAGTTTACCCTCTTTCAACCGTGTATTTAGCAGTTTACCCTCTTGTAATCATGTACGTTACCGGTTTACCTACTTCCAACCATGTAGGTTAGCAGTTTACCTTATAACAATCATGTAGGTTAGCGTTTCACCCTCTTGCAACCATGTATTTAGCAGTTTAGCCTCTTGTATTCATGTACGTTACCGGTTTACCTACTTCCAACCATGTAGTTTAGCAGTTTACCTACTAGCACCCATTTAGGTGAGTGGTTTACCATCTTGCAGCCTTGTACCTGGGCATTTTTAATACTTGCAACAATGTACTTTAGTAGTTTACCTACTTGTAACCATGTAGGTAAGAGGTTTACCCTCTTGCAGCTATTATTTTAGCAGTTAACCTACTTGCAACCATGTACTTGAGCAGTTTACCCTATTGCAATCATGTAGGTTACCGGTTTACCTACTTGCATCCATGTAGGTTAGCAGTTTATCTACTTGCAACCGTGTACTTAAGCAATTTACCCTCTTGCAACCGTTAATTAGCAGTTTACCCTCTTGTAATCATGTACGTCACCGGATTACCTACTTCCAACCATTTAGGTTAGCAGTTTTCCTACTTTCAACCATGTACTTAAGCAATTTACCCTATTGCAATCATGCAGTGTAGCCTTTTACCGTTTTGCAACCTTGTATTTAAACTCTTTACATGCTAACAACCACGTAGGTTAGCAGTTACACTCTTGTAAGCTTGTATTTAGCAGTTTAACTTCTTGTTAACATGTAGGTTAACAGTTTACCTACTTCCAACCAAGTAGGTTAGCAGTTTACCTACTTGCAACCATGTAGGTTTATAGTGGTTTACCATCTTGCAGGGATTTTTTTTAGCAGTTTTCCAACTTGCAATCATGTTCTGAAGTAGTTTACCTTCTTGTAACCATGTAGGTTACAGGATTACCCTCTTGCAGCTTTTATTTTAGCAGTTTACTTACTTGCAACCGTGTACTTAAGCAGTTTACCTTATTGCAATCATGTAGGTTAGCGTTTTACCCTCTTGCAACCGTGTATTTAGCAGTTTACCCTCTTGTAATCATGTACGTTACCGGTTTACCTACTTCCAACCATGTAGGTTAGCAGTTTACCTACTTGCAGCCATGAAGGTTAGTGGTTTGCCATCTTGCAGCCTTGTACCTGGGCATTTTTCCTACTTGCAACAATGTACTTTTAAGTAGTTTACCTACTTGCAACCATGTAGGTTACAGGTTTACCCTCTTGCAGCTATTATTTTAGCAGTTAACCTACTTGCAACCATGTACTTGAGCAGTTTACCCTATTGCAATCATGTAGGTTAGTGGTTTACCCTCTTGTAACCATGCACTTAAACTGTTTCCAAACTTATAACCATGTAGGTTAGCAGTTTGCCTAGTTGCCTTCTCCATTCATGTAGATTGACAGTTTACCCTCTTTCAACCATGTATTTTTCAGTTTACCCTCTTGCAATCATGTAGTTTACCGGTTTCCCTACTTGCATACATGTAGATTAGCAGTTTACCTACTTGCACCCATGAAGGTTAGCCAGTTTAACTACTTGCATCTATTTAGTTTAGCTGTTTACCTTCTTGCGTGCATGTAGTTTAGCATTTTACCCACTTGCAGCCATGTAGGTTAACGGTTTACCCTCATACAGCCTTGTACTTTTGCAGTTTGCCTTCTTGCAACCATATGGCTCAGAAGTTCTGCTTTTTTTGTTTGCAATTGTAGGTTTGCAGTGTGACTTCTTCTATCCATGCACATGTAGGTAAGCTAGGTTTACCCTCTTACAACCACGTATTTAAGCAATTTACCCTCTTGCAACCGTGTATTTTTTTAGCAGTTTTCCAACTTGCAATCATGTTCTTAAGTAGTTTACCTTCTTGTAACCATGTAGGTTACAGGATTACCCTCTTGCAGCTTTTATTTTAGCAGTTTACTTACTTGCAACCGTGTACTTAAGCAGTTTACCTTATTGCAATCATGTAGGTTAGCGTTTTACCCTCTTGCAACCGTGTATTTAGCAGTGTACCCTCTTGTAATCATGTACGTTACCGGTTTAACCTACTTCCAACCATGTGGGTTAGCAGTTTACCTACTTGCACCCATTTAAGTTAGTGGTTTACCATCTTGCAGCCTTGTACCTGGGCATTTTTTCAACTTGAAACAATTTACTTTTAAGAAGTTTACCTACTTGCAACCATGTAGGTTAGTGGTTTACCCTCTTGTAACCATGCACTTGAACTGTTTTCCAACTGGTAACCATGTAGGTTAGCAGTTTGCCTAGTTGCCTCCTCCATTCATGTAGATTAACAGTTTACCCTCTTTCAACCATGTATTTTTCAGTTTACCCTCTTGCAATCATGTAGTTTACCGGATTCCCTACTTCTATACATATAGTTTAGCAGTTTACCCACATGCAACCATGTAGGTTAGAGGTTTACCCTCTTGCAGCTATTATTTTAGCACTTAACCTACTTGCAACCATGAACTTGAGCAGTTTACCCTCTTGTAATCATGTACGTTACCGGTTTACCTACTTGCATCCATATAGTTGAGCAATTTACCTACTTTGCAACCATGTAGGTTAGCAGTTTATCTACTTGCAACCGTGTACTTAGGCAGTTTACCTTATTACAACCATGAAGGTTAGCGTTTTACAGTCTTGCAACCTTGCAAATAAACTGTTCTGCAACCATGTAGGTTAGCAGTTACCCTTTTGCAAATGTGTATTAAGCAGTTTACCCTCTTGCAATCATGTAGGTTACTGGTTTACCTACTACAACCATGAAGGTAAGCAGTTTACCTGCTTGGAACCATGCAGGTTACTTGTTTACCATCGTGCAGGTATTTTGTTAGCAGTTTTCCTACTTTCAACCATGTACTTAAGCAATTTACCCTATTGCAAACATGCAGTTTAGCCTTTTACCGTTTTGCAAACTTATATTTAAACTCTTTACATGCTTGTAACCATGTAGGTTAGCAGTTACCCTCTTACAACCATGTATTTAAGCAATTTACCCTCTTGCAACCGTGTATTTAGCAGTTTAGCCTCTTGTAATCATGTACGTTACCGGTTTACCTACTTCCAACCATGTAGGTTAGCAGTTTTCCGACTTGCAACCATGTACTTAAGTAGTTTACCTACTTGTAACCATGTAGGTTAGAGGATTATCCTCTTGCAGTTATTATTTTAGCAGTTAACCTACTTGTAACCATGTACTTGAGCAGTTTACCCTATTGCAATCATGTAGTTTTACCCGTTTACCTACTTGCATCCATATAGTTGAGCAATTTACCTACTTTGCAACCATTTAGGTTAGCAGTTTATCTACTTGCAAACGTGTACTTAAGCAGTTTACCTTATTACAATCATGTAGGTTAGCGTTTTAACCTCTTGCAAATGTGTATTAAGCAGTTTACCCTCTTGCAATTATGTAGGTTACTGGTTTACCTACTACAACCTTGTAGGTAAGCAGTTTACCTGCTTTGAACCACGTATGTTACTAGTTTACCATCGTTCAGGTATTTTGTTAGCAGTGTTCCTACTTTTAACCATGTTCTTAAGCAATTTACCCTATTGCAATCATTCAGTTTAGCATTTTACCGTATTGCAAGCTTGTATTTTAACTCTTTACATGCTTGTAACCATGTAGGTTAGCAGTTACCCTCTTGTAACCATGTATTTAGCAGTTTAACCTCTTGTTATCATGTACGTTACCGGTTTACCTACTTTCAACCAAGTATGTTAGCAGTTTACCTACTTGCAACCATAAAGGTTAGTGGTTTACCATTTTGCAGGGATTTTTTTTAGCAGTTTTCCGGTTTGCAACCATGTACTTAAGTAGTTTACCTACTTGCAACCATGTAGGTTACAGGTTTACCCTCTTGTAGCTATTATTTTAGCAGTTAACCTACTTGCAACCATGTACTTGAGCAGTTTACCCTATTGCAATCATGTAGGTTAGTGGTTTACCCTCTTGTAACCATGCACTTAAACTGTTTCCCAACTTATAACCATGTAGGTTAGCAGTTTGCCTAGTTGCCTACTCCATTCATGTAGATTAACAGTTTACCCTCTTTCAACCGTGTATTTGGCAGTTTACCCTCTTGTAATCATGTACGTTACCGGTTTACCTACTTCCAACCATGTAGGTTAGCAGTTTACCTTATAACAATCATGTAGGTTAGCGTTTTACCCTCTTGCAACTATGTATTTAGCAGTTTAGCCTCTTGTAATCATGTACGTTACCGGTTTACCTACTTCCAACCATGTAGTTTAGCAGTTTACCTACTAGCACCCATTTAGGTGAGTGGTTTACCATCTTGCAGCCTTGTACCTGGGCATTTTTAATACTTGCAACAATGTACTTTAGTAGTTTACCTACTTGTAACCATGTAGGTAAGAGGTTTACCCTCTTGCAGCTATTATTTTAGCAGTTAACCTACTTGCAACCATGTACTTGAGCAGTTTACCATATTGCAATCATGTAGGTTACCGGTTTACCTACTTGCATCCATGTAGGTTAGCAGTTTATCTACTTGCAACCGTGTACTTAAGCAATTTACCCTCTTGCAACCGTTAATTAGCAGTTTACCCTCTTGTAATCATGTACGTCACCGGATTACCTACTTCCAACCATTTAGGTTAGCAGTTTTCCTACTTTCAACCATGTACTTAAGCAATTTACCCTATTGCAATCATGCAGTGTAGCCTTTTACCGTTTTGCAACCTTGTATTTAAACTCTTTACATGCTAACAACCACGTAGGTTAGCAGTTACACTCTTGTAAGCTTGTATTTAGCAGTTTAACTTCTTGTTAACATGTAGGTTAACAGTTTACCTACTTCCAACCAAGTAGGTTAGCAGTTTACCTACTTGCAACCATGTAGGTTTATAGTGGTTTACCATCTTGCAGGGATTTTTTTAGCAGTTTTCCAACTTGCAATCATGTTCTTAAGTAGTTTACCTTCTTGTAACCATGTAGGTTACAGGATTACCCTCTTGCAGCTTTTATTTTAGCAGTTTACTTACTTGCAACCGTGTACTTAAGCAGTTTACCTTATTGCAATCATGTAGGTTAGCGTTTTACCCTCTTGCAACCGTGTATTTAGCAGTTCACCCTCTTGTAATCATGTACGTTACCGGTTTACCTACTTCCAACCATGTAGGTTAGCAGTTTACTTACTTGCACCCATTTAGGTTAGTGGTTTGCCATCTTGCAGCCTTGTACCTGGGCATTTTTCCTACTTGCAACAATTTACTTTTAAGTAGTTTACCTACTTGCAACCATGTAGGTTAGAGGTTTACCCTCTTGCAATCATGTAGGTTAGGCAGTTTAACTTCCTGCATCTATTTAGTTTAGCTGTTTACCTTCTTGCATGCATGTAGTTTAGCATTTTACCCACTTGCAGCCATGTAGGTTAACGGTATACCTCTTACAGCCTTGTTCGTTTGCAGTTTGCCTACTTGCAACCATATGGCTCAGAAGTTCTGCTTTTTTTGTTTGCAATTGTAGGTTTGCAGTGTGACTTCTTCTATCCATGCACATGTAGGTAAGCTGAGTTTACCCTCTTGCAACCGTGTATTTAGCAGTTTAGCCTCTTGTAATCATGTACGTTACCGGTTTACCTACTTCCAACCATGTAGGTTAGCAGTTTTCCGACTTGCAACCATGTACTTAAGTAGTTTACCTACTTGTAACCATGTAGGTTAGAGGATTATCCTCTTGCAGTTATTATTTTAGCAGTTAACCTACTTGTAACCATGTACTTGAGCAGTTTACCCTATTGCAATCATGTAGTTTTACCCGTTTACCTACTTGCATCCATATAGTTGAGCAATTTACCTACTTTGCAACCATTTAGGTTAGCAGTTTATCTACTTGCAAACGTGTACTTAAGCAGTTTACCTTATTACAATCATGTAGGTTAGCGTTTTAACCTCTTGCAAATGTGTATTAAGCAGTTTACCCTCTTGCAATTATGTAGGTTACTGGTTTACCTACTACAACCTTGTAGGTAAGCAGTTTACCTGCTTTGAACCACGTATGTTACTAGTTTACCATCGTGCAGGTATTTTGTAAGCAGTGTTCCTACTTTTAACCATGTTCTTAAGCAATTTACCCTATTGCAATCATTCAGTTTAGCCTTTTACCGTACTGCAAGCTTGTATTTTAACTCTTTACATGCTTGTAACCATGTAGGTTAGCAGTTACCCTCTTGTAACCATGTATTTAACAGTTTAACCTCTTGTTATCATGAACGTTACCGGTTTACCTACTTTCAACCAAGTATGTTAGCAGTTTACCTACTTGCAACCATAAAGGTTAGTGGTTTACCATTTTGCAGGGATTTTTTTTAGCAGTTTTCCGGTTTGCAACCATGTACTTAAGTAGTTTACCTACTTGCAACCATGTAGGTTACAGGTTTACCCTCTTGTAGCTATTATTTTAGCAGTTAACCTACTTGCAACCATTTAGGTTAGTGGTTTACCATCTTGCAGACTTGTACTTTTGCAGTTTGCCAACTTGTAACCATATGGCTCAGAAGTTCTGCTTTTTTTGTTTGCAATTGTAGGTTTGCAGTGTGACTTCTTCTATCCATGCACATTTGGGTAAGCTGAGTTTACCCTCTTACAACCATGTATTTAAGCAATTTACCCTCTTGCAACCGTGTATTTAGCAGTTTAGCCTCTTGTAATCATGTACGTTACCAGTTTACCTACTTCCAACCATGTAGTTTAGCAGTTTACCTACTAGCACCCATTTAGGTGAGTGGTTTACCATCTTGCAGCCTTGTACCTGGGCATTTTTCATACTTGCAACAATGTACTTAAATAGTTTACCTACTTGTAACCATGTAGGTAAGAGGTTTACCCTCTTGCAGCTATTATTTTAGCAGTTAACCTACTTGCAACCATGTACTTGAGCAGTTTACCCTATTGCAATCATGTAGGTTACCGGTTTACCTACTTGCATCCATGTAGGTTAGCAGTTTATCTACTTGCAACCGTGTACTTAAGCAATTTACCCTCTTGCAACCGTGTATTTAGCAGTTTACCTCTTGTAATCATGTACGTTACCGGTTTACCTACTTCCAACCATGTAGGTTAGCAGTTTACCTACTTGCACCCATTTAGGTTAGTGGTTTACCATCTTGCAGCCTTGTACCTGGCCATTTTTCCTACTTGCAACAATTTACTTTTAAGTAGTTTACCTACTTGCAACCATGTAGGTTAGAGGTTTACCCTCTTGCAATCATGTAGGTTAGCCAGTTTAACTTCTTGCATCTATTTAGTTTAGCTGTTTACCTTCTTGCATGCATGTAGTTTAGCATTTTACCCACTTGCAGCCATGTAGGTTAACGGTATACCTCTTACAGCCTTGTTCGTTTGCAGTTTGCCTACTTGCAACCATATGGCTCAGAAGTTCTGCTTTTTTTGTTTGCAATTGTAGGTTTGCAGTGTGACTTCTTCTATCCATGCACATGTAGGTAAGCTGAGTTTACCCTCTTACAACCATGTATTTAAGCAATTTACCCTCTTGCAACCGTGTATTTAGCAGTTTACCATCTTGAAGCCTTGTACCTGGGCATTTTTCATACTTACAACAATGTACTTGTAAGTAGTTTACCTACTTGCAACCATGAAGGTTAGAGGTTTACCCTCTTGCAGCTATTATTTTAGCAGTTAACCTACTTGCAACCATGTACTTGAGCAGTTTACCCTATTGCAATCATGTAGGTTTCCGGTTTACCTACTTGCATCCATATAGTTGAGCAATTTACCTACTTTGCAACCATGTAGGTAAGCAGTTTTCCTGCTTGCAACCATGTAGGTTACTTGTTTACCATCGTGCAGGTATTTTGTTAGCAGTTTTCCTACTTTTAACCATGTACTTAAGCAATTTACCCTATGGCAATCATGCAGTTTAGCCTTTTACGGTTTTGCACGATTGTATTTAAACTCTTTACATGCTTGCAACCATGTAGGTTAGCAATTACCCTCTTGTAACCATGTATTAAGTAGTTTAACCTCTTGTTATCATGTACGTTACCGGTTTACCTACTTCCAACCATGTAGTTTAGCAGTTTACCTACTAGCACCCATTTAGGTGAGTGGTTTACCATCTTGCAGCCTTGTACCTGGGAATTTTTCCTACTTGCAACCATGTATTTTTAAGTAGTTTACCTACTTGCAACCATGTAGGTTAGAGGTTTACCTACTTGCAACCATGTAGTTTAGTGGTTTACCATCTTGCAGGGAGTTTTTTAGCAGTTTTCCAACTTGCAACCATGTATTTATGTAGTTTACCTTCTTGTAACCATGTAGGTTAGAGGATTACCCTCTTGCAAGATTACCCTCTTGTAGGTTTGCAGTGTGACTTCTTCTATCCATGCACATGTAGGTAAACTGAGTTTACCCTCTTACAACCATGTATTTAAGCAATTTACCCTCTTGCAACCGTGTATTTAGCAGTTTAGCCTCTTGTAATCATGTATGTTACCGGTTTACCTACTTCCAACCATGTAGGTTAGCAGTTTTCCGACTTGCAACCATGTTCTTAAGTAGTTTACCTACTTGTAACCATATAGGTTAGAGGATTACCCTCTTGCAGCTTTTATTTTAGCAGTTAACCTACTTGTAACCATGTACTTGAGCAGTTTACCCTATTGCAATCATGTAGTTTTACCCGTTTACCTACTTGCATCCATATAGTTGAGCAATTTACCTACTTTGCAACCATTTAGGTTAGCAGTTTATCTACTTGCAAACGTGTACTTAAGCAGTTTACCTTATTTCAATCATGTAGGTTAGCGTTTTAACCTCTTGCAAATGTGTATTAAGCAGTTTACCCTCTTGCAATTATGTAGGTTACTGGTTTACCTACTACAACCTTGTAGGTAAGCAGTTTACCTGCTTTGAACCATGTATGTTACTAGTTTACCATTGTGCAGGTATTTTGTTAGCAGTGTTCCTACTTTTAACCATGTTCTTAAGCAATTTACCCTATTGCAATCATTCAGTTTAGCCTTTTACCGTATTGCAAGCTTGTATTTTAACTCTTTACATGCTTGTAACCATGTAGGTTAGTAGTTACCCTCTTGTAACCTAGTATGTTAGCAGTTTACCTACTTGCAACCATAAAGGTTAGTGGTTTACCATTTTGCAGGGATTTTTTTTAGCAGTTTTCCGGTTTGCAACCATGTACTTAAGTAGTTTACCTACTTGCAACCATGTAGGTTACAGGTTTACCCTCTTGTAGCTATTATTTTAGCAGTTAACCTACTTGCAACCATGTACTTGAGCAGTTTACCCTATTGCAATCATGTAGGTTAGTGGTTTACCCTCTTGTAACCATGCACTTAAACTGTTTCCCAACTTATAACCATGTAGGTTAGCAGTTTGCCTAGTTGCCTACTCCATTCACGTAGATTAACAGTTTACCCTCTTTCAACCATGTATTTTTCAGTTTACCCTCTTGCAATCATGTAGTTTACCGGATTCCCTACTTGCATACATATAGTTTAGCAGTTTACCCACTTGCAACCATGTAGGTTAGAGGTTTACCCTCTTGCAGCTATTATTTTAGCACTTAACCTACTTGCAACCATGTACTTGAGCAGTTTTCCCTATTGCAATCATGTAGGTTACCGGTTTCCCTACTTGCATCCATATAGTTGAGCAATTTACCTACTTGCAACCATGTAGGTTAGCAGTTTATCTACTTGCAACCGTGTACTTAAGCAATTTACCGTCTTGCAACCGTGTATTTAGCAGTTTACCCTCTTGTGATCTTGTTCTGTACCGGTTTACCTTCTTCACACCATGTAGATTAGCAGTTTACCTACTTGCAGCCATTTAGGTTAGTGGTTTACCATCTTGCAGCCTTGTACCTGGAAATTTTTCATACTTGCAACAATGTACTTAAGTAGTTTACCTACTTGTAACCATGTAGGTAAGAGGTTTACCCTCTTGCAGCTATTATTTTTGCAGTTAACCTACTTGCAACCATGTACTTGAGCAGTTTACCCTATTGCAATCATGTAGGTTACCGGTTTACCTACTTGCATCCATATAGTTGAGCAATTTACCTACTTGCAACCCTGTAAGTTAGCAGTTTATCTACTTGCAACCGTGTACTTGAGCAGTTTACCCTATTGCAATCATGTAGGTTACCGGTTTACCTACTTGCATCCATATAGTTGAGCAATTTACCTACTTGCAACCCTGTAAGTTAGCAGTTTATCTACTTGCAACCGTGTACTTAAGCAATTTACCCTCTTGTAACCGTGTATTAAGCAGTTTACCCTCTTGTAATCATGTACGTTACCGGTTTACCTACTTCCAACAATGTAGGTTAGCAGTTTACCTACTTGCAGCCATGAAGGTTAGTGGTTTACCATCTTGCAGCCTTGAACCTGGCCATTTTTCCTACTTGCAACAATGTACTTTTAAGTAGTTTACCTACTTGCAACCATGTAGGTTACAGGTTTACCCTCTTGCAGCTATTATTTTAGCAGTTAACCTACTTGCAACCATGTACTTGAGCAGTTTACCCTATTGCAATCATGTAGGTTAGTGGTTTACCCTCTTGTAACCATGCACTTAAACTGTTTCCCAACTTATAACCATGTAGGTTAGCAGTTTGCCTAGTTGCCTTCTCCATTCATGTAGATTGACAGTTTACCCTCTTTCAACCATGTATTTTTCAGTTTACCCTCTTGTAATCATGTACGTTACCGGTTTAACCTACTTCCAACCATGTGGGTTAGCAGTTTACCTACTTGCACCCATTTAAGTTAGTGGTTTACCATCTTGCAGCCTTGTACCTGGGCATTTTTTCAACTTGAAACAATTTACTTTTAAGAAGTTTACCTACTTGCAACCATGTAGGTTAGTGGTTTACCCTCTTGTAACCATGCACTTGAACTGTATTCCAACTGGTAACCATGTAGGTTAGCAGTTTGCCTAGTTGCCTCCTCCATTCATGTAGATTAACAGTTTACCCTCTTTCAACCATGTATTTTTCAGTTTACCCTCTTGCAATCATGTAGTTTACCGGATTCCCTACTTCCATACATATAGTTTAGCAGTTTACCCACATGCAACCATGTAGGTTAGAGGTTTACCCTCTTGCAGCTATTATTTTAGCACTTAACCTACTTGCAACCATGAACTTCAGCAGTTTACCCTCTTGTAATCATGTACGTTACCGGTTTACCTACTTGCATCCATATAGTTGAGCAATTTACCTACTTTGCAACCATGTAGGTTAGCAGTTTATCTACTTGCAACCGTGTACTTAGGCAGTTTACCTTATTACAACCATGAAGGTTAGCGTTTTACAGTCTTGCAACCTTGCAAATAAACTGTTCTGCAACCATGTAGGTTAGCAGTTTTTACCCTTTTGCAAATGTGTATTAAGCAGTTTACCCTCTTGGAATCATGTAGGTTACTGGTTTACCTACTACAACCATGAAGGTAAGCAGTTTACCTGCTTGGAACCATGCAGGTTACTTGTTTACCATCGTGCAGGTATTTTGTTAGCAGTTTTCCTACTTGCAACCATGTACTTGAGCAGTTTACCCTATTGCAATCATGTAGGTTAGTGGTTTACCCTCTTGTAACCATGCACTTAAACTGTTTCCCAACTTATAACCATGTAGGTTAGCAGTTTGCCTAGTTGCCTACTCCATTCATGTAGATTAACAGTTTACCCTCTTTCAACCTTGTATTTAGCAGTTTACCCTCTTGTAATCATGTACGTTACCGGTTTACCTACTTCCAACCATGTAGGTTAGCAGTTTACCTTATAACAATCATGTAGGTTAGCGTTTTACCCTCTTGCAACCATGTATTTAGCAGTTTAGCCTCTTGTAATCATGTACGTTACCGGTTTACCTACTTCCAACCATGTAGTTTAGCAGTTTACCTACTAGCACCCATTTAGGTGAGTGGTTTACCATCTTGCAGCCTTGTACCTGGGCATTTTTAATACTTGCAACAATGTACTTTAGTAGTTTACCTACTTGTAACCATGTAGGTAAGAGGTTTACCCTCTTGCAGCTATTATTTTAGCAGTTAACCTACTTGCAACCATGTACTTGAGCAGTTTACCCTATTGCAATCATGTAGGTTACCGGTTTACCTACTTGCATCCATGTAGGTTAGCAGTTTATCTACTTGCAACCGTGTACTTAAGCAATTTACCCTCTTGCAACCGTTAATTAGCAGTTTACCCTCTTGTAATCATGTACGTCACCGGATTACCTACTTCCAACCATTTAGGTTAGCAGTTTTCCTACTTTCAACCATGTACTTAAGCAATTTACCCTATTGCAATCATGCAGTGTAGCCTTTTACCGTTTTGCAACCTTGTATTTAAACTCTTTACATGCTAACAACCACGTAGGTTAGCAGTTACACTCTTGTAAGCTTGTATTTAGCAGTTTAACTTCTTGTTAACATGTAGGTTAACAGTTTACCTACTTCCAACCAAGTAGGTTAGCAGTTTACCTACTTGCAACCATGTAGGTTTATAGTGGTTTACCATCTTGCAGGGATTTTTTTTAGCAGTTTTCCAACTTGCAATCATGTTCTTAAGTAGTTTACCTTCTTGTAACCATGTAGGTTACAGGATTACCCTCTTGCAGCTTTTATTTTAGCAGTTTACTTACTTGCAACCGTGTACTTAAGCAGTTTACCTTATTGCAATCATGTAGGTTAGCGTTTTACCCTCTTGCAACCGTGTATTTAGCAGTTCACCCTCTTGTAATCATGTACGTTACCGGTTTACCTACTTCCAACCATGTAGGTTAGCAGTTTACTTACTTGCACCCATTTAGGTTAGTGGTTTGCCATCTTGCAGCCTTGTACCTGGGCATTTTTCCTACTTGCAACAATTTACTTTTAAGTAGTTTACCTACTTGCAACCATGTAGGTTAGAGGTTTACCCTCTTGCAATCATGTAGGTTAGCCAGTTTAACTACTTGCATCTATTTAGTTTAGCTGTTTACCTTCTTGCATGCATGTAGTTTAGCATTTTACCCACTTGCAGCCATGTAGGTTAACGGTATACCTCTTACAGCCTTGTTCGTTTGCAGTTTGCCTACTTGCAACCATATGGCTCAGAAGTTCTGCTTTTTTTGTTTGCAATTGTAGGTTTGCAGTGTGACTTCTTCTATCCATGCACATGTAGGTAAGCTGAGTTTACCCTCTTACAACCATGTATTTAAGCAATTTACCCTCTTGCAACCGTGTATTTAGCAGTTTAGCCTCTTGTAATCATGTACGTTACCGGTTTACCTACTTCCAACCATGTAGGTTAGCAGTTTACCTACTTGCACCCATGTAGGTTAGAGGTTTACCCTCTTGAAGCTATTATTTTAGCAGTTAACCTACTTGCAACCATGTACTTGAGCAGTTTACCCTATTGCAATCATGTAGGTTACCGGTTTCCCTACTTGCATCCATATAGTTGAGCAATTTAACTACTTGCAACCATGTAGGTTAGCAGTTTATCTACTTGCAACCGTGTACTTAAGCAATTTACCCTCTTGTAACTGTGTTTTTAGCAGTTTACCCTCTTATAATCATTTACGTTACCGGTTTACCTACTTCCAACCATGTAGGTTAGCAGTTTACCTACTTGCAGCCATTTAGGTTAGTGGTTTACCATCTTGCAGACTTGTACTTTTCCAGTTTGCCAACTTGTAACCATATGGCTCAGAAGTTCTGCTTTTTTTGTTTGCAATTGTAGGTTTGCAGTGTGACTTCTTCTATCCATGCACATTTGGGTAAGCTGAGTTTACCCTCTTACAACCATGTATTTAAGCAATTTACCCTCTTGCAACCGTGTATTTAGCAGTTTAGCCTCTTGTAATCATGTACGTTACCGGTTTACCTACTTCCAACCATGTAGTTTAGCAGTTTACCTACTAGCACCCATTTAGGTGAGTGGTTTACCATCTTGCAGCCTTGTACCTGGGCATTTTTCATACTTGCAACAATGTACTTAAATAGTTAACCTACTTGTAACCATGTAGGTAAGAGGTTTACCCTCTTGCAGCTATTATTTTAGCAGTTAACCTACTTGCAACCATGTACTTGAGCAGTTTACCCTATTGCAATCATGTAGGTTACTTGTTTACCTACTTGCATCCATGTAGGTTAGCAGTTTATCTACTTGCAACCGTCTACTTAAGCAATTTACCCTCTTGCAACCGTGTATTTAGCAGTTTACCCTCTTGTAATCATGTACGTTACCGGTTTACCTACTTCCAACCATGTAGGTTAGCAGTTTACCTACTTGCACCCATTTAGGTTAGTGGTTTACCATCTTGCAGCCTTGTACCTGGCCATTTTTCCTACTTGCAACAATGTACTTGTAAGTAGTTTACCTACTTGCAACCATGAAGGTTAGAGGTTTACCCTCTTGCAGCTATTATTTTAGCAGTTAACCTACTTGCAACCATGTACTTGAGCAGTTTACCCTATTACAATCATGTAGGTTTCCGGTTTACCTACTTGCATCCATATAGTTGAGCAATTTACCTACTTTGCAACCATGTAGGTAAGCAGTTTACCTGCTTGGAACCATGTAGGTTACTTGTTTACCATCGTGCAGGTATTTTGTTAGCAGTTTTCCTACTTTTAACCATGTACTTAAGCAATTTACCCTATTGCAATCATGCAGTTTAGCCTTTTACGGTTTTGCACGATTGTATTTAAACTCTTTACATGCTTGCAAACATGTAGGTTAGCAGTTACCCTCTTGTAACCATGTATTAAGCAGTTTAACCTCTTGTTATCATGTACGTTACCGGTTTACCTACTTCCAACCATGTAGTTTAGCAGTTTACCTACTAGCACCCATTTAGGTGAGTGGTTTACCATCTTGCAGCCTTGTACCTGGGAATTTTTCCTACTTGCAACCATGTATTTTTAAGTAGTTTACCTACTTGCAACCATGTAGGTTAGAGGTTTACCTACTTGCAACTGTGTACTTAAGCAATTTACCCTCTTGCAACCGTTAATTAGCAGTTTACCCTCTTGTAATCATGTACGTCACCGGATTATCTACTTCCAACCATTTAGGTTAGCAGTTTTCCTACTTTCAACCATGTACTTAAGCAATTTACCCTATTGCAATCATGCAGTGTAGCCTTTTACCGTTTTGCAACCTTGTATTTAAACTCTTTACATGCTAACAACCACGTAGGTTAGCAGTTACACTCTTGTAAGCTTGTATTTAGCAGTTTAACTTCTTGTTAACATGTAGGTTAACAGTTTACCTACTTCCAACCAAGTAGGTTAGCAGTTTACCTACTTGCAACCATGTAGGTTTATAGTGGTTTACCATCTTGCAGGGATTTTTTTTAGCAGTTTTCCAACTTGCAATCATGTTCTGAAGTAGTTTACCTTCTTGTAACCATGTAGGTTACAGGATTACCCTCTTGCAGCTTTTATTTTAGCAGTTTACTTACTTGCAACCGTGTACTTAAGCAGTTTACCTTATTGCAATCATGTAGGTTAGCGTTTTACCCTCTTGCAACCGTGTATTTAGCAGTTTACCCTCTTGTAATCATGTACGTTACCGGTTTACCTACTTCCAACCATGTAGGTTAGCAGTTTACCTACTTGCACCCATTTAGGTTAGTGGTTTGCCATCTTGCAGCCTTGTACCTGGGCATTTTTCCTACTTGCAACAATTTACTTTTAAGTAGTTTACCTACTTGCAACCATGTAGGTTAGAGGTTTACCCTCTTGCAATCATGTAGGTTAGCCAGTTTAACTACTTGCATCTATTTAGTTTAGCTGTTTACCTTCTTGCATGCATGTAGTTTAGCATTTTACCCACTTGCAGCCATGTAGGTTAACGGTATACCTCTTACAGCCTTGTTCGTTTGCAGTTTGCCTACTTGCAACCATATGGCTCAGAAGTTCTGCTTTTTTTGTTTGCAATTGTAGGTTTGCAGTGTGACTTCTTCTATCCATGCACATGTAGGTAAGCTGAGTTTACCCTCTTACAACCATGTATTTAAGCAATTTACCCTCTTGCAACCGTGTATTTAGCAGTTTACCCTCTTGTAATCATGTACGTTACCGGTTTACCTACTTCCAACCATGTAGGTTAGCAGTTTACCTACTTGCACCCATGTAGGTTAGAGGTTTACCCTCTTGAAGCTATTATTTTAGCAGTTAACCTACTTGCAACCATGTACTTGAGCAGTTTACCCTATTGCAATCATGTAGGTTACCGGTTTCCCTACTTGCATCCATATAGTTGAGCAATTTAACTACTTGCAACCATGTAGGTTAGCAGTTTATCTACTTGTAACCGTGTACTTAAGCAATTTACCCTCTTGTAACTGTGTTTTTAGCAGTTTACCCTCTTGTAATCATTTACGTTACCGGTTTACCTACTTCCAACCATGTAGGTTAGCAGTTTACCTACTTGCAGCCATTTAGGTTAGTGGTTTACCATCTTGCAGACTTGTACTTTTGCAGTTTGCCAACTTGTAACCATATGGCTCAGAAGTTCTGCTTTTTTTGTTTGCAATTGTAGGTTTGCAGTGTGACTTCTTCTATCCATGCACATTTGGGTAAGCTGAGTTTACCCTCTTACAACCATGTATTTAAGCAATTTACCCTCTTGCAACCGTGTATTTAGCAGTTTAGCCTCTTGTAATCATGTACGTTACCGGTTTACCTACTTCCAACCATGTAGTTTAGCAGTTTACCTACTAGCACCCATTTAGGTGAGTGGTTTACCATCTTGCAGCCTTGTACCTGGGCATTTTTCATACTTGCAACAATGTACTTAAATAGTTTACCTACTTGTAACCATGTAGGTAAGAGGTTTACCCTCTTGCAGCTATTATTTTAGCAGTTAACCTACTTGCAACCATGTACTTGAGCAGTTTACCCTATTGCAATCATGTAGGTTACCGGTTTACCTACTTGCATCCATGTAGGTTAGCAGTTTATCTACTTGCAACCGTGTACTTAAGCAATTTACCCTCTTGCAACCGTGTATTTAGCAGTTTACCTCTTGTAATCATGTACGTTACCGGTTTACCTACTTCCAACCATGTAGGTTAGCAGTTTACCTACTTGCACCCATTTAGGTTAGTGGTTTACCATCTTGCAGCCTTGTACCTGGCCATTTTTCCTACTTGCAACAATGTACTTGTAAGTAGTTTACCTACTTGCAACCATGAAGGTTAGAGGTTTACCCTCTTGCAGCTATTATTTTAGCAGTTAACCTACTTGCAACCATGTACTTGAGCAGTTTACCCTATTGCAATCATGTAGGTTTCCGGTTTACCTACTTGCATCCATATAGTTGAGCAATTTACCTACTTTGCAACCATGTAGGTAAGCAGTTTTCCTGCTTGCAACCATGTAGGTTACTTGTTTACCATCGTGCAGGTATTTTGTTAGCAGTTTTCCTACTTTTAACCATGTACTTAAGCAATTTACCCTATTGCAATCATGCAGTTTAGCCTTTTACGGTTTTGCACGATTGTATTTAAACTCTTTACATGCTTGCAACCATGTAGGTTAGCAGTTACCCTCTTGTAACCATGTATTAAGTAGTTTAACCTCTTGTTATCATGTACGTTACCGGTTTACCTACTTCCAACCATGTAGTTTAGCAGTTTACCTACTAGCACCCATTTAGGTGAGTGGTTTACCATCTTGCAGCCTTGTACCTGGGAATTTTTCCTACTTGCAACCATGTATTTTTAAGTAGTTTACCTACTTGCAACCATGTAGGTTAGAGGTTTACCTACTTGCAACCATGTAGTTTAGTGGTTTACCATCTTGCAGGGAGTTTTTTAGCAGTTTTTCAACTTGCAACCATGTATTTATGTAGTTTACCTTCTTGTAACCATGTAGGTTAGAGGATTACCCTCTTGCAGCTATTATTTTAGCGGTTAACCTACTTGCAACCATGTACTTGAGCAGTTTACCCTATTGCAATCATGTAGTTTACCGGTTTACCTACTTGCATCCATATAGTTGAGCAATTTACCTACTTTGCAACCATGTAGGTAAGCAGTTTTCCTGCTTGCAACCATGTAGGTTACTTGTTTACCATCGTGCAGGTATTTTGTTAGCAGTTTTCCTACTTTTAACCATGTACTTAAGCAATTTACCCTATTGCAAATATGCAGTTTAGCCTTTTACGGTTTTGCACGATTGTATTTAAACTCTTTACATGCTTGCAACCATGTAGGTTAGCAGTTACCCTCTTGTAACCATGTATTTAGCAGTTTAACCTCTTGTTATCATGTACGTTACCGGTTTACCTACTTCCAACAAAGTAGGCTAGCATTTTACCTACTTGTAACCATATAGGTTAGTGGTTTACCATTTTGCAGGGATTTTTTTAGCAGTTTTCCGACTTGCAACCATGTACTTAAGTAGTTTACCGACTTGCAACCATGTAGGTTACAGGGTTACCCTCTTGCAGCTTTTATTTAAGCAGTTAACCTACTTTCAACCATGCACTTGAGCAGTTTACCCTATTGCAATCATGTAGGTTAGTGGTTTACCCTCTTGTAACCATGCACTTAAACTGTTTCCCAACTTATAACCATGTAGGTTAGCAGTTTGCCTAGCTGCCTTCTCCATTCATGTAGATTAACAGTTTACCCTCTTTCAACCATGTATTTTTCAGTTTACCCTCTTGCAATCATGTAGTTTACCGGTTTCCCTACTTGCATACATGTAGATAAGCAGTTTACCTACTTGCACCCATGTAGGTTAGCCAGTTTAACTACTTGCATCTATTTAGTTTAGCTGTTTACCTTCTTGCGTGCATGTAGTTTAGCATTTTACCCACTTGCAGCCATGTAGGTTAACGGTTTACCCTCATACAGCCTTGTACTTTTGCAGTTTGCCTTCTTGCAACCATATGGCTCAGAAGTTCTGCTTTTTTTGTTTGCAATTGTAGGTTTGCAGTGTGACTTCTTCTATCCATGCACATGTAGGTAAGCTAGGTTTACCCTCTTACAACCACGTATTTAAGCAATTTACCCTCTTGCAACCGTGTATTTAGCAGTGTACCCTCTTGTAATCATGTACGTTACCGGTTTAACCTACTTCCAACCATGTGGGTTAGCAGTTTACCTACTTGCACCCATTTAAGTTAGTGGTTTACCATCTTGCAGCCTTGTACCTGGGCATTTTTTCAACTTGAAACAATTTACTTTTAAGAAGTTTACCTACTTGCAACCATGTAGGTTAGTGGTTTACCCTCTTGTAACCATGCACTTGAACTGTTTTCCAACTGGTAACCATGTAGGTTAGCAGTTTGCCTAGTTGCCTCCTCCAATCATGTAGATTAACAGTTTACCCTCTTTTAACCATGTATTTTTCAGTTTACCCTCTTGCAATCATGTAGTTTACCGGATTCCCTACTTCCATACATATAGTTTAGCAGTTTACCCACATGCAACCATGTAGGTTAGAGGTTTACCCTCTTGCAGCTATTATTTTAGCACTTAACCTACTTGCAACCATGTACTTGAGCAGTTTACCCTATTGCAATCATGTAGGTTACCGGTTTACCTACTTGCATCCATGTAGGTTAGCAGTTTATCTACTTGCAACCGTGTACTTAAGCAATTTACCCTCTTGCAACCGTTAATTAGCAGTTTACCCTCTTGTAATCATGTACGTCACCGGATTACCTACTTCCAACCATTTAGGTTAGCAGTTTTCCTACTTTCAACCATGTACTTAAGCAATTTACCCTATTGCAATCATGCAGTGTAGCCTTTTACCGTTTTGCAACCTTGTATTTAAACTCTTTACATGCTAACAACCACGTAGGTTAGCAGTTACACTCTTGTAAGCTTGTATTTAGCAGTTTAACTTCTTGTTAACATGTAGGTTAACAGTTTACCTACTTCCAACCAAGTAGGTTAGCAGTTTACCTACTTGCAACCATGTAGGTTTATAGTGGTTTACCATCTTGCAGGGATTTTTTTTAGCAGTTTTCCAACTTGCAATCATGTTCTTAAGTAGTTTACCTTCTTGTAACCATGTAGGTTACAGGATTACCCTCTTGCAGCTTTTATTTTAGCAGTTTACTTACTTGCAACCGTGTACTTAAGCAGTTTACCTTATTGCAATCATGTAGGTTAGCGTTTTACCCTCTTGCAACCGTGTATTTAGCAGTTCACCCTCTTGTAATCATGTACGTTACCGGTTTACCTACTTCCAACCATGTAGGTTAGCAGTTTACTTACTTGCACCCATTTAGGTTAGTGGTTTGCCATCTTGCAGCCTTGTACCTGGGCATTTTTCCTACTTGCAACAATTTACTTTTAAGTAGTTTACCTACTTGCAACCATGTAGGTTAGAGGTTTACCCTCTTGCAATCATGTAGGTTAGCCAGTTTAACTACTTGCATCTATTTAGTTTAGCTGTTTACCTTCTTGCATGCATGTAGTTTAGCATTTTACCCACTTGCAGCCATGTAGGTTAACGGTATACCTCTTACAGCCTTGTTCGTTTGCAGTTTGCCTACTTGCAACCATATGGCTCAGAAGTTCTGCTTTTTTTGTTTGCAATTGTAGGTTTGCAGTGTGACTTCTTCTATCCATGCACATGTAGGTAAGCTGAGTTTACCCTCTTACAACCATGTATTTAAGCAATTTACCCTCTTGCAACCGTGTATTTAGCAGTTTAGCCTCTTGTAATCATGTACGTTACCGGTTTACCTACTTCCAACCATGTAGGTTAGCAGTTTACCTACTTGCACCCATGTAGGTTAGAGGTTTACCCTCTTGAAGCTATTATTTTAGCAGTTAACCTACTTGCAACCATGTACTTGAGCAGTTTACCCTATTGCAATCATGTAGGTTACCGGTTTCCCTACTTGCATCCATATAGTTGAGCAATTTAACTACTTGCAACCATGTAGGTTAGCAGTTTATCTACTTGCAACCGTGTACTTAAGCAATTTACCCTCTTGTAACTGTGTTTTTAGCAGTTTACCCTCTTATAATCATTTACGTTACCGGTTTACCTACTTCCAACCATGTAGGTTAGCAGTTTACCTACTTGCAGCCATTTAGGTTAGTGGTTTACCATCTTGCAGACTTGTACTTTTCCAGTTTGCCAACTTGTAACCATATGGCTCAGAAGTTCTGCTTTTTTTGTTTGCAATTGTAGGTTTGCAGTGTGACTTCTTCTATCCATGCACATTTGGGTAAGCTGAGTTTACCCTCTTACAACCATGTATTTAAGCAATTTACCCTCTTGCAACCGTGTATTTAGCAGTTTAGCCTCTTGTAATCATGTACGTTACCGGTTTACCTACTTCCAACCATGTAGTTTAGCAGTTTACCTACTAGCACCCATTTAGGTGAGTGGTTTACCATCTTGCAGCCTTGTACCTGGGCATTTTTCATACTTGCAACAATGTACTTAAATAGTTAACCTACTTGTAACCATGTAGGTAAGAGGTTTACCCTCTTGCAGCTATTATTTTAGCAGTTAACCTACTTGCAACCATGTACTTGAGCAGTTTACCCTATTGCAATCATGTAGGTTACTTGTTTACCTACTTGCATCCATGTAGGTTAGCAGTTTATCTACTTGCAACCGTCTACTTAAGCAATTTACCCTCTTGCAACCGTGTATTTAGCAGTTTACCCTCTTGTAATCATGTACGTTACCGGTTTACCTACTTCCAACCATGTAGGTTAGCAGTTTACCTACTTGCACCCATTTAGGTTAGTGGTTTACCATCTTGCAGCCTTGTACCTGGCCATTTTTCCTACTTGCAACAATGTACTTGTAAGTAGTTTACCTACTTGCAACCATGAAGGTTAGAGGTTTACCCTCTTGCAGCTATTATTTTAGCAGTTAACCTACTTGCAACCATGTACTTGAGCAGTTTACCCTATTACAATCATGTAGGTTTCCGGTTTACCTACTTGCATCCATATAGTTGAGCAATTTACCTACTTTGCAACCATGTAGGTAAGCAGTTTACCTGCTTGGAACCATGTAGGTTACTTGTTTACCATCGTGCAGGTATTTTGTTAGCAGTTTTCCTACTTTTAACCATGTACTTAAGCAATTTACCCTATTGCAATCATGCAGTTTAGCCTTTTACGGTTTTGCACGATTGTATTTAAACTCTTTACATGCTTGCAAACATGTAGGTTAGCAGTTACCCTCTTGTAACCATGTATTAAGCAGTTTAACCTCTTGTTATCATGTACGTTACCGGTTTACCTACTTCCAACCATGTAGTTTAGCAGTTTACCTACTAGCACCCATTTAGGTGAGTGGTTTACCATCTTGCAGCCTTGTACCTGGGAATTTTTCCTACTTGCAACCATGTATTTTTAAGTAGTTTACCTACTTGCAACCATGTAGGTTAGAGGTTTACCTACTTGCAACTGTGTACTTAAGCAATTTACCCTCTTGCAACCGTTAATTAGCAGTTTACCCTCTTGTAATCATGTACGTCACCGGATTATCTACTTCCAACCATTTAGGTTAGCAGTTTTCCTACTTTCAACCATGTACTTAAGCAATTTACCCTATTGCAATCATGCAGTGTAGCCTTTTACCGTTTTGCAACCTTGTATTTAAACTCTTTACATGCTAACAACCACGTAGGTTAGCAGTTACACTCTTGTAAGCTTGTATTTAGCAGTTTAACTTCTTGTTAACATGTAGGTTAACAGTTTACCTACTTCCAACCAAGTAGGTTAGCAGTTTACCTACTTGCAACCATGTAGGTTTATAGTGGTTTACCATCTTGCAGGGATTTTTTTTAGCAGTTTTCCAACTTGCAATCATGTTCTGAAGTAGTTTACCTTCTTGTAACCATGTAGGTTACAGGATTACCCTCTTGCAGCTTTTATTTTAGCAGTTTACTTACTTGCAACCGTGTACTTAAGCAGTTTACCTTATTGCAATCATGTAGGTTAGCGTTTTACCCTCTTGCAACCGTGTATTTAGCAGTTTACCCTCTTGTAATCATGTACGTTACCGGTTTACCTACTTCCAACCATGTAGGTTAGCAGTTTACCTACTTGCACCCATTTAGGTTAGTGGTTTGCCATCTTGCAGCCTTGTACCTGGGCATTTTTCCTACTTGCAACAATTTACTTTTAAGTAGTTTACCTACTTGCAACCATGTAGGTTAGAGGTTTACCCTCTTGCAATCATGTAGGTTAGCCAGTTTAACTACTTGCATCTATTTAGTTTAGCTGTTTACCTTCTTGCATGCATGTAGTTTAGCATTTTACCCACTTGCAGCCATGTAGGTTAACGGTATACCTCTTACAGCCTTGTTCGTTTGCAGTTTGCCTACTTGCAACCATATGGCTCAGAAGTTCTGCTTTTTTTGTTTGCAATTGTAGGTTTGCAGTGTGACTTCTTCTATCCATGCACATGTAGGTAAGCTGAGTTTACCCTCTTACAACCATGTATTTAAGCAATTTACCCTCTTGCAACCGTGTATTTAGCAGTTTACCCTCTTGTAATCATGTACGTTACCGGTTTACCTACTTCCAACCATGTAGGTTAGCAGTTTACCTACTTGCACCCATGTAGGTTAGAGGTTTACCCTCTTGAAGCTATTATTTTAGCAGTTAACCTACTTGCAACCATGTACTTGAGCAGTTTACCCTATTGCAATCATGTAGGTTACCGGTTTCCCTACTTGCATCCATATAGTTGAGCAATTTAACTACTTGCAACCATGTAGGTTAGCAGTTTATCTACTTGTAACCGTGTACTTAAGCAATTTACCCTCTTGTAACTGTGTTTTTAGCAGTTTACCCTCTTGTAATCATTTACGTTACCGGTTTACCTACTTCCAACCATGTAGGTTAGCAGTTTACCTACTTGCAGCCATTTAGGTTAGTGGTTTACCATCTTGCAGACTTGTACTTTTGCAGTTTGCCAACTTGTAACCATATGGCTCAGAAGTTCTGCTTTTTTTGTTTGCAATTGTAGGTTTGCAGTGTGACTTCTTCTATCCATGCACATTTGGGTAAGCTGAGTTTACCCTCTTACAACCATGTATTTAAGCAATTTACCCTCTTGCAACCGTGTATTTAGCAGTTTAGCCTCTTGTAATCATGTACGTTACCGGTTTACCTACTTCCAACCATGTAGTTTAGCAGTTTACCTACTAGCACCCATTTAGGTGAGTGGTTTACCATCTTGCAGCCTTGTACCTGGGCATTTTTCATACTTGCAACAATGTACTTAAATAGTTTACCTACTTGTAACCATGTAGGTAAGAGGTTTACCCTCTTGCAGCTATTATTTTAGCAGTTAACCTACTTGCAACCATGTACTTGAGCAGTTTACCCTATTGCAATCATGTAGGTTACCGGTTTACCTACTTGCATCCATGTAGGTTAGCAGTTTATCTACTTGCAACCGTGTACTTAAGCAATTTACCCTCTTGCAACCGTGTATTTAGCAGTTTACCTCTTGTAATCATGTACGTTACCGGTTTACCTACTTCCAACCATGTAGGTTAGCAGTTTACCTACTTGCACCCATTTAGGTTAGTGGTTTACCATCTTGCAGCCTTGTACCTGGCCATTTTTCCTACTTGCAACAATGTACTTGTAAGTAGTTTACCTACTTGCAACCATGAAGGTTAGAGGTTTACCCTCTTGCAGCTATTATTTTAGCAGTTAACCTACTTGCAACCATGTACTTGAGCAGTTTACCCTATTGCAATCATGTAGGTTTCCGGTTTACCTACTTGCATCCATATAGTTGAGCAATTTACCTACTTTGCAACCATGTAGGTAAGCAGTTTTCCTGCTTGCAACCATGTAGGTTACTTGTTTACCATCGTGCAGGTATTTTGTTAGCAGTTTTCCTACTTTTAACCATGTACTTAAGCAATTTACCCTATTGCAATCATGCAGTTTAGCCTTTTACGGTTTTGCACGATTGTATTTAAACTCTTTACATGCTTGCAACCATGTAGGTTAGCAGTTACCCTCTTGTAACCATGTATTAAGTAGTTTAACCTCTTGTTATCATGTACGTTACCGGTTTACCTACTTCCAACCATGTAGTTTAGCAGTTTACCTACTAGCACCCATTTAGGTGAGTGGTTTACCATCTTGCAGCCTTGTACCTGGGAATTTTTCCTACTTGCAACCATGTATTTTTAAGTAGTTTACCTACTTGCAACCATGTAGGTTAGAGGTTTACCTACTTGCAACCATGTAGTTTAGTGGTTTACCATCTTGCAGGGAGTTTTTTAGCAGTTTTTCAACTTGCAACCATGTATTTATGTAGTTTACCTTCTTGTAACCATGTAGGTTAGAGGATTACCCTCTTGCAGCTATTATTTTAGCGGTTAACCTACTTGCAACCATGTACTTGAGCAGTTTACCCTATTGCAATCATGTAGTTTACCGGTTTACCTACTTGCATCCATATAGTTGAGCAATTTACCTACTTTGCAACCATGTAGGTAAGCAGTTTTCCTGCTTGCAACCATGTAGGTTACTTGTTTACCATCGTGCAGGTATTTTGTTAGCAGTTTTCCTACTTTTAACCATGTACTTAAGCAATTTACCCTATTGCAAATATGCAGTTTAGCCTTTTACGGTTTTGCACGATTGTATTTAAACTCTTTACATGCTTGCAACCATGTAGGTTAGCAGTTACCCTCTTGTAACCATGTATTTAGCAGTTTAACCTCTTGTTATCATGTACGTTACCGGTTTACCTACTTCCAACAAAGTAGGCTAGCATTTTACCTACTTGTAACCATATAGGTTAGTGGTTTACCATTTTGCAGGGATTTTTTTAGCAGTTTTCCGACTTGCAACCATGTACTTAAGTAGTTTACCGACTTGCAACCATGTAGGTTACAGGGTTACCCTCTTGCAGCTTTTATTTAAGCAGTTAACCTACTTTCAACCATGCACTTGAGCAGTTTACCCTATTGCAATCATGTAGGTTAGTGGTTTACCCTCTTGTAACCATGCACTTAAACTGTTTCCCAACTTATAACCATGTAGGTTAGCAGTTTGCCTAGCTGCCTTCTCCATTCATGTAGATTAACAGTTTACCCTCTTTCAACCATGTATTTTTCAGTTTACCCTCTTGCAATCATGTAGTTTACCGGTTTCCCTACTTGCATACATGTAGATAAGCAGTTTACCTACTTGCACCCATGTAGGTTAGCCAGTTTAACTACTTGCATCTATTTAGTTTAGCTGTTTACCTTCTTGCGTGCATGTAGTTTAGCATTTTACCCACTTGCAGCCATGTAGGTTAACGGTTTACCCTCATACAGCCTTGTACTTTTGCAGTTTGCCTTCTTGCAACCATATGGCTCAGAAGTTCTGCTTTTTTTGTTTGCAATTGTAGGTTTGCAGTGTGACTTCTTCTATCCATGCACATGTAGGTAAGCTAGGTTTACCCTCTTACAACCACGTATTTAAGCAATTTACCCTCTTGCAACCGTGTATTTAGCAGTGTACCCTCTTGTAATCATGTACGTTACCGGTTTAACCTACTTCCAACCATGTGGGTTAGCAGTTTACCTACTTGCACCCATTTAAGTTAGTGGTTTACCATCTTGCAGCCTTGTACCTGGGCATTTTTTCAACTTGAAACAATTTACTTTTAAGAAGTTTACCTACTTGCAACCATGTAGGTTAGTGGTTTACCCTCTTGTAACCATGCACTTGAACTGTTTTCCAACTGGTAACCATGTAGGTTAGCAGTTTGCCTAGTTGCCTCCTCCAATCATGTAGATTAACAGTTTACCCTCTTTTAACCATGTATTTTTCAGTTTACCCTCTTGCAATCATGTAGTTTACCGGATTCCCTACTTCCATACATATAGTTTAGCAGTTTACCCACATGCAACCATGTAGGTTAGAGGTTTACCCTCTTGCAGCTATTATTTTAGCACTTAACCTACTTGCAACCATGTACTTGAGCAGTTTACCCTATTGCAATCATGTAGTTTTACCCGTTTACCTACTTGCATCCATATAGTTGAGCAATTTACCTACTTTGCAACCATCTAGGTTAGCAGTTTATCTACTTGCAAACGTGTACTTAAGCAGTTTACCTTATTACAATCATGTAGGTTAGCGTTTTAACCTCTTGCAAATGTGTATTAAGCAGTTTACCTTCTTGCAATTATGTAGGTTACTGGTTTACCTACTACAACCTTGTAGGTAAGCAGTTTACCTGCTTTGAACCACGTATGTTACTAGTTTACCATCGTGCAGGTATTTTGTTAGCAGTGTTCCTACTTTTAACCATGTTCTTAAGCAATTTACCCTATTGCAATCATTCAGTTTAGCCTTTTACCGTATTGCAAGCTTGTATTTTAACTCTTTACATGCTTGTAACCATGTAGGTTAGCAGTTACCCTCTTGTAAGCTTGTATTTAGCAGTTTAACTTCTTGTTAACATGTAGGTTAACAGTTTACCTACTTCCAACCAAGTAGGTTAGCAGTTTACCTACTTGCAACCATGTAGGTTTATAGTGGTTTACCATCTTGCAGGGATTTATTTAGCAGTTTTCCAACTTGCAATCATGTTCTTAAGTAGTTTACCTTCTTGTAACCATGTAGGTTACAGGTTACCCTCTTGCAGCTTTTATTTTAGCAGTTTACTTACTTGCAACCGTGTACTTAAGCAGTTTACCTTATTGCAATCATGTAGGTTAGCGTTTTACCCTCTTGCAACCGTGTATTTAGCAGTTCACCCTCTTGTAATCATGTACGTTACCGGTTTACCTACTTCCAACCATGTAGGTTAGCAGTTTACCTACTTGCACCCATTTAGGTTAGTGGTTTGCCATCTTGCAGCCTTGTACCTGGGCATTTTTCCTACTTGCAACAATTTACTTTTAAGTAGTTTACCTACTTGCAACCATGTAGGTTAGAGGTTTACCCTCTTGCAATCATGTAGGTTAGCCAGTTTAACTACTTGCATCTATTTAGTTTAGCTGTTTACCTTCTTGCATGCATGTAGTTTAGCATTTTACCCACTTGCAGCCATGTAGGTTAACGGTATACCTCTTACAGCCTTGTTCGTTTGCAGTTTGCCTACTTGCAACCATATGGCTCAGAAGTTCTGCTTTTTTTGTTTGCAATTGTAGGTTTGCAGTGTGACTTCTTCTATCCATGCACATGTAGGTAAGCTGAGTTTACCCTCTTACAACCATGTATTTAAGCAATTTACCCTCTTGCAACCGTGTATTTAGCAGTTTAGCCTCTTGTAATCATGTACGTTACCGGTTTACCTACTTCCAACCATGTAGGTTAGCAGTTTACCTACTTGCACCCATGTAGGTTAGAGGTTTACCCTCTTGAAGCTATTATTTTAGCAGTTAACCTACTTGCAACCATGTACTTGAGCAGTTTACCCTATTGCAATCATGTAGGTTACCGGTTTCCCTACTTGCATCCATATAGTTGAGCAATTTAACTACTTGCAACCATGTAGGTTAGCAGTTTATCTACTTGCAACCGTGTACTTAAGCAATTTACCCTCTTGTAACTGTGTTTTTAGCAGTTTACCCTCTTATAATCATTTACGTTACCGGTTTACCTACTTCCAACCATGTAGGTTAGCAGTTTACCTACTTGCAGCCATTTAGGTTAGTGGTTTACCATCTTGCAGACTTGTACTTTTCCAGTTTGCCAACTTGTAACCATATGGCTCAGAAGTTCTGCTTTTTTTGTTTGCAATTGTAGGTTTGCAGTGTGACTTCTTCTATCCATGCACATTTGGGTAAGCTGAGTTTACCCTCTTACAACCATGTATTTAAGCAATTTACCCTCTTGCAACCGTGTATTTAGCAGTTTAGCCTCTTGTTATCATGTACGTTACCGGTTTACCTACTTCCAACCATGTAGTTTAGCAGTTTACCTACTAGCACCCATTTAGGTGAGTGGTTTACCATCTTGCAGCCTTGTACCTGGGCATTTTTCATACTTGCAACAATGTACTTAAATAGTTTACCTACTTGTAACCATGTAGGTAAGAGGTTTACCCTCTTGCAGCTATTATTTTAGCAGTTAACCTACTTGCAACCATGTACTTGAGCAGTTTACCCTATTGCAATCATGTAGGTTACCGGTTTACCTACTTGCATCCATGTAGGTTAGCAGTTTATCTACTTGCAACCGTGTACTTAAGCAATTTACCCTCTTGCAACCGTGTATTTAGCAGTTTACCTCTTGTAATCATGTACGTTACCGGTTTACCTACTTCCAACCATGTAGGTTAGCAGTTTACCTACTTGCACCCATTTAGGTTAGTGGTTTACCATCTTGCAGCCTTGTACCTGGCCATTTTTCCTACTTGCAACAATGTACTTGTAAGTAGTTTACCTACTTGCAACCATGAAGGTTAGAGGTTTACCCTCTTGCAGCTATTATTTTAGCAGTTAACCTACTTGCAACCATGTACTTGAGCAGTTTACCCTATTGCAATCATGTAGGTTTCCGGTTTACCTACTTGCATCCATATAGTTGAGCAATTTACCTACTTTGCAACCATGTAGGTAAGCAGTTTTCCTGCTTGCAACCATGTAGGTTACTTGTTTACCATCGTGCAGGTATTTTGTTAGCAGTTTTCCTACTTTTAACCATGTACTTAAGCAATTTACCCTATTGCAATCATGCAGTTTAGCCTTTTACGGTTTTGCACGATTGTATTTAAACTCTTTACATGCTTGCAACCATGTAGGTTAGCAGTTACCCTCTTGTAACCATGTATTAAGTAGTTTAACCTCTTGTTATCATGTACGTTACCGGTTTACCTACTTCCAACCATGTAGTTTAGCAGTTTACCTACTAGCACCCATTTAGGTGAGTGGTTTACCATCTTGCAGCCTTGTACCTGGGAATTTTTCCTACTTGCAACCATGTATTTTTAAGTAGTTTACCTACTTGCAACCATGTAGGTTAGAGGTTTACCTACTTGCAACCATGTAGTTTAGTGGTTTACCATCTTGCAGGGAGTTTTTTAGCAGTTTTCCAACTTGCAACCATGTATTTATGTAGTTTACCTTCTTGTAACCATGTAGGTTAGAGGATTACCCTCTTGCAGCTATTATTTTAGCGGTTAACCTACTTGCAACCATGTACTTGAGCAGTTTACCCTATTGCAATCATGTAGTTTACCGGTTTACCTACTTGCATCCATATAGTTGAGCAATTTACCTACTTTGCAACCATGTAGGTTAGCAGTTTATCTACTTGCAACCGTGTACTTAGGCAGTTTACCTTATTACAACCATGAAGGTTAGCGTTTTACAGTCTTGCAACCTTGCAAATAAATTGTTCTGCAACCATGTAGGTTAGCAGTTACCCTTTTGCAAATGTGTATTAAGCAGTTTACCCTCTTGCAATCATGTAGGTTACTGGTTTACCTACTACAACCATGAAGGTAAGCAGTTTACCTGCTTGGAACCATGCAGGTTACTTGTTTACCATCGTGCAGGTATTTTGTTAGCAGTTTTCCTACTTTCAACCATGTACTTAAGCAATTTACCCTATTGCAATCATGCAGTTTAGCCTTTTACCGTTTTGCAAACTTATATTTAAACTCTTTACATGCTTGTAACCATGTAGGTTAGCAGTTACCCTCTTGTAACCATGTATTTAGCAGTTTTACCTCTTGTTATCATGTACGTTACCGGTTTACCTACTTCCAACCAAGTAGGTTAGCAGTTTACCTACTTCAACCATATAGGTTAGTGGTTTACCATTTTGCACGGATTTTTTAGCAGTTTTCCGACTTGCAACCATGTACTTAAGTAGGTTACCGACTTGCAACCATGTAGGTTACAGGTTTACCCTCTTGCAGCTATTATTTTAGCAGTTAACCTACTTGCAACCATGTACTTGAGCAGTTTACCTTATTGCAATCATGTAGGTTAGTGGTTTACCCTCTTGTAACCATGCACTTAAACTGTTTCCCAACTTATAACCATGTAGGTTAGCAGTTTGCCTAGTTGCCTACTCCATTCATGTAGATTAACAGTTTACCCTCTTTCAACCGCGTATTTTTCAGTTTACCCTCTTGCAATCATGTAGTTTACCGGTTTCCCTACTTGCATACATATAGTTTAGCAGTTTACCCACTTGCAATTCCATGTAGGTTAGCCAGTTTAACTACTTGCATCTATTTGGTTTAGGTTTTTAGCTTCTTGCGTGCATGTAGTTTAGCATTTTACCCACTTGCAGCCATGTAGGTTAACGGTTTAACCCTCTAAAATGGAAATATTTAACACCGCTGACCATTGAATTTCAATGGTGTTGGACCAGACCTAACTGCTGTCGCAAGGCGAGTGCGTCAATTTGGAGAGATTTCAAAAGCTCTTTGTACCACTTTCTTTTGAGGGTTGATTTAGCATGCAGGCCGCCGTACAATTGTGAGAAATTGTTGCGTAACGTAGTATAATACCCAGCCTTACTCTTGCGTTTACTAGGCTTTCTTATGGAAGTATGCCAAGAAAGGGTGCGCGTGCTTATCCCTAATTGAAGCTCCGCGTTGAAAGATCTAATGCCTGCGTTTACTTGATCTAGCAAGGAGTCAAGCTGTTTTTGGTTGTACTTGATTTCGCTCTCGTCCAATATTGGAGAAGACAAATGCTTAGTGGCTTGAAACTTAGCGAATGGGGCAGGTGGAATGGTTACGATAGAAATTACCGTCGTTGGCTTGCAAGCGAGGATTTCTTGCTCAAAACGATTAAACCTAGCAAACAAACCGTCCAAAGAAATATCCGATTTCTGTAACACCTTAGTACGGGAGTGATTTTTGCCGACGAAATTAGTTAAGTCGTTGATGCCAGCAGCTAATTTAATAACAAGACATTTAAGTGTTCGTGGACGAACACGGAGCTGTTCCGACTTATTTGATCAGCTTTATAAGCTCCGATGACGTCATCATGACGTCACGGTCATTCACAAAGCAGCGTGCATCTAAAGTTTCTAAAAAAGCTTTTGTGAAAAGAATCATTACCATAGCTTTTGTCATTCTCAAGATATGCTGCAAACATAAATTATGCCTTTTGATGACGTCATAATGACGTCACAGTTAATTTCACAATAGCGTGCAAATCTACAGGGTCTAACAAAGCTTTTATAAAAAGAACCAATACCGTAGCACTTACCGTTCTCGAGATTTACTTCTATAAACCAAAAATTACCTTTTTTAATGACGTCATGATGACGTCACTGAAAATTTCGGGGCAGCATGCACAACTACATGATATAACAAAGCTTTTACAAAAAGAATCATTACCGTAGCACTTACCGTTCTTGAGATATGCTGCTAATAATAAAATCAGCATTTTTGATGACGTCATGATGACGTCATGGTCATTTCCATAATATCAAACTAACCATGAACTGACTAAATAATCAAAAGAAATAAGCATATAAACTTGGGTCAGAAAGTGAGCCTCATAACACATCCTCTAGACGATGAACTTGACAGTACTTTCAACATCGTACTACATGTGCTTTCATGGGCTTGAATACTAACACACCTTGTTACCGTGGCAACAGTGCATGGTCATGCACTTGCTGGCCTACCTCTTACATAACAGCACATTCCTCAGACTCTGATCATTTGAAATAAACAATCCCAGCTGCAAATGGGGTTAACTGTATACAGTAATACAGTACATGTACATGTACGTGTACACACTACACACACATAATAGGCCTATGCTCTGACATAGGGCTTAAAAACAGCCAATTTTATGACGTCATGATGACGTCACGGCCATTTTCGTGGCAGCATGCACAACTACAGGACGTAACAAAGCTTTTGGAAAATTATTTTCATAGCATTTTGGGTTCTCGAGATACGCTGCTAACAAAATTGACTAATTAAATATGCAAATGAGCTGTCACGTGCCTAATTAATGAAGAATTTTTACAACTCAGTGCCAGTATGATCCTTAGCTTATAAGCTTTCATATGATACCTCATCTAAGCTGATCAGAAGAAGCTAAGAAGAGATAAGCTGTTAACAAGCTTAGAGGGTGATAAAGAATAATAATAATAACTAGACATTTCAGTGTTCGTGGACGAACACGGAGCTGTTCCGACTTATTTAATCAGCTTTATAAGCTCTGATGGCGTCATAATGACGTCACGCTCATTTTCAAAGCAGCATGCTATCTAGAGAATCTGAAAAGTTTTTTGCAAAAAGAATCATTACCATACAATTTGCCGTTCTAGAGATATGCTTCAAAGAAATAATCAGCCTTTTTGATGACATCATGATTATGTCATGTTCGTTTTCGCAGCAGCATGCACAACTACTGGATGCAACAAAGCTTTTACAAAAAGAATCATTACCATAGCATTTGTCGTTCTCGAGTTATGCCGCTAACATAAAATCAGCCTTTTTGGTGACGTCACAATGACGTCACAATAAATTTCGTGGCAGCATGCACAACTATTTGATGTAGCAAAGCTCTTGCAAAATGAATCATTTCCGTATCATTTGCCGTTCTCGAGATATGCTGCAAACAAAAAAATCAGCTTTTTGATGACGTCATAATGACGTCACAATAACTTCACAGTAGATTTCGTGGTAGCAAGCACATCTACATGATGTAGCAAAGCTTTTGCAAAAAGAATCATTTCCATAGCCTTTGTCGTTCTCGAGATAAACTGCGAACAAAAAATCTGCTTTTTGATGACGTCATAATGACATCACAGTAAATTTTGTGGCAGCATGCACAACTACATGATATAACTAAGCTTTTGCAAAAAGAATCATTTGCATAGCATTTGCCATTATCGAGATACGCTGCGAACAAAATTGACTAATTAAATATTCAAATGACTGTCACATGACTAATTAATTAAGAATTTTAACAAACTCAGTCTTAGGATTAACTTCAGCTTATAAGCTTTCATAAGATACCACATATAAGCTTACCAGAAAAAGATTATAAAAGATTAGGAATAAACAAACGTATCACACAAAGCTATGGAAGCAAAAAGTGCGAAGGTATAATAATAATAAAAACCAGAACGAAAACTAAACCTGTTCCGACATCAGAAATGTCGGAACAGCTAACTAGACATTTAAGTGTTCGTGGACGAACACGGAGCTGTTCCGACTTATTTGATCAGCTTTATAAGCTCCGATGACGTCATCATGACGTCACGGTCATTCACAAAGCAGCGTGCATCTAAAGTTTCTAAAAAAGCTTTTGTGAAAAGAATCATTACCATAGCTTTTGTCATTCTCAAGATATGCTGCAAACATAAATTATGCCTTTTGATGACGTCATAATGACGTCACAGTTAATTTCACAACAGCGCGCAAATCTACAGGGTCTAACAAAGCTTTTATAAAAAGAACCAATACTGTAGCACTTACCGTTCTCGAGATTTACTTCTATAAACCAAAAATTACCTTTTTTAATGACGTCATGATGACGTCACTGAAAATTTCGGGGCAGCATGCACAACTACATGATATAACAAAGCTTTTACAAAAAGAATCATTACCGTAGCACTAACCGTTCTTGAGATATGCTGCTAATAATAAAATCAGCATTTTTGATGACGTCATGATGACGTCATGGTCATTTCCATAATATCAAACTAACCATGAACTGACTAAATAATCAAAAGAAATAAGCATATAAACTTGGGTCAGAAAGTGAGCCTCATAACACATCCTCTAGACGATGAACTTGACAGTACTTTCAACATCGTACTACATGTGCTTTCATGGGCTTGAATACTAACACACCTTGTTACCGTGGCAACAGTGCATGGTCATGCACTTGCTGGCCTACCTCTTACATAACAGCACATTCCTCAGACTCTGATCATTTGAGATAAGCAATCCCAGCAGCAAATGGGGTTAACTGTATACAGTAATACAGTACATGTACGTGTACACACTACACACTACACACACATAATAGGCCTATGCTCTGACATAGGGCTTAAAAACAGCCAATTTTATGACGTCATGATGACGTCACGGCCATTTTCGTGGCAGCATGCACAACTACAGGACGTAACAAAGCTTTTGGAAAAAGAATTATTTTCATAGCATTTTGGGTTCTCGAGATACGCTGCTAACAAAATTGACTAATTAAATATGCAAATGAGCTGTCACGTGCCTAATTAATGAAGAATTTTTACAACTCAGTGCCAGTATGATCCTTAGCTTATAAGCTTTCATATGATACCTCATCTAAGCTGATCAGAAGAAGCTAAGAAGAGATAAGCTGTTAACAAGCTTAGAGGGTGATAAAGAATAATAATAACTAGACATTTAAGTGTTCGTGGACGAACACGGAGCTGTTCCGACTTATTTGATCAGCTTTATAAGCTCCGATGACGTCATCATGACGCCACGGTCATTTACAAAGCAGCGTGCATCTAAAGTTTCTTACAAATCTTTTGTGAAAAGAATCATTACCATAGCTTTTGTCATTCTCAAGATATGTTGCAAACATAAATTATTCCTTTTGATGACGTCATAATGACGTCACAGTTAATTTCACAACAGCAAGCAAATCTACAGGGTCTAACAAAGCTTTTACAAAAAGAACCAATACCGTAGCACTTACCGTTCTCGAGATATACTTCTATAAACCAAAAATTACCTTTTTTAATGACGTCATGATGACGTCACTGTAAATTTCGGGGCAGCATGCACAACTACGTGATGTAACAAAGCTTTTACAAAAAGAATCATTACCGTAGTACTTACCGTTCTTGAGATATGCTGCTAATAATAAAATCAGCATTTTTGATGACGTCATGATGACGTCATGGTCATTTCCATAATATCAAACTAACCATGAACTGACTAAATAATCAAAAGAAATAAGCATATAAACTTGGGTCATGAAAGTGAGCCTCATAACACATCCTCTAGACGATGAACTTTACAGTACTTTCAATATCGTTCTACATGTGCTTTCATGCGCTTGAATACTAACACACCTTGTTACCGTGGCAACAGTGCATGGTCATGCGCTTGCTGACCTACCTCTTACATAACAGCACATTCCTCAGACTCTGATCATTTGAGATAAACAATCCCAGCTGCAAATGGGGTTAACTGTATACAGTAATACAGTACATGTACGTGTACACACACATAATAGGCCTATGCTCTGACATAGGGCTTAAAAACAGCCAATTTTATGACGTCATGATGACGTCACAGCCATTTTCGTGGCAGCATGCACAACTACAGGATGTAACAAAGCTTTTGGAAAAAGAATTATTTTCATAGCATTTTGGGTTCTCGAGATACGCTGCTAACAAAATTGACTAATTAAATATGCAAATGAGCTGTCACGTGCCTAATTAATGAAGACTTTTTACAACTCAGTGCCAGTATGATCCTTAGCTTATAAGCTTTCATATGATACCTCATCTAAGCTGATCAGAAGAAGCTAAGAAGAGATAAGCTGTTAACAAGCTTAGAGGGTGATAAAGAATAATAATAACTAGACATTTAAGTGTTCGTGGACGAACACGGAGCTGTTCCGACTTATTTAATCAACTTTATAAGCTCTGATGACGTCATAATGACGTCATATTCATTTTCGTAGCGGCATGCTAGACTACAAGATATAACAAAGCTTTTACAAAAAGAATCATTACCATAGCATTTGTCGTTCTCGAGATATGCTGTGAACCAAAAATCAGCCTTTCTGATGACGTCATGATGACGTCATGGTAATTTTTGTAGCAGCATGCACAACTACATGATATAACTAAGCTTTTGCAAAAAGAATTATTTCCGTAGCATTTACCGTTCTTGAGATATGCTGTGAACCAAAAATCAGCCTTTTTGATGACGTCATAATGACGTCACAGTAAATTTCGTGGCAGCATGCAATACTACATGATATAACTAAGCTTTTGGAAAAAGAATCATTACCGTAGCATTTACCGTTCTTGAGATATACTGCTAAAAAAAAAATCAGCTTTTTTGATGACGTCATGATGACGTCACGGTAAATTTCATGGCAGCATGCACATCTACATGCTATTACATAGCTTTTGCAAAAAGAATCATTTCCGTAGCACTTTCCGTTCTCGAGATATACTGCTAACAAAATTGACTAATTAAATATTCAAATGACTGTCACGTGGCTAATTAATTAAGAATTTTTTCAACTCAGTGCCAGTATGATCCTTAGCTTATAAGCTTTCATATGATACCTCATCTAAGCTGATCAGAAGAAGATAAGAAGAGATAAACAATAAACAAAATTGGGTGATAAAGTATAATAATAATAATAACTAGACATTTAAGTGTTCGTGGACGAACACGGAGCTGTTCCGACTTATTTGATCAGCTTTATAAGCTCCGATGACGTCATGATGACGTCACGGTCATTTACAAAGCAGCGTGCATCTAAAGTTTCTAACAAAGCTTTTGTGAAAAGAATCATTACCATAGCTTTTGTCATTCTCAAGATATGCTGCAAACATAAATTATGCCTTTTGATGACGTCATAATGACGTCACAGTTAATTTCACAACATCATGCTAATTTACAGGGTCTAACAAAGCTTTTACAAAAAGAACCAATACCGTAGCACTTACCGTTCTCGAGATATAATGCTATTAACCAAAAAGTACCTTTTTTGATGACGTCATTATGACGTCACTGTAAATTTCGGGGCAGCATGCACAACTACATGATGTAACAAAGCTTTTACAAAAAAAATCATTATTGTAGCACTTACCGTTCTCGAGATATGCTGCTAATTATAAAATCAGCATTTTTGATGACGTCATGATGACGTCACGGTAAATTTCTTGGCAGCATGCACAACTACATGATGCTACTAAGCCTTGGCAAAAAGAATCATATTCATAGCCTTTGTCGTTCTCAAGATATGCTGCTTACAAAATTGACTAATTAAATATGCAAATGAGCTGTCACGTGCCTAATTAATTAAAAACTAGACATTTAAGTGTTCGTGGACGAACACGGAGCTGTTCCGACTTATTTGATCAGCTTTATAAGCTCCGATGACGTCATGATGACGTCACGGTCATTTACGAAGCAGAGTGCATCTAAATTGTCTAACAAAGCTTTTGTGAAAAGAATCATTACCATAGCTTTTGTCATTCTCAAGATATGCTGCAATCATAAATTATGCCTTTTGATGACGTCATAATGACGTCACAGTTAATTTCACAACAGCATGCAAATCTACAGGGTCTAACAAAGCTTTTACAAAAAGAACCAATACCGTAGCACTTACCCTTCTCGAGATATACTGCTATAAACCAAAAATTACCTTTTTTGATGACGTCATGATGACGTCACTGTAAATTTCGGGGCAGCATGCACAGCTACATGATGTAACAAAGCTTTTACAAGAAGAATCATTACCGTAGCACTTACCGTTCTCGAGATATGCTGCTTATAATAAAATCAGCATTTTTGATGACGTCATGATGACGTCACGGTAAATTTCTTGGCAGCATGCACAACTACATGATGCTACTAAGCCTTTGCAAAACGAATTATTTTCATAGCACTTGTAGTTCTCGAGATACGCTGCTAACAAAATTGACTAATTAAATATGCAAATGAGCTGTCACGTGCATAATTAATTAAGAATTTTAACAAACTCAGTCTTAGGATTAACTTCAGCTTATAAGCTTTCATATGATACCTCATTTAAGCTGATCAGAAGAAGCTAAGTAAGGGATAAGGAATAAACAAACTTTGGGTGATAAAGTATAATAATAACTAGACATTTAAGTGTTCGTGGACGAACACGGAGCTGTTCCGACTTATTTGATCAGCTTTATAAGCTCCGATGACGTCATGATGACGTCACGGTCATTTACAAAGCAGCATATGCATCTAAAGTTTCTTACAAAGCTTTTGTGAAAAGAATCATTACCATAGCTTTTGTCATTCTCAAGATATGCTGCAAACATAAATTATGCCTTTTTGACGTCATAATGACGTCAGTTTCATTTCACAACAGCATGCACATCTACAGGGTCTTACAAAGCTTTTACAAAAAGAACCATTACCGTATCACTTACCGTTCTCGAGATATACTGCTAACCAAAAATTACCTTTTTTTAATGACGTCATGGTAAATTTCTTGGCAACATGCACAACTACATGATGTAACTAAGCTTTTGCAAAAAGAATCATATTCATAGCCTTTGTCGTTCTCGAGATACGCTGCTAACAAAATTGACTAATTTAACATTTAAATGAGCTGTCACGTGTTTAAATATTAAAGAATTAAACATTACTTTTTGATGACTTCATGATGACGTCACTGTAAATTTCGGGGCAGCATGCACAACTACATGATGAAACGAAGCTTTTACACAAAGAATCATTACCGTAGCACTTAACGTTCTCGAGATGTGCTGCTAATAATTAAATCAGCATTTTTGATGACGTCATGATGACGTCACGGTAAATTTCTTGGCAGCATGCACAACTACATGATGTAAAAAATTCTAAATTATAAATAATTACTAAAACATTAATTGGAGTATATAGCACAGACATCACACATACCAAGTTTCCTGACAATCAGACATTCTTAACGATACGGAACAAAATTCAGCTTTTTATGACGTCATGGTGACATCACATTTTTTTTCACTGCCGCATGCACATCTTCAGGATCTAACAGAACTTTTGCAAAAAGAATCATTACCATAGCATTTGTCGTTCTCGAGATATACTGCAAACAAAAAATTCAGCTTTTTTCATAACGTTAAAATGCTTGGTGGCGCTATTGGTTTGCTGCCGATCGACCACGATCTACCTTCATATCGCAAGCCATGGTCACGAGACGTCACACAAAGCGGAAGATTATTATTTTGTTTTGAGGTATAAGGGCTGTATGGTGTATTTTAGTTTTTGATGTTTCACGTAGCAATTCTATCAGTGACTTCAGTCTCAATGTCACATTCTCCGACAAATGATTTTTATTCAAGTAATTCACGGACATTTTAGTATTAACCGGAGAAAAAAAATCTTCCAATCACGTATCTTTAAATAGGAAACCCAAATTTCGAAGACAATGACATATCGTAATGATGTCACAGTCATTTTCGTGGCAGCATACACAACTACATGATATAACAGATAAAAGAATCAAGTTCGTAGCACTTGTCGCTCTCAAAATTTACAAGTATATGAAACTGGGGTAATGAAACTAAGCCTGATAACACAACCTCCACACGCAAAATAATGGAGACTTTACAGTACTTTCAATATCCTAGTACTAGTCTGTATGCCCTTGTATACACACGTACCTAAATTGTTACCGTGGCAATTAACAGTGCCCGGTCATGTACTTGCTGGCCTACCTCTTACATAGCATTTTGGGCACTTTTTGGTGCCCATGCTTGCCTTTACTATTGTGTCAACTCGCAAACATTGCGTCAACTCTAAAACATTGCATGCCTCAACTCGCAAACATTACGTCAACTCTAAAACATTGCCTCAAATCGCAAAAATTACGTCAACTCGCAAACATTAATTGCGCCAACTCGAAAACATTGCGCCAACTCGCAAACATTACGTAAACTCACAAACATTGCGTCAACCCGAAAACTTTTTGTCAAGTAGCAAACATTTCGTCAACTCGAAAACATTGCCTCAACTCGCAAACATTACGTCAACTCTAACACATTGCGCAAACTCGCAAACATTACGTCAACTCGAAAACATTGCGCCAACTCGCAAACATTGCGCCAACTCGAAAACATTGCCTCAACTCGCAAACATTGCGTCAACTCTAAAACATTGCGCCAACTCGCAAACATAACGTCAACTCGAAAACATTCCGTAAACTCACAAACATTGCGTCAACCCGAAAACATTTTGTGAAGTAGCAAACAGTTTGTCAACTCTTAAACATTGCCTCAACTCTTAAACATTACGTCAACTCTAACACATTGCGCAAACTCGCAAACATTACGTCAACTCGAAAACATTACGTCAACTCTAAAACATTGCGTCAACCCGAAAACATTTTGTCAACTCGCAAACATTTCGTCAACTCCTAAACATTGCCTCAGCTCGCAAACATAACGTCAACTCTAAAACATTGCGCCAACTCGCAAACAATATGTCAACTCGAAAACATTGCCTCAACTCGCAAACATTGCGTCAACTCTAAAACATTGCCTCAACTCGCAAACATTACGTCAACTCGCAAACATTACGTCAACCCGAAAATATTTTGTCAAGTCGCAAACATTTCGTAACCTCAAAAAACATTTTGTGAATCATTCTGAAAAGCCTAATTATGGTTTCAACAGACGGATTATCCTAATTCAGTAATTGTTAAAGTTTTGCCAAAGATTTTGCCATCGTGTATGGCTAAAACCATCGTACGTGATGTATCGCCTTCCTGGAATTCTCATACGGCAGCTGCAACAAAGTCACAGCTACCAGTACATCTAAAACCATATTGGTGTGCGACATCCTAACACTTGCTGAGGCTGGAAATGCGTGTACGTATACGACCTTATTTCATTTACAAAGCAGCGTGTGTGTCATGCATTAAGTTTCGAACAAAGCTTTTGTGAAAAGAATCATAGTTTTTGTCATTCTCAAGGTATGCTGCAAACATAAATAATGCCTTTTGATGACGTCATAATGACGTCACAGTTAATTTCAAAACAGCATGCTAATCTACAGGGTCTAACAAAGCTTTTACAAAAAGAACCAATACCGTAGCACTTACCGTTCTCGAGATATACTGCTATAAACCAAAAATTACCTTTTTTGATGACGTCATGATGACGTCACTGTAAATTTCGGGGCAGCATGCACAACAACATGATGTAACAAAGCTTTTACAAAAAGAATCATTACCGTAGCACTTACCGTTCTCGAGATATGCTGTGAACAAAAAATCAGCTTTTTTGATGACGTCATAATGACGTCACAATGACGTCACAGTAAATTTCTAGACAGCATGCACAACTACATGATATAACTAAGCTTTTACAAAAGAAATCATTTCCGTAGCATTTGCCGTTCTCGAGATACGCTGCGAACAAAATTGACTAATTAAATATGCAAATGAGCTGTCACGTGCTAAATTATTGAAGAATTTTTACAACTCAGAGTCAGTATGATCCTTAGTTTATAAGCTTTCATATGATACCTCATCTAAGCTGATCAGAAGAAGCTATGAAGAGATAAACAATAAACAAACTTAATGCACTAAGCTATGGGAGCAAAAAGTTCGAAGGAATAATAATAATGTAAAATTCGAACGAAAACAATACCTGTTCCGACATCGGCAATGTCGGAACAGCTAACTAGACATTTAAGTGTTCGTGGACGAACACGGAGCTGTTCCGACTTATTTGATCAGCTTTATAAGCTCCGATGACGTCATGATGACGTCATGGTCATTAACAAAGCAGCGTGCTTCTAAAGGCTATAACAAAGATTTTGCGAAAAGAATCATTACCATAGCTTTTGTCATTCTCAAGATATCCTGCAAACATTTATTATGCCTTTTGATGACGTCATAATGATGTCCAGTTAATTTCACAACAGCATGCACATCTCCAGGGTCTTTCAAAGCTTTTACAAAAAGAACCCGTTACCGTATCACTTACCGTTCTCGAGATATACTGCTAACCAAAAATTACCTTTTTTTAATGACGTCATGATGACGTCACGGTAAATTTCTTGGCAGCATGCACAACTACATGATGTAACTAAGCTTTTGCAAAAAGAATCATATTCATAGCCTTTGTCGTTCTCGAGATACACCGCTAACAAAATTGACTAATTAAAAATTTGAATGAGCTGTCACGTGCTGAATTATTAAAGAATTAAAAATTACCTTTTTTGATGACTTCATGATGACGTCACTGTAAATTTTGGGGCAGCATGCACAACTACATGATGTAACAAAGCTTTTACAAAAAGAATCATTGCCGTAGCACTTACCGTTCTCGAGATATGCTGCTAATAATAAAAATCAGCATTTTTGATGACGTCATGATGACGTCACTGTAAATTTCTTGGCAGCATGCACAACTACACGATATAACGAAGCTTTTGGAAAAAGAATCATTTCCATAGCATTTGTAGTTCTTGAGATACGCTGCTAACAAAATTGACTAATTAAATATGCAAATGAGCTGTCACGTGAATAATTAATTAAGAATTTTAACAAACTCAGTCTTAGGATTAACTTCAGCTTATAAGCTTTCATAAGATACCTCATTTAAGCTGATCAGAAGAAGCTAAGTAAGAGATCAGGAATAAACAAACTTTGGGTGATAAAGTATAATAATAATAATAATAATAATAATAATAATAATAAAAATCAGAACAAAAACAAAACCTGTTCCGACATCAGAAATGTCGGAACAGCTAAAAATCTAAGCAAAAACTAAACCTGTTCCGACATCCGAAATGTCGGAACAGCTAATAATAAAAATCTAAGCAAAAACTAAACCTGTTCCGACATCCGAAATGTCGGAACAGCTAATAATAATAAAAATCTAAGCAAAAACTAAACCTGTTCCGACATCCGAAATGTCGGAACAGCTAATAATGAAATCAGCGGTATTATAACTACGTAGCTTTGCTAGGGTAGGCAAAATAAGGTCCTCAATAGTCGCTCCTCGGATAATAAGAAAATCGAGATCAAGTGAACAAGACTCCGGTCGCGGATATTGATCAAAATTATAAGCTATAGAATCTGCCACAAATAATTGACGGACTTTCGTCATTTAATTATTACGGAATAAATTTACGATCACGTCTGGGTCACCAGTTTAGTGGCCGGATCCTTCTTGCGGCCGGGAATAGAAAAAGGCACACACCTAATGCCTAATAAATCAAATAATAGAGGCCTTGCTGCGCCTTGCTATGTGTTTAAAGAAAGGGGGAAAAAATGAGGGAGCGGCACTCCCGCCCGATACACTTAAATGAGAACTTGAACAAAATTGAGTTTAGTCGAGAGGGTGGCGTCGAGAAAATAAATCGGACTTACCGCCGCGATGTACCTCTTAGCTGTATGCTACTGTCAAGGTGGTACACCACGACAGTGAGTCCGGACTAAGATGAAATAAAATCTGCGAGACGCTAACGAAGTTCAACAATATTTTGGGAGCGCGATGAAAAACCCGTCTACACGGCACGAGAGCATGAAACGGAGAGAGTGCATGAAGGTTGTTGTTGAAGTGAACGCCCTGGCGTTACATAACAAAATCTACGCATGGACGAACTTAAATAGAGTGCATAGGAAATTAAAAAAGAAATTTAAAGGAGCTGCTACATACTTAAGCAATTTACCCTCTTGCAACCGTGTATTTAGCAGTTTAGCCTCTTGTAATCATGTACGTTACCGGTTTATTTACTTCCAACCATGTAGGTTAGCAGTTTACCTACTTGCACCCACTTAGGTAAGTGGTTTACCATCTTGCAGCCTTGTACCTGGGCATTTTTCCTACTTGCAACAATGTACTTTTAAGTAGTTAACCTACTTGCAACCATGTAGGTTAGAGGTTTACCCTCTTGCAGCTATTATTTTAGCAGTTAACGTACTTGCAACCATGTACTTGAGCAGTTTACATACTTGCAACGATGAAGGTAAGCAGTTTATCTACTTGCAACCGTGTACTTAAGCAATTTACCCTCTTGCAACCGTGTATTCATCAGTTTACCCTCTTGTGATCCTGTACTTTACCGGTTTACCTACTTCCAACCATGTAGATTAGCAGTTTACCTACTTGCACCCATTTAGGTTAGTGGTTTACCATCTTGCAGCCTTGTACCTGGGCATTTTTCATACTAAGGAGTTGCGAGGGCTTGCGATCGTCTAGCTCTTCGGCAATAAGCAGCTGATGCAAGCGTTTCTGAGTTGACGCTGAGGTGCGCAGGATTAATTCGTCCTTAAGTGTGTCGTAAGGATGGTCGCCTGGGCATTCTAGGAGTAGGTCGCGCACTTTCATAGCAATTTCGGGCTGCAGGGCAGAAACAACGTAGGCAAATTTAGTATGTTGCTGCGTTTTATGTTGGAGTCAAAAACCGCGCTTCTACTTGCGCGAACCAAATTCTCGGGTCGTTTGGCCAAAATGGCGGCAGCTTAACGCTAACTGCAAACTGTGGTGACAAAGGTTTGTCCTCACCTTCAGCCATGATAGTGTGACTATTAAATCAACCAAAAAGGAACAAAAAGTATTAACAGTGGTCGACTTCTAGTTACGTAATGCAGTGAATTTCAATGGTATTGGACCAGAACTAACTGCTTTCGCAAGGCGAGTGCGTCAATTTGGAGAGATTTCAAGAGCTCTTTGTACCACTTTCTTTTGAGGGTTGATTTAGCATGCAGGCCGCCGTACAATTGTGAGAAATTGTTGCGTAACGTAGTATAATACCCAGCCTTACTCTTGCGTTTACTAGGCTTTCTTATGGAAGTATGCCAAGAAAGGGTGCGCGTGGTTATCCCTAATTGAAGCTCCGCGTTGAAAGATCTAATGCCTGCGTTTACTTGATCTAGCAAGGAGTCAAGCTGTATTTGGTTGTACTTGATTTCGCTCTCGTCCAATATTGGAGAAGACAAATGCTTAGTGGCTTGAAACTTAGCGAATGGGGCAGTTGGAATGGTTACGATAGAAATTACCGTCGTTGGCTTGCAAGCGAGGATTTCTTGCTTAAAACGATTAAACCTAGCAAACAAGCCGTCCAAAGAAATATCCGATTTCTGTAACACCTTAGTACGGGAGTGATTTTTGCAGACGAAATTAGTTAAGTCGTTGATGCCAGCAGCTAATTTAATAATAATGAAATCAGCGGTATTATAACTACGTAGCTTTGCTAGGGTAGGCAAAATAAGGTCCTCAATAGTCGCTCCTCGGATAATAAGAAAATCGAGATCAAGTGAACAAGACTCCGGTCGCGGATATTGATCAAAATTATAAGCTATAGAATCTGCCACAAATAATTGACGGACTTCCGTCATTTAATTATTACGGAATGAATTTACGATCACGTCTGGGTCACCAGTTTAGTGGACGGATCCTTCTTGCGGCCGGGAAAAGAAAAAGGCACAGACTCCTAATGCCGAATAAATCAAATAATAGAGGCCTTGCTGCGCCTTGCTATGTGTTTAAAGGAAGGGGAAAACAAATGAGGGAGCGGCACTCCCGCCCGATACACTTAAATGAGAACTTGAACAAAATTGAGTTTAGTCGAGAGGGTGACGTCGAGAAAATAAATCGGACTTACCGCCGCGATGTACCTCTTAGCTGTATGCTACTGTCAAGGTGGTACACCACGAAAGTGAGTCCGGACTAAGATGAAATAAAATCTGCGAGACGCTAGCGAAGTTCAACAATATTTTGGGAGCGCAATGAAAAACACGTCTACACGGCACGAGAGCATGAAACGGAGAGAGTGCATAAAGGTTGTTGTTAAAGTGAACGCCCTGGCGTTACATAACAAAATCTACGCATGGACGAACTTAAATAGAGTGCCTACTTCGTGCATAGGAAATTAAAAAAGAAATTTAAAGGAGCTGCTACATACTTAAGCAATTTACCGTCTTGCAACCGTGTATTTAGCAGTTTACACTCTTGTGATATTGTACTTTACCGGTTTACCTACTTCCAACCATGTAGGTTAGCAGTTTATCTACTTGCACCCATTTAGGTCAGTGGTTTACCATCTTGAAGTCTTGTACCTGGGCATTTTTCATACTTGCAACAATGTACTTAAGTAGTTTACCTACTTGTTACCATGTAGGTTACCGGTTTACCTACTTTGCAACCATGTAGGTTAGCAGTTTATCTACTTGCAACCGTGTACTTAAGCAGTTTACCTTATTACAATCATGTAGGTTAGCGTTTTGCAGTCTTGCAACCTTGCAAATAAACTGTTCTGCAACCATGTAGGTTAGCAGTTTCCCTTTTGCAAATGTGTATTAAGCAGTTTACCCTCTTGCAATCATGTAGGTTACTGGTTTACCTACTACAACCATGTAGGTAAGCAGTTTACCTGCTTGGAACCATGTAGGTTACTTGTTTACCATCGAGCAGGTATTTTGTTAGCAGTTTTCCTACTTTCAACCATGTACTTAAGCAATTTACCGTCTTGAAATCGTGTATTTAGCAGTTTACCCTCTTGTGATCTTGTACTTTACCGGTTTACCTACTTCCAACCATGTAGGTTAGCAGTTTACCTACTTGCAGCCATTTGGGTTAGTGGTTTACCATCTTGCAGCCTTGTACCTGGGCATTTTTCATACTTGCAACCATTTACTTGAGCAGTTTACCCTATTGCAATCATGTAGGTTACCAGTTTCCATACTTGCATCCATATAGTTGAGCAATTTACCTACTTGCAACCATGTAAGTTAGCAGTTTATCTACTTGCAACCGTGTACTTAAGCAATTTACCCTCTTGTAACCGTGTATTAAGCAGTTTACCCTCTTGTTATCATGTACGTTACCGGTTTACCTACTTCCAACCATGTAGGTTAGCAGTTTACCTACTTGCACCCATTTAGGTTAGTGGTTTACCATCTTGCAGCCTTGTACCTGGACATTTTTCATACTTGAAACAATGTACTTAAGTAGTTTACGTACTTGTAACCATGTAGGTAAGAGGTTTACCCTCTTGTAGCTATTATTTTAGCAGTTAACCTACTTGCAACCATGTACTTGAGCAGTTTACCCTATTGCAATCATGTAGGTTACCGGTTTACCTACTCGCATCCGAATAGTTGAGCAATTTACCTACTTGCAACCCTGTAAGTTAGCAGTTTATCTACTTGCAACCGTGTACTTAAGCAATTTACCCTCTTGTAACCGTGTATTAAGCAGTTTACCCTCTTGTAATCAAGTACGTTACCGGTTTACCTACTTCCAACCATGTAGGTTAGCAGTTTACCTACTTGCAGCCATTTAGGTTAGTGGTTTACCATCTTGCAGCCTTGTACCTGGCCATTTTTCCTACTTGCAACAATTTTCTTTTAAGTAGTTTACCTACTTGCAACAATGTAGGTTACAGGTTTACCCTCTTGCAGCAATTATTTTAGGAGTTAACCTACTTGCAACCATGTACTTGAGCAGTTTACCCTATTGTAATCATGTAGGTTACCAGTTTACCTACTTGCATCCATATAGTTGAGCAATTTACCTACTTGCAACCATGTAAGTTAGCAGTTTATCTACTTGCAACCGTGTACTTAAGCAATTTACCCTCTTGTAACCGTGTATTAAGCAGTTTACCCTCTTGTAATCATGTACGTTACCGGTTTACCTACTTTCAACCATGTAGGTTAGCAGTTTACCTACTTGCACCCATTTAGGTTAGTGGTTTACCATCTTGCAGCCTTGTACCTGGACATTTTTCATACTTGGAACAATGTACTTAAGTTGTTTACGTACTTGTAACCATGTAGGTAAGAGGTTTACCCTCTTGTAGCTATTATTTTAGCAGTTAACCTACTTGCAACCATGTACTTGAGCAGTTTACCCTATTGCAATCATGTAGGTTACCGGTTTACCTACTCGCATCCGAATAGTTGAGCAATTTACCTACTTGCAACCCTGTAAGTTAGCAGTTTATCTACTTGCAACCGTGTACTTAAGCAATTTACCCTCTTGTAACCGTGTATTAAACAGTTTACCCTCTTGTAATCATGTACTTTACCGGTTTACCTACTTCCAACAATGTAGGTTAGCAGTTTACCTTATAACAATCATGTAGGTTAGCGTTTTACCCTCTTGCAACCATGTATTTAGCAGTTTAGCCTCTTGTAATCATGTACGTTACCGGTTTACCTACTTCCAACCATGTAGTTTAGCAGTTTACCTACTAGCACCCATTTAGGTGAGTGGTTTACCATCTTGCAGCCTTGTACCTGGGCATTTTTAATACTTGCAACAATGTACTTTAGTAGTTTACCTACTTGTAACCATGTAGGTAAGAGGTTTACCCTCTTGCAGCTATTATTTTAGCAGTTAACCTACTTGCAACCATGTACTTGAGCAGTTTACCCTATTGCAATCATGTAGGTTACCGGTTTACCTACTTGCATCCATGTAGGTTAGCAGTTTATCTACTTGCAACCGTGTACTTAAGCAATTTACCCTCTTGCAACCGTTAATTAGCAGTTTACCCTCTTGTAATCATGTACGTCACCGGATTACCTACTTCCAACCATTTAGGTTAGCAGTTTTCCTACTTTCAACCATGTACTTAAGCAATTTACCCTATTGCAATCATGCAGTGTAGCCTTTTACCGTTTTGCAACCTTGTATTTAAACTCTTTACATGCTAACAACCACGTAGGTTAGCAGTTACACTCTTGTAAGCTTGTATTTAGCAGTTTAACTTCTTGTTAACATGTAGGTTAACAGTTTACCTACTTCCAACCAAGTAGGTTAGCAGTTTACCTACTTGCAACCATGTAGGTTTATAGTGGTTTACCATCTTGCAGGGATTTTTTTAGCAGTTTTCCAACTTGCAATCATGTTCTTAAGTAGTTTACCTTCTTGTAACCATGTAGGTTACAGGATTACCCTCTTGCAGCTTTTATTTTAGCAGTTTACTTACTTGCAACCGTGTACTTAAGCAGTTTACCTTATTGCAATCATGTAGGTTAGCGTTTTACCCTCTTGCAACCGTGTATTTAGCAGTTCACCCTCTTGTAATCATGTACGTTACCGGTTTACCTACTTCCAACCATGTAGGTTAGCAGTTTACTTACTTGCACCCATTTAGGTTAGTGGTTTGCCATCTTGCAGCCTTGTACCTGGGCATTTTTCCTACTTGCAACAATTTACTTTTAAGTAGTTTACCTACTTGCAACCATGTAGGTTAGAGGTTTACCCTCTTGCAATCATGTAGGTTAGCCAGTTTAACTACTTGCATCTATTTAGTTTAGCTGTTTACCTTCTTGCATGCATGTAGTTTAGCATTTTACCCACTTGCAGCCATGTAGGTTAACGGTATACCTCTTACAGCCTTGTTCGTTTGCAGTTTGCCTACTTGCAACCATATGGCTCAGAAGTTCTGCTTTTTTTGTTTGCAATTGTAGGTTTGCAGTGTGACTTCTTCTATCCATGCACATGTAGGTAAGCTGAGTTTACCCTCTTACAACCATGTATTTAAGCAATTTACCCTCTTGCAACCGTGTATTTAGCAGTTTAGCCTCTTGTAATCATGTACGTTACCGGTTTACCTACTTCCAACCATGTAGGTTAGCAGTTTTCCGACTTGCAACCATGTACTTAAGTAGTTTACCTACTTGTAACCATGTAGGTTAGAGGATTATCCTCTTGCAGTTATTATTTTAGCAGTTAACCTACTTGTAACCATGTACTTGAGCAGTCTACCCTATTGCAATCATGTAGTTTTACCCGTTTACCTACTTGCATCCATATAGTTGAGCAATTTACCTACTTTGCAACCATTTAGGTTAGCAGTTTATCTACTTGCAAACGTGTACTTAAGCAGTTTACCTTATTACAATCATGTAGGTTAGCGTTTTAACCTCTTGCAAATGTGTATTAAGCAGTTTACCTTCTTGCAATTATGTAGGTTACTGGTTTACCTACTACAACCTTGTAGGTAAGCAGTTTACCTGCTTTGAACCACGTATGTTACTAGTTTACCATCGTGCAGGTATTTTGTTAGCAGTGTTCCTACTTTTAACCATGTTCTTAAGCAATTTACCCTATTGCAATCATTCAGTTTAGCCTTTTACCGTATTGCAAGCTTGTATTTTAACTCTTTACATGCTTGTAACCATGTAGGTTAGCAGTTACCCTCTTGTAAGCTTGTATTTAGCAGTTTAACTTCTTGTTAACATGTAGGTTAACAGTTTACCTACTTCCAACCAAGTAGGTTAGCAGTTTACCTACTTGCAACCATGTAGGTTTATAGTGGTTTACCATCTTGCAGGGATTTTTTTAGCAGTTTTCCAACTTGCAATCATGTTCTTAAGTAGTTTACCCTCTTGTAACCATGTAGGTTACAGGATTACCCTCTTGCAGCTTTTATTTTAGCAGTTTACTTACTTGCAACCGTGTACTTAAGCAGTTTACCTTATTGCAATCATGTAGGTTAGCGTTTTACCCTCTTGCAACCGTGTATTTAGCAGTTCACCCTCTTGTAATCATGTACGTTACCGGTTTACCTACTTCCAACCATGTAGGTTAGCAGTTTACTTACTTGCACCCATTTAGGTTAGTGGTTTGCCATCTTGCAGCCTTGTACCTGGGCATTTTTCCTACTTGCAACAATTTACTTTTAAGTAGTTTACCTACTTGCAACCATGTAGGTTAGAGGTTTACCCTCTTGCAATCATGTAGGTTAGCCAGTTTAACTACTTGCATCTATTTAGTTTAGCTGTTTACCTTCTTGCATGCATGTAGTTTAGCATTTTACCCACTTGCAGCCATGTAGGTTAACGGTATACCTCTTACAGCCTTGTTCGTTTGCAGTTTGCCTACTTGCAACCATATGGCTCAGAAGTTCTGCTTTTTTTGTTTGCAATTGTAGGTTTGCAGTGTGACTTCTTCTATCCATGCACATGTAGGTAAGCTGAGTTTACCCTCTTACAACCATGTATTTAAGCAATTTACCCTCTTGCAACCGTGTATTTAGCAGTTTAGCCTCTTGTAATCATGTACGTTACCGGTTTACCTACTTCCAACCATGTAGGTTAGCAGTTTTCCGACTTGCAACCATGTACTTAAGTAGTTTACCTACTTGTAACCATGTAGGTTAGAGGATTATCCTCTTGCAGTTATTATTTTAGCAGTTAACCTACTTGTAACCATGTACTTGAGCAGTTTACCCTATTGCAATCATGTAGTTTTACCCATTTACCTACTTGCATCCATATAGTTGAGCAATTTACCTACTTTGCAACCATTTAGGTTAGCAGTTTATCTACTTGCAAACGTGTACTTAAGCAGTTTACCTTATTACAATCATGTAGGTTAGCGTTTTAACCTCTTGCAAATGTGTATTAAGCAGTTTACCCTCTTGCAATTATGTAGGTTACTGGTTTACCTACTACAACCTTGTAGGTAAGCAGTTTACCTGCTTTGAACCACGTATGTTACTAGTTTACCATCGTGCAGGTATTTTGTTAGCAGTGTTCCTACTTTTAACCATGTTCTTAAGCAATTTACCCTATTGCAATCATTCAGTTTAGCCTTTTACCGTACTGCAAGCTTGTATTTTAACTCTTTACATGCTTGTAACCATGTAGGTTAGCAGTTACCCTCTTGTAACCATGTATTTAGCAGTTTAACCTCTTGTTATCATGTACGTTACCGGTTTACCTACTTTCAACCAAGTATGTTAGCAGTTTACCTACTTGCAACCATAAAGGTTAGTGGTTTACCATTTTGCAGGGATTTTTTTTTAGCAGTTTTCCGGTTTGCAACCATGTACTTAAGTAGTTTACCTACTTGCAACCATGTAGGTTACAGGTTTACCCTCTTGTAGCTATTATTTTAGCAGTTAACCTACTTGCAACCATGTACTTGAGCAGTTTACCCTATTGCAATCATGTAGGTTAGTGGTTTACCCTCTTGTAACCATGCACTTAAACTGTTTCCCAACTTATAACCATGTAGGTTAGCAGTTTGCCTAGTTGCCTACTCCATTCATGTAGATTAACAGTTTACCCTCTTTCAACCGTGTATTTAGCAGTTTACCCTCTTGTAATCATGTACGTTACCGGTTTACCTACTTCCAACCATGTAGGTTAGCAGTTTACCTTATAACAATCATGTAGGTTAGCGTTTTACCCTCTTGCAACCATGTATTTAGCAGTTTAGCCTCTTGTAATCATGTACGTTACCGGTTTACCTACTTCCAACCATGTAGTTTAGCAGTTTACCTACTAGCACCCATTTAGGTGAGTGGTTTACCATCTTGCAGCCTTGTACCTGGGCATTTTTAATACTTGCAACAATGTACTTTAGTAGTTTACCTACTTGTAACCATGTAGGTAAGAGGTTTACCCTCTTGCAGCTATTATTTTAGCAGTTAACCTACTTGCAACCATGTACTTGAGCAATTTACCCTATTGCAATCATGTAGGTTACCGGTTTACCTACTTGCATCCATGTAGTTTAGCAGTTTATCTACTTGCAACCGTGTACTTAAGCAATTTACCCTCTTGCAACCGTTAATTAGCAGTTTACCCTCTTGTAATCATGTACGTCACCGGATTACCTACTTCCAACCATTTAGGTTAGCAGTTTTCCTACTTTCAACCATGTACTTAAGCAATTTACCCTATTGCAATCATGCAGTGTAGCCTTTTACCGTTTTGCAACCTTGTATTTAAACTCTTTACATGCTAACAACCACGTAGGTTAGCAGTTACACTCTTGTAAGCTTGTATTTAGCAGTTTAACTTCTTGTTAACATGTAGGTTAACAGTTTACCTACTTCCAACCAAGTAGGTTAGCAGTTTACCTACTTGCAACCATGTAGGTTTATAGTGGTTTACCATCTTGCAGGGATTTTTTTAGCAGTTTTCCAACTTGCAATCATGTTCTTAAGTAGTTTACCTTCTTGTAACCATGTAGGTTACAGGATTACCCTCTTGCAGCTTTTATTTTAGCAGTTTACTTACTTGCAACCGTGTACTTAAGCAGTTTACCTTATTGCAATCATGTAGGTTAGCGTTTTACCCTCTTGCAACCGTGTATTTAGCAGTTTACCCTCTTGTAATCATGTACGTTACCGGTTTACCTACTTCCAACCATGTAGGTTAGCAGTTTACCTACTTGCACCCATTTAGGTTAGTGGTTTGCCATCTTGCAGCCTTGTACCTGGGCATTTTTCCTACTTGCAACAATTTACTTTTAAGTAGTTTACCTACTTGCAACCATGTAGGTTAGAGGTTTACCCTCTTGCAATCATGTAGGTTAGCCAGTTTAACTACTTGCATCTATTTAGTTTAGCTGTTTACCTTCTTGCATGCATGTAGTTTAGCATTTTACCCACTTGCAGCCATGTAGGTTAACGGTATACCTCTTACAGCCTTGTTCGTTTGCAGTTTGCCTACTTGCAACCATATGGCTCAGAAGTTCTGCTTTTTTTGTTTGCAATTGTAGGTTTGCAGTGTGACTTCTTCTATCCATGCACATGTAGGTAAGCTGAGTTTACCCTCTTACAACCATGTATTTAAGCAATTTACCCTCTTGCAACCGTGTATTTAGCAGTTTAGCCTCTTGTAATCATGTACGTTACCGGTTTACCTACTTCCAACCATGTAGGTTAGCAGTTTACCTACTTGCACCCATGTAGGTTAGAGGTTTACCCTCTTGTAGCTATTATTTTAGCAGTTAACCTACTTGCAACCATGTACTTGAGCAGTTTACCCTATTGCAATCATGTAGGTTACCGGTTTACCTACTCGCATCCGAATAGTTGAGCAATTTACCTACTTGCAACCCTGTAAGTTAGCAGTTTATCTACTTGCAACCGTGTACTTAAGCAATTTACCCTCTTGTAACCGTGTATTAAACAGTTTACCCTCTTGTAATCATGTACTTTACCGGTTTACCTACTTCCAACAATGTAGGTTAGCAGTTTACCTTATAACAATCATGTAGGTTAGCGTTTTACCCTCTTGCAACCATGTATTTAGCAGTTTAGCCTCTTGTAATCATGTACGTTACCGGTTTACCTACTTCCAACCATGTAGTTTAGCAGTTTACCTACTAGCACCCATTTAGGTGAGTGGTTTACCATCTTGCAGCCTTGTACCTGGGCATTTTTAATACTTGCAACAATGTACTTAAGTAGTTTACCTACTTGTAACCATGTAGGTAAGAGGTTTACCCTCTTGCAGCTATTATTTTAGCAGTTAACCTACTTGCAACCATGTACTTGAGCAGTTTACCCTATTGCAATCATGTAGGTTACCGGTTTACCTACTTGCATCCATGTAGGTTAGCAGTTTATCTACTTGCAACCGTGTACTTAAGCAATTTACCCTCTTGCAACCGTTAATTAGCAGTTTACCCTCTTGTAATCATGTACGTCACCGGATTACCTACTTCCAACCATTTAGGTTAGCAGTTTTCCTACTTTCAACCATGTACTTAAGCAATTTACCCTATTGCAATCATGCAGTGTAGCCTTTTACCGTTTTGCAACCTTGTATTTAAACTCTTTACATGCTAACAACCACGTAGGTTAGCAGTTACACTCTTGTAAGCTTGTATTTAGCAGTTTAACTTCTTGTTAACATGTAGGTTAACAGTTTACCTACTTCCAACCAAGTAGGTTAGCAGTTTACCTACTTGCAACCATGTAGGTTTATAGTGGTTTACCATCTTGCAGGGATTTTTTTAGCAGTTTTCCAACTTGCAATCATGTTCTTAAGTAGTTTACCTTCTTGTAACCATGTAGGTTACAGGATTACCCTCTTGCAGCTTTTATTTTAGCAGTTTACTTACTTGCAACCGTGTACTTAAGCAGTTTACCTTATTGCAATCATGTAGGTTAGCGTTTTACCCTCTTGCAACCGTGTATTTAGCAGTTCACCCTCTTGTAATCATGTACGTTACCGGTTTACCTACTTCCAACCATGTAGGTTAGCAGTTTACTTACTTGCACCCATTTAGGTTAGTGGTTTGCCATCTTGCAGCCTTGTACCTGGGCATTTTTCCTACTTGCAACAATTTACTTTTAAGTAGTTTACCTACTTGCAACCATGTAGGTTAGAGGTTTACCCTCTTGCAATCATGTAGGTTAGCCAGTTTAACTACTTGCATCTATTTAGTTTAGCTGTTTACCTTCTTGCATGCATGTAGTTTAGCATTTTACCCACTTGCAGCCATGTAGGTTAACGGTATACCTCTTACAGCCTTGTTCGTTTGCAGTTTGCCTACTTGCAACCATATGGCTCAGAAGTTCTGCTTTTTTTGTTTGCAATTGTAGGTTTGCAGTGTGACTTCTTCTATCCATGCACATGTAGGTAAGCTGAGTTTACCCTCTTACAACCATGTATTTAAGCAATTTACCCTCTTGCAACCGTGTATTTAGCAGTTTAGCCTCTTGTAATCATGTACGTTACCGGTTTACCTACTTCCAACCATGTAGGTTAGCAGTTTTCCGACTTGCAACCATGTACTTAAGTAGTTTACCTACTTGTAACCATGTAGGTTAGAGGATTATCCTCTTGCAGTTATTATTTTAGCAGTTAACCTACTTGTAACCATGTACTTGAGCAGTTTACCCTATTGCAATCATGTAGTTTTACCCGTTTACCTACTTGCATCCATATAGTTGAGCAATTTACCTACTTTGCAACCATTTAGGTTAGCAGTTTATCTACTTGCAAACGTGTACTTAAGCAGTTTACCTTATTACAATCATGTAGGTTAGCGTTTTAACCTCTTGCAAATGTGTATTAAGCAGTTTACCTTCTTGCAATTATGTAGGTTACTGGTTTACCTACTACAACCTTGTAGGTAAGCAGTTTACCTGCTTTGAACCACGTATGTTACTAGTTTACCATCGTGCAGGTATTTTGTTAGCAGTGTTCCTACTTTTAACCATGTTCTTAAGCAATTTACCCTATTGCAATCATTCAGTTTAGCCTTTTACCGTATTGCAAGCTTGTATTTTAACTCTTTACATGCTTGTAACCATGTAGGTTAGCAGTTACCCTCTTGTAAGCTTGTATTTAGCAGTTTAACTTCTTGTTAACATGTAGGTTAACAGTTTACCTACTTCCAACCAAGTAGGTTAGCAGTTTACCTACTTGCAACCATGTAGGTTTATAGTGGTTTACCATCTTGCAGGGATTTTTTTAGCAGTTTTCCAACTTGCAATAATGTTCTTAAGTAGTTTACCTTCTTGTAACCATGTAGGTTACAGGATTACCCTCTTGCAGCTTTTATTTTAGCAGTTTACTTACTTGCAACCGTGTACTTAAGCAGTTTACCTTATTGCAATCATGTAGGTTAGCGTTTTACCCTCTTGCAACCGTGTATTTAGCAGTTCACCCTCTTGTAATCATGTACGTTACCGGTTTACCTACTTCCAACCATGTAGGTTAGCAGTTTACTTACTTGCACCCATTTAGGTTAGTGGTTTGCCATCTTGCAGCCTTGTACCTGGGCATTTTTCCTACTTGCAACAATTTACTTTTAAGTAGTTTACCTACTTGCAACCATGTAGGTTAGAGGTTTACCCTCTTGCAATCATGTAGGTTAGCCAGTTTAACTACTTGCATCTATTTAGTTTAGCTGTTTACCTTCTTGCATGCATGTAGTTTAGCATTTTACCCACTTGCAGCCATGTAGGTTAACGGTATACCTCTTACAGCCTTGTTCGTTTGCAGTTTGCCTACTTGCAACCATATGGCTCAGAAGTTCTGCTTTTTTTGTTTGCAATTGTAGGTTTGCAGTGTGACTTCTTCTATCCATGCACATGTAGGTAAGCTGAGTTTACCCTCTTACAACCATGTATTTAAGCAATTTACCCTCTTGCAACCGTGTATTTAGCAGTTTAGCCTCTTGTAATCATGTACGTTACCGGTTTACCTACTTCCAACCATGTAGGTTAGCAGTTTTCCGACTTGCAACCATGTACTTAAGTAGTTTACCTACTTGTAACCATGTAGGTTAGAGGATTATCCTCTTGCAGTTATTATTTTAGCAGTTAACCTACTTGTAACCATGTACTTGAGCAGTTTACCCTATTGCAATCATGTAGTTTTACCCATTTACCTACTTGCATCCATATAGTTGAGCAATTTACCTACTTTGCAACCATTTAGGTTAGCAGTTTATCTACTTGCAAACGTGTACTTAAGCAGTTTACCTTATTACAATCATGTAGGTTAGCGTTTTAACCTCTTGCAAATGTGTATTAAGCAGTTTACCCTCTTGCAATTATGTAGGTTACTGGTTTACCTACTACAACCTTGTAGGTAAGCAGTTTACCTGCTTTGAACCACGTATGTTACTAGTTTACCATCGTGCAGGTATTTTGTTAGCAGTGTTCCTACTTTTAACCATGTTCTTAAGCAATTTACCCTATTGCAATCATTCAGTTTAGCCTTTTACCGTACTGCAAGCTTGTATTTTAACTCTTTACATGCTTGTAACCATGTAGGTTAGCAGTTACCCTCTTGTAACCATGTATTTAGCAGTTTAACCTCTTGTTATCATGTACGTTACCGGTTTACCTACTTTCAACCAAGTATGTTAGCAGTTTACCTACTTGCAACCATAAAGGTTAGTGGTTTACCATTTTGCAGGGATTTTTTTTAGCAGTTTTCCGGTTTGCAACCATGTACTTAAGTAGTTTACCTACTTGCAACCATGTAGGTTACAGGTTTACCCTCTTGTAGCTATTATTTTAGCAGTTAACCTACTTGCAACCATGTACTTGAGCAGTTTACCCTATTGCAATCATGTAGGTTAGTGGTTTACCCTCTTGTAACCATGCACTTAAACTGTTTCCCAACTTATAACCATGTAGGTTAGCAGTTTGCCTAGTTGCCTACTCCATTCATGTAGATTAACAGTTTACCCTCTTTCAACCGTGTATTTAGCAGTTTACCCTCTTGTAATCATGTACGTTACCAGTTTACCTACTTCCAACCATGTAGGTTAGCAGTTTACCTTATAACAATCATGTAGGTTAGCGTTTTACCCTCTTGCAACCATGTATTTAGCAGTTTAGCCTCTTGTAATCATGTACGTTACCGGTTTACCTACTTCCAACCATGTAGTTTAGCAGTTTACCTACTAGCACCCATTTAGGTGAGTGGTTTACCATCTTGCAGCCTTGTACCTGGGCATTTTTAATACTTGCAACAATGTACTTTAGTAGTTTACCTACTTGTTACCATGTAGGTAAGAGGTTTACCCTCTTGCAGCTATTATTTTAGCAGTTAACCTACTTGCAACCATGTACTTGAGCAATTTACCCTATTGCAATCATGTAGGTTACCGGTTTACCTACTTGCATCCATGTAGTTTAGCAGTTTATCTACTTGCAACCGTGTACTTAAGCAATTTACCCTCTTGCAACCGTTAATTAGCAGTTTACCCTCTTGTAATCATGTACGTCACCGGATTACCTACTTCCAACCATTTAGGTTAGCAGTTTTCCTACTTTCAACCATGTACTTAAGCAATTTACCCTATTGCAATCATGCAGTGTAGCCTTTTACCGTTTTGCAACCTTGTATTTAAACTCTTTACATGCTAACAACCACGTAGGTTAGCAGTTACACTCTTGTAAGCTTGTATTTAGCAGTTTAACTTCTTGTTAACATGTAGGTTAACAGTTTACCTACTTCCAACCAAGTAGGTTAGCAGTTTACCTACTTGCAACCATGTAGGTTTATAGTGGTTTACCATCTTGCAGGGATTTTTTTAGCAGTTTTCCAACTTGCAATCATGTTCTTAAGTAGTTTACCTTCTTGTAACCATGTAGGTTACAGGATTACCCTCTTGCAGCTTTTATTTTAGCAGTTTACTTACTTGCAACCGTGTACTTAAGCAGTTTACCTTATTGCAATCATGTAGGTTAGCGTTTTACTCTCTTGCAACCGTGTATTTAGCAGTTTACCCTCTTGTAATCATGTACGTTACCGGTTTACCTACTTCCAACCATGTAGGTTAGCAGTTTACCTACTTGCACCCATTTAGGTTAGTGGTTTGCCATCTTGCAGCCTTGTACCTGGGCATTTTTCCTACTTGCAACAATTTACTTTTAAGTAGTTTACCTACTTGCAACCATGTAGGTTAGAGGTTTACCCTCTTGCAATCATGTAGGTTAGCCAGTTTAACTACTTGCATCTATTTAGTTTAGCTGTTTACCTTCTTGCATGCATGTAGTTTAGCATTTTACCCACTTGCAGCCATGTAGGTTAACGGTATACCTCTTACAGCCTTGTTCGTTTGCAGTTTGCCTACTTGCAACCATATGGCTCAGAAGTTCTGCTTTTTTTGTTTGCAATTGTAGGTTTGCAGTGTGACTTCTTCTATCCATGCACATGTAGGTAAGCTGAGTTTACCCTCTTACAACCATGTATTTAAGCAATTTACCCTCTTGCAACCGTGTATTTAGCAGTTTAGCCTCTTGTAATCATGTACGTTACCGGTTTACCTACTTCCAACCATGTAGGTTAGCAGTTTACCTACTTGCACCCATGTAGGTTAGAGGTTTACCCTCTTGAAGCTATTATTTTAGCAGTTAACCTACTTGCAACCATGTACTTGAGCAGTTTACCCTATTGCAATCATGTAGGTTACCGGTTTCCCTACTTGCATCCATATAGTTGAGCAATTTAACTACTTGCAACCATGTAGGTTAGCAGTTTATCTACTTGCAACCGTGTACTTAAGCAATTTACCCTCTTGTAACTGTGTTTTTAGCAGTTTACCCTCTTGTAATCATTTACGTTACCGGTTTACCTACTTCCAACCATGTAGGTTAGCAGTTTACCTACTTGCAGCCATTTAGGTTAGTGGTTTACCATCTTGCAGACTTGTACTTTTCCAGTTTGCCAACTTGTAACCATATGGCTCAGAAGTTCTGCTTTTTTTGTTTGCAATTGTAGGTTTGCAGTGTGACTTCTTCTATCCATGCACATTTGGGTAAGCTGAGTTTACCCTCTTACAACCATGTATTTAAGCAATTTACCCTCTTGCAACCGTGTATTTAGCAGTTTAGCCTCTTGTAATCATGTACGTTACCGGTTTACCTACTTCCAACCATGTAGTTTAGCAGTTTACCTACTAGCACCCATTTAGGTGAGTGGTTTACCATCTTGCAGCCTTGTACCTGGCCATTTTTCATACTTGCAACAATGTACTTAAATAGTTTACCTACTTGTAACCATGTAGGTAAGAGGTTTACCCTCTTGCAGCTATTATTTTAGCAGTTAACCTACTTGCAACCATGTACTTGAGCAGTTTACCCTATTGCAATCATGTAGGTTACCGGTTTACCTACTTGCATCCATGTAGGTTAGCAGTTTATCTACTTGCAACCGTGTACTTAAGCAATTTACCCTCTTGCAACCGTGTATTTAGCAGTTTACCCTCTTGTAATCATGTACGTTACCGGTTTACCTACTTCCAACCATGTAGGTTAGCAGTTTACCTACTTGCACCCATTTAGGTTAGTGGTTTACCATCTTGCAGCCTTGTACCTGGCCATTTTTCCTACTTGCAACAATGTACTTGTAAGTAGTTTACCTACTTGCAACCATGAAGGTTAGAGGTTTACCCTCTTGCAGCTATTATTTTAGCAGTTAACCTACTTGCAACCATGTACTTGAGCAGTTTACCCTATTGCAATCATGTAGGTTTCCGGTTTACCTACTTGCATCCATATAGTTGAGCAATTTACCTACTTTGCAACCATGTAGGTAAGCAGTTTACCTGCTTGGAACCATGTAGGTTACTTGTTTACCATCGTGCAGGTATTTTGTTAGCAGTTTTCCTACTTTTAACCATGTACTTAAGCAATTTACCCTATTGCAATCATGCAGTTTAGCCTTTTACGGTTTTGCACGATTGTATTTAAACTCTTTACATGCTTGCAACCATGTAGGTTAGCAGTTACCCTCTTGTAACCATGTATTAAGCAGTTTAACCTCTTGTTATCATGTACGTTACCGGTTTACCTACTTCCAACCATGTAGTTTAGCAGTTTACCTACTAGCACCCATTTAGGTGAGTGGTTTACCATCTTGCAGCCTTGTACCTGGGAATTTTTCCTACTTGCAACCATGTATTTTTAAGTTGTTTACCTACTTGCAACCATGTAGGTTAGAGGTTTACCTACTTGCAACTGTGTACTTAAGCAATTTACCCTCTTGCAACCGTTAATTAGCAGTTTACCCTCTTGTAATCATGTACGTCACCGGATTATCTACTTCCAACCATTTAGGTTAGCAGTTTTCCTACTTTCAACCATGTACTTAAGCAATTTACCCTATTGCAATCATGCAGTGTAGCCTTTTACCGTTTTGCAACCTTGTATTTAAACTCTTTACATGCTAACAACCACGTAGGTTAGCAGTTACACTCTTGTAAGCTTGTATTTAGCAGTTTAACTTCTTGTTAACATGTAGGTTAACAGTTTACCTACTTCCAACCAAGTAGGTTAGCAGTTTACCTACTTGCAACCATGTAGGTTTATAGTGGTTTACCATCTTGCAGGGATTTTTTTTAGCAGTTTTCCAACTTGCAATCATGTTCTGAAGTAGTTTACCTTCTTGTAACCATGTAGGTTACAGGATTACCCTCTTGCAGCTTTTATTTTAGCAGTTTACTTACTTGCAACCGTGTACTTAAGCAGTTTACCTTATTGCAATCATGTAGGTTAGCGTTTCACCCTCTTGCAACCGTGTATTTAGCAGTTTACCCTCTTGTAATCATGTACGTTACCGGTTTACCTACTTCCAACCATGTAGGTTAGCAGTTTACCTACTTGCACCCATTTAGGTTAGTGGTTTGCCATCTTGCAGCCTTGTACCTGGGCATTTTTCCTACTTGCAACAATTTACTTTTAAGTAGTTTACCTACTTGCAACCATGTAGGTTAGAGGTTTACCCTCTTGCAATCATGTAGGTTAGCCAGTTTAACTACTTGCATCTATTTAGTTTAGCTGTTTACCTTCTTGCATGCATGTAGTTTAGCATTTTACCCACTTGCAGCCATGTACGTTAACGGTATACCTCTTACAGCCTTGTTCGTTTGCAGTTTGCCTACTTGCAACCATATGGCTCAGAAGTTCTGCTTTTTTTGTTTGCAATTGTAGGTTTGCAGTGTGACTTCTTCTATCCATGCACATATAGGTAAGCTGAGTTTACCCTCTTACAACCATGTATTTAAGCAATTTACCCTCTTGCAACCGTGTATTTAGCAGTTTAGCCTCTTGTAATCATGTACGTTACCGGTTTACCTACTTCCAACCATGTAGGTTAGCAGTTTACCTACTTGCACCCATGTAGGTTAGAGGTTTACCCTCTTGAAGCTATTATTTTAGCAGTTAACCTACTTGCAACCATGTACTTGAGCAGTTTACCCTATTGCAATCATGTAGGTTACCGGTTTCCCTACTTGCATCCATATAGTTGAGCAATTTAACTACTTGCAACCATGTAGGTTAGCAGTTTATCTACTTGCAACCGTGTACTTAAGCAATTTACCCTCTTGTAACTGTGTTTTTAGCAGTTTACCCTCTTGTAATCATGTACGTTACCGGATTACCTACTTCCAACCATGTAGGTTAGCAGTTTACCTACTTGCACCCATTTAGGTTAGTGGTTTACCATCTTGCAGCCTTGTACCTGGCCATTTTTCCTACTTGCAACAATGTACTTGTAAGTAGTTTACCTACTTGCAACCATGAAGGTTAGAGGTTTACCCTCTTGCAGCTATTATTTTAGCAGTTAACCTACTTGCAACCATGTACTTGAGCAGTTTACCCTATTGCAATCATGTAGGTTTCCGGTTTACCTACTTGCATCCATATAGTTGAGCAATTTACCTACTTTGCAACCATGTAGGTAAGCAGTTTACCTGCTTGGAACCATGTAGGTTACTTGTTTACCATCGTGCAGGTATTTTGTTACCAGTTTTCCTACTTTTAACCATGTACTTAAGCAATTTACCCTATTGCAATCATGCAGTTTAGCCTTTTACGGTTTTGCACGATTGTATTTAAACTCTTTACATGCTTGCAACCATGTAGGTTAGCAGTTACCCTCTTGTAACCATGTATTAAGCAGTTTAACCTCTTGTTATCATGTACGTTACCGGTTTACCTACTTCCAACCATGTAGTTTAGCAGTTTACCTACTAGCACCCATTTAGGTGAGTGGTTTACCATCTTGCAGCCTTGTACCTGGGAATTTTTCCTACTTGCAACCATGTATTTTTAAGTAGTTTACCTACTTGCAACCATGTAGGTTAGAGGTTTACCTACTTGCAACTGTGTACTTAAGCAATTTACCCTCTTGCAACCGTTAATTAGCAGTTTACCCTCTTGTAATCATGTACGTCACCGGATTATCTACTTCCAACCATTTAGGTTAGCAGTTTTCCTACTTTCAACCATGTACTTAAGCAATTTACCCTATTGCAATCATGCAGTGTAGCCTTTTACCGTTTTGCAACCTTGTATTTAAACTCTTTACATGCTAACAACCACGTAGGTTAGCAGTTACACTCTTGTAAGCTTGTATTTAGCAGTTTAACTTCTTGTTAACATGTAGGTTAACAGTTTACCTACTTCCAACCAAGTAGGTTAGCAGTTTACCTACTTGCAACCATGTAGGTTTATAGTGGTTTACCATCTTGCAGGGATTTTTTTAGCAGTTTTCCAACTTGCAATCATGTTCTTAAGTAGTTTACCTTCTTGTAACCATGTAGGTTACAGGATTACCCTCTTGCAGCTTTTATTTTAGCAGTTTACTTACTTGCAACCGTGTACTTAAGCAGTTTACCTTATTGCAATCATGTAGGTTAGCGTTTTACTCTCTTGCAACCGTGTATTTAGCAGTTTACCCTCTTGTAATCATGTACGTTACCGGTTTACCTACTTCCAACCATGTAGGTTAGCAGTTTACCTACTTGCACCCATTTAGGTTAGTGGTTTGCCATCTTGCAGCCTTGTACCTGGGCATTTTTCCTACTTGCAACAATTTACTTTTAAGTAGTTTACCTACTTGCAACCATGTAGGTTAGAGGTTTACCCTCTTGCAATCATGTAGGTTAGCCAGTTTAACTACTTGCATCTATTTAGTTTAGCTGTTTACCTTCTTGCATGCATGTAGTTTAGCATTTTACCCACTTGCAGCCATGTAGGTTAACGGTATACCTCTTACAGCCTTGTTCGTTTGCAGTTTGCCTACTTGCAACCATATGGCTCAGAAGTTCTGCTTTTTTTGTTTGCAATTGTAGGTTTGCAGTGTGACTTCTTCTATCCATGCACATGTAGGTAAGCTGAGTTTACCCTCTTACAACCATGTATTTAAGCAATTTACCCTCTTGCAACCGTGTATTTAGCAGTTTAGCCTCTTGTAATCATGTACGTTACCGGTTTACCTACTTCCAACCATGTAGGTTAGCAGTTTACCTACTTGCACCCATGTAGGTTAGAGGTTTACCCTCTTGAAGCTATTATTTTAGCAGTTAACCTACTTGCAACCATGTACTTGAGCAGTTTACCCTATTGCAATCATGTAGGTTACCGGTTTCCCTACTTGCATCCATATAGTTGAGCAATTTAACTACTTGCAACCATGTAGGTTAGCAGTTTATCTACTTGCAACCGTGTACTTAAGCAATTTACCCTCTTGTAACTGTGTTTTTAGCAGTTTACCCTCTTGTAATCATTTACGTTACCGGTTTACCTACTTCCAACCATGTAGGTTAGCAGTTTACCTACTTGCAGCCATTTAGGTTAGTGGTTTACCATCTTGCAGACTTGTACTTTTCCAGTTTGCCAACTTGTAACCATATGGCTCAGAAGTTCTGCTTTTTTTGTTTGCAATTGTAGGTTTGCAGTGTGACTTCTTCTATCCATGCACATTTGGGTAAGCTGAGTTTACCCTCTTACAACCATGTATTTAAGCAATTTACCCTCTTGCAACCGTGTATTTAGCAGTTTAGCCTCTTGTAATCATGTACGTTACCGGTTTACCTACTTCCAACCATGTAGTTTAGCAGTTTACCTACTAGCACCCATTTAGGTGAGTGGTTTACCATCTTGCAGCCTTGTACCTGGCCATTTTTCATACTTGCAACAATGTACTTAAATAGTTTACCTACTTGTAACCATGTAGGTAAGAGGTTTACCCTCTTGCAGCTATTATTTTAGCAGTTAACCTACTTGCAACCATGTACTTGAGCAGTTTACCCTATTGCAATCATGTAGGTTACCGGTTTACCTACTTGCATCCATGTAGGTTAGCAGTTTATCTACTTGCAACCGTGTACTTAAGCAATTTACCCTCTTGCAACCGTGTATTTAGCAGTTTACCCTCTTGTAATCATGTACGTTACCGGTTTACCTACTTCCAACCATGTAGGTTAGCAGTTTACCTACTTGCACCCATTTAGGTTAGTGGTTTACCATCTTGCAGCCTTGTACCTGGCCATTTTTCCTACTTGCAACAATGTACTTGTAAGTAGTTTACCTACTTGCAACCATGAAGGTTAGAGGTTTACCCTCTTGCAGCTATTATTTTAGCAGTTAACCTACTTGCAACCATGTACTTGAGCAGTTTACCCTATTGCAATCATGTAGGTTTCCGGTTTACCTACTTGCATCCATATAGTTGAGCAATTTACCTACTTTGCAACCATGTAGGTAAGCAGTTTACCTGCTTGGAACCATGTAGGTTACTTGTTTACCATCGTGCAGGTATTTTGTTAGCAGTTTTCCTACTTTTAACCATGTACTTAAGCAATTTACCCTATTGCAATCATGCAGTTTAGCCTTTTACGGTTTTGCACGATTGTATTTAAACTCTTTACATGCTTGCAACCATGTAGGTTAGCAGTTACCCTCTTGTAACCATGTATTAAGCAGTTTAACCTCTTGTTATCATGTACGTTACCGGTTTACCTACTTCCAACCATGTAGTTTAGCAGTTTACCTACTAGCACCCATTTAGGTGAGTGGTTTACCATCTTGCAGCCTTGTACCTGGGAATTTTTCCTACTTGCAACCATGTATTTTTAAGTTGTTTACCTACTTGCAACCATGTAGGTTAGAGGTTTACCTACTTGCAACTGTGTACTTAAGCAATTTACCCTCTTGCAACCGTTAATTAGCAGTTTACCCTCTTGTAATCATGTACGTCACCGGATTATCTACTTCCAACCATTTAGGTTAGCAGTTTTCCTACTTTCAACCATGTACTTAAGCAATTTACCCTATTGCAATCATGCAGTGTAGCCTTTTACCGTTTTGCAACCTTGTATTTAAACTCTTTACATGCTAACAACCACGTAGGTTAGCAGTTACACTCTTGTAAGCTTGTATTTAGCAGTTTAACTTCTTGTTAACATGTAGGTTAACAGTTTACCTACTTCCAACCAAGTAGGTTAGCAGTTTACCTACTTGCAACCATGTAGGTTTATAGTGGTTTACCATCTTGCAGGGATTTTTTTTAGCAGTTTTCCAACTTGCAATCATGTTCTGAAGTAGTTTACCTTCTTGTAACCATGTAGGTTACAGGATTACCCTCTTGCAGCTTTTATTTTAGCAGTTTACTTACTTGCAACCGTGTACTTAAGCAGTTTACCTTATTGCAATCATGTAGGTTAGCGTTTCACCCTCTTGCAACCGTGTATTTAGCAGTTTACCCTCTTGTAATCATGTACGTTACCGGTTTACCTACTTCCAACCATGTAGGTTAGCAGTTTACCTACTTGCACCCATTTAGGTTAGTGGTTTGCCATCTTGCAGCCTTGTACCTGGGCATTTTTCCTACTTGCAACAATTTACTTTTAAGTAGTTTACCTACTTGCAACCATGTAGGTTAGAGGTTTACCCTCTTGCAATCATGTAGGTTAGCCAGTTTAACTACTTGCATCTATTTAGTTTAGCTGTTTACCTTCTTGCATGCATGTAGTTTAGCATTTTACCCACTTGCAGCCATGTACGTTAACGGTATACCTCTTACAGCCTTGTTCGTTTGCAGTTTGCCTACTTGCAACCATATGGCTCAGAAGTTCTGCTTTTTTTGTTTGCAATTGTAGGTTTGCAGTGTGACTTCTTCTATCCATGCACATATAGGTAAGCTGAGTTTACCCTCTTACAACCATGTATTTAAGCAATTTACCCTCTTGCAACCGTGTATTTAGCAGTTTAGCCTCTTGTAATCATGTACGTTACCGGTTTACCTACTTCCAACCATGTAGGTTAGCAGTTTACCTACTTGCACCCATGTAGGTTAGAGGTTTACCCTCTTGAAGCTATTATTTTAGCAGTTAACCTACTTGCAACCATGTACTTGAGCAGTTTACCCTATTGCAATCATGTAGGTTACCGGTTTCCCTACTTGCATCCATATAGTTGAGCAATTTAACTACTTGCAACCATGTAGGTTAGCAGTTTATCTACTTGCAACCGTGTACTTAAGCAATTTACCCTCTTGTAACTGTGTTTTTAGCAGTTTACCCTCTTGTAATCATGTACGTTACCGGATTACCTACTTCCAACCATGTAGGTTAGCAGTTTACCTACTTGCACCCATTTAGGTTAGTGGTTTACCATCTTGCAGCCTTGTACCTGGCCATTTTTCCTACTTGCAACAATGTACTTGTAAGTAGTTTACCTACTTGCAACCATGAAGGTTAGAGGTTTACCCTCTTGCAGCTATTATTTTAGCAGTTAACCTACTTGCAACCATGTACTTGAGCAGTTTACCCTATTGCAATCATGTAGGTTTCCGGTTTACCTACTTGCATCCATATAGTTGAGCAATTTACCTACTTTGCAACCATGTAGGTAAGCAGTTTACCTGCTTGGAACCATGTAGGTTACTTGTTTACCATCGTGCAGGTATTTTGTTACCAGTTTTCCTACTTTTAACCATGTACTTAAGCAATTTACCCTATTGCAATCATGCAGTTTAGCCTTTTACGGTTTTGCACGATTGTATTTAAACTCTTTACATGCTTGCAACCATGTAGGTTAGCAGTTACCCTCTTGTAACCATGTATTAAGCAGTTTAACCTCTTGTTATCATGTACGTTACCGGTTTACCTACTTCCAACCATGTAGTTTAGCAGTTTACCTACTAGCACCCATTTAGGTGAGTGGTTTACCATCTTGCAGCCTTGTACCTGGGAATTTTTCCTACTTGCAACCATGTATTTTTAAGTAGTTTACCTACTTGCAACCATGTAGGTTAGAGGTTTACCTACTTGCAACTGTGTACTTAAGCAATTTACCCTCTTGCAACCGTTAATTAGCAGTTTACCCTCTTGTAATCATGTACGTCACCGGATTATCTACTTCCAACCATTTAGGTTAGCAGTTTTCCTACTTTCAACCATGTACTTAAGCAATTTACCCTATTGCAATCATGCAGTGTAGCCTTTTACCGTTTTGCAACCTTGTATTTAAACTCTTTACATGCTAACAACCACGTAGGTTAGCAGTTACACTCTTGTAAGCTTGTATTTAGCAGTTTAACTTCTTGTTAACATGTAGGTTAACAGTTTACCTACTTCCAACCAAGTAGGTTAGCAGTTTACCTACTTGCAACCATGTAGGTTTATAGTGGTTTACCATCTTGCAGGGATTTTTTTAGCAGTTTTCCAACTTGCAATCATGTTCTTAAGTAGTTTACCTTCTTGTAACCATGTAGGTTACAGGATTACCCTCTTGCAGCTTTTATTTTAGCAGTTTACTTACTTGCAACCGTGTACTTAAGCAGTTTACCTTATTGCAATCATGTAGGTTAGCGTTTCACCCTCTTGCAACCGTGTATTTAGCAGTTTACCCTCTTGTAATCATGTACGTTACCGGTTTACCTACTTCCAACCATGTAGGTTAGCAGTTTACCTACTTGCACCCATTTAGGTTAGTGGTTTGCCATCTTGCAGCCTTGTACCTGGGCATTTTTCCTACTTGCAACAATTTACTTTTAAGTAGTTTACCTACTTGCAACCATGTAGGTTAGAGGTTTACCCTCTTGCAATCATGTAGGTTAGCCAGTTTAACTACTTGCATCTATTTAGTTTAGCTGTTTACCTTCTTGCATGCATGTAGTTTAGCATTTTACCCACTTGCAGCCATGTAGGTTAACGGTATACCTCTTACAGCCTTGTTCGTTTGCAGTTTGCCTACTTGCAACCATATGGCTCAGAAGTTCTGCTTTTTTTGTTTGCAATTGTAGGTTTGCAGTGTGACTTCTTCTATCCATGCACATGTAGGTAAGCTGAGTTTACCCTCTTACAACCATGTATTTAAGCAATTTACCCTCTTGCAACCGTGTATTTAGCAGTTTAGCCTCTTGTAATCATGTACGTTACCGGTTTACCTACTTCCAACCATGTAGGTTAGCAGTTTACCTACTTGCACCCATGTAGGTTAGAGGTTTACCCTCTTGAAGCTATTATTTTAGCAGTTAACCTACTTGCAACCATGTACTTGAGCAGTTTACCCTATTGCAATCATGTAGGTTACCGGTTTCCCTACTTGCATCCATATAGTTGAGCAATTTAACTACTTGCAACCATGTAGGTTAGCAGTTTATCTACTTGTAACCGTGTACTTAAGCAATTTACCCTCTTGTAACTGTGTTTTTAGCAGTTTACCCTCTTGTAATCATTTACGTTACCGGTTTACCTACTTCCAACCATGTAGGTTAGCAGTTTACCTACTTGCAGCCATTTAGGTTAGTGGTTTACCATCTTGCAGACTTGTACTTTTCCAGTTTGCCAACTTGTAACCATATGGCTCAGAAGTTCTGCTTTTTTTGTTTGCAATTGTAGGTTTGCAGTGTGACTTCTTCTATCCATGCACATTTGGGTAAGCTGAGTTTACCCTCTTACAACCATGTATTTAAGCAATTTACCCTCTTGCAACCGTGTATTTAGCAGTTTAGCCTCTTGTAATCATGTACGTTACCGGTTTACCTACTTCCAACCATGTAGTTTAGCAGTTTACCTACTAGCACCCATTTAGGTGAGTGGTTTACCATCTTGCAGCCTTGTACCTGGTCATTTTTCATACTTGCAACAATGTACTTAAATAGTTTACCTACTTGTAACCATGTAGGTAAGAGGTTTACCCTCTTGCAGCTATTATTTTAGCAGTTAACCTACTTGCAACCATGTACTTGAGCAGTTTACCCTATTGCAATCATGTAGGTTACCGGTTTACCTACTTGCATCCATGTAGGTTAGCAGTTTATCTACTTGCAACCGTGTACTTAAGCAATTTACCCTCTTGCAACCGTGTATTTAGCAGTTTACCCTCTTGTAATCATGTACGTTACCGGTTTACCTACTTCCAACCATGTAGGTTAGCAGTTTACCTACTTGCACCCATTTAGGTTAGTGGTTTACCATCTTGCAGCCTTGTACCTGGCCATTTTTCCTACTTGCAACAATGTACTTGTAAGTAGTTTACCTACTTGCAACCATGAAGGTTAGAGGTTTACCCTCTTGCAGCTATTATTTTAGCAGTTAACCTACTTGCAACCATGTACTTGAGCAGTTTACCCTATTGCAATCATGTAGGTTTCCGGTTTACCTACTTGCATCCATATAGTTGAGCAATTTACCTACTTTGCAACCATGTAGGTAAGCAGTTTAACTGCTTGGAACCATGTAGGTTACTTGTTTACCATCGTGCAGGTATTTTGTTAGCAGTTTTCCTACTTTTAACCATGTACTTAAGCAATTTACCCTATTGCAATCATGCAGTTTAGCCTTTTACGGTTTTGCACGATTGTATTTAAACTCTTTACATGCTTGCAACCATGTAGGTTAGCAGTTACCCTCTTGTAACCATGTATTAAGCAGTTTAACCTCTTGTTATCATGTACGTTACCGGTTTACCTACTTCCAACCATGTAGTTTAGCAGTTTACCTACTAGCACCCATTTAGGTGAGTGGTTTACCATCTTGCAGCCTTGTGCCTGGGAATTTTTCCTACTTGCAACCATGTATTTTTAAGTAGTTTACCTCCTTGCAACCATGTAGGTTAGAGGTTTACCTACTTGCAACTGTGTACTTAAGCAATTTACCCTCTTGCAACCGTTAATTAGCAGTTTACCCTCTTGTAATCATGTACGTCACCGGATTATCTACTTCCAACCATTTAGGTTAGCAGTTTTCCTACTTTCAACCATGTACTTAAGCAATTTACCCTATTGCAATCATGCAGTGTAGCCTTTTACCGTTTTGCAACCTTGTATTTAAACTCTTTACATGCTAACAACCACGTAGGTTAGCAGTTACACTCTTGTAAGCTTGTATTTAGCAGTTTAACTTCTTGTTAACATGTAGGTTAACAGTTTACCTACTTCCAACCAAGTAGGTTAGCAGTTTACCTACTTGCAACCATGTAGGTTTATAGTGGTTTACCATCTTGCAGGGATTTTTTTTAGCAGTTTTCCAACTTGCAATCATGTTCTGAAGTAGTTTACCTTCTTGTAACCATGTAGGTTACAGGATTACCCTCTTGCAGCTTTTATTTTAGCAGTTTACTTACTTGCAACCGTGTACTTAAGCAGTTTACCTTATTGCAATCATGTAGGTTAGCGTTTTACCCTCTTGCAACCGTGTATTTAGCAGTTTACCCTCTTGTAATCATGTACGTTACCGGTTTACCTACTTCCAACCATGTAGGTTAGCAGTTTACCTACTTGCACCCATTTAGGTTAGTGGTTTGCCATCTTGCAGCCTTGTACCTGGGCATTTTTCCTACTTGCAACAATTTACTTTTAAGTAGTTTACCTACTTGCAACCATGTAGGTTAGAGGTTTACCCTCTTGCAATCATGTAGGTTAGCCAGTTTAACTACTTGCATCTATTTAGTTTAGCTGTTTACCTTCTTGCATGCATGTAGTTTAGCATTTTACCCACTTGCAGCCATGTAGGTTAACGGTATACCTCTTACAGCCTTGTTCGTTTGCAGTTTGCCTACTTGCAACCATATGGCTCAGAAGTTCTGCTTTTTTTGTTTGCAATTGTAGGTTTGCAGTGTGACTTCTTCTATCCATGCACATGTAGGTAAGCTGAGTTTACCCTCTTACAACCATGTATTTAAGCAATTTACCCTCTTGCAACCGTGTATTTAGCAGTTTAGCCTCTTGTAATCATGTACGTTACCGGTTTACCTACTTCCAACCATGTAGATTAGCAGTTTACCTACTTGCACCCATTTAGGTTAGTGGTTTACCATCTTGCAGCCTTGTACCTGGGCATTTTTCATACTTGCAACCATGTACTTGAGCAGTTTACCCTATTGCAATCATGTAGGTTACCAGTTTCCATACTTGCATCCATATAGTTGAGCAATTTACCTACTTGCAACCATGTAAGTTAGCAGTTTATCTACTTGCAACCGTGTACTTAAGCAATTTACCCTCTTGTAACCGTGTATTAAGCAGTTTACCCTCTTGTTATCATGTACGTTACCGGTTTACCTACTTCCAACCATGTAGGTTAGCAGTTTACCTACTTGCACCCATTTAGGTTAGTGGTTTACCATCTTGCAGCCTTGTACCTGGACATTTTTCATACTTGGAACAATGTACTTAAGTAGTTTACGTACTTGTAACCATGTAGGTAAGAGGTTTACCCTCTTGTAGCTATTATTTTAGCAGTTAACCTACTTGCAACCATGTACTTGAGCAGTTTACCCTATTGCAATCATGTAGGTTACCGGTTTACCTACTCGCATCCGAATAGTTGAGCAATTTACCTACTTGCAACCCTGTAAGTTAGCAGTTTATCTACTTGCAACCGTGTACTTAAGCAATTTACCCTCTTGTAACCGTGTATTAAGCAGTTTACCCTCTTGTAATCAAGTACGTTACCGGTTTACCTACTTCCAACCATGTAGGTTAGCAGTTTACCTACTTGCAGCCATTTAGGTTAGTGGTTTACCATCTTGCAGCCTTGTACCTGGCCATTTTTCCTACTTGCAACAATTTTCTTTTAAGTAGTTTACCTACTTGCAACCATGTAGGTTACAGGTTTACCCTCTTGCAGCAATTATTTTAGGAGTTAACCTACTTGCAACCATGTACTTGAGCAGTTTACCCTATTGTAATCATGTAGGTTACCAGTTTACCTACTTGCATCCATATAGTTGAGCAATTTACCTACTTGCAACCATGTAAGTTAGCAGTTTATCTACTTGCAACCGTGTACTTAAGCAATTTACCCTCTTGTAACCGTGTATTAAGCAGTTTACCCTCTTGTAATCATGTACGTTACCGGTTTACCTACTTCCAACCATGTAGGTTAGCAGTTTACCTACTTGCACCCATTTAGGTTAGTGGTTTACCATCTTGCAGCCTTGTACCTGGACATTTTTTATACTTGGAACAATGTACTTAAGTAGTTTACGTACTTGTAACCATGTACTTGAGCAGTTTACCCTATTGCAATCATGTAGGTTACCGGTTTACCTACTCGCATCCGAATAGTTGAGCAATTTACCTACTTGCAACCCTGTAAGTTAGCAGTTTATCTACTTGCAACCGTGTACTTAAGCAATTTACCCTCTTGTAACCGTGTATTAATCAGTTTACCCTATTGTAATCAAGTACGTTACCGGTTTACCTACTTCCAACCATGTAGGTTAGCAGTTTACCTACTTGCAGCCATTTAGGTTAGTGGTTTACCATCTTGCAGCCTTGTACCTGGCCATTTTTCGTACTTGCAACAATTTTCTTTTAAGTAGTTTACCTACTTGCAACCATGTAGGTTACAGGTTTACCCTCTTGCAGCAATTATTTTAGCAGTTAACCTACTTGCAACCATGTACTTGAGCAGTTTACCCTATTGCAATCATGTAGGTTACCAGTTTACCTACTTGCATCCATATAGTTGAGCAATTTACCTACTTGCAACCCTGTAAGTTAGCAGTTTATCTACTTGCAACCGTGTACTTAAGCAATTTACCCTCTTGTAACCGTGTATTAAACAGTTTACCCTCTTGTAATCATGTACTTTACCGGTTTACCTACTTCCAACCATGTAGGTTAGCAGTTTACCTTATAACAATCATGTAGGTAAGCGTTTTACCCTCTTGCAACCATGTATTTAGCAGTTTAGCCTCTTGTAATCATGTACGTTACCGGTTTACCTACTTCCAACCATGTAGTTTAGCAGTTTACCTACTAGCACCCATTTAGGTGAGTGGTTTACCATCTTGCAGCCTTGTACCTGGGCATTTTTAATACTTGCAACAATGTACTTTAGTAGTTTACCTACTTGTAACCATGTAGGTAAGAGGTTTACCCTCTTGCAGCTATTATTTTAGCAGTTAACCTACTTGCAACCATGTACTTGAGCAGTTTACCCTATTGCAATCATGTAGGTTACCGGTTTACCTACTTGCATCCATGTAGGTTAGCAGTTTATCTACTTGCAACCGTGTACTTAAGCAATTTACCCTCTTGCAACCGTTAATTAGCAGTTTACCCTCTTGTAATCATGTACGTCACCGGATTACCTACTTCCAACCATTTAGGTTAGCAGTTTTCCTACTTTCAACCATGTACTTAAGCAATTTACCCTATTGCAATCATGCAGTGTAGCCTTTTACCGTTTTGCAACCTTGTATTTAAACTCTTTACATGCTAACAACCACGTAGGTTAGCAGTTACACTCTTGTAAGCTTGTATTTAGCAGTTTAACTTCTTGTTAACATGTAGGTTAACAGTTTACCTACTTCCAACCAAGTAGGTTAGCAGTTTACCTACTTGCAACCATGTAGGTTTATAGTGGTTTACCATCTTGCAGGGATTTTTTTAGCAGTTTTCCAACTTGCAATCATGTTCTTAAGTAGTTTACCTTCTTGTAACCATGTAGGTTACAGGATTACCCTCTTGCAGCTTTTATTTTAGCAGTTTACTTACTTGCAACCGTGTACTTAAGCAGTTTACCTTATTGCAATCATGTAGGTTAGCGTTTCACCCTCTTGCAACCGTGTATTTAGCAGTTTACCCTCTTGTAATCATGTACGTTACCGGTTTACCTACTTCCAACCATGTAGGTTAGCAGTTTACCTACTTGCACCCATTTAGGTTAGTGGTTTGCCATCTTGCAGCCTTGTACCTGGGCATTTTTCCTACTTGCAACAATTTACTTTTAAGTAGTTTACCTACTTGCAACCATGTAGGTTAGAGGTTTACCCTCTTGCAATCATGTAGGTTAGCCAGTTTAACTACTTGCATCTATTTAGTTTAGCTGTTTACCTTCTTGCATGCATGTAGTTTAGCATTTTACCCACTTGCAGCCATGTAGGTTAACGGTATACCTCTTACAGCCTTGTTCGTTTGCAGTTTGCCTACTTGCAACCATATGGCTCAGAAGTTCTGCTTTTTTTGTTTGCAATTGTAGGTTTGCAGTGTGACTTCTTCTATCCATGCACATGTAGGTAAGCTGAGTTTACCCTCTTACAACCATGTATTTAAGCAATTTACCCTCTTGCAACCGTGTATTTAGCAGTTTACCCTCTTGTAATCATGTACGTTACCGGTTTACCTACTTCCAACCATGTAGGTTAGCAGTTTACCTACTTGCACCCATGTAGGTTAGAGGTTTACCCTCTTGAAGCTATTATTTTAGCAGTTAACCTACTTGCAACCATGTACTTGAGCAGTTTACCCTATTGCAATCATGTAGGTTACCGGTTTCCCTACTTGCATCCATATAGTTGAGCAATTTAACTACTTGCAACCATGTAGGTTAGCAGTTTATCTACTTGCAACCGTGTACTTAAGCAATTTACCCTCTTGTAACTGTGTTTTTAGCAGTTTACCCTCTTGTAATCATTTACGTTACCGGTTTACCTACTTCCAACCATGTAGGTTAGCAGTTTACCTACTTGCAGCCATTTAGGTTAGTGGTTTACCATCTTGCAGACTTGTACTTTTCCAGTTTGCCAACTTGTAACCATATGGCTCAGAAGTTCTGCTTTTTTTGTTTGCAATTGTAGGTTTGCAGTGTGACTTCTTCTATCCATGCACATTTGGGTAAGCTGAGTTTACCCTCTTACAACCATGTATTTAAGCAATTTACCCTCTTGCAACCGTGTATTTAGCAGTTTAGCCTCTTGTAATCATGTACGTTACCGGTTTACCTACTTCCAACCATGTAGTTTAGCAGTTTACCTACTAGCACCCATTTAGGTGAGTGGTTTACCATCTTGCAGCCTTGAACCTGGCCATTTTTCATACTTGCAACAATGTACTTAAATAGTTTACCTACTTGTAACCATGTAGGTAAGAGGTTTACCCTCTTGCAGCTATTATTTTAGCAGTTAACCTACTTGCAACCATGTACTTGAGCAGTTTACCCTATTGCAATCATGTAGGTTACCGGTTTACGTACTTGCATCCATGTAGGTTAGCAGTTTATCTACTTGCAACCGTGTACTTAAGCAATTTACCCTCTTGCAACCGTGTATTTAGCAGTTTACCCTCTTGTAATCATGTACGTTACCGGTTTACCTACTTCCAACCATGTAGGTTAGCAGTTTACCTACTTGCACCCATTTAGGTTAGTGGTTTACCATCTTGCAGCCTTGTACCTGGCCATTTTTCCTACTTGCAACAATGTACTTGTAAGTAGTTTACCTACTTGCAACCATGAAGGTTAGAGGTTTACCCTCTTGCAGCTATTATTTTAGCAGTTAACCTACTTGCAACCATGTACTTGAGCAGTTTACCCTATTGCAATCATGTAGGTTTCCGGTTTACCTACTTGCATCCATATAGTTGAGCAATTTACCTACTTTGCAACCATGTAGGTAAGCAGTTTACCTGCTTGGAACCATGTAGGTTTCTTGTTTACCATCGTGCAGGTATTTTGTTAGCAGTTTTCCTACTTTTAACCATGTACTTAAGCAATTTACCCTATTGCAATCATGCAGTTTAGCCTTTTACGGTTTTGCACGATTGTATTTAAACTCTTTACATGCTTGCAACCATGTAGGTTAGCAGTTACCCTCTTGTAACCATGTATTAAGCAGTTTAACCTCTTGTTATCATGTACGTTACCGGTTTACCTACTTCCAACCATGTAGTTTAGCAGTTTTCCTACTAGCACCCATTTAGGTGAGTGGTTTACCATCTTGTAGCCTTGTACCTGGGAATTTTTCCTACTTGCAACCATGTATTTTTAAGTAGTTTACCTACTTGCAACCATGTAGGTTAGAGGTTTACCTACTTGCAACTGTGTACTTAAGCAATTTACCCTCTTGCAACCGTTAATTAGCAGTTTACCCTCTTGTAATCATGTACGTCACCGGATTATCTACTTCCAACCATTTAGGTTAGCAGTTTTCCTACTTTCAACCATGTACTTAAGCAATTTACCCTATTGCAATCATGCAGTGTAGCCTTTTACCGTTTTGCAACCTTGTATTTAAACTCTTTACATGCTAACAACCACGTAGGTTAGCAGTTACACTCTTGTAAGCTTGTATTTAGCAGTTTAACTTCTTGTTAACATGTAGGTTAACAGTTTACCTACTTCCAACCAAGTAGGTTAGCAGTTTACCTACTTGCAACCATGTAGGTTTATAGTGGTTTACCATCTTGCAGGGATTTTTTTTAGCAGTTTTCCAACTTGCAATCATGTTCTGAAGTAGTTTACCTTCTTGTAACCATGTAGGTTACAGGATTACCCTCTTGCAGCTTTTATTTTAGCAGTTTACTTACTTGCAACCGTGTACTTAAGCAGTTTACCTTATTGCAATCATGTAGGTTAGCGTTTCACCCTCTTGCAACCGTGTATTTAGCAGTTTACCCTCTTGTAATCATGTACGTTACCGGTTTACCTACTTCCAACCATGTAGGTTAGCAGTTTACCTACTTGCACCCATTTAGGTTAGTGGTTTGCCATCTTGCAGCCTTGTACCTGGGCATTTTTCCTACTTGCAACAATTTACTTTTAAGTAGTTTACCTACTTGCAACCATGTAGGTTAGAGGTTTACCCTCTTGCAATCATGTAGGTTAGCCAGTTTAACTACTTGCATCTATTTAGTTTAGCTGTTTACCTTCTTGCATGCATGTAGTTTAGCATTTTACCCACTTGCAGCCATGTAGGTTAACGGTATACCTCTTACAGCCTTGTTCGTTTGCAGTTTGCCTACTTGCAACCATATGGCTCAGAAGTTCTGCTTTTTTTGTTTGCAATTGTAGGTTTGCAGTGTGACTTCTTCTATCCATGCACATGTAGGTAAGCTGAGTTTACCCTCTTACAACCATGTATTTAAGCAATTTACCCTCTTGCAACCGTGTATTTAGCAGTTTAGCCTCTTGTAATCATGTACGTTACCGGTTTACCTACTTCCAACCATGTAGGTTAGCAGTTTACCTACTTGCACCCATGTAGGTTAGAGGTTTACCCTCTTGAAGCTATTATTTTAGCAGTTAACCTACTTGCAACCATGTACTTGAGCAGTTTACCCTATTGCAATCATGTAGGTTACCGGTTTCCCTACTTGCATCCATATAGTTGAGCAATTTAACTACTTGCAACCATGTAGGTTAGCAGTTTATCTACTTGCAACCGTGTACTTAAGCAATTTACCCTCTTGTAACTGTGTTTTTAGCAGTTTACCCTCTTGTAATCATTTACGTTACCGGTTTACCTACTTCCAACCATGTAGGTTAGCAGTTTACCTACTTGCAGCCATTTAGGTTAGTGGTTTACCATCTTGCAGACTTGTACTTTTCCAGTTTGCCAACTTGTAACCATATGGCTCAGAAGTTCTGCTTTTTTTGTTTGCAATTGTAGGTTTGCAGTGTGACTTCTTCTATCCATGCACATTTGGGTAAGCTGAGTTTGCCCTCTTACAACCATGTATTTAAGCAATTTACCCTCTTGCAACCGTGTATTTAGCAGTTTAGCCTCTTGTAATCATGTACGTTACCGGTTTACCTACTTCCAACCATGTAGTTTAGCAGTTTACCTACTAGCACCCATTTAGGTGAGTGGTTTACCATCTTGCAGCCTTGTACCTGGCCATTTTTCATACTTGCAACAATGTACTTAAATAGTTTACCTACTTGTACCCATGTAGGTAAGAGGTTTACCCTCTTGCAGCTATTATTTTAGCAGTTAACCTACTTGCAACCATGTACTTGAGCAGTTTACCCTATTGCAATCATGTAGGTTACCGGTTTACCTACTTGCATCCATGTAGGTTAGCAGTTTATCTACTTGCAACCGTGTACTTAAGCAATTTACCCTCTTGCAACCGTGTATTTAGCAGTTTACCCTCTTGTAATCATGTACGTTACCGGTTTACCTACTTCCAACCATGTAGGTTAGCAGTTTACCTACTTGCACCCATTTAGGTTAGTGGTTTACCATCTTGCAGCCTTGTACCTGGCCATTTTTCCTACTTGCAACAATGTACTTGTAAGTAGTTTACCTTCTTGTAACCATGTAGGTTACAGGATTACCCTCTTGCAGCTTTTATTTTAGCAGTTTACTTACTTGCAACCGTGTACTTAAGCAGTTTACCTTATTGCAATCATGTAGGTTAGCGTTTCACCCTCTTGCAACCGTGTATTTAGCAGTTTACCCTCTTTTAATCATGTACGTTACCGGTTTACCTACTTCCAACCATGTAGGTTAGCAGTTTACCTACTTGCACCCATTTAGGTTAGTGGTTTGCCATCTTGCAGCCTTGTACCTGGGCATTTTTCCTACTTGCAACAATTTACTTTTAAGTAGTTTACCTACTTGCAACCATGTAGGTTAGAGGTTTACCCTCTTGCAATCATGTAGGTTAGCCAGTTTAACTACTTGCATCTATTTAGTTTAGCTGTTTACCTTCTTGCATGCATGTAGTTTAGCATTTTACCCACTTGCAGCCATGTAGGTTAACGGTATACCTCTTACAGCCTTGTTCGTTTGCAGTTTGCCTACTTGCAACCATATGGCTCAGAAGTTCTGCTTTTTTTGTTTGCAATTGTAGGTTTGCAGTGTGACTTCTTCTATCCATGCACATGTAGGTAAGCTGAGTTTACCCTCTTACAACCATGTATTTAAGCAATTTACCCTCTTGCAACCGTGTATTTAGCAGTTTACCCTCTTGTAATCATGTACGTTACCGGTTTACCTACTTCCAACCATGTAGGTTAGCAGTTTACCTACTTGCACCCATGTAGGTTAGAGGTTTACCTACTTGCAACTGTGTACTTAAGCAATTTACCCTCTTGCAACCGTTAATTAGCAGTTTACCCTCTTGTAATCATGTACGTCACCGGATTATCTACTTCCAACCATTTAGGTTAGCAGTTTTCCTACTTTCAACCATGTACTTAAGCAATTTACCCTATTGCAATCATGCAGTGTAGCCTTTTACCGTTTTGCAACCTTGTATTTAAACTCTTTACATGCTAACAACCACGTAGGTTAGCAGTTACACTCTTGTAAGCTTGTATTTAGCAGTTTAACTTCTTGTTAACATGTAGGTTAACAGTTTACCTACTTCCAACCAAGTAGGTTAGCAGTTTACCTACTTGCAACCATGTAGGTTTATAGTGGTTTACCATCTTGCAGGGATTTTTTTAGCAGTTTTCCAACTTGCAATCATGTTCTTAAGTAGTTTACCTTCTTGTAACCATGTAGGTTACAGGATTACCCTCTTGCAGCTTTTATTTTAGCAGTTTACTTACTTGCAACCGTGTACTTAAGCAGTTTACTTTATTGCAATCATGTAGGTTAGCGTTTCACCCTCTTGCAACCGTGTATTTAGCAGTTTACCCTCTTGTAATCATGTACGTTACCGGTTTACCTACTTCCAACCATGTAGGTTAGCAGTTTACCTACTTGCACCCATTTAGGTTAGTGGTTTGCCATCTTGCAGCCTTGTACCTGGGCATTTTTCCTACTTGCAACAATTTACTTTTAAGTAGTTTACCTACTTGCAACCATGTAGGTTAGAGGTTTACCCTCTTGCAATCATGTAGGTTAGCCAGTTTAACTACTTGCATCTATTTAGTTTAGCTGTTTACCTTCTTGCATGCATGTAGTTTAGCATTTTACCCACTTGCAGCCATGTAGGTTAACGGTATACCTCTTACAGCCTTGTTCGTTTGCAGTTTGCCTACTTGCAACCATATGGCTCAGAAGTTCTGCTTTTTTTGTTTGCAATTGTAGGTTTGCAGTGTGACTTCTTCTATCCATGCACATGTAGGTAAGCTGAGTTTACCCTCTTACAACCATGTATTTAAGCAATTTACCCTCTTGCAACCGTGTATTTAGCAGTTTACCCTCTTGTAATCATGTACGTTACCGGTTTACCTACTTCCAACCATGTAGGTTAGCAGTTTACCTACTTGCACCCATGTAGGTTAGAGGTTTACCCTCTTGAAGCTATTATTTTAGCAGTTAACCTACTTGCAACCATGTACTTGAGCAGTTTACCCTATTGCAATCATGTAGGTTACCGGTTTCCCTACTTGCATCCATATAGTTGAGCAATTTAACTACTTGCAACCATGTAGGTTAGCAGTTTATCTACTTGCAACCGTGTACTTAAGCAATTTACCCTCTTGTAACTGTGTTTTTAGCAGTTTACCCTCTTGTAATCATTTACGTTACCGGTTTACCTACTTCCAACCATGTAGGTTAGCAGTTTACCTACTTGCAGCCATTTAGGTTAGTGGTTTACCATCTTGCAGACTTGTACTTTTCCAGTTTGCCAACTTGTAACCATATGGCTCAGAAGTTCTGCTTTTTTTGTTTGCAATTGTAGGTTTGCAGTTTGACTTCTTCTATCCATGCACATTTGGGTAAGCTGAGTTTACCCTCTTACAACCATGTATTTAAGCAATTTACCCTCTTGCAACCGTGTATTTAGCAGTTTAGCCTCTTGTAATCATGTACGTTACCGGTTTACCTACTTCCAACCATGTAGTTTAGAAGTTTACCTACTAGCACCCATTTAGGTGAGTGGTTTACCATCTTGCAGCCTTGTACCTGGCCATTTTTCATACTTGCAACAATGTACTTAAATAGTTTACCTACTTGTAACCATGTAGGTAAGAGGTTTACCCTCTTGCAGCTATTATTTTAGCAGTTAACCTACTTGCAACCATGTACTTTAGCAGTTTACCCTATTGCAATCATGTAGGTTACCGGTTTACCTACTTGCATCCATGTAGGTTAGCAGTTTATCTACTTGCAACCGTGTACTTAAGCAATTTACCCTCTTGCAACCGTGTATTTAGCAGTTTACCCTCTTGTAATCATGTACGTTACCGGTTTACCTACTTCCAACCATGTAGGTTAGCAGTTTACCTACTTGCACCCATTTAGGTTAGTGGTTTACCATCTTGCAGCCTTGTACCTGGCCATTTTTCCTACTTGCAACAATGTACTTGTAAGTAGTTTACCTACTTGCAACCATGAAGGTTAGAGGTTTACCCTCTTGCAGCTATTATTTTAGCAGTTAACCTACTTGCAACCATGTACTTGAGCAGTTTACCCTATTGCAATCATGTAGGTTTCCGGTTTACCTACTTGCATCCATATAGTTGAGCAATTTACCTACTTTGCAACCATGTAGGTAAGCAGTTTACCTGCTTGGAACCATGTAGGTTACTTGTTTACCATCGTGCAGGTATTTTGTTAGCAGTTTTCCTACTTTTTAGCATGTACTTAAGCAATTTACCCTATTGCAATCATGCAGTTTAGCCTTTTACGGTTTTGCACGATTGTATTTAAACTCTTTACATGCTTGCAACCATGTAGGTTAGCAGTTACCCTCTTGTAACCATGTATTAAGCAGTTTAACCTCTTGTTATCATGTACGTTACCGGTTTACCTACTTCCAACCATGTAGTTTAGCAGTTTACCTACTAGCACCCATTTAGGTGAGTGGTTTACCATCTTGCAGCCTTGTACCTGGGAATTTTTCCTACTTGCAACCATGTATTTTTAAGTAGTTTACCTACTTGCAACCATGTAGGTTAGAGGTTTACCTACTTGTAACTGTGTACTTAAGCAATTTACCCTCTTGCAACCGTTAATTAGCAGTTTACCCTCTTGTAATCATGTACGTCACCGGATTATCTACTTCCAACCATTTAGGTTAGCAGTTTTCCTACTTTCAACCATGTACTTAAGCAATTTACCCTATTGCAATCATGCAGTGTAGCCTTTTACCGTTTTGCAACCTTGTATTTAAACTCTTTACATGCTAACAACCACGTAGGTTAGCAGTTACACTCTTGTAAGCTTGTATTTAGCAGTTTAACTTCTTGTTAACATGTAGGTTAACAGTTTACCTACTTCCAACCAAGTAGGTTAGCAGTTTACCTACTTGCAACCATGTAGGTTTATAGTGGTTTACCATCTTGCAGGGATTTTTTTTAGCAGTTTTCCAACTTGCAATCATGTTCTGAAGTAGTTTACCTTCTTGTAACCATGTAGGTTACAGGATTACCCTCTTGCAGCTTTTATTTTAGCAGTTTACTTACTTGCAACCGTGTACTTAAGCAGTTTACCTTATTGCAATCATGTAGGTTAGCGTTTTACCCTCTTGCAACCGTGTATTTAGCAGTTTACCCTCTTGTAATCATGTACGTTACCGGTTTACCTACTTCCAACCATGTAGGTTAGCAGTTTACCTACTTGCACCCATTTAGGTTAGTGGTTTGCCATCTTGCAGCCTTGTACCTGGGCATTTTTCCTACTTGCAACAATTTACTTTTAAGTAGTTTACCTACTTGCAACCATGTAGGTTAGAGGTTTACCCTCTTGCAATCATGTAGGTTAGCCAGTTTAACTACTTGCATCTATTTAGTTTAGCTGTTAACCTTCTTGCATGCATGTAGTTTAGCATTTTACCCACTTGCAGCCATGTAGGTTAACGGTATACCTCTTACAGCCTTGTTCGTTTGCAGTTTGCCTACTTGCAACCATATGGCTCAGAAGTTCTGCTTTTTTTGTTTGCAATTGTAGGTTTGCAGTGTGACTTCTTCTATCCATGCACATGTAGGTAAGCTGAGTTTACCCTCTTACAACCATGTATTTAAGCAATTTACCCTCTTGCAACCATGTATTTAGCAGTTTAGCCTCTTGTAATCATGTACGTTACCGGTTTACCTACTTCCAACCATGTAGGTTAGCAGTTTACCTACTTGCACCCATGTAGGTTAGAGGTTTACCCTCTTGAAGCTATTATTTTAGCAGTTAACCTACTTGCAACCATGTACTTGAGCAGTTTACCCTATTGCAATCATGTAGGTTTCCGGTTTACCTACTTGCATCCATATAGTTGAGCAATTTACCTACTTTGCAACCATGTAGGTAAGCAGTTTACCTGCTTGGAACCATGTAGGTTACTTGTTTACCATCGTGCAGGTATTTTGTTAGCAGTTTTCCTACTTTTAACCATGTACTTAAGCAATTTACCCTATTGCAATCATGCAGTTTAGCCTTTTACGGTTTTGCACGATTGTATTTAAACTCTTTACATGCTTGCAACCATGTAGGTTAGCAGTTACCCTCTTGTAACCATGTATTAAGCAGTTTAACCTCTTGTTATCATGTACGTTACCGGTTTACCTACTTCCAACCATGTAGTTTAGCAGTTTACCTACTAGCACCCATTTAGGTGAGTGGTTTACCATCTTGCAGCCTTGTACCTTGGAATTTTTCCTACTTGCAACCATGTATTTTTAAGTAGTTTACCTACTTGCAACCATGTAGGTTAGAGGTTTACCTACTTGCAACTGTGTACTTAAGCAATTTACCCTCTTGCAACCGTTAATTAGCAGTTTACCCTCTTGTAATCATGTACGTCACCGGATTATCTACTTCCAACCATTTAGGTTAGCAGTTTTCCTACTTTCAACCATGTACTTAAGCAATTTACCCTATTGCAATCATGCAGTGTAGCCTTTTACCGTTTTGCAACCTTGTATTTAAACTCTTTACATGCTAACAACCACGTAGGTTAGCAGTTACACTCTTGTAAGCTTGTATTTAGCAGTTTAACTTCTTGTTAACATGTAGGTTAACAGTTTACCTACTTCCAACCAAGTAGGTTAGCAGTTTACCTACTTGCAACCATGTAGGTTTATAGTGGTTTACCATCTTGCAGGGATTTTTTTTAGCAGTTTTCCAACTTGCAATCATGTTCTTAAGTAGTTTACCTTCTTGTAACCATGTAGGTTACAGGATTACCCTCTTGCAGCTTTTATTTTAGCAGTTTACTTACTTGCAACCGTGTACTTAAGCAGTTTACCTTATTGCAATCATGTAGGTTAGCGTTTTACCCTCTTGCAACCGTGTATTTAGCAGTTTACCCTCTTGTAATCATGTACGTTACCGGTTTACCTACTTCCAACCATGTAGTTTAGCAGTTTACCTACTAGCACCCATTTAGGTGAGTGGTTTACCATCTTGCAGCCTTGTACCTGGCCATTTTTCATACTTGCAACAATGTACTTAAATAGTTTACCTACTTGTAACCATGTAGGTAAGAGGTTTACCCTCTTGCAGCTATTATTTTAGCAGTTAACCTACTTGCAACCATGTACTTGAGCAGTTTACCCTATTGCAATCATGTAGGTTACCGGTTTACCTACTTGCATCCATGTAGGTTAGCAGTTTATCTACTTGCAACCGTGTACTTAAGCAATTTACCCTCTTGCAACCGTGTATTTAGCAGTTTACCCTCTTGTAATCATGTACGTTACCGGTTTACCTACTTCCAACCATGTAGGTTAGCAGTTTACCTACTTGCACCCATTTAGGTTAGTGGTTTACCATCTTGCAGCCTTGTACCTGGCCATTTTTCCTACTTGCAACAATGTACTTGTAAGTAGTTTACCTACTTGCAACCATGAAGGTTAGAGGTTTACCCTCTTGCAGCTATTATTTTAGCAGTTAACCTACTTGCAACCATGTACTTGAGCAGTTTACCCTATTGCAATCATGTAGGTTTCCGGTTTACCTACTTGCATCCATATAGTTGAGCAATTTACCTACTTTGCAACCATGTAGGTAAGCAGTTTACCTGCTTGGAACCATGTAGGTTACTTGTTTACCATCGTGCAGGTATTTTGTTAGCAGTTTTCCTACTTTTAACCATGTACTTAAGCAATTTACCCTATTGCAATCATGCAGTTTAGCCTTTTACGGTTTTGCACGATTGTATTTAAACTCTTTACATGCTTGCAACCATGTAGGTTAGCAGTTACCCTCTTGTAACCATGTATTAAGCAGTTTAACCTCTTGTTATCATGTACGTTACCGGTTTACCTACTTCCAACCATGTAGTTTAGCAGTTTACCTACTAGCACCCATTTAGGTGAGTGGTTTACCATCTTGCAGCCTTGTACCTGGGAATTTTTCCTACTTGCAACCATGTATTTTTAAGTTGTTTACCTACTTGCAACCATGTAGGTTAGAGGTTTACCTACTTGCAACTGTGTACTTAAGCAATTTACCCTCTTGCAACCGTTAATTAGCAGTTTACCCTCTTGTAATCATGTACGTCACCGGATTATCTACTTCCAACCATTTAGGTTAGCAGTTTTCCTACTTTCAACCATGTACTTAAGCAATTTACCCTATTGCAATCATGCAGTGTAGCCTTTTACCGTTTTGCAACCTTGTATTTAAACTCTTTACATGCTAACAACCACGTAGGTTAGCAGTTACACTCTTGTAAGCTTGTATTTAGCAGTTTAACTTCTTGTTAACATGTAGGTTAACAGTTTACCTACTTCCAACCAAGTAGGTTAGCAGTTTACCTACTTGCAACCATGTAGGTTTATAGTGGTTTACCATCTTGCAGGGATTTTTTTTAGCAGTTTTCCAACTTGCAATCATGTTCTGAAGTAGTTTACCTTCTTGTAACCATGTAGGTTACAGGATTACCCTCTTGCAGCTTTTATTTTAGCAGTTTACTTACTTGCAACCGTGTACTTAAGCAGTTTACCTTATTGCAATCATGTAGGTTAGCGTTTCACCCTCTTGCAACCGTGTATTTAGCAGTTTACCCTCTTGTAATCATGTACGTTACCGGTTTACCTACTTCCAACCATGTAGGTTAGCAGTTTACCTACTTGCACCCATTTAGGTTAGTGGTTTGCCATCTTGCAGCCTTGTACCTGGGCATTTTTCCTACTTGCAACAATTTACTTTTAAGTAGTTTACCTACTTGCAACCATGTAGGTTAGAGGTTTACCCTCTTGCAATCATGTAGGTTAGCCAGTTTAACTACTTGCATCTATTTAGTTTAGCTGTTTACCTTCTTGCATGCATGTAGTTTAGCATTTTACCCACTTGCAGCCATGTACGTTAACGGTATACCTCTTACAGCCTTGTTCGTTTGCAGTTTGCCTACTTGCAACCATATGGCTCAGAAGTTCTGCTTTTTTTGTTTGCAATTGTAGGTTTGCAGTGTGACTTCTTCTATCCATGCACATATAGGTAAGCTGAGTTTACCCTCTTACAACCATGTATTTAAGCAATTTACCCTCTTGCAACCGTGTATTTAGCAGTTTAGCCTCTTGTAATCATGTACGTTACCGGTTTACCTACTTCCAACCATGTAGGTTAGCAGTTTACCTACTTGCACCCATGTAGGTTAGAGGTTTACCCTCTTGAAGCTATTATTTTAGCAGTTAACCTACTTGCAACCATGTACTTGAGCAGTTTACCCTATTGCAATCATGTAGGTTACCGGTTTCCCTACTTGCATCCATATAGTTGAGCAATTTAACTACTTGCAACCATGTAGGTTAGCAGTTTATCTACTTGCAACCGTGTACTTAAGCAATTTACCCTCTTGTAACTGTGTTTTTAGCAGTTTACCCTCTTGTAATCATGTACGTTACCGGATTACCTACTTCCAACCATGTAGGTTAGCAGTTTACCTACTTGCACCCATTTAGGTTAGTGGTTTACCATCTTGCAGCCTTGTACCTGGCCATTTTTCCTACTTGCAACAATGTACTTGTAAGTAGTTTACCTACTTGCAACCATGAAGGTTAGAGGTTTACCCTCTTGCAGCTATTATTTTAGCAGTTAACCTACTTGCAACCATGTACTTGAGCAGTTTACCCTATTGCAATCATGTAGGTTTCCGGTTTACCTACTTGCATCCATATAGTTGAGCAATTTACCTACTTTGCAACCATGTAGGTAAGCAGTTTACCTGCTTGGAACCATGTAGGTTACTTGTTTACCATCGTGCAGGTATTTTGTTACCAGTTTTCCTACTTTTAACCATGTACTTAAGCAATTTACCCTATTGCAATCATGCAGTTTAGCCTTTTACGGTTTTGCACGATTGTATTTAAACTCTTTACATGCTTGCAACCATGTAGGTTAGCAGTTACCCTCTTGTAACCATGTATTAAGCAGTTTAACCTCTTGTTATCATGTACGTTACCGGTTTACCTACTTCCAACCATGTAGTTTAGCAGTTTACCTACTAGCACCCATTTAGGTGAGTGGTTTACCATCTTGCAGCCTTGTACCTGGGAATTTTTCCTACTTGCAACCATGTATTTTTAAGTAGTTTACCTACTTGCAACCATGTAGGTTAGAGGTTTACCTACTTGCAACTGTGTACTTAAGCAATTTACCCTCTTGCAACCGTTAATTAGCAGTTTACCCTCTTGTAATCATGTACGTCACCGGATTATCTACTTCCAACCATTTAGGTTAGCAGTTTTCCTACTTTCAACCATGTACTTAAGCAATTTACCCTATTGCAATCATGCAGTGTAGCCTTTTACCGTTTTGCAACCTTGTATTTAAACTCTTTACATGCTAACAACCACGTAGGTTAGCAGTTACACTCTTGTAAGCTTGTATTTAGCAGTTTAACTTCTTGTTAACATGTAGGTTAACAGTTTACCTACTTCCAACCAAGTAGGTTAGCAGTTTACCTACTTGCAACCATGTAGGTTTATAGTGGTTTACCATCTTGCAGGGATTTTTTTAGCAGTTTTCCAACTTGCAATCATGTTCTTAAGTAGTTTACCTTCTTGTAACCATGTAGGTTACAGGATTACCCTCTTGCAGCTTTTATTTTAGCAGTTTACTTACTTGCAACCGTGTACTTAAGCAGTTTACCTTATTGCAATCATGTAGGTTAGCGTTTCACCCTCTTGCAACCGTGTATTTAGCAGTTTACCCTCTTGTAATCATGTACGTTACCGGTTTACCTACTTCCAACCATGTAGGTTAGCAGTTTACCTACTTGCACCCATTTAGGTTAGTGGTTTGCCATCTTGCAGCCTTGTACCTGGGCATTTTTCCTACTTGCAACAATTTACTTTTAAGTAGTTTACCTACTTGCAACCATGTAGGTTAGAGGTTTACCCTCTTGCAATCATGTAGGTTAGCCAGTTTAACTACTTGCATCTATTTAGTTTAGCTGTTTACCTTCTTGCATGCATGTAGTTTAGCATTTTACCCACTTGCAGCCATGTAGGTTAACGGTATACCTCTTACAGCCTTGTTCGTTTGCAGTTTGCCTACTTGCAACCATATGGCTCAGAAGTTCTGCTTTTTTTGTTTGCAATTGTAGGTTTGCAGTGTGACTTCTTCTATCCATGCACATGTAGGTAAGCTGAGTTTACCCTCTTACAACCATGTATTTAAGCAATTTACCCTCTTGCAACCGTGTATTTAGCAGTTTAGCCTCTTGTAATCATGTACGTTACCGGTTTACCTACTTCCAACCATGTAGGTTAGCAGTTTACCTACTTGCACCCATGTAGGTTAGAGGTTTACCCTCTTGAAGCTATTATTTTAGCAGTTAACCTACTTGCAACCATGTACTTGAGCAGTTTACCCTATTGCAATCATGTAGGTTACCGGTTTCCCTACTTGCATCCATATAGTTGAGCAATTTAACTACTTGCAACCATGTAGGTTAGCAGTTTATCTACTTGTAACCGTGTACTTAAGCAATTTACCCTCTTGTAACTGTGTTTTTAGCAGTTTACCCTCTTGTAATCATTTACGTTACCGGTTTACCTACTTCCAACCATGTAGGTTAGCAGTTTACCTACTTGCAGCCATTTAGGTTAGTGGTTTACCATCTTGCAGACTTGTACTTTTCCAGTTTGCCAACTTGTAACCATATGGCTCAGAAGTTCTGCTTTTTTTGTTTGCAATTGTAGGTTTGCAGTGTGACTTCTTCTATCCATGCACATTTGGGTAAGCTGAGTTTACCCTCTTACAACCATGTATTTAAGCAATTTACCCTCTTGCAACCGTGTATTTAGCAGTTTAGCCTCTTGTAATCATGTACGTTACCGGTTTACCTACTTCCAACCATGTAGTTTAGCAGTTTACCTACTAGCACCCATTTAGGTGAGTGGTTTACCATCTTGCAGCCTTGTACCTGGTCATTTTTCATACTTGCAACAATGTACTTAAATAGTTTACCTACTTGTAACCATGTAGGTAAGAGGTTTACCCTCTTGCAGCTATTATTTTAGCAGTTAACCTACTTGCAACCATGTACTTGAGCAGTTTACCCTATTGCAATCATGTAGGTTACCGGTTTACCTACTTGCATCCATGTAGGTTAGCAGTTTATCTACTTGCAACCGTGTACTTAAGCAATTTACCCTCTTGCAACCGTGTATTTAGCAGTTTACCCTCTTGTAATCATGTACGTTACCGGTTTACCTACTTCCAACCATGTAGGTTAGCAGTTTACCTACTTGCACCCATTTAGGTTAGTGGTTTACCATCTTGCAGCCTTGTACCTGGCCATTTTTCCTACTTGCAACAATGTACTTGTAAGTAGTTTACCTACTTGCAACCATGAAGGTTAGAGGTTTACCCTCTTGCAGCTATTATTTTAGCAGTTAACCTACTTGCAACCATGTACTTGAGCAGTTTACCCTATTGCAATCATGTAGGTTTCCGGTTTACCTACTTGCATCCATATAGTTGAGCAATTTACCTACTTTGCAACCATGTAGGTAAGCAGTTTAACTGCTTGGAACCATGTAGGTTACTTGTTTACCATCGTGCAGGTATTTTGTTAGCAGTTTTCCTACTTTTAACCATGTACTTAAGCAATTTACCCTATTGCAATCATGCAGTTTAGCCTTTTACGGTTTTGCACGATTGTATTTAAACTCTTTACATGCTTGCAACCATGTAGGTTAGCAGTTACCCTCTTGTAACCATGTATTAAGCAGTTTAACCTCTTGTTATCATGTACGTTACCGGTTTACCTACTTCCAACCATGTAGTTTAGCAGTTTACCTACTAGCACCCATTTAGGTGAGTGGTTTACCATCTTGCAGCCTTGTGCCTGGGAATTTTTCCTACTTGCAACCATGTATTTTTAAGTAGTTTACCTCCTTGCAACCATGTAGGTTAGAGGTTTACCTACTTGCAACTGTGTACTTAAGCAATTTACCCTCTTGCAACCGTTAATTAGCAGTTTACCCTCTTGTAATCATGTACGTCACCGGATTATCTACTTCCAACCATTTAGGTTAGCAGTTTTCCTACTTTCAACCATGTACTTAAGCAATTTACCCTATTGCAATCATGCAGTGTAGCCTTTTACCGTTTTGCAACCTTGTATTTAAACTCTTTACATGCTAACAACCACGTAGGTTAGCAGTTACACTCTTGTAAGCTTGTATTTAGCAGTTTAACTTCTTGTTAACATGTAGGTTAACAGTTTACCTACTTCCAACCAAGTAGGTTAGCAGTTTACCTACTTGCAACCATGTAGGTTTATAGTGGTTTACCATCTTGCAGGGATTTTTTTTAGCAGTTTTCCAACTTGCAATCATGTTCTGAAGTAGTTTACCTTCTTGTAACCATGTAGGTTACAGGATTACCCTCTTGCAGCTTTTATTTTAGCAGTTTACTTACTTGCAACCGTGTACTTAAGCAGTTTACCTTATTGCAATCATGTAGGTTAGCGTTTTACCCTCTTGCAACCGTGTATTTAGCAGTTTACCCTCTTGTAATCATGTACGTTACCGGTTTACCTACTTCCAACCATGTAGGTTAGCAGTTTACCTACTTGCACCCATTTAGGTTAGTGGTTTGCCATCTTGCAGCCTTGTACCTGGGCATTTTTCCTACTTGCAACAATTTACTTTTAAGTAGTTTACCTACTTGCAACCATGTAGGTTAGAGGTTTACCCTCTTGCAATCATGTAGGTTAGCCAGTTTAACTACTTGCATCTATTTAGTTTAGCTGTTTACCTTCTTGCATGCATGTAGTTTAGCATTTTACCCACTTGCAGCCATGTAGGTTAACGGTATACCTCTTACAGCCTTGTTCGTTTGCAGTTTGCCTACTTGCAACCATATGGCTCAGAAGTTCTGCTTTTTTTGTTTGCAATTGTAGGTTTGCAGTGTGACTTCTTCTATCCATGCACATGTAGGTAAGCTGAGTTTACCCTCTTACAACCATGTATTTAAGCAATTTACCCTCTTGCAACCGTGTATTTAGCAGTTTAGCCTCTTGTAATCATGTACGTTACCGGTTTACCTACTTCCAACCATGTAGATTAGCAGTTTACCTACTTGCACCCATTTAGGTTAGTGGTTTACCATCTTGCAGCCTTGTACCTGGGCATTTTTCATACTTGCAACCATGTACTTGAGCAGTTTACCCTATTGCAATCATGTAGGTTACCAGTTTCCATACTTGCATCCATATAGTTGAGCAATTTACCTACTTGCAACCATGTAAGTTAGCAGTTTATCTACTTGCAACCGTGTACTTAAGCAATTTACCCTCTTGTAACCGTGTATTAAGCAGTTTACCCTCTTGTTATCATGTACGTTACCGGTTTACCTACTTCCAACCATGTAGGTTAGCAGTTTACCTACTTGCACCCATTTAGGTTAGTGGTTTACCATCTTGCAGCCTTGTACCTGGACATTTTTCATACTTGGAACAATGTACTTAAGTAGTTTACGTACTTGTAACCATGTAGGTAAGAGGTTTACCCTCTTGTAGCTATTATTTTAGCAGTTAACCTACTTGCAACCATGTACTTGAGCAGTTTACCCTATTGCAATCATGTAGGTTACCGGTTTACCTACTCGCATCCGAATAGTTGAGCAATTTACCTACTTGCAACCCTGTAAGTTAGCAGTTTATCTACTTGCAACCGTGTACTTAAGCAATTTACCCTCTTGTAACCGTGTATTAAGCAGTTTACCCTCTTGTAATCAAGTACGTTACCGGTTTACCTACTTCCAACCATGTAGGTTAGCAGTTTACCTACTTGCAGCCATTTAGGTTAGTGGTTTACCATCTTGCAGCCTTGTACCTGGCCATTTTTCCTACTTGCAACAATTTTCTTTTAAGTAGTTTACCTACTTGCAACCATGTAGGTTACAGGTTTACCCTCTTGCAGCAATTATTTTAGGAGTTAACCTACTTGCAACCATGTACTTGAGCAGTTTACCCTATTGTAATCATGTAGGTTACCAGTTTACCTACTTGCATCCATATAGTTGAGCAATTTACCTACTTGCAACCATGTAAGTTAGCAGTTTATCTACTTGCAACCGTGTACTTAAGCAATTTACCCTCTTGTAACCGTGTATTAAGCAGTTTACCCTCTTGTAATCATGTACGTTACCGGTTTACCTACTTCCAACCATGTAGGTTAGCAGTTTACCTACTTGCACCCATTTAGGTTAGTGGTTTACCATCTTGCAGCCTTGTACCTGGACATTTTTTATACTTGGAACAATGTACTTAAGTAGTTTACGTACTTGTAACCATGTACTTGAGCAGTTTACCCTATTGCAATCATGTAGGTTACCGGTTTACCTACTCGCATCCGAATAGTTGAGCAATTTACCTACTTGCAACCCTGTAAGTTAGCAGTTTATCTACTTGCAACCGTGTACTTAAGCAATTTACCCTCTTGTAACCGTGTATTAATCAGTTTACCCTATTGTAATCAAGTACGTTACCGGTTTACCTACTTCCAACCATGTAGGTTAGCAGTTTACCTACTTGCAGCCATTTAGGTTAGTGGTTTACCATCTTGCAGCCTTGTACCTGGCCATTTTTCGTACTTGCAACAATTTTCTTTTAAGTAGTTTACCTACTTGCAACCATGTAGGTTACAGGTTTACCCTCTTGCAGCAATTATTTTAGCAGTTAACCTACTTGCAACCATGTACTTGAGCAGTTTACCCTATTGCAATCATGTAGGTTACCAGTTTACCTACTTGCATCCATATAGTTGAGCAATTTACCTACTTGCAACCCTGTAAGTTAGCAGTTTATCTACTTGCAACCGTGTACTTAAGCAATTTACCCTCTTGTAACCGTGTATTAAACAGTTTACCCTCTTGTAATCATGTACTTTACCGGTTTACCTACTTCCAACCATGTAGGTTAGCAGTTTACCTTATAACAATCATGTAGGTAAGCGTTTTACCCTCTTGCAACCATGTATTTAGCAGTTTAGCCTCTTGTAATCATGTACGTTACCGGTTTACCTACTTCCAACCATGTAGTTTAGCAGTTTACCTACTAGCACCCATTTAGGTGAGTGGTTTACCATCTTGCAGCCTTGTACCTGGGCATTTTTAATACTTGCAACAATGTACTTTAGTAGTTTACCTACTTGTAACCATGTAGGTAAGAGGTTTACCCTCTTGCAGCTATTATTTTAGCAGTTAACCTACTTGCAACCATGTACTTGAGCAGTTTACCCTATTGCAATCATGTAGGTTACCGGTTTACCTACTTGCATCCATGTAGGTTAGCAGTTTATCTACTTGCAACCGTGTACTTAAGCAATTTACCCTCTTGCAACCGTTAATTAGCAGTTTACCCTCTTGTAATCATGTACGTCACCGGATTACCTACTTCCAACCATTTAGGTTAGCAGTTTTCCTACTTTCAACCATGTACTTAAGCAATTTACCCTATTGCAATCATGCAGTGTAGCCTTTTACCGTTTTGCAACCTTGTATTTAAACTCTTTACATGCTAACAACCACGTAGGTTAGCAGTTACACTCTTGTAAGCTTGTATTTAGCAGTTTAACTTCTTGTTAACATGTAGGTTAACAGTTTACCTACTTCCAACCAAGTAGGTTAGCAGTTTACCTACTTGCAACCATGTAGGTTTATAGTGGTTTACCATCTTGCAGGGATTTTTTTAGCAGTTTTCCAACTTGCAATCATGTTCTTAAGTAGTTTACCTTCTTGTAACCATGTAGGTTACAGGATTACCCTCTTGCAGCTTTTATTTTAGCAGTTTACTTACTTGCAACCGTGTACTTAAGCAGTTTACCTTATTGCAATCATGTAGGTTAGCGTTTCACCCTCTTGCAACCGTGTATTTAGCAGTTTACCCTCTTGTAATCATGTACGTTACCGGTTTACCTACTTCCAACCATGTAGGTTAGCAGTTTACCTACTTGCACCCATTTAGGTTAGTGGTTTGCCATCTTGCAGCCTTGTACCTGGGCATTTTTCCTACTTGCAACAATTTACTTTTAAGTAGTTTACCTACTTGCAACCATGTAGGTTAGAGGTTTACCCTCTTGCAATCATGTAGGTTAGCCAGTTTAACTACTTGCATCTATTTAGTTTAGCTGTTTACCTTCTTGCATGCATGTAGTTTAGCATTTTACCCACTTGCAGCCATGTAGGTTAACGGTATACCTCTTACAGCCTTGTTCGTTTGCAGTTTGCCTACTTGCAACCATATGGCTCAGAAGTTCTGCTTTTTTTGTTTGCAATTGTAGGTTTGCAGTGTGACTTCTTCTATCCATGCACATGTAGGTAAGCTGAGTTTACCCTCTTACAACCATGTATTTAAGCAATTTACCCTCTTGCAACCGTGTATTTAGCAGTTTACCCTCTTGTAATCATGTACGTTACCGGTTTACCTACTTCCAACCATGTAGGTTAGCAGTTTACCTACTTGCACCCATGTAGGTTAGAGGTTTACCCTCTTGAAGCTATTATTTTAGCAGTTAACCTACTTGCAACCATGTACTTGAGCAGTTTACCCTATTGCAATCATGTAGGTTACCGGTTTCCCTACTTGCATCCATATAGTTGAGCAATTTAACTACTTGCAACCATGTAGGTTAGCAGTTTATCTACTTGCAACCGTGTACTTAAGCAATTTACCCTCTTGTAACTGTGTTTTTAGCAGTTTACCCTCTTGTAATCATTTACGTTACCGGTTTACCTACTTCCAACCATGTAGGTTAGCAGTTTACCTACTTGCAGCCATTTAGGTTAGTGGTTTACCATCTTGCAGACTTGTACTTTTCCAGTTTGCCAACTTGTAACCATATGGCTCAGAAGTTCTGCTTTTTTTGTTTGCAATTGTAGGTTTGCAGTGTGACTTCTTCTATCCATGCACATTTGGGTAAGCTGAGTTTACCCTCTTACAACCATGTATTTAAGCAATTTACCCTCTTGCAACCGTGTATTTAGCAGTTTAGCCTCTTGTAATCATGTACGTTACCGGTTTACCTACTTCCAACCATGTAGTTTAGCAGTTTACCTACTAGCACCCATTTAGGTGAGTGGTTTACCATCTTGCAGCCTTGAACCTGGCCATTTTTCATACTTGCAACAATGTACTTAAATAGTTTACCTACTTGTAACCATGTAGGTAAGAGGTTTACCCTCTTGCAGCTATTATTTTAGCAGTTAACCTACTTGCAACCATGTACTTGAGCAGTTTACCCTATTGCAATCATGTAGGTTACCGGTTTACGTACTTGCATCCATGTAGGTTAGCAGTTTATCTACTTGCAACCGTGTACTTAAGCAATTTACCCTCTTGCAACCGTGTATTTAGCAGTTTACCCTCTTGTAATCATGTACGTTACCGGTTTACCTACTTCCAACCATGTAGGTTAGCAGTTTACCTACTTGCACCCATTTAGGTTAGTGGTTTACCATCTTGCAGCCTTGTACCTGGCCATTTTTCCTACTTGCAACAATGTACTTGTAAGTAGTTTACCTACTTGCAACCATGAAGGTTAGAGGTTTACCCTCTTGCAGCTATTATTTTAGCAGTTAACCTACTTGCAACCATGTACTTGAGCAGTTTACCCTATTGCAATCATGTAGGTTTCCGGTTTACCTACTTGCATCCATATAGTTGAGCAATTTACCTACTTTGCAACCATGTAGGTAAGCAGTTTACCTGCTTGGAACCATGTAGGTTTCTTGTTTACCATCGTGCAGGTATTTTGTTAGCAGTTTTCCTACTTTTAACCATGTACTTAAGCAATTTACCCTATTGCAATCATGCAGTTTAGCCTTTTACGGTTTTGCACGATTGTATTTAAACTCTTTACATGCTTGCAACCATGTAGGTTAGCAGTTACCCTCTTGTAACCATGTATTAAGCAGTTTAACCTCTTGTTATCATGTACGTTACCGGTTTACCTACTTCCAACCATGTAGTTTAGCAGTTTTCCTACTAGCACCCATTTAGGTGAGTGGTTTACCATCTTGTAGCCTTGTACCTGGGAATTTTTCCTACTTGCAACCATGTATTTTTAAGTAGTTTACCTACTTGCAACCATGTAGGTTAGAGGTTTACCTACTTGCAACTGTGTACTTAAGCAATTTACCCTCTTGCAACCGTTAATTAGCAGTTTACCCTCTTGTAATCATGTACGTCACCGGATTATCTACTTCCAACCATTTAGGTTAGCAGTTTTCCTACTTTCAACCATGTACTTAAGCAATTTACCCTATTGCAATCATGCAGTGTAGCCTTTTACCGTTTTGCAACCTTGTATTTAAACTCTTTACATGCTAACAACCACGTAGGTTAGCAGTTACACTCTTGTAAGCTTGTATTTAGCAGTTTAACTTCTTGTTAACATGTAGGTTAACAGTTTACCTACTTCCAACCAAGTAGGTTAGCAGTTTACCTACTTGCAACCATGTAGGTTTATAGTGGTTTACCATCTTGCAGGGATTTTTTTTAGCAGTTTTCCAACTTGCAATCATGTTCTGAAGTAGTTTACCTTCTTGTAACCATGTAGGTTACAGGATTACCCTCTTGCAGCTTTTATTTTAGCAGTTTACTTACTTGCAACCGTGTACTTAAGCAGTTTACCTTATTGCAATCATGTAGGTTAGCGTTTCACCCTCTTGCAACCGTGTATTTAGCAGTTTACCCTCTTGTAATCATGTACGTTACCGGTTTACCTACTTCCAACCATGTAGGTTAGCAGTTTACCTACTTGCACCCATTTAGGTTAGTGGTTTGCCATCTTGCAGCCTTGTACCTGGGCATTTTTCCTACTTGCAACAATTTACTTTTAAGTAGTTTACCTACTTGCAACCATGTAGGTTAGAGGTTTACCCTCTTGCAATCATGTAGGTTAGCCAGTTTAACTACTTGCATCTATTTAGTTTAGCTGTTTACCTTCTTGCATGCATGTAGTTTAGCATTTTACCCACTTGCAGCCATGTAGGTTAACGGTATACCTCTTACAGCCTTGTTCGTTTGCAGTTTGCCTACTTGCAACCATATGGCTCAGAAGTTCTGCTTTTTTTGTTTGCAATTGTAGGTTTGCAGTGTGACTTCTTCTATCCATGCACATGTAGGTAAGCTGAGTTTACCCTCTTACAACCATGTATTTAAGCAATTTACCCTCTTGCAACCGTGTATTTAGCAGTTTAGCCTCTTGTAATCATGTACGTTACCGGTTTACCTACTTCCAACCATGTAGGTTAGCAGTTTACCTACTTGCACCCATGTAGGTTAGAGGTTTACCCTCTTGAAGCTATTATTTTAGCAGTTAACCTACTTGCAACCATGTACTTGAGCAGTTTACCCTATTGCAATCATGTAGGTTACCGGTTTCCCTACTTGCATCCATATAGTTGAGCAATTTAACTACTTGCAACCATGTAGGTTAGCAGTTTATCTACTTGCAACCGTGTACTTAAGCAATTTACCCTCTTGTAACTGTGTTTTTAGCAGTTTACCCTCTTGTAATCATTTACGTTACCGGTTTACCTACTTCCAACCATGTAGGTTAGCAGTTTACCTACTTGCAGCCATTTAGGTTAGTGGTTTACCATCTTGCAGACTTGTACTTTTCCAGTTTGCCAACTTGTAACCATATGGCTCAGAAGTTCTGCTTTTTTTGTTTGCAATTGTAGGTTTGCAGTGTGACTTCTTCTATCCATGCACATTTGGGTAAGCTGAGTTTGCCCTCTTACAACCATGTATTTAAGCAATTTACCCTCTTGCAACCGTGTATTTAGCAGTTTAGCCTCTTGTAATCATGTACGTTACCGGTTTACCTACTTCCAACCATGTAGTTTAGCAGTTTACCTACTAGCACCCATTTAGGTGAGTGGTTTACCATCTTGCAGCCTTGTACCTGGCCATTTTTCATACTTGCAACAATGTACTTAAATAGTTTACCTACTTGTACCCATGTAGGTAAGAGGTTTACCCTCTTGCAGCTATTATTTTAGCAGTTAACCTACTTGCAACCATGTACTTGAGCAGTTTACCCTATTGCAATCATGTAGGTTACCGGTTTACCTACTTGCATCCATGTAGGTTAGCAGTTTATCTACTTGCAACCGTGTACTTAAGCAATTTACCCTCTTGCAACCGTGTATTTAGCAGTTTACCCTCTTGTAATCATGTACGTTACCGGTTTACCTACTTCCAACCATGTAGGTTAGCAGTTTACCTACTTGCACCCATTTAGGTTAGTGGTTTACCATCTTGCAGCCTTGTACCTGGCCATTTTTCCTACTTGCAACAATGTACTTGTAAGTAGTTTACCTTCTTGTAACCATGTAGGTTACAGGATTACCCTCTTGCAGCTTTTATTTTAGCAGTTTACTTACTTGCAACCGTGTACTTAAGCAGTTTACCTTATTGCAATCATGTAGGTTAGCGTTTCACCCTCTTGCAACCGTGTATTTAGCAGTTTACCCTCTTTTAATCATGTACGTTACCGGTTTACCTACTTCCAACCATGTAGGTTAGCAGTTTACCTACTTGCACCCATTTAGGTTAGTGGTTTGCCATCTTGCAGCCTTGTACCTGGGCATTTTTCCTACTTGCAACAATTTACTTTTAAGTAGTTTACCTACTTGCAACCATGTAGGTTAGAGGTTTACCCTCTTGCAATCATGTAGGTTAGCCAGTTTAACTACTTGCATCTATTTAGTTTAGCTGTTTACCTTCTTGCATGCATGTAGTTTAGCATTTTACCCACTTGCAGCCATGTAGGTTAACGGTATACCTCTTACAGCCTTGTTCGTTTGCAGTTTGCCTACTTGCAACCATATGGCTCAGAAGTTCTGCTTTTTTTGTTTGCAATTGTAGGTTTGCAGTGTGACTTCTTCTATCCATGCACATGTAGGTAAGCTGAGTTTACCCTCTTACAACCATGTATTTAAGCAATTTACCCTCTTGCAACCGTGTATTTAGCAGTTTACCCTCTTGTAATCATGTACGTTACCGGTTTACCTACTTCCAACCATGTAGGTTAGCAGTTTACCTACTTGCACCCATGTAGGTTAGAGGTTTACCTACTTGCAACTGTGTACTTAAGCAATTTACCCTCTTGCAACCGTTAATTAGCAGTTTACCCTCTTGTAATCATGTACGTCACCGGATTATCTACTTCCAACCATTTAGGTTAGCAGTTTTCCTACTTTCAACCATGTACTTAAGCAATTTACCCTATTGCAATCATGCAGTGTAGCCTTTTACCGTTTTGCAACCTTGTATTTAAACTCTTTACATGCTAACAACCACGTAGGTTAGCAGTTACACTCTTGTAAGCTTGTATTTAGCAGTTTAACTTCTTGTTAACATGTAGGTTAACAGTTTACCTACTTCCAACCAAGTAGGTTAGCAGTTTACCTACTTGCAACCATGTAGGTTTATAGTGGTTTACCATCTTGCAGGGATTTTTTTAGCAGTTTTCCAACTTGCAATCATGTTCTTAAGTAGTTTACCTTCTTGTAACCATGTAGGTTACAGGATTACCCTCTTGCAGCTTTTATTTTAGCAGTTTACTTACTTGCAACCGTGTACTTAAGCAGTTTACTTTATTGCAATCATGTAGGTTAGCGTTTCACCCTCTTGCAACCGTGTATTTAGCAGTTTACCCTCTTGTAATCATGTACGTTACCGGTTTACCTACTTCCAACCATGTAGGTTAGCAGTTTACCTACTTGCACCCATTTAGGTTAGTGGTTTGCCATCTTGCAGCCTTGTACCTGGGCATTTTTCCTACTTGCAACAATTTACTTTTAAGTAGTTTACCTACTTGCAACCATGTAGGTTAGAGGTTTACCCTCTTGCAATCATGTAGGTTAGCCAGTTTAACTACTTGCATCTATTTAGTTTAGCTGTTTACCTTCTTGCATGCATGTAGTTTAGCATTTTACCCACTTGCAGCCATGTAGGTTAACGGTATACCTCTTACAGCCTTGTTCGTTTGCAGTTTGCCTACTTGCAACCATATGGCTCAGAAGTTCTGCTTTTTTTGTTTGCAATTGTAGGTTTGCAGTGTGACTTCTTCTATCCATGCACATGTAGGTAAGCTGAGTTTACCCTCTTACAACCATGTATTTAAGCAATTTACCCTCTTGCAACCGTGTATTTAGCAGTTTACCCTCTTGTAATCATGTACGTTACCGGTTTACCTACTTCCAACCATGTAGGTTAGCAGTTTACCTACTTGCACCCATGTAGGTTAGAGGTTTACCCTCTTGAAGCTATTATTTTAGCAGTTAACCTACTTGCAACCATGTACTTGAGCAGTTTACCCTATTGCAATCATGTAGGTTACCGGTTTCCCTACTTGCATCCATATAGTTGAGCAATTTAACTACTTGCAACCATGTAGGTTAGCAGTTTATCTACTTGCAACCGTGTACTTAAGCAATTTACCCTCTTGTAACTGTGTTTTTAGCAGTTTACCCTCTTGTAATCATTTACGTTACCGGTTTACCTACTTCCAACCATGTAGGTTAGCAGTTTACCTACTTGCAGCCATTTAGGTTAGTGGTTTACCATCTTGCAGACTTGTACTTTTCCAGTTTGCCAACTTGTAACCATATGGCTCAGAAGTTCTGCTTTTTTTGTTTGCAATTGTAGGTTTGCAGTTTGACTTCTTCTATCCATGCACATTTGGGTAAGCTGAGTTTACCCTCTTACAACCATGTATTTAAGCAATTTACCCTCTTGCAACCGTGTATTTAGCAGTTTAGCCTCTTGTAATCATGTACGTTACCGGTTTACCTACTTCCAACCATGTAGTTTAGAAGTTTACCTACTAGCACCCATTTAGGTGAGTGGTTTACCATCTTGCAGCCTTGTACCTGGCCATTTTTCATACTTGCAACAATGTACTTAAATAGTTTACCTACTTGTAACCATGTAGGTAAGAGGTTTACCCTCTTGCAGCTATTATTTTAGCAGTTAACCTACTTGCAACCATGTACTTTAGCAGTTTACCCTATTGCAATCATGTAGGTTACCGGTTTACCTACTTGCATCCATGTAGGTTAGCAGTTTATCTACTTGCAACCGTGTACTTAAGCAATTTACCCTCTTGCAACCGTGTATTTAGCAGTTTACCCTCTTGTAATCATGTACGTTACCGGTTTACCTACTTCCAACCATGTAGGTTAGCAGTTTACCTACTTGCACCCATTTAGGTTAGTGGTTTACCATCTTGCAGCCTTGTACCTGGCCATTTTTCCTACTTGCAACAATGTACTTGTAAGTAGTTTACCTACTTGCAACCATGAAGGTTAGAGGTTTACCCTCTTGCAGCTATTATTTTAGCAGTTAACCTACTTGCAACCATGTACTTGAGCAGTTTACCCTATTGCAATCATGTAGGTTTCCGGTTTACCTACTTGCATCCATATAGTTGAGCAATTTACCTACTTTGCAACCATGTAGGTAAGCAGTTTACCTGCTTGGAACCATGTAGGTTACTTGTTTACCATCGTGCAGGTATTTTGTTAGCAGTTTTCCTACTTTTTAGCATGTACTTAAGCAATTTACCCTATTGCAATCATGCAGTTTAGCCTTTTACGGTTTTGCACGATTGTATTTAAACTCTTTACATGCTTGCAACCATGTAGGTTAGCAGTTACCCTCTTGTAACCATGTATTAAGCAGTTTAACCTCTTGTTATCATGTACGTTACCGGTTTACCTACTTCCAACCATGTAGTTTAGCAGTTTACCTACTAGCACCCATTTAGGTGAGTGGTTTACCATCTTGCAGCCTTGTACCTGGGAATTTTTCCTACTTGCAACCATGTATTTTTAAGTAGTTTACCTACTTGCAACCATGTAGGTTAGAGGTTTACCTACTTGTAACTGTGTACTTAAGCAATTTACCCTCTTGCAACCGTTAATTAGCAGTTTACCCTCTTGTAATCATGTACGTCACCGGATTATCTACTTCCAACCATTTAGGTTAGCAGTTTTCCTACTTTCAACCATGTACTTAAGCAATTTACCCTATTGCAATCATGCAGTGTAGCCTTTTACCGTTTTGCAACCTTGTATTTAAACTCTTTACATGCTAACAACCACGTAGGTTAGCAGTTACACTCTTGTAAGCTTGTATTTAGCAGTTTAACTTCTTGTTAACATGTAGGTTAACAGTTTACCTACTTCCAACCAAGTAGGTTAGCAGTTTACCTACTTGCAACCATGTAGGTTTATAGTGGTTTACCATCTTGCAGGGATTTTTTTTAGCAGTTTTCCAACTTGCAATCATGTTCTGAAGTAGTTTACCTTCTTGTAACCATGTAGGTTACAGGATTACCCTCTTGCAGCTTTTATTTTAGCAGTTTACTTACTTGCAACCGTGTACTTAAGCAGTTTACCTTATTGCAATCATGTAGGTTAGCGTTTTACCCTCTTGCAACCGTGTATTTAGCAGTTTACCCTCTTGTAATCATGTACGTTACCGGTTTACCTACTTCCAACCATGTAGGTTAGCAGTTTACCTACTTGCACCCATTTAGGTTAGTGGTTTGCCATCTTGCAGCCTTGTACCTGGGCATTTTTCCTACTTGCAACAATTTACTTTTAAGTAGTTTACCTACTTGCAACCATGTAGGTTAGAGGTTTACCCTCTTGCAATCATGTAGGTTAGCCAGTTTAACTACTTGCATCTATTTAGTTTAGCTGTTAACCTTCTTGCATGCATGTAGTTTAGCATTTTACCCACTTGCAGCCATGTAGGTTAACGGTATACCTCTTACAGCCTTGTTCGTTTGCAGTTTGCCTACTTGCAACCATATGGCTCAGAAGTTCTGCTTTTTTTGTTTGCAATTGTAGGTTTGCAGTGTGACTTCTTCTATCCATGCACATGTAGGTAAGCTGAGTTTACCCTCTTACAACCATGTATTTAAGCAATTTACCCTCTTGCAACCATGTATTTAGCAGTTTAGCCTCTTGTAATCATGTACGTTACCGGTTTACCTACTTCCAACCATGTAGGTTAGCAGTTTACCTACTTGCACCCATGTAGGTTAGAGGTTTACCCTCTTGAAGCTATTATTTTAGCAGTTAACCTACTTGCAACCATGTACTTGAGCAGTTTACCCTATTGCAATCATGTAGGTTTCCGGTTTACCTACTTGCATCCATATAGTTGAGCAATTTACCTACTTTGCAACCATGTAGGTAAGCAGTTTACCTGCTTGGAACCATGTAGGTTACTTGTTTACCATCGTGCAGGTATTTTGTTAGCAGTTTTCCTACTTTTAACCATGTACTTAAGCAATTTACCCTATTGCAATCATGCAGTTTAGCCTTTTACGGTTTTGCACGATTGTATTTAAACTCTTTACATGCTTGCAACCATGTAGGTTAGCAGTTACCCTCTTGTAACCATGTATTAAGCAGTTTAACCTCTTGTTATCATGTACGTTACCGGTTTACCTACTTCCAACCATGTAGTTTAGCAGTTTACCTACTAGCACCCATTTAGGTGAGTGGTTTACCATCTTGCAGCCTTGTACCTTGGAATTTTTCCTACTTGCAACCATGTATTTTTAAGTAGTTTACCTACTTGCAACCATGTAGGTTAGAGGTTTACCTACTTGCAACTGTGTACTTAAGCAATTTACCCTCTTGCAACCGTTAATTAGCAGTTTACCCTCTTGTAATCATGTACGTCACCGGATTATCTACTTCCAACCATTTAGGTTAGCAGTTTTCCTACTTTCAACCATGTACTTAAGCAATTTACCCTATTGCAATCATGCAGTGTAGCCTTTTACCGTTTTGCAACCTTGTATTTAAACTCTTTACATGCTAACAACCACGTAGGTTAGCAGTTACACTCTTGTAAGCTTGTATTTAGCAGTTTAACTTCTTGTTAACATGTAGGTTAACAGTTTACCTACTTCCAACCAAGTAGGTTAGCAGTTTACCTACTTGCAACCATGTAGGTTTATAGTGGTTTACCATCTTGCAGGGATTTTTTTTAGCAGTTTTCCAACTTGCAATCATGTTCTTAAGTAGTTTACCTTCTTGTAACCATGTAGGTTACAGGATTACCCTCTTGCAGCTTTTATTTTAGCAGTTTACTTACTTGCAACCGTGTACTTAAGCAGTTTACCTTATTGCAATCATGTAGGTTAGCGTTTTACCCTCTTGCAACCGTGTATTTAGCAGTTTACCCTCTTGTAATCATGTACGTTACCGGTTTACCTACTTCCAACCATGTAGGTTAGCAGTTTACCTACTTGCACCCATTTAGGTTAGTGGTTTGCCATCTTGCAGCCTTGTACCTGGGCATTTTTCCTACTTGCAACAATTTACTTTTAAGTAGTTTACCTACTTGCAACCATGTAGGTTAGAGGTTTACCCTCTTGCAATCATGTAGGTTAGCCAGTTTAACTACTTGCATCTATTTAGTTTAGCTGTTTACCTTCTTGCATGCATGTAGTTTAGCATTTTACCCACTTGCAGCCATGTAGGTTAACGGTATACCTCTTACAGCCTTGTTCGTTTGCAGTTTGCCTACTTGCAACCATATGGCTCAGAAGTTCTGCTTTTTTTGTTTGCAATTGTAGGTTTGCAGTGTGACTTCTTCTATCCATGCACATGTAGGTAAGCTGAGTTTACCCTCTTACAACCATGTATTTAAGCAATTTACCCTCTTGCAACCGTGTATTTAGCAGTTAAGCCTCTTGTAATCATGTACGTTACCGGTTTACCTACTTCCAACCATGTAGGTTAGCAGTTTACCTACTTGCACCCATTTAGGTTAGAGGTTTACCCTCTTGAAGCTATTATTTTAGCAGTTAACCTACTTGCAACCATGTACTTGAGCAGTTTACCCTATTGTAATCATGTAGGTTACCGGTTTCCCTACTTGCATCCATATAGTTGAGCAATTTAACTACTTGCAACCATGTAGGTTAGCAGTTTATCTACTTGCAACCGTGTACTTAAGCAATTTACCCTCTTGTAACTGTGTTTTTAGCAGTTTACCCTCTTGTAATCATTTACGTTACCGGTTTACCTACTTCCAACCATGTAGGTTAGCAGTTTACCTACTTGCAGCCATTCAGGTTAGTGGTTTACCATCTTGCAGACTTGTACTTTTGCAGTTTGCCAACTTGTAACCATATGGCTCAGAAGTTCTGCTTTTTTTGTTTGCAATTGTAGGTTTGCAGTGTGACTTCTTCTATCCATGCACATTTGGGTAAGCTGAGTTTACCCTCTTACAACCATGTATTTAAGCAATTTACCCTCTTGCAACCGTGTATTTAGCAGTTTAGCCTCTTGTAATCATGTACGTTACCGGTTTACCTACTTCCAACCATGTAGTTTAGCAGTTTACCTACTAGCACCCATTTAGGTGAGTGGTTTACCATCTTGCAGCCTTGTACCTGGCCATTTTTCATACTTGCAACAATGTACTTAAATAGTTTACCTACTTGTAACCATGTAGGTAAGAGGTTTACCCTCTTGCAGCTATTATTTTAGCAGTTAACCTACTTGCAACCATGTACTTGAGCAGTTTACCCTATTGCAATCATGTAGGTTACCGGTTTACCTACTTGCATCCATGTAGGTTAGCAGTTTATCTACTTGCAACCGTGTACTTAAGCAATTTACCCTCTTGCAACCGTGTATTTAGCAGTTTACCTCTTGTAATCATGTACGTTACCGGTTTACCTACTTCCAACCATGTAGGTTAGCAGTTTACCTACTTGCACCCATTTAGGTTAGTGGTTTACCATCTTGCAGCCTTGTACCTGGCCATTTTTCCTACTTGCAACAATGTACTTGTAAGTAGTTTACCTACTTGCAACCATGAAGGTTAGAGGTTTACCCTCTTGCAGCTATTATTTTAGCAGTTAACCTACTTGCAACCATGTACTTGAGCAGTTTACCCTATTGCAATCATGTAGGTTTCCGGTTTACCTACTTGCATCCATATAGTTGAGCAATTTACCTACTTTGCAACCATGTAGGTAAGCAGTTTTCCCGCTTGCAACCATGTAGGTTACTTGTTTACCATCGTGCAGGTTTTTTGTTAGCAGTTTTCCTACTTTTAACCATGTACTTAAGCAATTTACCCTATTGCAATCATGCAGTTTAGCCTTTTACGGTTTTGCACGATTGTATTTAAACTCTTTACATGCTTGCAACCATGTAGGTTAGCAGTTACCCTCTTGTAACCATGTATTAAGTAGTTTAACCTCTTGTTATCATGTACGTTACCGGTTTACCTACTTCCAACCATGTAGTTTAGCAGTTTACCTACTAGCACCCATTTAGGTGAGTGGTTTACCATCTTGCAGCCTTGTACCTGGGAATTTTTCCTACTTGCAACCATGTATTTTTAAGTAGTTTACCTACTTGCAACCATGTAGGTTAGAGGTTTACCTACTTGCAACCATGTAGTTTAGTGGTTTACCATCTTGCAGGGAGTTTTTTAGCAGTTTTCCAACTTGCAACCATGTATTTATGTAGTTTTTTATCTTCTTGTAACCATGTAGGTTAGAGGATTACCCTCTTGCAGCTATTATTTTAGCGGTTAACCTACTTGTAACCATGCACTTAAACTGTTTCCCAACTTATAACCATGTAGGTTAGCAGTTTGCCTAGCTGCCTACTCCATTCATGTAGATTAACAGTTTACCCTCTTTCAACCATGTATTTTTCAGTTTACCCTCTTGCAATCATGTAGTTTACCGGTTTCCCTTCTTGCATACATGTAGATTAGCAGTTTACCTACTTGCACCCATGTAGGTTAGCCAGTTTAACTACTTGCATCTATTTAGTTTAGCTGTTTACCTTCTTGCGTGCATGTAGTTTAGCATTTTACCCACTTGCAGCCATGTAGGTTAACGGTTTACCCTCATACAGCCTTGTACTTTTGCAGTTTGCCTTCTTGCAACCATATGGCTCAGAAGTTCTGCTTTTTTTGTTTGCAATTGTAGGTTTGCAGTGTGACTTCTTCTATCCATGCACATGTAGGTAAGCTAGGTTTACCCTCTTACAACCACGTATTTAAGCAATTTACCCTCTTGCAACCGTGTATTTAGCAGTGTACCCTCTTGTAATCATGTACGTTACCGGTTTAACCTACTTCCAACCATGTGGGTTAGCAGTTTACCTACTTGCACCCATTTAAGTTAGTGGTTTACCATCTTGCAGCCTTGTACCTGGGCATTTTTTCAACTTGAAACAATTTACTTTTAAGAAGTTTACCTACTTGCAACCATGTAGGTTAGTGGTTTACCCTCTTGTAACCATGCACTTGAACTGTTTTCCAACTGGTAACCATGTAGGTTAGCAGTTTGCCTAGTTGCCTCCTCCATTCATGTAGATTAACAGTTTACCCTCTTTCAACCATGTATTTTTCAGTTTACCCTCTTGCAATCATGTAGTTTACCGGATTCCCTACTTCCATACATATAGTTTAGCAGTTTACCCACATGCAACCATGTAGGTTAGAGGTTTACCCTCTTGAAGCTATTATTTTAGCAGTTAACCTACTTGCAACCATGTACTTGAGCAGTTTACCCTATTGCAATCATGTAGGTTACCGGTTTCCCTACTTGCATCCATATAGTTGAGCAATTTAACTACTTGCAACCATGTAGGTTAGCAGTTTATCTACTTGCAACCGTGTACTTAAGCAATTTACCCTCTTGTAACTGTGTTTTTAGCAGTTTACCCTCTTGTAATCATTTACGTTACCGGTTTACCTACTTCCAACCATGTAGGTTAGCAGTTTACCTACTTGCACCCATGTAGGTTAGAGGTTTACCCTCTTGAAGCTATTATTTTAGCAGTTAACCTACTTGCAACCATGTACTTGAGCAGTTTACCCTATTGCAATCATGTAGGTTACCGGTTTCCCTACTTGCATCCATGTAGTTGAGCAATTTAACTACTTGCAACCATGTAGGTTAGCAGTTTATCTACTTGCAACCGTGTACTTAAGCAATTTACCCTCTTGTAACTGTGTTTTTAGCAGTTTACCCTCTTGTAATCATTTACGTTAACGGTTTACCTACTTCCAACCATGTAGGTTAGCAGTTTACCTACTTGCAGCCATTTAGGTTAGTGGTTTACCATCTTGCAGACTTGTACTTTTCCAGTTTGCCAACTTGTAACCATATGGCTCAGAAGTTCTGCTTTTTTTGTTTGCAATTGTAGGTTTGCAGTGTGACTTCTTCTATCCATGCACATTTGGGTAAGCTGAGTTTACCCTCTTACAACCATGTATTTAAGCAATTTACCCTCTTGCAACCGTGTATTTAGCAGTTTAGCCTCTTGTAATCATGTACGTTACCGGTTTACCTACTTCCAACCATGTAGTTTAGCAGTTTACCTACTAGCACCCATTTAGGTGAGTGGTTTACCATCTTGCAGCCTTGTACCTGGCCATTTTTCATACTTGCAACAATGTACTTAAATAGTTTACCTACTTGTAACCATGTAGGTAAGAGGTTTACCCTCTTGCAGCTATTATTTTAGCAGTTAACCTACTTGCAACCATGTACTTAAGCAGTTTACCCTATTGCAATCATGTAGGTTACCGGTTTACCTACTTGCATCCATGTAGGTTAGCAGTTTATCTACTTGCAACCGTGTACTTAAGCAATTTACCCTCTTGCAACCGTGTATTTAGCAGTTTACCCTCTTGTAATCATGTACGTTACCGGTTTACCTACTTCCAACCATGTAGGTTAGCAGTTTACCTACTTGCACCCATTTAGGTTAGTGGTTTACCATCTTGCAGCCTTGTACCTGGCCATTTTTCCTACTTGCAACAATGTACTTGTAAGTAGTTTACCTACTTGCAACCATGAAGGTTAGAGGTTTACCCTCTTGCAGCTATTATTTTAGCAGTTAACCTACTTGCAACCATGTACTTGAGCAGTTTACCCTATTGCAATCATGTAGGTTTCCGGTTTACCTACTTGCATCCATATAGTTGAGCAATTTACCTACTTTGCAACCATGTAGGTAAGCAGTTTACCTGCTTGGAACCATGTAGGTTACTTGTTTACCATCGTGCAGGTATTTTGTTAGCAGTTTTCCTACTTTTAACCATGTACTTAAGCAATTTACCCTATTGCAATCATGCAGTTTAGCCTTTTACGGTTTTGCACGATTGTATTTAAACTCTTTACATGCTTGCAACCATGTAGGTTAGCAGTTACCCTCTTGTAACTGTAACAAAAACTCCTTACAAAACGCCACCTACGTTCCTGGTCTATGCAAAATAGGCACGCCCCACCAAACTCTACTTGTATAAAAGGCCGTAGCAGGTGATGGGGCGTTGGTCACAATTTACTTTCCTTACGTCGGGGTATTTCGTTTCGTACTTTTTGGTTGCCCCGTTTATTTGTGTTCATTTTACACATATGTGTGTGTAGCCTCCAGCCTCGCGCCTGCTCCGGCCTCCTCTGACTTTAACTGTAAGTGTTGTCGATCTTTAATTTGTATTATTTAACTTGAAGTGCTCCATGTTTGTCTTGTATTATAAATATTAATTATGTTGCATTAAAATTATCTGGGAGGCGCCCCCGAGATTTGCCTGCTCTACGCCCATTTCTTTGGTTACTTTGCGTCAATGTCAGTCTTGTCTTATTCATATTAATATTTTCACATTTGGTTGTTCAGTGGCGCGACCTGGTCCATCCGGACCAGTCTTGTGCCACGCCCCGCCTTGCTCGGCCCGTTACAAATTTTGGTGGCAGCGGTGCTAGATTTATTTCGTCAGTATAAATTCATAAAATATGATGTCGGGCAGGCAAACACCCGGGGTAAACCTCTCAGATATGGAGCACCCTTATTTAGAACGGTCGACACCACTTCCAGTTCATGTCAAATCTATTAAGGATGAAATAGCTCAGTTGGAGGCCGAAGTTAGCCATATTTACGACGAAGTTGTCCAGGCCGCGGCTGGAGGCCAACGCAATCCCCTTCCCCGTAATGTTGGGTTACAAATTCCTCCGACGAATGACCCCCCAACAAATAATAGAATACATGATCGTAATACTAGCACAGTTTATGTAGATAGTTCCAGGCAACGTCTTCCCGGTAATTTTGACGGGACCAGTAATTTTAAGGATTGGGTTGTTCATTTTGATCTGTGCTCAAAAGTAAATAACTGGGAAGATGATGACAAAGTTACACAACTTGCTGTTAGTTTAAGAGGGGAAGCACTCAAGCTTTATCGTAACATTCCTGACGCCCGTAAACATGATTATGATTTTGTTGTTGGCGAATTGCGAGCTCGATTTAGCCCAGCACACAGCGTAGACACGTACCGCGCACAACTCAAGCAGCGTGAACGCAAGCACGGCGAAAAACTAGCAGCACTTGCACAAGACATCCGCAGCCTCATTGCCCATGCATATCCGCTTATGGATGCCGTGAATACTGATCATTTAGCAGTCAGCTATTTCATAGATGCTTTGCGTCCCCCCTCTATAAGGGCGGAGGTGCGTCGCGTTAATCCCGCTACTTTGAAAGACGCTCTCCAAGCAGCACAGCGCGAAGAAGATATATTGCAAGCTGAAGCTGGCGCGAAGGAAAGCACGCCTAATTCCGTATTTTCTGCACCGCAGCAACATATCGCTAGTTTACGAGAGTCTTTCCAGTCTAGTGTACAGCCTCCGACTAGTGTAGACGAACGATTGGTTAAATTAGAACAAAAATTGGAAGAAAACATGAAAATTGTCCAAGGTTTGGTAGAGACGCTCAAGCGCAAGAATAGGATTTGCTATAATTGCGGCAAACAAGGCCATATCCGTAGATATTGCAAAATGCCTCAACAACACAATGTGTCAGGGAATGCAGTCTCGAGTACATGTAGTAACACTCCGCAGACTAGTGCCACACCCTTAAACCAGAGCAACGAACCCACAAACCATCAATCTTTAAACTAGAACAGGTTGTTCGGGGAGTCGACGTTCAACCTTCTAATGTACAAAAGGCTCAATCGGGTACTAGTTTGTTTGCATTCATGAACATGTATGGTGTTGCTGTTAAAATGTTAATTGACACTGGTTCATCTTATACTGTTATGCACCCACGTACCTTGCAACTATTCCCTGATGAGATAAAAAAGCAAATACGACCATGCAATGTGTCTATGGTTTCTGCTGATGGCACGCCAATTTGTGTGTATGGACAGGTTTCAGTTAACTTAAAAATAGGTGAGCTGAATACTAAACACGACATTATCGTTGCTGACATAAGTCCAGCAGGCATTCTTGGGATAGATTTCTTAGATCGTCATAATGGTGTTCTCAATCTAAGCAAAGGTTACTTAACGTTAGACGGTATAACAGTGCATACCTTGAAGGAGGGTAATCAGCCTCATTGTTGTCGCATTGCTTTAGATCGTACTGTAACAGTTCAACCAGGTCAAGAGATTATTGTTCCCGGTAAAGTAAAGACTAGGAGGGGTATTGGGGTAGAAGTTATTGTTGAACCTACTTCCAATGTGGTTAGGGACAAAGGCATTTGTGTAGCCCGTACCTTAGTTCATACGGACAATAGATATGTCCCCGTTCGGGTGTTTAATGTTCAACCAGACCCAATTGTGCTTTATAAAAACACTAACCTAGCCTTACTTCAACCCGTGCAAGAAGTTTCAGAGATGCCAAGTGAAACCAGCACGACTGATTCAGATTCTCAAAAACAAAAAGCGAACATAATATGTAAAGACAGGGAGTTTGAAGAATTACTTAATCGTAGCTGTATAAACCTTGATAAGGAACAAGAACAAAGGCTTTCTGAACTTCTAATTAATCACCAATCTGCATTTGCTAGTAAAGGTAGCATAGGTCGTACTAGCTACGAGCAGCACAGAATTTACACTAGCGATCAGCCTCCTATTCGACAAGCTATCAGACGGGTACCCTATCACCAGAGATTGGAAGTTCAAAACCAAATAGATGACATGTTGGCTAAAGGTGTGATCAGTCCATCAGATAGTGCTTGGTTATCCCCTGTAGTGTTGGTGCGTAAAAAGGATGGCAGCCTCAGGTTCTGTATTGATTATAGAAAACTAAATAATATAACTAAAAAGGATGCCTATCCACTTCCAAGAATTGATGACAGCTTAGACGCTCTCCATGGCGCTCAGTGGTTTAGCACTTTAGATCTAGCTAGTGGCTATTGGCAGGTAGAGGTAGACCCTGTTGATCGCCCCAAAACAGCTTTTTCAGCAGGTACCGGCCTTTACGAATTTAATGTCATGCCGTTTGGGCTTTGTAATGCCCCTGCAACATTTGAGCGTTTAATGGAACGCGTCTTAGCAGGTCTTCACTGGAAAACTTGTTTAGTGTATTTAGATGATGTAATCGTCTTTGCAGAATCTTTTGACGAGCATCTTGCCAGACTGAGTGTCGTACTTAATACATTGCAAAAAGCAGGTTTAAAACTTAAGCCCAAGAAATGTACGCTAATGCAAACCGAAGTATTGTATCTGGGTTATATTGTATCTAGACAAGGAATATCCACAGACCCTGACAAGATACAGCGTGTAAAAGATTGGCCTACTCCATCTAACTTGAAACAGGTCAGGAGCTTTTTGGGACTCTGCTCTTATTACAGGCGATTTGTGGAAAATTTTGCCCAAATAGCGGCACCGCTTCATCGTTTAACAGAGAAAAATACAAACTTTGTTTGGGATAACAAGTGTGAGCAAGCATTTTACAGATTAAGATCAGCTCTGATTTCAGCCCCAATTCTTGGCTATCCAAATTTTAACCAGTCATTCATTTTGGATACCGATGCTAGCAATGATGGCATCGGGGCTGTCCTGTCACAAGAGGTGGATGGAATAGAGCGTGTAATAAGTTATGCTAGTCGTAAGTTGAGTAAGTCCGAACGCCGATATAGTGTTACTAGAAAGGAATTACTAGCAATGGTCACGTATGTGAAACATTTTCGACATTACTTGTATGGCAGAAAATTCATAGTGCGTACTGACCACGCTTCATTGCGCTGGCTTCTGAATAACAAGCAACCAGAAGGTCAGATGGCACGATGGCTTGAAATACTCGCCACTTTTGACTTTGAAATCCAACATCGCTCTGGTCGTAAGCATCAAAATGCAGATGCTTTGTCTAGACACCCTAACAATACAACTTGTAATTTTCATGTTGATAATCAAGGTATTTGTTGTGGAGTTTTTCTTGCTACAGGTTGGGACCGTGATTCCATTCAGAAAACACAGAGTAATGACCCAATCCTGGCACCAGTGATGCGTTGGCTAAAATCCGGCGTCAAGCAGCGACCCCCGGGCAAAGAAGTCACAGGCCTGTCACGAGAAACCAAGTCCTTATGGTTCCAGTGGGATCAACTCTTACTCAGAGACGGTCTCCTCTTTCGTCGCGGTCAGTCAAAAAAAAACAGGTCAGTCGCTTTTCAGTTGGTCGTCCCGTCTGGTTTGCAAAAGGAGGTCCTCAAACAAAGTCATGATAGTCGCACAGGTGGTCATCTTGGTCAAAAACGTACTCTCGCAAAAGTCCAAAAGAACTACTATTGGGTAGGTTATCGTCGCTCGGTAGATATGTGGGTCAGAAGCTGTCTTGCATGCCAAGCACGAAAACTTCCAAAAAAGAAGTACAAAGCAGCTTTACAGCTGGCTCCCACTGGTGCACCTTTCGAGCGCGTAGCGCTAGACATCATGGGCCCTTTACCTGTAACTCAGAATGGTAATACTTATATTCTGGTCATTATGGACTATTTTACTAAATGGGCTGAAGCCTTTGCATTACCAGACCAACAGGCAGAAACAGTAGCCAAAGTGTTAGTAACTCAGTTTATATGTAGATATGGTGTGCCAAACCAAATTCACAGTGATCAAGGAACAAACTTCGAATCTAAATTGTTCAGTACACTGTGTGAGTTGCTGGAAGTAGATAAAACTCGAACTACAGCCTATCACCCTCAGTCAGACGGTTTAGTGGAGCGTTTTAATCGCACACTGGAAACCATGATTAGTATGTATTGTAAAGCAGATCAAAGTGACTGGGATCAGCATTTACCATATGTTTTGATGGCATATAGGGCATCCCAACAAGAAACCACAGGGGCTACTCCTAACAGTCTAGTTTTTGGGCGTGAGATTAATTTACCCTTAGATATATTGGCAGGTCCACTACCAGACGCCAAGATGCAACAGCCTCAACGCTACGCTATGGAGGTCAAGTCCAAGCTTGAAGAGGCTTTCGAGGTAGCGAGACAACATGCGGACGGCGAGCAGAAACGGCACAAGAGACTGTACGACACACGCATGCATGGTAGCCCATATAAAACCGGCGAAAGCGTGTGGCTATACTGCCCGGCGAAATGCGTCGGACTCTCGTCAAAACTCAGGAGCAGATGGAAGGGACCCTGCACTATCATCAAGAAGTTCTCTGATGCGAACTACCTCGTCCAAGTGCCGAACACAACTCGCCAACGCCAAGTCGTACACTTTGATAGACTGAAGCCGTGCGTTCTACGGGAAGGAGAGGATGCTGCAGTCCATGATGAAACGTCTGGCAGACGTACCGGCGGGCCCGGTATTGCCGACGAATACGCTTGCTGGAATGACTCTGACGATACTGGCCAGGTCGTCGGGGACTACCCTACAGAGGACTCCGGACAAGAGGACAACACGTTCTGCCTTCATCGTCGAACACGCACCGGAAGGATATCGCGACCTCCGAACTATCTGAGAGACTTTGTTACTTAAATGCCCTATCTCACGAGTACAACCTGTGGAAATTGTTGTGCCCTTAAAACAGTTACAAAATTTTCGGACCCGTCTGTTTTTGTTATAATGCCAAAAAAAAAAAAGCTGGATTGTGATTGAATTTGCCATCTATAACTAAGTTCATGTTACACATACATAATCGTATTATTTGTCTTTATGAATTTATTAACATTTTAGTTGACCCACCAAATGCTTTTTGTTAAATTTTTTGTATAAACGTTTACGTAAAAGAGTAAAAACAAAATCTTACTGATGGAAGTTGCCGTTAGTTTAACAGTTTTCTCTTCTTTTTTTCTTTCAATTAACTTTGCTGATTTCACACTTTTTGATGTGCTTCAAAGTCAGGTTGTTGAATCATAGAATAATTGAAAAATCGAACCGAATTTATGACTAATGGAACTTTGTGATAAACGAAATGACGATTGACAATCTAATGCCGATTTCAAAGTGAATTATGTAAATATTAAGTCATCATTGGAGCCTTCTTGTAATAACCAATTTCAATTTAAACAATGATTAACCATATTTTTATACAGACACGGGGCGTGTCTCTTTAGAGCAGGGGGTGGTGTAACAAAAACTCCTTACAAAACGCCACCTACGTTCCTGGTCTATGCAAAATAGGCACGCCCCACCAAACTCTACTTGTATAAAAGGCCGTAGCAGGTGATGGGGCGTTGGTCACAATTTACTTTCCTTACGTCGGGGTATTTCGTTTCGTACTTTTTGGTTGCCCCGTTTATTTGTGTTCATTTTACACATATGTGTGTGTAGCCTCCAGCCTCGCGCCTGCTCCGGCCTCCTCTGACTTTAACTGTAAGTGTTGTCGATCTTTAATTTGTATTATTTAACTTGAAGTGCTCCATGTTTGTCTTGTATTATAAATATTAATTATGTTGCATTAAAATTATCTGGGAGGCGCCCCCGAGATTTGCCTGCTCTACGCCCATTTCTTTGGTTACTTTGCGTCAATGTCAGTCTTGTCTTATTCATATTAATATTTTCACATTTGGTTGTTCAGTGGCGCGACCTGGTCCATCCGGACCAGTCTTGTGCCACGCCCCGCCTTGCTCGGCCCGTTACATAACCATGTATTAAGCAGTTTAACCTCTTGTTATCATGTACGTTACCGGTTTACCTACTTCCAACCATGTAGTTTAGCAGTTTACCTACTAGCACCCATTTAGGTGAGTGGTTTACCATCTTGCAGCCTTGTACCTGGGAATTTTTCCTACTTGCAACCATGTATTTTTAAGTAGTTTACCTACTTGCAACCATGTAGGTTAGAGGTTTACCTACTTGCAACTGTGTACTTAAGCAATTTACCCTCTTGCAACCGTTAATTAGCAGTTTACCCTCTTGTAATCATGTACGTCACCGGATTATCTACTTCCAACCATTTAGGTTAGCAGTTTTCCTACTTTCAACCATGTACTTAAGCAATTTACCCTATTGCAATCATGCAGTGTAGCCTTTTACCGTTTTGCAACCTTGTATTTAAACTCTTTACATGCTAACAACCACGTAGGTTAGCCGTTACACTCTTGTAAGCTTGTATTTAGCAGTTTAACTTCTTGTTAACATGTAGGTTAACAGTTTACCTACTTCCAACCAAGTAGGTTAGCAGTTTACCTACTTGCAACCATGTAGGTTTATAGTGGTTTACCATCTTGCAGGGATTTTTTTTAGCAGTTTTCCAACTTGCAATCATGTTCTGAAGTAGTTTACCTTCTTGTAACCATGTAGGTTACAGGATTACCCTCTTGCAGCTTTTATTTTAGCAGTTTACTTACTTGCAACCGTGTACTTAAGCAGTTTACCTTATTGCAATCATGTAGGTTAGCGTTTGACCCTCTTGCAACCGTGTATTTAGCAGTTTACCCTCTTGTAATCATGTACGTTAGCGGTTTACCTACTTGCACCCATTTAGGTTAGTGGTTTGCCATCTTGCAGCCTTGTACCTGGGCATTTTTCCTACTTGCAACAATTTACTTTTAAGTAGTTTACCTACTTGCAACCATGTAGGTTAGAGGTTTACCCTCTTGCAATCATGTAGGTTAGCCAGTTTAACTACTTGCATCTATTTAGTTTAGCTGTTAACCTTCTTGCATGCATGTAGTTTAGCATTTTACCCACTTGCAGCCATGTAGGTTAACGGTATACCTCTTACAGCCTTGTTCGTTTGCAGTTTGCCTACTTGCAACCATATGGCTCAGAAGTTCTGCTTTTTTTGTTTGCAATTGTAGGTTTGCAGTGTGACTTCTTCTATCCATGCACATGTAGGTAAGCTGAGTTTACCCTCTTACAACCATGTATTTAAGCAATTTACCCTCTTGCAACCATGTATTTAGCAGTTTAGCCTCTTGTAATCATGTACGTTACCGGTTTACCTACTTCCAACCATGTAGGTTAGCAGTTTACCTACTTGCACCCATGTAGGTTAGAGGTTTACCCTCTTGAAGCTATTATTTTAGCAGTTAACCTACTTGCAACCATGTACTTGAGCAGTTTACCCTATTGCAATCATGTAGGTTTCCGGTTTACCTACTTGCATCCATATAGTTGAGCAATTTACCTACTTCCAACCATGTAGGTTAGCAGTTTACCTACTTGCACCCATTTAGGTTAGTGGTTTACCATCTTGCAGCCTTGTACCTGGCCATTTTTCCTACTTGCAACAATGTACTTGTAAGTAGTTTACCTACTTGCAACCATGAAGGTTAGAGGTTTACCCTCTTGCAGCTATTATTTTAGCAGTTAACCTACTTGCAACCATGTACTTGAGCAGTTTACCCTATTGCAATCATGTAGGTTTCCGGTTTACCTACTTGCATCCATATAGTTGAGCAATTTACCTACTTTGCAACCATGTAGGTAAGCAGTTTACCTGCTTGGAACCATGTAGGTTACTTGTTTACCATCGTGCAGGTATTTTGTTAGCAGTTTTCCTACTTTTAACCATGTACTTAAGCAATTTACCCTATTGCAATCATGCAGTTTAGCCTTTTACGGTTTTGCACGATTGTATTTAAACTCTTTACACGCTTGCAACCATGTAGGTTAGCAGTTACCCTCTTGTAACCATGTATTAAGCAGTTTAACCTCTTGTTATCATGTACGTTACCGGTTTACCTACTTCCAACCATGTAGTTTAGCAGTTTACCTACTAGCACCCATTTAGGTGAGTGGTTTACCATCTTGCAGCCTTGTACCTTGGAATTTTTCCTACTTGCAACCATGTATTTTTAAGTAGTTTACCTACTTGCAACCATGTAGGTTAGAGGTTTACCTACTTGCAACTGTGTACTTAAGCAATTTACCCTCTTGCAACCGTTAATTAGCAGTTTACCCTCTTGTAATCATGTACGTCACCGGATTATCTACTTCCAACCATTTAGGTTAGCAGTTTTCCTACTTTCAACCATGTACTTAAGCAATTTACCCTATTGCAATCATGCAGTGTAGCCTTTTACCGTTTTGCAACCTTGTATTTAAACTCTTTACATGCTAACAACCACGTAGGTTAGCAGTTACACTCTTGTAAGCTTGTATTTAGCAGTTTAACTTCTTGTTAACATGTAGGTTAGCAGTTTACCTACTTGCAACCATGTAGGTTTATAGTGGTTTACCATCTTGCAGGGATTTTTTTTAGCAGTTTTCCAACTTGCAATCATGTTCTTAAGTAGTTTACCTTCTTGTAACCATGTAGGTTACAGGATTACCCTCTTGCAGCTTTTATTTTAGCAGTTTACTTACTTGCAACCGTGTACTTAAGCAGTTTACCTTATTGCAATCATGTAGGTTAGCGTTTTACCCTCTTGCAACCGTGTACTTAGCAGTTTACCCTCTTGTTATCATGTACGTTACCGGTTTACCTACTTCCAACCATGTAGGTTAGCAGTTTACCTACTTGCACCCATTTAGGTTAGTGGTTTGCCATCTTGCAGCCTTGTACCTGGGCATTTTTCCTACTTGCAACAATTTACTTTTAAGTAGTTTACCTACTTGCAACCATGTAGGTTAGAGGTTTACCCTCTTGCAATCATGTAGGTTAGCCAGTTTAACTACTTGCATCTATTTAGTTTAGCTGTTTACCTTCTTGCATGCATGTAGTTTAGCATTTTACCCACTTGCAGCCATGTAGGTTAACGGTATACCTCTTACAGCCTTGTTCGTTTGCAGTTTGCCTACTTGCAACCATATGGCTCAGAAGTTCTGCTTTTTTTGTTTGCAATTGTAGGTTTGCAGTGTGACTTCTTCTATCCATGCACATGTAGGTAAGCTGAGTTTACCCTCTTACAACCATGTATTTAAGCAATTTACCCTCTTGCAACCGTGTATTTAGCAGTTAAGCCTCTTGTAATCATGTACGTTACCGGTTTACCTACTTCCAACCATGTAGGTTAGCAGTTTACCTACTTGCACCCATTTAGGTTAGAGGTTTACCCTCTTGAAGCTATTATTTTAGCAGTTAACCTACTTGCAACCATGTACTTGAGCAGTTTACCCTATTGTAATCATGTAGGTTACCGGTTTCCCTACTTGCATCCATATAGTTGAGCAATTTAACTACTTGCAACCATGTAGGTTAGCAGTTTATCTACTTGCAACCGTGTACTTAAGCAATTTACCCTCTTGTAACTGTGTTTTTAGCAGTTTACCCTCTTGTAATCATTTACGTTACCGGTTTACCTACTTCCAACCATGTAGGTTAGCAGTTTACCTACTTGCAGCCATTTAGGTTAGTGGTTTACCATCTTGCAGACTTGTACTTTTGCAGTTTGCCAACTTGTAACCATATGGCTCAGAAGTTCTGCTTTTTTTGTTTGCAATTGTAGGTTTGCAGTGTGACTTCTTCTATCCATGCACATTTGGGTAAGCTGAGTTTACCCTCTTACAACCATGTATTTAAGCAATTTACCCTCTTGCAACCGTGTATTTAGCAGTTTAGCCTCTTGTAATCATGTACGTTACCGGTTTACCTACTTCCAACCATGTAGTTTAGCAGTTTACCTACTAGCACCCATTTAGGTGAGTGGTTTACCATCTTGCAGCCTTGTACCTGGCCATTTTTCATACTTGCAACAATGTACTTAAATAGTTTACCTACTTGTAACCATGTAGGTAAGAGGTTTACCCTCTTGCAGCTATTATTTTAGCAGTTAACCTACTTGCAACCATGTACTTGAGCAGTTTACCCTATTGCAATCATGTAGGTTACCGGTTTACCTACTTGCATCCATGTAGGTTAGCAGTTTATCTACTTGCAACCGTGTACTTAAGCAATTTACCCTCTTGCAACCGTGTATTTAGCAGTTTACCTCTTGTAATCATGTACGTTACCGGTTTACCTACTTCCAACCATGTAGGTTAGCAGTTTACCTACTTGCACCCATTTAGGTTAGTGGTTTACCATCTTGCAGCCTTGTACCTGGCCATTTTTCCTACTTGCAACAATGTACTTGTAAGTAGTTTACCTACTTGCAACCATGAAGGTTAGAGGTTTACCCTCTTGCAGCTATTATTTTAGCAGTTAACCTACTTGCAACCATGTACTTGAGCAGTTTACCCTATTGCAATCATGTAGGTTTCCGGTTTACCTACTTGCATCCATATAGTTGAGCAATTTACCTACTTTGCAACCATGTAGGTAAGCAGTTTTCCCGCTTGCAACCATGTAGGTTACTTGTTTACCATCGTGCAGGTTTTTTGTTAGCAGTTTTCCTACTTTTAACCATGCACTTAAGCAATTTACCCTATTGCAATCATGCAGTTTAGCCTTTTACGGTTTTGCACGATTGTATTTAAACTCTTTACATGCTTGCAACCATGTAGGTTAGCAGTTACCCTCTTGTAACCATGTATTAAGTAGTTTAACCTCTTGTTATCATGTACGTTACCGGTTTACCTACTTCCAACCATGTAGTTTAGCAGTTTACCTACTAGCACCCATTTAGGTGAGTGGTTTACCATCTTGCAGCCTTGTACCTGGGAATTTTTCCTACTTGCAACCATGTATTTTTAAGTAGTTTACCTACTTGCAACCATGTAGGTTAGAGGTTTACCTACTTGCAACCATGTAGTTTAGTGGTTTACCATCTTGCAGGGATTTTTTTAGCAGTTTTCCAACTTGCAACCATGTATTTATGTAGTTTTTTATCTTCTTGTAACCATGTAGGTTAGAGGATTACCCTCTTGCAGCTATTATTTTAGCGGTTAACCTACTTGTAACCATGCACTTAAACTGTTTCCCAACTTATAACCATGTAGGTTAGCAGTTTGCCTAGCTGCCTACTCCATTCATGTAGATTAACAGTTTACCCTCTTTCAACCATGTATTTTTCAGTTTACCCTCTTGCAATCATGTAGTTTACCGGTTTCCCTTCTTGCATACATGTAGATTAGCAGTTTACCTACTTGCACCCATGTAGGTTAGCCAGTTTAACTACTTGCATCTATTTAGTTTAGCTGTTTACCTTCTTGCGTGCATGTAGTTTAGCATTTTACCCACTTGCAGCCATGTAGGTTAACGGTTTACCCTCATACAGCCTTGTACTTTTGCAGTTTGCCTTCTTGCAACCATATGGCTCAGAAGTTCTGCTTTTTTTGTTTGCAATTGTAGGTTTGCAGTGTGACTTCTTCTATCCATGCACATGTAGGTAAGCTAGGTTTACCCTCTTACAACCACGTATTTAAGCAATTTACCCTCTTGCAACCGTGTATTTAGCAGTGTACCCTCTTGTAATCATGTACGTTACCGGTTTAACCTACTTCCAACCATGTGGGTTAGCAGTTTACCTACTTGCACCCATTTAAGTTAGTGGTTTACCATCTTGCAGCCTTGTACCTGGGCATTTTTTCAACTTGAAACAATTTACTTTTAAGAAGTTTACCTACTTGCAACCATGTAGGTTAGTGGTTTACCCTCTTGTAACCATGCACTTGAACTGTTTTCCAACTGGTAACCATGTAGGTTAGCAGTTTGCCTAGTTGCCTCCTCCATTCATGTAGATTAACAGTTTACCCTCTTTCAACCATGTATTTTTCAGTTTACCCTCTTGCAATCATGTAGTTTACCGGATTCCCTACTTCCATACATATAGTTTAGCAGTTTACCCACATGCAACCATGTAGGTTAGAGGTTTACCCTCTTGAAGCTATTATTTTAGCAGTTAACCTACTTGCAACCATGTACTTGAGCAGTTTACCCTATTGCAATCATGTAGGTTACCGGTTTCCCTACTTGCATCCATATAGTTGAGCAATTTAACTACTTGCAACCATGTAGGTTAGCAGTTTATCTACTTGCAACCGTGTACTTAAGCAATTTACCCTCTTGTAACTGTGTTTTTAGCAGTTTACCCTCTTGTAATCATTTACGTTACCGGTTTACCTACTTCCAACCATGTAGGTTAGCAGTTTACCTACTTGCACCCATGTAGGTTAGAGGTTTACCCTCTTGAAGCTATTATTTTAGCAGTTAACCTACTTGCAACCATGTACTTGAGCAGTTTACCCTATTGCAATCATGTAGGTTACCGGTTTCCCTACTTGCATCCATATAGTTGAGCAATTTAACTACTTGCAACCATGTAGGTTAGCAGTTTATCTACTTGCAACCGTGTACTTAAGCAATTTACCCTCTTGTAACTGTGTTTTTAGCAGTTTACCCTCTTGTAATCATTTACGTTAACGGTTTACCTACTTCCAACCATGTAGGTTAGCAGTTTACCTACTTGCAGCCATTTAGGTTAGTGGTTTACCATCTTGCAGACTTGTACTTTTCCAGTTTGCCAACTTGTAACCATATGGCTCAGAAGTTCTGCTTTTTTTGTTTGCAATTGTAGGTTTGCAGTGTGACTTCTTCTATCCATGCACATTTGGGTAAGCTGAGTTTACCCTCTTACAACCATGTATTTAAGCAATTTACCCTCTTGCAACCGTGTATTTAGCAGTTTAGCCTCTTGTAATCATGTACGTTACCGGTTTACCTACTTCCAACCATGTAGTTTAGCAGTTTACCTACTAGCACCCATTTAGGTGAGTGGTTTACCATCTTGCAGCCTTGTACCTGGCCATTTTTCATACTTGCAACAATGTACTTAAATAGTTTACCTACTTGTAACCATGTAGGTAAGAGGTTTACCCTCTTGCAGCTATTATTTTAGCAGTTAACCTACTTGCAACCATGTACTTAAGCAGTTTACCCTATTGCAATCATGTAGGTTACCGGTTTACCTACTTGCATCCATGTAGGTTAGCAGTTTATCTACTTGCAACCGTGTACTTAAGCAATTTACCCTCTTGCAACCGTGTATTTAGCAGTTTACCCTCTTGTAATCATGTACGTTACCGGTTTACCTACTTCCAACCATGTAGGTTAGCAGTTTACCTACTTGCACCCATTTAGGTTAGTGGTTTACCATCTTGCAGCCTTGTACCTGGCCATTTTTCCTACTTGCAACAATGTACTTGTAAGTAGTTTACCTACTTGCAACCATGAAGGTTAGAGGTTTACCCTCTTGCAGCTATTATTTTAGCAGTTAACCTACTTGCAACCATGTACTTGAGCAGTTTACCCTATTGCAATCATGTAAGTTTCCGGTTTACCTACTTGCATCCATATAGTTGAGCAATTTACCTACTTTGCAACCATGTAGGTAAGCAGTTTACCTGCTTGGAACCATGTAGGTTACTTGTTTACCATCGTGCAGGTATTTTGTTAGCAGTTTTCCTACTTTTAACCATGTACTTAAGCAATTTACCCTATTGCAATCATGCAGTTTAGCCTTTTACGGTTTTGCACGATTGTATTTAAACTCTTTACATGCTTGCAACCATGTAGGTTAGCAGTTACCCTCTTGTAACCATGTATTAAGCAGTTTAACCTCTTGTTATCATGTACGTTACCGGTTTACCTACTTCCAACCATGTAGTTTAGCAGTTTACCTACTAGCACCCATTTAGGTGAGTGGTTTACCATCTTGCAGCCTTGTACCTGGGAATTTTTCCTACTTGCAACCATGTATTTTTAAGTAGTTTACCTACTTGCAACCATGTAGGTTAGAGGTTTACCTACTTGCAACTGTGTACTTAAGCAATTTACCCTCTTGCAACCGTTAATTAGCAGTTTACCCTCTTGTAATCATGTACGTCACCGGATTATCTACTTCCAACCATTTAGGTTAGCAGTTTTCCTACTTTCAACCATGTACTTAAGCAATTTACCCTATTGCAATCATGCAGTGTAGCCTTTTACCGTTTTGCAACCTTGTATTTAAACTCTTTACATGCTAACAACCACGTAGGTTAGCCGTTACACTCTTGTAAGCTTGTATTTAGCAGTTTAACTTCTTGTTAACATGTAGGTTAACAGTTTACCTACTTCCAACCAAGTAGGTTAGCAGTTTACCTACTTGCAACCATGTAGGTTTATAGTGGTTTACCATCTTGCAGGGATTTTTTTTAGCAGTTTTCCAACTTGCAATCATGTTCTGAAGTAGTTTACCTTCTTGTAACCATGAAGGTTACAGGATTACCCTCTTGCAGCTTTTATTTTAGCAGTTTACTTACTTGCAACCGTGTACTTAAGCAGTTTACCTTATTGCAATCATGTAGGTTAGCGTTTTACCCTCTTGCAACCGTGTATTTAGCAGTTTACCCTCTTGTAATCATGTACGTTACCGGTTTACCTACTTCCAACCATGTAGGTTAGCAGTTTACCTACTTGCACCCATTTAGGTTAGTGGTTTGCCATCTTGCAGCCTTGTACCTGGGCATTTTTCCTACTTGCAACAATTTACTTTTAAGTAGTTTACCTACTTGCAACCATGTAGGTTAGAGGTTTACCCTCTTGCAATCATGTAGGTTAGCCAGTTTAACTACTTGCATCTATTTAGTTTAGCTGTTTACCTTCTTGCATGCATGTAGTTTAGCATTTTACCCACTTGCAGCCATGTAGGTTAACGGTATACCTCTTACAGCCTTGTTCGTTTGCAGTTTGCCTACTTGCAACCATATGGCTCAGAAGTTCTGCTTTTTTTGTTTGCAATTGTAGGTTTGCAGTGTGACTTCTTCTATCCATGCACATGTAGGTAAGCTGAGTTTACCCTCTTACAACCATGTATTTAAGCAATTTACCCTCTTGCAACCGTGTATTTAGCAGTTTAGCCTCTTGTAATCATGTACGTTACCGGTTTACCTACTTCCAACCATGTAGGTTAGCAGTTTACCTACTTGCACCCATGTAGGTTAGAGGTTTACCCTCTTGAAGCTATTATTTTAGCAGTTAACCTACTTGCAACCATGTACTTGAGCAGTTTACCCTATTGCAATCATGTAGGTTACCGGTTTCCCTACTTGCATCCATATAGTTGAGCAATTTAACTACTTGCAACCATGTAGGTTAGCAGTTTATCTACTTGCAACCGTGTACTTAAGCAATTTACCCTCTTGTAACTGTGTTTTTAGCAGTTTACCCTCTTGTAATCATTTACGTTACCGGTTTACCTACTTCCAACCATGTAGGTTAGCAGTTTACCTACTTGCAGCCATTTAGGTTAGTGGTTTACCATCTTGCAGACTTGTACTTTTCCAGTTTGCCAACTTGTAACCATATGGCTCAGAAGTTCTGCTTTTTTTGTTTGCAATTGTAGGTTTGCAGTGTGACTTCTTCTATCCATGCACATTTGGGTAAGCTGAGTTTACCCTCTTACAACCATGTATTTAAGCAATTTACCCTCTTGCAACCGTGTATTTAGCAGTTTAGCCTCTTGTAATCATGTACGTTACCGGTTTACCTACTTCCAACCATGTAGTTTAGCAGTTTACCTACTAGCACCCATTTAGGTGAGTGGTTTACCATCTTGCAGCCTTGTACCTGGCCATTTTTCATACTTGCAACAATGTACTTAAATAGTTTACCTACTTGTAACCATGTAGGTAAGAGGTTTACCCTCTTGCAGCTATTATTTTAGCAGTTAACCTACTTGCAACCATGTACTTGAGCAGTTTACCCTATTGCAATCATGTAGGTTACCGGTTTACCTACTTGCATCCATGTAGGTTAGCAGTTTACCTACTTGTAACTGTGTACTTAAGCAATTTACCCTCTTGCAACCGTTAATTAGCAGTTTACCCTCTTGTAATCATGTACGTCACCGGATTATCTACTTCCAACCATTTAGGTTAGCAGTTTTCCTACTTTCAACCATGTACTTAAGCAATTTACCCTATTGCAATCATGCAGTGTAGCCTTTTACCGTTTTGCAACCTTGTATTTAAACTCTTTACATGCTAACAACCACGTAGGTTAGCAGTTACACTCTTGTAAGCTTGTATTTAGCAGTTTAACTTCTTGTTAACATGTAGGTTAACAGTTTACCTACTTCCAACCAAGTAGGTTAGCAGTTTACCTACTTGCAACCATGTAGGTTTATAGTGGTTTACCATCTTGCAGGGATTTTTTTTAGCAGTTTTCCAACTTGCAATCATGTTCTGAAGTAGTTTACCTTCTTGTAACCATGTAGGTTACAGGATTACCCTCTTGCAGCTTTTATTTTAGCAGTTTACTTACTTGCAACCGTGTACTTAAGCAGTTTACCTAATTGCAATCATGTAGGTTAGCGTTTTACCCTCTTGCAACCGTGTATTTAGCAGTTTACCCTCTTGTAATCATGTACGTTACCGGTTTACCTACTTCCAACCATGTAGGTTAGCAGTTTACCTACTTGCACCCATTTAGGTTAGTGGTTTGCCATCTTGCAGCCTTGTACCTGGGCATTTTTCCTACTTGCAACAATTTACTTTTAAGTAGTTTACCTACTTGCAACCATGTAGGTTAGAGGTTTACCCTCTTGCAATCATGTAGGTTAGCCAGTTTAACTACTTGCATCTATTTAGTTTAGCTGTTAACCTTCTTGCATGCATGTAGTTTAGCATTTTACCCACTTGCAGCCATGTAGGTTAACGGTATACCTCTTACAGCCTTGTTCGTTTGCAGTTTGCCTACTTGCAACCATATGGCTCAGAAGTTCTGCTTTTTTTGTTTGCAATTGTAGGTTTGCAGTGTGACTTCTTCTATCCATGCACATGTAGGTAAGCTGAGTTTACCCTCTTACAACCATGTATTTAAGCAATTTACCCTCTTGCAACCATGTATTTAGCAGTTTAGCCTCTTGTAATCATGTACGTTACCGGTTTACCTACTTCCAACCATGTAGGTTAGCAGTTTACCTACTTGCACCCATGTAGGTTAGAGGTTTACCCTCTTGAAGCTATTATTTTAGCAGTTAACCTACTTGCAACCATGTACTTGAGCAGTTTACCCTATTGCAATCATGTAGGTTTCCGGTTTACCTACTTGCATCCATATAGTTGAGCAATTTACCTACTTTGCAACCATGTAGGTAAGCAGTTTACCTGCTTGGAACCATGTAGGTTACTTGTTTACCATCGTGCAGGTATTTTGTTAGCAGTTTTCCTACTTTTAACCATGTACTTAAGCAATTTACCCTATTGCAATCATGCAGTTTAGCCTTTTACGGTTTTGCACGATTGTATTTAAACTCTTTACATGCTTGCAACCATGTAGGTTAGCAGTTACCCTCTTGTAACCATGTATTAAGCAGTTTAACCTCTTGTTATCATGTACGTTACCGGTTTACCTACTTCCAACCATGTAGTTTAGCAGTTTACCTACTAGCACCCATTTAGGTGAGTGGTTTACCATCTTGCAGCCTTGTACCTGGGAATTTTTCCTACTTGCAACCATGTATTTTTAAGTAGTTTACCTACTTGCAACCATGTAGGTTAGAGGTTTACCTACTTGTAACTGTGTACTTAAGCAATTTACCCTCTTGCAACCGTTAATTAGCAGTTTACCCTCTTGTAATCATGTACGTCACCGGATTATCTACTTCCAACCATTTAGGTTAGCAGTTTTCCTACTTTCAACCATTTACTTAAGCAATTTACCCTATTGCAATCATGCAGTGTAGCCTTTTACCGTTTTGCAACCTTGTATTTAAACTCTTTACATGCTAACAACCACGTAGGTTAGCAGTTACACTCTTGTAAGCTTGTATTTAGCAGTTTAACTTCTTGTTAACATGTAGGTTAACAGTTTACCTACTTCCAACCAAGTAGGCTAGCAGTTTACCTACTTGCAACCATGTAGGTTTATAGTGGTTTACCATCTTGCAGGGATTTTTTTTAGCAGTTTTCCAACTTGCAATCATGTTCTGAAGTACTTTACCTTCTTGTAACCATGTAGGTTACAGGATTACCCTCTTGCAGCTTTTATTTTAGCAGTTTACTTACTTGCAACCGTGTACTTAAGCAGTTTACCTTATTGCAATCATGTAGGTTAGCGTTTTACCCTCTTGCAACCGTGTATTTAGCAGTTTACCCTCTTGTAATCATGTACGTTACCGGTTTACCTACTTCCAACCATGTAGGTTAGCAGTTTACCTACTTGCACCCATTTAGGTTAGTGGTTTGCCATCTTGCAGCCTTGTACCTGGGCATTTTTCCTACTTGCAACAATTTACTTTTAAGTAGTTTACCTACTTGCAACCATGTAGGTTAGAGGTTTACCCTCTTGCAATCATGTAGGTTAGCCAGTTTAACTACTTGCATCTATTTAGTTTAGCTGTTTACCTTCTTGCATGCATGTAGTTTAGCATTTTACCCACTTGCAGCCATGTAGGTTAACGGTATACCTCTTACAGCCTTGTTCGTTTGCAGTTTGCCTACTTGCAACCATATGGCTCAGAAGTTCTGCTTTTTTTGTTTGCAATTGTAGGTTTGCAGTGTGACTTCTTCTATCCATGCACATGTAGGTAAGCTGAGTTTACCCTCTTACAACCATGTATTTAAGCAATTTACCCTCTTGCAACCGTGTATTTAGCAGTTAAGCCTCTTGTAATCATGTACGTTACCGGTTTACCTACTTCCAACCATGTAGGTTAGCAGTTTACCTACTTGCACCCATTTAGGTTAGAGGTTTACCCTCTTGAAGCTATTATTTTAGCAGTTAACCTACTTGCAACCATGTACTTGAGCAGTTTACCCTATTGTAATCATGTAGGTTACCGGTTTCCCTACTTGCATCCATATAGTTGAGCAATTTAACTACTTGCAACCATGTAGGTTAGCAGTTTATCTACTTGCAACCGTGTACTTAAGCAATTTACCCTCTTGTAACTGTGTTTTTAGCAGTTTACCCTCTTGTAATCATTTACGTTAACGGTTTACCTACTTCCAACCATGTAGGTTAGCAGTTTACCTACTTGCAGCCATTTAGGTTAGTGGTTTACCATCTTGCAGACTTGTACTTTTCCAGTTTGCCAACTTGTAACCATATGGCTCAGAAGTTCTGCTTTTTTTGTTTGCAATTGTAGGTTTGCAGTGTGACTTCTTCTATCCATGCACATTTGGGTAAGCTGAGTTTACCCTCTTACAACCATGTATTTAAGCAATTTACCCTCTTGCAACCGTGTATTTAGCAGTTTAGCCTCTTGTAATCATGTACGTTACCGGTTTACCTACTTCCAACCATGTAGTTTAGCAGTTTACCTACTAGCACCCATTTAGGTGAGTGGTTTACCATCTTGCAGCCTTGTACCTGGCCATTTTTCATACTTGCAACAATGTACTTAAATAGTTTACCTACTTGTAACCATGTAGGTAAGAGGTTTACCCTCTTGCAGCTATTATTTTAGCAGTTAACCTACTTGCAACCATGTACTTAAGCAGTTTAGCCTATTGCAATCATGTAGGTTACCGGTTTACCTACTTGCATCCATGTAGGTTAGCAGTTTATCTACTTGCAACCGTGTACTTAAGCAATTTACCCTCTTGCAACCGTGTATTTAGCAGTTTACCCTCTTGTAATCATGTACGTTACCGGTTTACCTACTTCCAACCATGTAGGTTAGCAGTTTACCTACTTGCACCCATTTAGGTTAGTGGTTTACCATCTTGCAGCCTTGTACCTGGCCATTTTTCCTACTTGCAACAATGTACTTGTAAGTAGTTTACCTACTTGCAACCATGAAGGTTAGAGGTTTACCCTCTTGCAGCTATTATTTTAGCAGTTAACCTACTTGCAACCATGTACTTGAGCAGTTCACCCTATTGCAATCATGTAGGTTTCCGGTTTACCTACTTGCATCCATATAGTTGAGCAATTTACCTACTTTGCAACCATGTAGGTAAGCAGTTTACCTGCTTGGAACCATGTAGGTTACTTGTTTACCATCGTGCAGGTATTTTGTTAGCAGTTTTCCTACTTTTAACCATGTACTTAAGCAATTTACCCTATTGCAATCATGCAGTTTAGCCTTTTACGGTTTTGCACGATTGTATTTAAACTCTTTACATGCTTGCAACCATGTAGGTTAGCAGTTACCCTCTTGTAACCATGTATTAAGCAGTTTAACCTCTTGTTATCATGTACGTTACCGGTTTACCTACTTCCAACCATGTAGTTTAGCAGTTTACCTACTAGCACCCATTTAGGTGAGTGGTTTACCATCTTGCAGCCTTGTACCTGGGAATTTTTCCTACTTGCAACCATGTATTTTTAAGTAGTTTACCTACTTGCAACCATGTAGGTTAGAGGTTTACCTACTTGCAACTGTGTACTTAAGCAATTTACCCTCTTGCAACCGTTAATTAGCAGTTTACCCTCTTGTAATCATGTACGTCACCGGATTATCTACTTCCAACCATTTAGGTTAGCAGTTTTCCTACTTTCAACCATGTACTTAAGCAATTTACCCTATTGCAATCATGCAGTGTAGCCTTTTACCGTTTTGCAACCTTGTATTTAAACTCTTTACATGCTAACAACCACGTAGGTTAGCAGTTACACTCTTGTAAGCTTGTATTTAGCAGTTTAACTTCTTGTTAACATGTAGGTTAACAGTTTACCTACTTCCAACCAAGTAGGTTAGCAGTTTACCTACTTGCAACCATGTAGGTTTATAGTGGTTTACCATCTTGCAGGGATTTTTTTTAGCAGTTTTCCAACTTGCAATCATGTTCTGAAGTAGTTTACCTTCTTGTAACCATGTAGGTTACAGGATTACCCTCTTGCAGCTTTTATTTTAGCAGTTTACTTACTTGCAACCGTGTACTTAAGCAGTTTACCTTATTGCAATCATGTAGGTTAGCGTTTTACCCTCTTGCAACCGTGTATTTAGCAGTTTACCCTCTTGTAATCATGTACGTTACCGGTTTACCTACTTCCAACCATGTAGGTTAGCAGTTTACCTACTTGCACCCATTTAGGTTAGTGGTTTGCCATCTTGCAGCCTTGTACCTGGGCATTTTTCCTACTTGCAACAATTTACTTTTAAGTAGTTTACCTACTTGCAACCATGTAGGTTAGAGGTTTACCCTCTTGCAATCATGTAGGTTAGCCAGTTTAACTACTTGCATCTATTTAGTTTAGCTGTTTACCTTCTTGCATGCATGTAGTTTAGCATTTTACCCACTTGCAGCCATGTAGGTTAACGGTATACCTCTTACAGCCTTGTTCGTTTGCAGTTTGCCTACTTGCAACCATATGGCTCAGAAGTTCTGCTTTTTTTGTTTGCAATTGTAGGTTTGCAGTGTGACTTCTTCTATCCATGCACATGTAGGTAAGCTGAGTTTACCCTCTTACAACCATGTATTTAAGCAATTTACCCTCTTGCAACCGTGTATTTAGCAGTTTAGCCTCTTGTAATCATGTACGTTACCGGTTTACCTACTTCCAACCATGTAGGTTAGCAGTTTACCTACTTGCACCCATGTAGGTTAGAGGTTTACCCTCTTGAAGCTATTATTTTAGCAGTTAACCTACTTGCAACCATGTACTTGAGCAGTTTACCCTATTGCAATCATGTAGGTTACCGGTTTCCCTACTTGCATCCATATAGTTGAGCAATTTAACTACTTGCAACCATGTAGGTTAGCAGTTTATCTACTTGCAACCGTGTACTTAAGCAATTTACCCTCTTGTAACTGTGTTTTTAGCAGTTTACCCTCTTGTAATCATTTACGTTACCGGTTTACCTACTTCCAACCATGTAGGTTAGCAGTTTACCTACTTGCAGCCATTTAGGTTAGTGGTTTACCATCTTGCAGACTTGTACTTTTCCAGTTTGCCAACTTGTAACCATATGGCTCAGAAGTTCTGCTTTTTTTGTTTGCAATTGTAGGTTTGCAGTGTGACTTCTTCTATCCATGCACATTTGGGTAAGCTGAGTTTACCCTCTTACAACCATGTATTTAAGCAATTTACCCTCTTGCAACCGTGTATTTAGCAGTTTAGCCTCTTGTAATCATGTACGTTACCGGTTTACCTACTTCCAACCATGTAGTTTAGCAGTTTACCTACTAGCACCCATTTAGGTGAGTGGTTTACCATCTTGCAGCCTTGTACCTGGCCATTTTTCATACTTGCAACAATGTACTTAAATAGTTTACCTACTTGTAACCATGTAGGTAAGAGGTTTACCCTCTTGCAGCTATTATTTTAGCAGTTAACCTACTTGCAACCATGTACTTTAGCAGTTTACCCTATTGCAATCATGTAGGTTACCGGTTTACCTACTTGCATCCATGTAGGTTAGCAGTTTATCTACTTGCAACTGTGTACTTAAGCAATTTACCCTCTTGCAACCGTGTATTTAGCAGTTTACCCTCTTGTAATCATGTACGTTACCGGTTTACCTACTTCCAACCATGTAGGTTAGCAGTTTACCTACTTGCACCCATTTAGGTTAGTGGTTTACCATCTTGCAGCCTTGTACCTGGCCATTTTTCCTACTTGCAACAATGTACTTGTAAGTAGTTTACCTACTTGCAACCATGAAGGTTAGAGGTTTACCCTCTTGCAGCTATTATTTTAGCAGTTAACCTACTTGCAACCATGTACTTGAGCAGTTTACCCTATTGCAATCATGTAGGTTTCCGGTTTACCTACTTGCATCCATATAGTTGAGCAATTTACCTACTTTGCAACCATGTAGGTAAGCAGTTTACCTGCTTGGAACCATGTAGGTTACTTGTTCACCATCGTGCAGGTATTTTGTTAGCAGTTTTCCTACTTTTAACCATGTACTTAAGCAATTTACCCTATTGCAATCATGCAGTTTAGCCTTTTACGGTTTTGCACGATTGTATTTAAACTCTTTACATGCTTGCAACCATGTAGGTTAGCAGTTACCCTCTTGTAACCATGTATTAAGCAGTTTAACCTCTTGTTATCATGTACGTTACCGGTTTACCTACTTCCAACCATGTAGTTTAGCAGTTTACCTACTAGCACCCATTTAGGTGAGTGGTTTACCATCTTGCAGCCTTGTACCTGGGAATTTTTCCTACTTGCAACCATGTATTTTTAAGTAGTTTACCTACTTGCAACCATGTAGGTTAGAGGTTTACCTACTTGTAACTGTGTACTTAAGCAATTTACCCTCTTGCAACCGTTAATTAGCAGTTTACCCTCTTGTAATCATGTACGTCACCGGATTATCTACTTCCAACCATTTAGGTTAGCAGTTTTCTTACTTTCAACCATGTACTTAAGCAATTTACCCTATTGCAATCATGCAGTGTAGCCTTTTACCGTTTTGCAACCTTGTATTTAAACTCTTTACATGCTAACAACCACGTAGGTTAGCAGTTACACTCTTGTAAGCTTGTATTTAGCAGTTTAACTTCTTGTTAACATGTAGGTTAACAGTTTACCTACTTCCAACCAAGTAGGTTAGCAGTTTACCTACTTGCAACCATGTAGGTTTATAGTGGTTTACCATCTTGCAGGGATTTTTTTTAGCAGTTTTCCAACTTGCAATCATGTTCTGAAGTAGTTTACCTTCTTGTAACCATGTAGGTTACAGGATTACCCTCTTGCAGCTTTTATTTTAGCAGTTTACTTACTTGCAACCGTGTACTTAAGCAGTTTACCTTATTGCAATCATGTAGGTTAGCGTTTTACCCTCTTGCAACCGTGTATTTAGCAGTTTACCCTCTTGTAATCATGTACGTTACCGGTTTACCTACTTCCAACCATGTAGGTTAGCAGTTTACCTACTTGCACCCATTTAGGTTAGTGGTTTGCCATCTTGCAGCCTTGTACCTGGGCATTTTTCCTACTTGCAACAATTTACTTTTAAGTAGTTTACCTACTTGCAACCATGTAGGTTAGAGGTTTACCCTCTTGCAATCATGTAGGTTAGCCAGTTTAACTACTTGCATCTATTTAGTTTAGCTGTTTACCTTCTTGCATGCATGTAGTTTAGCATTTTACCCACTTGCAGCCATGTAGGTTAACGGTATACCTCTTACAGCCTTGTTCGTTTGCAGTTTGCCTACTTGCAACCATATGGCTCAGAAGTTCTGCTTTTTTTGTTTGCAATTGTAGGTTTGCAGTGTGACTTCTTCTATCCATGCACATGTAGGTAAGCTGAGTTTACCCTCTTACAACCATGTATTTAAGCAATTTACCCTCTTGCAACCGTGTATTTAGCAGTTTAGCCTCTTGTAATCATGTACGTTACCGGTTTACCTACTTCCAACCATGTAGGTTAGCAGTTTACCTACTTGCACCCATGTAGGTTAGAGGTTTACCCTCTTGAAGCTATTATTTTAGCAGTTAACCTACTTGCAACCATGTACTTGAGCAGTTTACCCTATTGCAATCATGTAGGTTACCGGTTTCCCTACTTGCATCCATATAGTTGAGCAATTTAACTACTTGCAACCATGTAGGTTAGCAGTTTATCTACTTGCAACCGTGTACTTAAGCAATTTACCCTCTTGTAACTGTGTTTTTAGCAGTTTACCCTCTTGTAATCATTTACGTTACCGGTTTACCTACTTCCAACCATGTAGGTTAGCAGTTTACCTACTTGCAGCCATTTAGGTTAGTGGTTTACCATCTTGCAGACTTGTACTTTTCCAGTTTGCCAACTTGTAACCATATGGCTCAGAAGTTCTGCTTTTTTTGTTTGCAATTGTAGGTTTGCAGTGTGACTTCTTCTATCCATGCACATTTGGGTAAGCTGAGTTTACCCTCTTACAACCATGTATTTAAGCAATTTACCCTCTTGCAACCGTGTATTTAGCAGTTTAGCCTCTTGTAATCATGTACGTTACCGGTTTACCTACTTCCAACCATGTAGTTTAGCAGTTTACCTACTAGCACCCATTTAGGTGAGTGGTTTACCATCTTGCAGCCTTGTACCTGGCCATTTTTCATACTTGCAACAATGTACTTAAATAGTTTACCTACTTGTAACCATGTAGGTAAGAGGTTTACCCTCTTGCAGCTATTATTTTAGCAGTTAACCTACTTGCAACCATGTACTTTAGCAGTTTACCCTATTGCAATCATGTAGGTTACCGGTTTACCTACTTGCATCCATGTAGGTTAGCAGTTTATCTACTTGCAACCGTGTACTTAAGCAATTTACCCTCTTGCAACCGTGTATTTAGCAGTTTACCCTCTTGTAATCATGTACGTTACCGGTTTACCTACTTCCAACCATGTAGGTTAGCAGTTTACCTACTTGCACCCATTTAGGTTAGTGGTTTACCATCTTGCAGCCTTGTACCTGGCCATTTTTCCTACTTGCAACAATGTACTTGTAAGTAGTTTACCTACTTGCAACCATGAAGGTTAGAGGTTTACCCTCTTGCAGCTATTATTTTAGCAGTTAACCTACTTGCAACCATGTACTTGAGCAGTTTACCCTATTGCAATCATGTAGGTTTCCGGTTTACCTACTTGCATCCATATAGTTGAGCAATTTACCTACTTTGCAACCATGTAGGTAAGCAGTTTACCTGCTTGGAACCATGTAGGTTACTTGTTTACCATCGTGCAGGTATTTTGTTAGCAGTTTTCCTACTTTTAACCATGTACTTAAGCAATTTACCCTATTGCAATCATGCAGTTTAGCCTTTTACGGTTTTGCACGATTGTATTTAAACTCTTTACATGCTTGCAACCATGTAGGTTAGCAGTTACCCTCTTGTAACCATGTATTAAGCAGTTTAACCTCTTGTTATCATGTACGTTACCGGTTTACCTACTTCCAACCATGTAGTTTAGCAGTTTACCTACTAGCACCCATTTAGGTGAGTGGTTTACCATCTTGCAGCCTTGTACCTGGGAATTTTTCCTACTTGCAACCATGTATTTTTAAGTAGTTTACCTACTTGCAACCATGTAGGTTAGAGGTTTACCTACTTGTAACTGTGTACTTAAGCAATTTACCCTCTTGCAACCGTTAATTAGCAGTTTACCCTCTTGTAATCATGTACGTCACCGGATTATCTACTTCCAACCATTTAGGTTAGCAGTTTTCTTACTTTCAACCATGTACTTAAGCAATTTACCCTATTGCAATCATGCAGTGTAGCCTTTTACCGTTTTGCAACCTTGTATTTAAACTCTTTACATGCTAACAACCACGTAGGTTAGCAGTTACACTCTTGTAAGCTTGTATTTAGCAGTTTAACTTCTTGTTAACATGTAGGTTAACAGTTTACCTACTTCCAACCAAGTAGGTTAGCAGTTTACCTACTTGCAACCATGTAGGTTTATAGTGGTTTACCATCTTGCAGGGACTTTTTTTAGCAGTTTTCCAACTTGCAATCATGTTCTGAAGTAGTTTACCTTCTTGTAACCATGTAGGTTACAGGATTACCCTCTTGCAGCTTTTATTTTAGCAGTTTACTTACTTGCAACCGTGTACTTAAGCAGTTTACCTTATTGCAATCATGTAGGTTAGCGTTTTACCCTCTTGCAACCGTGTATTTAGCAGTTTACCCTCTTGTAATCATGTACGTTACCGGTTTACCTACTTCCAACCATGTAGGTTAGCAGTTTACCTACTTGCACCCATTTAGGTTAGTGGTTTGCCATCTTGCAGCCTTGTACCTGGGCATTTTTCCTACTTGCAACAATTTACTTTTAAGTAGTTTACCTACTTGCAACCATGTAGGTTAGAGGTTTACCCTCTTGCAATCATGTAGGTTAGCCAGTTTAACTACTTGCATCTATTTAGTTTAGCTGTTTACCTTCTTGCATGCATGTAGTTTAGCATTTTACCCACTTGCAGCCATGTAGGTTAACGGTATACCTCTTACAGCCTTGTTCGTTTGCAGTTTGCCTACTTGCAACCATATGGCTCAGAAGTTCTGCTTTTTTTGTTTGCAATTGTAGGTTTGCAGTGTGACTTCTTCTATCCATGCACATGTAGGTAAGCTGAGTTTACCCTCTTACAACCATGTATTTAAGCAATTTACCCTCTTGCAACCATGTATTTAGCAGTTTAGCCTCTTGTAATCATGTACGTTACCGGTTTACCTACTTCCAACCATGTAGGTTAGCAGTTTACCTACTTGCACCCATGTAGGTTAGAGGTTTACCCTCTTGAAGCTATTATTTTAGCAGTTAACCTACTTGCAACCATGTACTTGAGCAGTTTACCCTATTGCAATCATGTAGGTTACCGGTTTACCTACTTGCATCCATATAGTTGAGCAATTTACCTACTTTGCAACCATGTAGGTTAGCAGTTTATCTACTTGCAACCGTGTACTTAGGCAGTTTACCTTATTACAATCATGAAGGTTAGCGTTTTAGAGTCTTGCAACCTTGCAAATAAACTGTTCTGCAACCATGTAGGTTAGCAGTTTCCCTTTTGCAAATGTGTATTAAGCAGTTTACCCTCTTGCAATCATGTAGGTTACTGGTTTACCTACTACAACCATGTAGGTAAGCAGTTTACCTGCTTGGAACCATGTAGGTTACTTGTTTACCATCGTGCAGGTATTTTGTTAGCAGTTTTCCTACTTTCAACCATGTACTTAAGCAATTTACCGTCTTGCAACCGTGTATTTAGCAGTTTACCCTCTTGTGATCTTGTACTTTACCGGTTTACCTACTTCCAACCATGTAGATTAGCAGTTTACCTACTTGCACCCATTTAGGTTAGTGGTTTACCATCTTGCAGCCTTGTACCTGGGCATTTTTCATACTTGCAACCATGTACCTTAGCAGTTTACCCTATTGCAATCATGTAGGTTACCAGTTTCCATACTTGCATCCATATAGTTGAGCAATTTACCTACTTGCAACCATGTAAGTTAGCAGTTTATCTACTTGCAACCGTGTACTTAAGCAATTTTCCGTCTTGCAACCGTGTATTTAGCAGTTTACACTCTTGTGATATTGTACTTTACCGGTTTACCTACTTCCAACCATGTAGATTAGCAGTTTACCTACTTGCACCCATTTAGGCTAGTGGTTTACCATCTTGAAGCCTTGTACCTGGGCATTTTTCATACTTGCAACAATGTACTTAAGTAGTTTACCTACTTGTAACCATGTAGGTAAGAGGTTTACCCTCTTGCAGCTATTATTTTAGCCGTTAACCTACTTGCAACCATGTACTTGAGCAGTTTACCCTATTGCAATCATGTAGGTTACCGGTTTACCTACTCGCATCCGAATAGTTGAGCAATTTACCTACTTTGCAACCATGTAGGTTAGCAGTTTATCTACTTGCAACCGTGTACTTAGGCAGTTTACCTTATTACAATCATGAAGGTTAGCGTTTTACAGTCTTGCAACCTTGCAAATAAACTGTTCTGCAACCATGTAGGTTAGCAGTTTCCCTTTTGCAAATGTGTATTAAGCAGTTTACCCTCTTGCAATCATGTAGGTTACTGGTTTACCTACTACAACCATGTAGGTAAGCAGTTTACCTGCTTGGAACCATGTAGGTTACTTGTTTACCATCGTGCAGGTATTTTGTTAGCAGTTTTCCTACTTTCAACCATGTACTTAAGCAATTTACCGTCTTGCAACCGTGTATTTAGCAGTTTACCCTCTTGTGATCTTGTACTTTACCGGTTTACCTACTTCCAACCATGTAGATTAGCAGTTTACCTACTTGCACCCATTTAGGTTAGTGGTTTACCATCTTGCAGCCTTGTACCTGGGCATTTTTCATACTTGCAACCATGTACTTGAGCAGTTTACCCTATTGCAATCATGTAGGTTACCAGTTTCCATACTTGCATCCATATAGTTGAGCAATTTACCTACTTGCAACCATGTAAGTTAGCAGTTTATCTACTTGCAACCGTGTACTTAAGCAATTTACCCTCTTGTAACCGTGTATTAAGCAGTTTACCCTCTTGTAATCATGTACGTTACCGGTTTACCTACTTCCAACCATGTAGGTTAGCAGTTTACCTACTTGCACCCATTTAGGTTTTTGGTTTACCATCTTGCAGCCTTGTACCTGGACATTTTTCATACTTGGAACAATGTACTTAAGTAGTTTACGTACTTGTAACCATGTAGGTAAGAGGTTTACCCTCTTGTAGCTATTATTTTAGCAGTTAACCTACTTGCAACCATGTACTTGAGCAGTTTACCCTATTGCAATCATGTAGGTTACAGGTTTACCTACTCGCATCCGAATAGTTGAGCAATTTACCTACTTGCAACCCTGTAAGTTAGCAGTTTATCTACTTGCAACCGTGTACTTAAGCAATTTACCCTCTTGTAACCGTGTATTAAGCAGTTTACCCTCTTGTAATCAAGTACGTTACCGGTTTACCTACTTCCAACCATGTAGGTTAGCAGTTTACCTACTTGCAGCCATTTAGGTTAGTGGTTTACCATCTTGCAGCCTTGTACCTGGCCATTTTTCCTACTTGCAACAATGTACTTTTAAGTAGTTTACCTACTTGCAACCATGTAGGTTACAGGTTTACCCTCTTGCAGCAATTATTTTAGCAGTTAACCTACTTGCAACCATGTACTTGAGCAGTTTACCCTATTGCAATCATGTAGGTTACCAGTTTACCTACTTGCATCCATATAGTTGAGCAATTTACCTACTTGCAACCCTGTAAGTTAGCAGTTTATCTACTTGCAACCGTGTACTTAAGCAATTTACCCTCTTGTAACCGTGTATTAAACAGTTTACCCTCTTGTAATCATGTACGTTACCGGTTTACCTACTACCAACCATGTAGGTTAGCAGTTTACCTACTTGCAGCCATTTAGGTTAGTGGTTTACCATCTTGCAGCCTTGTACCTGGCCATTTTTCCTACTTGCAACAATGTACTTTTAAGTCGTTTACCTACTTGCAACCATGTAGGTTACAGGTTTACCCTCTTGCAGCTATTATTTTAGCAGTTACCCTACTTGCAACCATGTACTTGAGCAGTTTACCCTATTGCAATCATGTAGGTTAGTGGTTTACCCTCTTGTAACCATGCACTTAAACTGTTTCCCAACTTATAACCATGTAGGTTAGCAGTTTGCCTAGTTGCCTACTCCATTCATGTAGATTAACAGTTTACCATCTTTCAACCATGTATTTTTCAGTTTACCCTCTTGCAATTATGTAGTTTATCGGTTTCCCTACTTGCATACATGTAGATTAGCAGTTTACCTACTTGCACCCATGTAGTTTAGCCAGTTTAACTACTTGCATCTATTTAGTTTAGCTGTTTACCCACTTGCAGCCATGTAGGTTAACGGTTTACCCTCATACAGCCTTGTACTTTTGCAGTTTGCCTACTTCAACCATATGGCTCAGAAGTTCTGCTTTTTTTGTTTGCAATTGTAGGTTTGCAGTGTGACTTTGCAGTTTACCCTCTTGTAATCATGTACGTTACCGGTTTACCTACTTCCAACCATGTAGGTTAGCAGTTTACCTACTTGCAGCCATTTAGGTTAGAGGTTTACCATCTTGCAGCTATTATTTTAGCAGTTAACCTACTTGCAACCATGTACTTGAGCAGTTTACCCTATTGCAATCATGTAGGTTACCGGTTTACCTACTTGCATCCATATAGTTGAGCAATTTACCTACTTTGCAACCATGTAGGTTAGCAGTTTATCTACTTGCAACCGTGTACTTAGGCAGTTTACCTTATTACAACCATGAAGGTTAGCGTTTTACAGTCTTGCAACCTTGCAAATAAACTGTTCTGCAACCATGTAGGTTAGCAGTTTCCCTTTTGCAAATGTGTATTAAGCAGTTTACCCTCTTGCAATCATGTAGGTTACTTGTTTACCATCGTGCAGGTATTTTGTAAGCAGTTTTCCTACTTTCAACCATGTAGATTAGCAGTTTACCTACTTGCACCCATTTAGGTTAGTGGTTTACCATCTTGCAGCCTTGTACCTGGGCATTTTTCATACTTGCAACAATGTACTTGAGCAGTTTACCCTATTGCAATCATGTAGGTTACCAGTTTCCATACTTGCATCCATATAGTTGAGCAATTTACCTACTTGCAACCATGTAGGTTAGCAGTTTATCTACTTGCAACCGTGTACTTAAGCAATTTACCGTCTTGCAACCAGCCTTACTCATGCGTTTACTAGGCTTTCTTATGGAAGTATGCCAAGAAAGGGTGCGTGTGCTTATCCCTAATTGAAGCTCCGCGTTGAAAGATCTAATGCCTGCGTTTACTTGATCTAGCAAGGAGTCAAGCTGTTTTTGGTTGTACTTGATTTCGCTCTCGTCCAATATTGGAGAAGACAAATGCTTACTGGCTTGAAACTTAGCGAATGGGGCAGGTGGAATGGTTACGATAGAAATTACCGTCGTTGGCTTGCAAGCGAGGATTTCTTGCTTAAAACGATTAAACCTAGCAAACAAACCGTCCAAAGAAATATCCGATTTCTGTAACACCTTAGTACGGGAGTGATTTTTGCCGACGAAATTAGTTAAGTCGTTGATGCCAGCAGCTAATTTAATAATAATGAAATCAGCGGTATTATAACTACGTAGCTTTGCTAGGGTAGGCAAAATAAGGTCCTCAATAGTCGCTCCTCGGATAATAAGAAAATCGAGATCAAGTGAACAAGACTCCGGTCGCGGATATTGATCAAAATTATAAGCTATAGAATCTGCCACAAATAATTGACGGACTTTCGTCATTTAATTATTACGGAATGAATTTACGATCACGTCTGGGTCACCAGTTTAGTGGCCGGATCCTTCTTGCGGCCGGGAAAAGAAAAAGGCACAGACTCCTAATGCCGAATAAATCAAATAATAGAGGCCTTGCTGCGCCTTGCTATGTGTTTAAAGGAAGGGAAAAAAAAAGAGGGAGCGGCACTCCCGCCCGATACACTTAAATGAGAACTTGAACAAAATTGAGTTTAGTCGAGAGGGTGGCGTCGAGAAAATAAATCGGACTTACCGCCGCGATGTACCTCTTAGCTGTATGCTACTGCCAAGGTGGTACACCACGAAAGTGAGTCCGGACTAAGATGAAATAAAATCTGCGAGACGCTAACGAAGTTCAACAATATTTTGGGAGCGCAATGAAAAACACGTCTACACGGCACGAGAGCATGAAAAGGAGAGAGTGCATGAAGGTTGTTGTTGAAGTGAACGCCCTGGCGTTACATAACAAAATCTACGCATGGACGAACTTAAATAGAGTGCCTACTTCGTGCATAGGAAATTAAAAAAGAAATTTTAAGGAGCTGCTTCATACTTAAGCAATTTACCCTCTTGCAACCGTGTATTTAGCAGTTTAGCCTCTTGTAATCATGTACGTTTCCGGTTTACCTACTTCCAACCATGTAGGTTAGCAGTTTACCTACTTGCACCCACTTAGGTAAGTGGTTTACCATCTTGCAGCCTTGTACCTGGGCATTTTTCCTACTTGCAACAATGTACTTTTAAGTAGTTAACCTACTTGCAACCATGTAGGTTAGAGGTTTACCCTCTTGCAGCTATTATTTTAGCAGTTAACGTACTTGCAACCATGTACTTGAGATGTTTACATACTTGCAACGATGTAGGTTAGCAGTTTATCTACTTGCAACCGTGTACTTAAGCAATTTACCCTCTTGCAACCGTGTATTCAGCAGTTTACCCTCTTGTGATCCTGTACTTTACCGGTTTACCTACTTCCAACGATGTAGATTAGCAGTTTACCTACTTGCACCCTACTTCGGCAATAAGCAGCTGATGCAAGCGTTTCTGAGTTGACGCTGAGGTGCGCAGGATTAATTCGTCCTTAAGTGTGTCGTAAGGATGGGCGCCTGGGCATTCTAGGAGTAGGTCGCGCACTTTCATAGCAATTTCGGGCTGCAGGGCAGAAACAACATAGGCAAATTTAGTATGTTGCTGCGTTTTATGTTGCGAGTCAAAAACCGCGCTTCTACTTGCGCGAACCAAATTCTCGGGTCGTTTGGCCAAAATGGCGGCAGCTTAACGCTAACTGCAAACTGTGGTGACAAAGGTTTGTCCTCATCTTCAGCCATGATAGTATGACTATTAAATCAACCAAAAAGGAACAAAAAGTATTCACAGTGGTCGACTTCTAGTTACGTAATGCAGTGAATTTCAATGGTGTTGGACCAGACCTAACTGCTGTCGCAAGGCGAGTGCGTCAATTTGGAGAGATTTCAAAAGCTCTTTGTACCACTTTCTTTTGAGGGTTGATTTAGCATGCAGGCCGCCGTACAATTGTGAAAAATTGTTGCGTAACGTAGTATAATACCCAGCCTTACTCTTGCGTTTACTAGGCTTTCTTATGGAAGTATGCCAAGAAAGGGTGCGCGTGCTTATCCCTAATTGAAGCTCCGCGTTGAAAGATCTAATGCCTGCGTTTACTTGATCTAGCAAGGAGTCAAGCTGTTTTTGGTTGTACTTGATTTCGCTCTCGTCCAATATTGGTGAAGACAAATGCTTAGTGGCTTGAAACTTAGCTAATGGGGCAGGTGGAATGGTTACGATAGAAATTACCGTCGTTGGCTTGCAAGCGAGGATTTCTTGCTTAAAACGATTAAACCTAGCAAACAAGCCGTCCAAAGAAATATCCCATTTCTGTAACACCTTAGTACGGGAGTGATTTTTGCCGACGAAATTAGTTAAGTCGTTGATGCCAGCAGCTAATTTAATAATAATGAAATCAGCGGTATTATAACTACGTAGCTTTGCTAGGGTAGGCAAAATAAGGTCCTCAATAGTCGCTCCTCGGATAATAAGAAAATCGAGATCAAGTGAACAAGACTCCGGTCGCGGATATTGATCAAAATTATAAGCTATAGAATCTGCCACAAATAATTGACGGACTTCCGTCATTTAATTATTACGGAATGAATTTACGATCACGTCTGGGTCACCAGTTTAGTGGACGGATCCTTCTTGCGGCCGGGAAAAGAAAAAGGCACAGACTCCCAATGCCGAATAAATCAAATAATAGAGGCCTTGCTGCGCCTTGCTATGTGTTTAAAGGAAGGGGAAAACAAATGAGGGAGCGGCACTCCCGCCCGATACACTTAAATGAGAACTTGAACAAAATTGAGTTTAGTCGAGAGGGTGACGTCGAGAAAATAAATCGGACTTACCGCCGCGATGTACCTCTTAGCTGTATGCTACTGTCAAGGTGGTACACCACGAAAGTGAGTCCGGACTAAGATGAAATAAAATCTGCGAGACGCTAGCGAAGTTCAACAATATTTTGGGAGCGCAATGAAAAACACGTCTACACGGCACGAGAGCATGAAACGGAGAGAGTGCATAAAGGTTGTTGTTGAAGTGAACGCCCTGGCGTTACATAACAAAATCTACGCATGGACGAACTTAAATAGAGTGCCTACTTCGTGCATAGGAAATTAAAAAAGAAATTTAAAGGAGCTGCTACATACTTAAGCAATTTACCGTCTTGCAACCGTGTATTTAGCAGTTTACACTCTTGTGATATTGTACTTTACCGGTTTACCTACTTCCAACCATGTAGGTTAGCAGTTTATCTACTTGCACCCATTTAGGTCAGTGGTTTACCATCTTGAAGCCTTGTACCTGGGCATTTTTCATACTTGCAACAATGTACTTAAGTAGTTTACCTACTTGTAACCATGTAGGTTACCGGTTTACCTACTTTGCAACCATGTAGGTTAGCAGTTTATCTACTTGCAACCGTGTACTTAAGCAGTTTACCTTATTACAATCATGTAGGTTAGCGTTTTACAGTCTTGCAACCTTGCAAATAAACTGTTCTGCAACCATGTAGGTTAGCAGTTTCCCTTTTGCAAATGTCTATTAAGCAGTTTACCCTCTTGCAGCCATGTAGGTTAACGGTTTACCCTCATACAGCCTTGTACTTTTCCAGTTTGCCTACTTCAACCATATGGCTCAGAAGTTCTGCTTTTTTTGTTTGCAATTGTAGGTTTGCAGTGTGACTTTGCAGTTTACCCTCTTGTAATCATTTACTTTACCGGTTTACCTACTTCCAACCATGTAGGTTAGCAGTTTACCTACTTGCAGCCATTTAGGTTAGAGGTTTACCATCTTGAAGCCTTGTACCTGGGCATTTTTCATACTTACAACAATGTACTTAAGTAGTTTACCTACTTGTAACCATGTAGGTAGAGGTTTACCCTCTTGCAGCTATTATTTTAGCAGTTAACCTACTTGCAACCATGTACTTGAGCAGTTTACCCTATTGCAATCATGTAGGTTACCGGTTTACCTACTTGCATCCATATAGTTGAGCAATTTACCTACTTTGCAACCATGTAGGTTAGCAGTTTATCTACTTGCAACCGTGTACTTAGGCAGTTTACCTTATTACAATCATGAAGGTTAGCGTTTTAGAGTCTTGCAACCTTGCAAATAAACTGTTCTGCAACCATGTAGGTTAGCAGTTTCCCTTTTGCAAATGTGTATTAAGCAGTTTACCCTCTTGCAATCATGTAGGTTACTGGTTTACCTACTACAACCATGTAGGTAAGCAGTTTACCTGCTTGGAACCATGTAGGTTACTTGTTTACCATCGTGCAGGTATTTTGTTAGCAGTTTTCCTACTTTCAACCATGTACTTAAGCAATTTACCGTCTTGCAACCGTGTATTTAGCAGTTTACCCTCTTGTGATCTTGTACTTTACCGGTTTACCTACTTCCAACCATGTAGATTAGCAGTTTACCTACTTGCACCCATTTAGGTTAGTGGTTTACCATCTTGCAGCCTTGTACCTGGGCATTTTTCATACTTGCAACCATGTACCTTAGCAGTTTACCCTATTGCAATCATGTAGGTTACCAGTTTCCATACTTGCATCCATATAGTTGAGCAATTTACCTACTTGCAACCATGTAAGTTAGCAGTTTATCTACTTGCAACCGTGTACTTAAGCAATTTTCCGTCTTGCAACCGTGTATTTAGCAGTTTACACTCTTGTGATATTGTACTTTACCGGTTTACCTACTTCCAACCATGTAGATTAGCAGTTTACCTACTTGCACCCATTTAGGCTAGTGGTTTACCATCTTGAAGCCTTGTACCTGGGCATTTTTCATACTTGCAACAATGTACTTAAGTAGTTTACCTACTTGTAACCATGTAGGTAAGAGGTTTACCCTCTTGCAGCTATTATTTTAGCCGTTAACCTACTTGCAACCATGTACTTGAGCAGTTTACCCTATTGCAATCATGTAGGTTACCGGTTTACCTACTCGCATCCGAATAGTTGAGCAATTTACCTACTTTGCAACCATGTAGGTTAGCAGTTTATCTACTTGCAACCGTGTACTTAGGCAGTTTACCTTATTACAATCATGAAGGTTAGCGTTTTACAGTCTTGCAACCTTGCAAATAAACTGTTCTGCAACCATGTAGGTTAGCAGTTTCCCTTTTGCAAATTTGTTTTAAGCAGTTTACCCTCTTGCAATCATGTAGGTTACTGGTTTACCTACTACAACCATGTAGGTAAGCAGTTTACCTGCTTGGAACCATGTAGGTTACTTGCTTACCATCGTGCAGGTATTTTGTTAGCAGTTTTCCTACTTTCAACCATGTACTTAAGCAATTTACCGTCTTGCAACCGTGTATTTAGCAGTTTACCCTCTTGTGATCTTGTACTTTACCGGTTTACCTACTTCCAACCATGTAGATTAGCAGTTTACCTACTTGCACCCATTTAGGTTAGTGGTTTACCATCTTGCAGCCTTGTACCTGGGCATTTTTCATACTTGCAACCATGTACTTGAGCAGTTTACCCTATTGCAATCATGTAGGTTACCAGTTTCCATACTTGCATCCATATAGTTGAGCAATTTACCTACTTGCAACCATGTAAGTTAGCAGTTTATCTACTTGCAACCGTGTACTTAAGCAATTTACCCTCTTGTAACCGTGTATTAAGCAGTTTACCCTCTTGTAATCATGTACGTTACCGGTTTACCTACTTCCAACCATGTAGGTTAGCAGTTTACCTACTTGCACCCATTTAGGTTTTTGGTTTACCATCTTGCAGCCTTGTACCTGGAAATTTTTCATACTTGGAACAATGTACTTAAGTAGTTTACGTACTTGTAACCATGTAGGTAAGAGGTTTACCCTCTTGTAGCTATTATTTTAGCAGTTAACCTACTTGCAACCATGTACTTGAGCAGTTTACCCTATTGCAATCATGTAGGTTACCGGTTTACCTACTCGCATCCGAATAGTTGAGCAATTTACCTACTTGCAACCCTGTAAGTTAGCAGTTTATCTACTTGCAACCGTGTACTTAAGCAATTTACCCTCTTGTAACCGTGTATTAAGCAGTTTACCCTCTTGTAATCAAGTACGTTACTGGTTTACCTACTTCCAACCATGTAGGTTAGCAGTTTACCTACTTGCAGCCATTTAGGTTAGTGGTTTACCATCTTGCAGCCTTGTACCTGCCCATTTTTCCTACTTGCAACAATATACTTTTAAGTAGTTTACCTACTTGCAACCATGTAGGTTACAGGTTTACCCCCTTGCAGCAATTATTTTAGCAGTTAACCTACTTGCAACCATGTACTTGAGCAGTTTACCCTATTGCAATCATGTAGGTTACCAGTTTACCTACTTGCATCCATATAGTTGAGCAATTTACCTACTTGCAACCCTGTAAGTTAGCAGTTTATCTACTTGCAACCGTGTACTTAAGCAATTTACCCTCTTGTAACCGTGTATTAAACAGTTTACCCTCTTGTAATCATGTACGTTACCGGTTTACCTACTACCAACCATGTAGGTTAGCAGTTTACCTACTTGCAGCCATTTAGGTTAGTGGTTTACCATCTTGCAGCCTTGTACCTGGCCATTTTTCCTACTTGCAACAATGTACTTTTAAGTCGTTTACCTACTTGCAACCATGTAGGTTACAGGTTTACCCTCTTGCAGCTATTATTTTAGCAGTTACCCTACTTGCAACCATGTACTTGAGCAGTTTACCCTATTGCAATCATGTAGGTTAGTGGTTTACCCTCTTGTAACCATGCACTTAAACTGTTTCCCAACTTATAACCATGTAGGTTAGCAGTTTGCCTAGTTGCCTACTCCATTCATGTAGATTAACAGTTAACCATCTTTCAACCATGTATTTTTCAGTTTACCCTCTTGCAATTATGTAGTTTATCGGTTTCCCTACTTGCATACATGTAGATTAGCAGTTTACCTACTTGCACCCATGTAGTTTAGCCAGTTTAACTACTTGCATCTATTTAGTTTAGCTGTTTACCCACTTGCAGCCATGTAGGTTAACGGTTTACCCTCATACAGCCTTGTACTTTTGCAGTTTGCCTACTTCAACCATATTGCTCAGAAGTTCTGCTTTTTTTGTTTGCAATTGTAGGTTTGCAGTGTGACTTTGCAGTTTACCCTCTTGTAATCATGTACGTTACCGGTTTACCTACTTCCAACCATGTAGGTTAGCAGTTTACCTACTTGCAGCCATTTAGGTTAGTGGTTTACCATCTTGCAGACTTGTACTTTTCCAGTTTGCCAACTTGTAACCATATGGCTCAGAAGTTCTGCTTTTTTTGTTTGCAATTGTAGGTTTGCAGTGTGACTTCTTCTATCCATGCACATTTGGGTAAGCTGAGTTTACCCTCTTACAACCATGTATTTAAGCAATTTACCCTCTTGCAACCGTGTATTTAGCAGTTTAGCCTCTTGTAATCATGTACGTTACCGGTTTACCTACTTCCAACCATGTAGTTTAGCAGTTTACCTACTAGCACCCATTTAGGTGAGTGGTTTACCATCTTGCAGCCTTGTACCTGGGCATTTTTCATACTTGCAACAATGTACTTAAATAGTTTACCTACTTGTAACCATGTAGGTAAGAGGTTTACCCTCTTGCAGCTATTATTTTAGCAGTTAACCTACTTGCAACCATGTACTTGAGCAGTTTACCCTATTGCAATCATGTAGGTTACCGGTTTACCTACTTGCATCCATGTAGGTTAGCAGTTTATCTACTTGCAACCGTGTACTTAAGCAATTTACCCTCTTGCAACCGTGTATTTAGCAGTTTACCCTCTTGTAATCATGTACGTTACCGGTTTACCTACTTCCAACCATGTAGGTTAGCAGTTTACCTACTTGCACCCATTTAGGTTAGTGGTTTACCATCTTGCAGCCTTGTACCTGGGCATTTTTCCTACTTGCAACAATGTACTTGTAAGTAGTTTACCTACTTGCAACCATGAAGGTTAGAGGTTAAGCCTCTTGCAGCTATTATTTTAGCAGTTAACCTACTTGCAACCATGTACTTGAGCAGTTTACCCTATTGCAATCATGTAGGTTTCCGGTTTACCTACTTGCATCCATATAGTTGAGCAATATACCTACTTTGCAACCATGTAGGTAAGCAGTTTACCTGCTTGGAACCATGCAGGTTACTTGTTTACCATCGTGCAGGTATTTTGTTAGCAGTTTTCCTACTTTTAACCATGTACTTAAGCAATTTACCCTATTGCAATCATGCAGTTTAGCCTTTTACGGTTTTGCACGATTGTATTAAAACTCTTTACATGCTTGCAATCATGTAGGTTAGTGGTTTACCCTCTTGTAACCATGCACTTAAACTGTTTCCCAACTTATAACCATGTAGGTTAGCAGTTTGCCTAGCTGCCTACTCCATTCATGTAGATTAACAGTTTACCCTCTTTCAACCATGTATTTTTCAGTTTACCCTCTTGCAATCATGTAGTTTACCGGTTTCCCTACTTGCATACATATAGTTTAGCATTTTACCCACTTGCAGCCATGTAGGTTAACGGTATACCTCTTACAGCCTTGTTCGTTTGCAGTTTGCCTACTTGCAACCATATGGCTCAGAAGTTCTGCTTTTTTTGTTTGCAATTGTAGGTTTGCAGTGTGACTTCTTCTATCCATGCACATGTAGGTAAGCTGAGTTTACCCTCTTACAACCATGTATTTAAGCAATTTACCCTCTTGCAACCGTGTATTTAGCAGTTTAGCCTCTTGTAATCATGTACGTTACCGGTTTACCTACTTCCAACCATGTAGGTTAGCAGTTTTCCGACTTGCAACCATGTACTTAAGTAGTTTACCTACTTGTAACCATGTAGGTTAGAGGATTATCCTCTTGCAGTTATTATTTTAGCAGTTAACCTACTTGTAACCATGTACTTGAGCAGTTTACCCTATTGCAATCATGTAGTTTTACCCGTTTACCTACTTGCATCCATATAGTTGAGCAATTTACCTACTTTGCAACCATTTAGGTTAGCAGTTTATCTACTTGCAAACGTGTACTTAAGCAGTTTACCTTATTACAATCATGTAGGTTAGCGTTTTAACCTCTTGCAAATGTGTATTAAGCAGTTTACCCTCTTGCAATTATGTAGGTTACTGGTTTACCTACTACAACCTTGTAGGTAAGCAGTTTACCTGCTTTGAACCACGTATGTTACTAGTTTACCATCGTGCAGGTATTTTGTTAGCAGTGTTCCTACTTTTAACCATGTTCTTAAGCAATTTACCCTATTGCAATCATTCAGTTTAGCCTTTTACCGTATTGCAAGCTTGTATTTTAACTCTTTACATGCTTGTAACCATGTAGGTTAGCAGTTACCCTCTTGTAACCATGTATTTAGCAGTTTAACCTCTTGTTATCATGTACGTTACCAGTTTACCTACTTTCAACAAAGTATGTTAGCAGTTTACCTACTTGCAACCATAAAGGTTAGTGGTTTACCATTTTGCAGGGATTTTTTTTTGCAGTTTTCCGGTTTGCAACCATGTACTTAAGTAGTTTACCTACTTGCAACCATGTAGGTTACAGGTTTACCCTCTTGTAGCTATTATTTTAGCAGTTAACCTACTTGCAACCATGTACTTGAGCAGTTTACCCTATTGCAATCATGTAGGTTAGTGGTTTACCCTCTTGTAACCATGCACTTAAACTGTTTCCCAACTTATAACCATGTAGGTTAGCAGTTTGCCTAGTTGCCTACTCCATTCATGTCGATTAACAGTTTACCCTCTTTCAACCGTGTATTTAGCAGTTTACCCTCTTGTTATCATGTACGTTACCGGTTTACCTACTTCCAACCATGTAGGTTAGCAGTTTACCTTATAACAATCATGTAGGTTAGCGTTTTACCCTCTTGCAACCATGTATTTAGCAGTTTAGCCTCTTGTAATCATGTACGTTACCGGTTTACCTACTTCCAACCATTTAGGTTAGCAGTTTTCCTACTTTCAACCATGTACTTAAGCAATTTACCCTATTGCAATCATGCAGTGTAGCCTTTTACCGTTTTGCAACCTTGTATTTAAACTCTTTACATGCTAACAACCACGTAGGTTAGCAGTTACACTCTTGTAAGCTTGTATTTAGCAGTTTAACTTCTTGTTAACATGTAGGTTAACAGTTTACCTACTTCCAACCAAGTAGGCTAGCAGTTTACCTACTTGCAACCATGTAGGTTTATAGTGGTTTACCATCTTGCAGGGATTTTTTTTAGCAGTTTTCCAACTTGCAATCATGTTCTGAAGTAGTTTACCTTCTTGTAACCATGTAGGTTACAGGATTACCCTCTTGCAGCTTTTATTTTAGCAGTTTACTTACTTGCAACCGTGTACTTAAGCAGTTTACCTTATTGCAATCATGTAGGTTAGCGTTTTACCCTCTTGCAACCGTGTATTTAGCAGTTTACCCTCTTGTAATCATGTACGTTACCGGTTTACCTACTTCCAACCATGTAGGTTAGCAGTTTACCTACTTGCACCCATTTAGGTTAGTGGTTTGCCATCTTGCAGCCTTGTACCTGGGCATTTTTCCTACTTGCAACAATTTACTTTTAAGTAGTTTACCTACTTGCAACCATGTAGGTTAGAGGTTTACCCTCTTGCAATCATGTAGGTTAGCCAGTTTAACTACTTGCATCTATTTAGTTTAGCTGTTTACCTTCTTGCATGCATGTAGTTTAGCATTTTACCCACTTGCAGCCATGTAGGTTAACGGTATACCTCTTACAGCCTTGTTCGTTTGCAGTTTGCCTACTTGCAACCATATGGCTCAGAAGTTCTGCTTTTTTTGTTTGCAATTGTAGGTTTGCAGTGTGACTTCTTCTATCCATGCACATGTAGGTAAGCTGAGTTTACCCTCTTACAACCATGTATTTAAGCAATTTACCCTCTTGCAACCGTGTATTTAGCAGTTTAGCCTCTTGTAATCATGTACGTTACCGGTTTACCTACTTCCAACCATGTAGGTTAGCAGTTTACCTACTTGCACCCATGTAGGTTAGAGGTTTACCCTCTTGAAGCTATTATTTTAGCAGTTAACCTACTTGCAACCATGTACTTGAGCAGTTTACCCTATTGCAATCATGTAGGTTTCCGGTTTCCCTACTTGCATCCATATAGTTGAGCAATTTAACTACTTGCAACCATGTAGGTTAGCAGTTTATCTACTTGCAACCGTGTACTTAAGCAATTTACCCTCTTGTAACTGTGTTTTTAGCAGTTTACCCTCTTGTAATCATTTACGTTACCGGTTTACCTACTTCCAACCATGTAGGTTAGCAGTTTACCTACTTTCAGCCATTTAGGTTAGTGGTTTACCATCTTGCAGACTTGTACTTTTCCAGTTTGCCAACTTGTAACCATATGGCTCAGAAGTTCTGCTTTTTTTGTTTGCAATTGTAGGTTTGCAGTGTGACTTCTTCTATCCATGCACATTTGGGTAAGCTGAGTTTACCCTCTTACAACCATGTATTTAAGCAATTTACCCTCTTGCAACCGTGTATTTAGCAGTTTAGCCTCTTGTAATCATGTACGTTACCGGTTTACCTACTTCCAACCATGTAGTTTAGCAGTTTACCTACTAGCACCCATTTAGGTGAGTGGTTTACCATCTTGCAGCCTTGTACCTGGCCATTTTTCATACTTGCAACAATGTACTTAAATAGTTTACCTACTTGTAACCATGTAGGTAAGAGGTTTACCCTCTTGCAGCTATTATTTTAGCAGTTAACCTACTTGCAACCATGTACTTAAGCAGTTTACCCTATTGCAATCATGTAGGTTACCGGTTTACCTACTTGCATTCATGTAGGTTAGCAGTTTATCTACTTGCAACCGTGTACTTAAGCAATTTACCCTCTTGCAACCGTGTATTTAGCAGTTTACCCTCTTGTAATCATGTACGTTACCGGTTTACCTACTTCCAACCATGTAGGTTAGCAGTTTACCTACTTGCACCCATTTAGGTTAGTGGTTTACCATCTTGCAGCCTTGTACCTGGCCATTTTTCCTACTTGCAACAATGTACTTGTAAGTAGTTTACCTACTTGCAACCATGAAGGTTAGAGGTTTACCCTCTTGCAGCTATTATTTTAGCAGTTAACCTACTTGCAACCATGTACTTGAGCAGTTTACCCTATTGCAATCATGTAGGTTTCCGGTTTACCTACTTGCATCCATATAGTTGAGCAATTTACCTACTTTGCAACCATGTAGGTAAGCAGTTTACCTGCTTGGAACCATGTAGGTTACTTGTTTACCATCGTGCAGGTATTTTGTTAGCAGTTTTCCTACTTTTAACCATGTACTTAAGCAATTTACCCTATTGCAATCATGCAGTTTAGCCTTTTACGGTTTTGCACGATTGTATTTAAACTCTTTACATGCTTGCAACCATGTAGGTTAGCAGTTACCCTCTTGAAACCATGTATTAAGCAGTTTAACCTCTTGTTATCATGTACGTTACCGGTTTACCTACTTCCAACCATGTAGTTTAGCAGTTTACCTACTAGCACCCATTTAGGTGAGTGGTTTACCATCTTGCAGCCTTGTACCTTGGAATTTTTCCTACTTGCAACCATGTATTTTTAAGTAGTTTACCTACTTGCAACCATGTAGGTTAGAGGTTTACCTACTTGCAACTGTGTACTTAAGCAATTTACCCTCTTGCAACCGTTAATTAGCAGTTTACCCTCTTGTAATCATGTACGTCACCGGATTATCTACTTCCAACCATTTAGGTTAGCAGTTTTCCTACTTTCAACCATGTACTTAAGCAATTTACCCTATTGCAATCATGCAGTGTAGCCTTTTACCGTTTTGCAACCTTGTATTTAAACTCTTTACATGCTAACAACCACGTAGGTTAGCAGTTACACTCTTGTAAGCTTGTATTTAGCAGTTTAACTTCTTGTTAACATGTAGGTTAACAGTTTACCTACTTCCAACCAAGTAGGTTAGCAGTTTACCTACTTGCAACCATGTAGGTTTATAGTGGTTTACCATCTTGCAGGGATTTTTTTTAGCAGTTTTCCAACTTGCAATCATGTTCTTAAGTAGTTTACCTTCTTGTAACCATGTAGGTTACAGGATTACCCTCTTGCAGCTTTTATTTTAGCAGTTTACTTACTTGCAACCGTGTACTTAAGCAGTTTACCTTATTGCAATCATGTAGGTTAGCGTTTTACCCTCTTGCAACCGTGTACGTTACCGGTTTACCTACTTCCAACCATGTAGGTTAGCAGTTTACCTACTTGCACCCATTTAGGTTAGTGGTTTGCCATCTTGCAGCCTTGTACCTGGGCATTTTTCCTACTTGCAACAATTTACTTTTAAGTAGTTTACCTACTTGCAACCATGTAGGTTAGAGGTTTACCCTCTTGCAATCATGTAGGTTAGCCAGTTTAACTACTTGCATCTATTTAGTTTAGCTGTTTACCTTCTTGCATGCATGTAGTTTAGCATTTTACCCACTTGCAGCCATGTAGGTTAACGGTATACCTCTTACAGCCTTGTTCGTTTGCAGTTTGCCTACTTGCAACCATATGGCTCAGAAGTTCTGCTTTTTTTGTTTGCAATTGTAGGTTTGCAGTGTGACTTCTTCTATCCATGCACATGTAGGTAAGCTGAGTTTACCCTCTTACAACCATGTATTTAAGCAATTTACCCTCTTGCAACCGTGTATTTAGCAGTTAAGCCTCTTGTAATCATGTACGTTACCGGTTTACCTACTTCCAACCATGTAGGTTAGCAGTTTACCTACTTGCACCCATTTAGGTTAGAGGTTTACCCTCTTGAAGCTATTATTTTAGCAGTTAACCTACTTGCAACCATGTACTTGAGCAGTTTACCCTATTGTAATCATGTAGGTTACCGGTTTCCCTACTTGCATCCATATAGTTGAGCAATTTAACTACTTGCAACCATGTAGGTTAGCAGTTTATCTACTTGCAACCGTGTACTTAAGCAATTTACCCTCTTGTAACTGTGTTTTTAGCAGTTTACCCTCTTGTAATCATTTACGTTAACGGTTTACCTACTTCCAACCATGTAGGTTAGCAGTTTACCTACTTGCAGCCATTTAGGTTAGTGGTTTACCATCTTGCAGACTTGTACTTTTCCAGTTTGCCAACTTGTAACCATATGGCTCAGAAGTTCTGCTTTTTTTGTTTGCAATTGTAGGTTTGCAGTGTGACTTCTTCTATCCATGCACATTTGGGTAAGCTGAGTTTACCCTCTTACAACCATGTATTTAAGCAATTTACCCTCTTGCAACCGTGTATTTAGCAGTTTAGCCTCTTGTAATCATGTACGTTACCGGTTTACCTACTTCCAACCATGTAGTTTAGCAGTTTACCTACTAGCACCCATTTAGGTGAGTGGTTTACCATCTTGCAGCCTTGTACCTGGCCATTTTTCATACTTGCAACAATGTACTTAAATAGTTTACCTACTTGTAACCATGTAGGTAAGAGGTTTACCCTCTTGCAGCTATTATTTTAGCAGTTAACCTACTTGCAACCATGTACTTAAGCAGTTTACCCTATTGCAATCATGTAGGTTACCGGTTTACCTACTTGCATCCATGTAGGTTAGCAGTTTATCTACTTGCAACCGTGTACTTAAGCAATTTACCCTCTTGCAACCGTGTATTTAGCAGTTTACCCTCTTGTAATCATGTACGTTACCGGTTTACCTACTTCCAACCATGTAGGTTAGCAGTTTACCTACTTGCACCCATTTAGGTTAGTGGTTTACCATCTTGCAGCCTTGTACCTGGCCATTTTTCCTACTTGCAACAATGTACTTGTAAGTAGTTTACCTACTTGCAACCATGAAGGTTAGAGGTTTACCCTCTTGCAGCTATTATTTTAGCAGTTAACCTACTTGCAACCATGTACTTGAGCAGTTTACCCTATTGCAATCATGTAGGTTTCCGGTTTACCTACTTGCATCCATATAGTTGAGCAATTTACCTACTTTGCAACCATGTAGGTAAGCAGTTTACCTGCTTGGAACCATGTAGGTTACTTGTTTACCATCGTGCAGGTATTTTGTTAGCAGTTTTCCTACTTTTAACCATGTACTTAAGCAATTTACCCTATTGCAATCATGCAGTTTAGCCTTTTACGGTTTTGCACGATTGTATTTAAACTCTTTACATGCTTGCAACCATGTAGGTTAGCAGTTACCCTCTTGTAACCATGTATTAAGCAGTTTAACCTCTTGTTATCATGTACGTTACCGGTTTACCTACTTCCAACCATGTAGTTTAGCAGTTTACCTACTAGCACCCATTTAGGTGAGTGGTTTACCATCTTGCAGCCTTGTTCCTGGGAATTTTTCCTACTTGCAACCATGTATTTTTAAGTAGTTTACCTACTTGCAACCATGTAGGTTAGAGGTTTACCTACTTGCAACTGTGTACTTAAGCAATTTACCCTCTTGCAACCGTTAATTAGCAGTTTACCCTCTTGTAATCATGTACGTCACCGGATTATCTACTTCCAACCATTTAGGTTAGCAGTTTTCCTACTTTCAACCATGTACTTAAGCAATTTACCCTATTGCAATCATGCAGTGTAGCCTTTTACCGTTTTGCAACCTTGTATTTAAACTCTTTACATGCTAACAACCACGTAGGTTAGCAGTTACACTCTTGTAAGCTTGTATTTAGCAGTTTAACTTCTTGTTAACATGTAGGTTAACAGTTTACCTACTTCCAACCAAGTAGGTTAGCAGTTTACCTACTTGCAACCATGTAGGTTTATAGTGGTTTACCATCTTGCAGGGATTTTTTTTAGCAGTTTTCCAACTTGCAATCATGTTCTTAAGTAGTTTACCTTCTTGTAACCATGTAGGTTACAGGATTACCCTCTTGCAGCTTTTATTTTAGCAGTTTACTTACTTGCAACCGTGTACTTAAGCAGTTTACCTTATTGCAATCATGTAGGTTAGCGTTTTACCCTCTTGCAACCGTGTACGTTACCGGTTTACCTACTTCCAACCATGTAGGTTAGCAGTTTACCTACTTGCACCCATTTAGGTTAGTGGTTTGCCATCTTGCAGCCTTGTACCTGGGCATTTTTCCTACTTGCAACAATTTACTTTTAAGTAGTTTACCTACTTGCAACCATGTAGGTTAGAGGTTTACCCTCTTGCAATCATGTAGGTTAGCCAGTTTAACTACTTGCATCTATTTAGTTTAGCTGTTTACCTTCTTGCATGCATGTAGTTTAGCATTTTACCCACTTGCAGCCATGTAGGTTAACGGTATACCTCTTACAGCCTTGTTCGTTTGCAGTTTGCCTACTTGCAACCATATGGCTCAGAAGTTCTGCTTTTTTTGTTTGCAATTGTAGGTTTGCAGTGTGACTTCTTCTATCCATGCACATGTAGGTAAGCTGAGTTTACCCTCTTACAACCATGTATTTAAGCAATTTACCCTCTTGCAACCGTGTATTTAGCAGTTAAGCCTCTTGTAATCATGTACGTTACCGGTTTACCTACTTCCAACCATGTAGGTTAGCAGTTTACCTACTTGCACCCATTTAGGTTAGAGGTTTACCCTCTTGAAGCTATTATTTTAGCAGTTAACCTACTTGCAACCATGTACTTGAGCAGTTTACCCTATTGTAATCATGTAGGTTACCGGTTTCCCTACTTGCATCCATATAGTTGAGCAATTTAACTACTTGCAACCATGTAGGTTAGCAGTTTATCTACTTGCAACCGTGTACTTAAGCAATTTACCCTCTTGTAACTGTGTTTTTAGCAGTTTACCCTCTTGTAATCATTTACGTTAACGGTTTACCTACTTCCAACCATGTAGGTTAGCAGTTTACCTACTTGCAGCCATTTAGGTTAGTGGTTTACCATCTTGCAGACTTGTACTTTTCCAGTTTGCCAACTTGTAACCATATGGCTCAGAAGTTCTGCTTTTTTTGTTTGCAATTGTAGGTTTGCAGTGTGACTTCTTCTATCCATGCACATTTGGGTAAGCTGAGTTTACCCTCTTACAACCATGTATTTAAGCAATTTACCCTCTTGCAACCGTGTATTTAGCAGTTTAGCCTCTTGTAATCATGTACGTTACCGGTTTACCTACTTCCAACCATGTAGTTTAGCAGTTTACCTACTAGCACCCATTTAGGTGAGTGGTTTACCATCTTGCAGCCTTGTACCTGGCCATTTTTCATACTTGCAACAATGTACTTAAATAGTTTACCTACTTGTAACCATGTAGGTAAGAGGTTTACCCTCTTGCAGCTATTATTTTAGCAGTTAACCTACTTGCAACCATGTACTTAAGCAGTTTACCCTATTGCAATCATGTAGGTTACCGGTTTACCTACTTGCATCCATGTAGGTTAGCAGTTTATCTACTTGCAACCGTGTACTTAAGCAATTTACCCTCTTGCAACCGTGTATTTAGCAGTTTACCCTCTTGTAATCATGTACGTTACCGGTTTACCTACTTCCAACCATGTAGGTTAGCAGTTTACCTACTTGCACCCATTTAGGTTAGTGGTTTACCATCTTGCAGCCTTGTACCTGGCCATTTTTCCTACTTGCAACAATGTACTTGTAAGTAGTTTACCTACTTGCAACCATGAAGGTTAGAGGTTTACCCTCTTGCAGCTATTATTTTAGCAGTTAACCTACTTGCAACCATGTACTTGAGCAGTTTACCCTATTGCAATCATGTAGGTTTCCGGTTTACCTACTTGCATCCATATAGTTGAGCAATTTACCTACTTTGCAACCATGTAGGTAAGCAGTTTACCTGCTTGGAACCATGTAGGTTACTTGTTTACCATCGTGCAGGTATTTTGTTAGCAGTTTTCCTACTTTTAACCATGTACTTAAGCAATTTACCCTATTGCAATCATGCAGTTTAGCCTTTTACGGTTTTGCACGATTGTATTTAAACTCTTTACATGCTTGCAACCATGTAGGTTAGCAGTTACCCTCTTGTAACCATGTATTAAGCAGTTTAACCTCTTGTTATCATGTACGTTACCGGTTTACCTACTTCCAACCATGTAGTTTAGCAGTTTACCTACTAGCACCCATTTAGGTGAGTGGTTTACCATCTTGCAGCCTTGTTCCTGGGAATTTTTCCTACTTGCAACCATGTATTTTTAAGTAGTTTACCTACTTGCAACCATGTAGGTTAGAGGTTTACCTACTTGCAACTGTGTACTTAAGCAATTTACCCTCTTGCAACCGTTAATTAGCAGTTTACCCTCTTGTAATCATGTACGTCACCGGATTATCTACTTCCAACCATTTAGGTTAGCAGTTTTCCTACTTTCAACCATGTACTTAAGCAATTTACCCTATTGCAATCATGCAGTGTAGCCTTTTACCGTTTTGCAACCTTGTATTTAAACTCTTTACATGCTAACAACCACGTAGGTTAGCCGTTACACTCTTGTAAGCTTGTATTTAGCAGTTTAACTTCTTGTTAACATGTAGGTTAACAGTTTACCTACTTCCAACCAAGTAGGTTAGCAGTTTACCTACTTGCAACCATGTAGGTTTATAGTGGTTTACCATCTTGCAGGGATTTTTTTTAGCAGTTTTCCAACTTGCAATCATGTTCTGAAGTAGTTTACCTTCTTGTAACCATGTAGGTTACAGGATTACCCTCTTGCAGCTTTTATTTTAGCAGTTTACTTACTTGCAACCGTGTACTTAAGCAGTTTACCTTATTGCAATCATGTAGGTTAGCGTTTTACCCTCTTGCAACCGTGTATTTAGCAGTTTACCCTCTTGTAATCATGTACGTTAGCGGTTTACCTACTTCCAACCATGTAGGTTAGCAGTTTACCTACTTGCACCCATTTAGGTTAGTGGTTTGCCATCTTGCAGCCTTGTACCTGGGCATTTTTCCTACTTGCCACAATTTACTTTTAAGTAGTTTACCTACTTGCAACCATGTAGGTTAGAGGTTTACCCTCTTGCAATCATGTAGGTTAGCCAGTTTAACTACTTGCATCTATTTAGTTTAGCTGTTAACCTTCTTGCATGCATGTAGTTTAGCATTTTACCCACTTGCAGCCATGTAGGTTAACGGTATACCTCTTACAGCCTTGTTCGTTTGCAGTTTGCCTACTTGCAACCATATGGCTCAGAAGTTCTGCTTTTTTTGTTTGCAATTGTAGGTTTGCAGTGTGACTTCTTCTATCCATGCACATGTAGGTAAGCTGAGTTTACCCTCTTACAACCATGTATTTAAGCAATTTACCCTCTTGCAACCATGTATTTAGCAGTTTAGCCTCTTGTAATCATGTACGTTACCGGTTTACCTACTTCCAACCATGTAGGTTAGCAGTTTACCTACTTGCACCCATGTAGGTTAGAGGTTTACCCTCTTGAAGCTATTATTTTAGCAGTTAACCTACTTGCAACCATGTACTTGAGCAGTTTACCCTATTGCAATCATGTAGGTTTCCGGTTTACCTACTTGCATCCATATAGTTGAGCAATTTACCTACTTTGCAACCATGTAGGTAAGCAGTTTACCTGCTTGGAACCATGTAGGTTACTTGTTTACCATCGTGCAGGTATTTTGTTAGCAGTTTTCCTACTTTTAACCATGTACTTAAGCAATTTACCCTATTGCAATCATGCAGTTTAGCCTTTTACGGTTTTGCACGATTGTATTTAAACTCTTTACATGCTTGCAACCATGTAGGTTAGCAGTTACCCTCTTGTAACCATGTATTAAGCAGTTTAACCTCTTGTTATCATGTACGTTACCGGTTTACCTACTTCCAACCATGTAGTTTAGCAGTTTACCTACTAGCACCCATTTAGGTGAGTGGTTTACCATCTTGCAGCCTTGTACCTGGGAATTTTTCCTACTTGCAACCATGTATTTTTAAGTATTTTACCTACTTGCAACCATGTAGGTTAGAGGTTTACCTACTTGTAACTGTGTACTTAAGCAATTTACCCTCTTGCAACCGTTAATTAGCAGTTTACCCTCTTGTAATCATGTACGTCACCGGATTATCTACTTCCAACCATTTAGGTTAGCAGTTTTCCTACTTTCAACCATGTACTTAAGCAATTTACCCTATTGCAATCATGCAGTGTAGCCTTTTACCGTTTTGCAACCTTGTATTTAAACTCTTTACATGCTAACAACCACGTAGGTTAGCAGTTACACTCTTGTAAGCTTGTATTTAGCAGTTTAACTTCTTGTTAACATGTAGGTTAACAGTTTACCTACTTCCAACCAAGTAGGCTAGCAGTTTACCTACTTGCAACCATGTAGGTTTATAGTGGTTTACCATCTTGCAGGGATTTTTTTTAGCAGTTTTCCAACTTGCAATCATGTTCTGAAGTAGTTTACCTTCTTGTAACCATGTAGGTTACAGGATTACCCTCTTGCAGCTTTTATTTTAGCAGTTTACTTACTTGCAACCGTGTACTTAAGCAGTTTACCTTATTGCAATCATGTAGGTTAGCGTTTTACCCTCTTGCAACCGTGTATTTAGCAGTTTACCCTCTTGTAATCATGTACGTTACCGGTTTACCTACTTCCAACCATGTAGGTTAGCAGTTTACCTACTTGCACCCATTTAGGTTAGTGGTTTGCCATCTTGCAGCCTTGTACCTGGGCATTTTTCCTACTTGCAACAATTTACTTTTAAGTAGTTTACCTACTTGCAACCATGTAGGTTAGAGGTTTACCCTCTTGCAATCATGTAGGTTAGCCAGTTTAACTACTTGCATCTATTTAGTTTAGCTGTTTACCTTCTTGCATGCATGTAGTTTAGCATTTTACCCACTTGCAGCCATGTAGGTTAACGGTATACCTCTTACAGCCTTGTTCGTTTGCAGTTTGCCTACTTGCAACCATATGGCTCAGAAGTTCTGCTTTTTTTGTTTGCAATTGTAGGTTTGCAGTGTGACTTCTTCTATCCATGCACATGTAGGTAAGCTGAGTTTACCCTCTTACAACCATGTATTTAAGCAATTTACCCTCTTGCAACCGTGTATTTAGCAGTTTAGCCTCTTGTAATCATGTACGTTACCGGTTTACCTACTTCCAACCATGTAGGTTAGCAGTTTACCTACTTGCACCCATGTAGGTTAGAGGTTTACCCTCTTGAAGCTATTATTTTAGCAGTTAACCTACTTGCAACCATGTACTTGAGCAGTTTACCCTATTGCAATCATGTAGGTTTCCGGTTTCCCTACTTGCATCCATATAGTTGAGCAATTTAACTACTTGCAACCATGTAGGTTAGCAGTTTATCTACTTGCAACCGTGTACTTAAGCAATTTACCCTCTTGTAACTGTGTTTTTAGCAGTTTACCCTCTTGTAATCATTTACGTTACCGGTTTACCTACTTCCAACCATGTAGGTTAGCAGTTTACCTACTTTCAGCCATTTAGGTTAGTGGTTTACCATCTTGCAGACTTGTACTTTTCCAGTTTGCCAACTTGTAACCATATGGCTCAGAAGTTCTGCTTTTTTTGTTTGCAATTGTAGGTTTGCAGTGTGACTTCTTCTATCCATGCACATTTGGGTAAGCTGAGTTTACCCTCTTACAACCATGTATTTAAGCAATTTACCCTCTTGCAACCGTGTATTTAGCAGTTTAGCCTCTTGTAATCATGTACGTTACCGGTTTACCTACTTCCAACCATGTAGTTTAGCAGTTTACCTACTAGCACCCATTTAGGTGAGTGGTTTACCATCTTGCAGCCTTGTACCTGGCCATTTTTCATACTTGCAACAATGTACTTAAATAGTTTACCTACTTGTAACCATGTAGGTAAGAGGTTTACCCTCTTGCAGCTATTATTTTAGCAGTTAACCTACTTGCAACCATGTACTTAAGCAGTTTACCCTATTGCAATCATGTAGGTTACCGGTTTACCTACTTGCATTCATGTAGGTTAGCAGTTTATCTACTTGCAACCGTGTACTTAAGCAATTTACCCTCTTGCAACCGTGTATTAAGCAGTTTACCCTCTTGTAATCATGTACGTTACCGGTTTACCTACTTCCAACCATGTAGGTTAGCAGTTTACCTACTTGCACCCATTTAGGTTAGTGGTTTACCATCTTGCAGCCTTGTACCTGGCCATTTTTCCTACTTGCAACAATGTACTTGTAAGTAGTTTACCTACTTGCAACCATGAAGGTTAGAGGTTTACCCTCTTGCAGCTATTATTTTAGCAGTTAACCTACTTGCAACCATGTACTTGAGCAGTTTACCCTATTGCAATCATGTAGGTTTCCGGTTTACCTACTTGCATCCATATAGTTGAGCAATTTACCTACTTTGCAACCATGTAGGTAAGCAGTTTACCTGCTTGGAACCATGTAGGTTACTTGTTTACCATCGTGCAGGTATTTTGTTAGCAGTTTTCCTACTTTTAACCATGTACTTAAGCAATTTACCCTATTGCAATCATGCAGTTTAGCCTTTTACGGTTTTGCACGATTGTATTTAAACTCTTTACATGCTTGCAACCATGTAGGTTAGCAGTTACCCTCTTGTAACCATGTATTAAGCAGTTTAACCTCTTGTTATCATGTACGTTACCGGTTTACCTACTTCCAACCATGTAGTTTAGCAGTTTACCTACTAGCACCCATTTAGGTGAGTGGTTTACCATCTTGCAGCCTTGTACCTTGGAATTTTTCCTACTTGCAACCATGTATTTTTAAGTAGTTTACCTACTTGCAACCATGTAGGTTAGAGGTTTACCTACTTGCAACTGTGTACTTAAGCAATTTACCCTCTTGCAACCGTTAATTAGCAGTTTACCCTCTTGTAATCATGTACGTCACCGGATTATCTACTTCCAACCATTTAGGTTAGCAGTTTTCCTACTTTCAACCATGTACTTAAGCAATTTACCCTATTGCAATCATGCAGTGTAGCCTTTTACCGTTTTGCAACCTTGTATTTAAACTCTTTACATGCTAACAACCACGTAGGTTAGCAGTTACACTCTTGTAAGCTTGTATTTAGCAGTTTAACTTCTTGTTAACATGTAGGTTAACAGTTTACCTACTTCCAACCAAGTAGGTTAGCAGTTTACCTACTTGCAACCATGTAGGTTTATAGTGGTTTACCATCTTGCAGGGATTTTTTTTAGCAGTTTTCCAACTTGCAATCATGTTCTTAAGTAGTTTACCTTCTTGTAACCATGTAGGTTACAGGATTACCCTCTTGCAGCTTTTATTTTAGCAGTTTACTTACTTGCAACCGTGTACTTAAGCAGTTTACCTTATTGCAATCATGTAGGTTAGCGTTTTACCCTCTTGCAACCGTGTATTTAGCAGTTTACCCTCTTGTAATCATGTACGTTACCGGTTTACCTACTTCCAACCATGTAGGTTAGCAGTTTACCTACTTGCACCCATTTAGGTTAGTGGTTTGCCATCTTGCAGCCTTGTACCTGGGCATTTTTCCTACTTGCAACAATTTACTTTTAAGTAGTTTACCTACTTGCAACCATGTAGGTTAGAGGTTTACCCTCTTGCAATCATGTAGGTTAGCCAGTTTAACTACTTGCATCTATTTAGTTTAGCTGTTTACCTTCTTGCATGCATGTAGTTTAGCATTTTACCCACTTGCAGCCATGTAGGTTAACGGTATACCTCTTACAGCCTTGTTCGTTTGCAGTTTGCCTACTTGCAACCATATGGCTCAGAAGTTCTGCTTTTTTTGTTTGCAATTGTAGGTTTGCAGTGTGACTTCTTCTATCCATGCACATGTAGGTAAGCTGAGTTTACCCTCTTACAACCATGTATTTAAGCAATTTACCCTCTTGCAACCGTGTATTTAGCAGTTAAGCCTCTTGTAATCATGTACGTTACCGGTTTACCTACTTCCAACCATGTAGGTTAGCAGTTTACCTACTTGCACCCATTTAGGTTAGAGGTTTACCCTCTTGAAGCTATTATTTTAGCAGTTAACCTACTTGCAACCATGTACTTGAGCAGTTTACCCTATTGTAATCATGTAGGTTACCGGTTTCCCTACTTGCATCCATATAGTTGAGCAATTTAACTACTTGCAACCATGTAGGTTAGCAGTTTATCTACTTGCAACCGTGTACTTAAGCAATTTACCCTCTTGTAACTGTGTTTTTAGCAGTTTACCCTCTTGTAATCATTTACGTTACCGGTTTACCTACTTCCAACCATGTAGGTTAGCAGTTTACCTACTTGCAGCCATTTAGGTTAGTGGTTTACCATCTTGCAGACTTGTACTTTTGCAGTTTGCCAACTTGTAACCATATGGCTCAGAAGTTCTGCTTTTTTTGTTTGCAATTGTAGGTTTGCAGTGTGACTTCTTCTATCCATGCACATTTGGGTAAGCTGAGTTTACCCTCTTACAACCATGTATTTAAGCAATTTACCCTCTTGCAACCGTGTATTTAGCAGTTTAGCCTCTTGTAATCATGTACGTTACCGGTTTACCTACTTCCAACCATGTAGTTTAGCAGTTTACCTACTAGCACCCATTTAGGTGAGTGGTTTACCATCTTGCAGCCTTGTACCTGGCCATTTTTCATACTTGCAACAATGTACTTAAATAGTTTACCTACTTGTAACCATGTAGGTAAGAGGTTTACCCTCTTGCAGCTATTATTTTAGCAGTTAACCTACTTGCAACCATGTACTTGAGCAGTTTACCCTATTGCAATCATGTAGGTTACCGGTTTACCTACTTGCATCCATGTAGGTTAGCAGTTTATCTACTTGCAACCGTGTACTTAAGCAATTTACCCTCTTGCAACCGTGTATTTAGCAGTTTACCTCTTGTAATCATGTACGTTACCGGTTTACCTACTTCCAACCATGTAGGTTAGCAGTTTACCTACTTGCACCCATTTAGGTTAGTGGTTTACCATCTTGCAGCCTTGTACCTGGCCATTTTTCCTACTTGCAACAATGTACTTGTAAGTAGTTTACCTACTTGCAACCATGAAGGTTAGAGGTTTACCCTCTTGCAGCTATTATTTTAGCAGTTAACCTACTTGCAACCATGTACTTGAGCAGTTTACCCTATTGCAATCATGTAGGTTTCCGGTTTACCTACTTGCATCCATATAGTTGAGCAATTTACCTACTTTGCAACCATGTAGGTAAGCAGTTTTCCCGCTTGCAACCATGTAGGTTACTTGTTTACCATCGTGCAGGTTTTTTGTTAGCAGTTTTCCTACTTTTAACCATGTACTTAAGCAATTTACCCTATTGCAATCATGCAGTTTAGCCTTTTACGGTTTTGCACGATTGTATTTAAACTCTTTACATGCTTGCAACCATGTAGGTTAGCAGTTACCCTCTTGTAACCATGTATTAAGTAGTTTAACCTCTTGTTATCATGTACGTTACCGGTTTACCTACTTCCAACCATGTAGTTTAGCAGTTTACCTACTAGCACCCATTTAGGTGAGTGGTTTACCATCTTGCAGCCTTGTACCTGGGAATTTTTCCTACTTGCAACCATGTATTTTTAAGTAGTTTACCTACTTGCAACCATGTAGGTTAGAGGTTTACCTACTTGCAACCATGTAGTTTAGTGGTTTACCATCTTGCAGGGAGTTTTTTAGCAGTTTTCCAACTTGCAACCATGTATTTATGTAGTTTTTTATCTTCTTGTAACCATGTAGGTTAGAGGATTACCCTCTTGCAGCTATTATTTTAGCGGTTAACCTACTTGTAACCATGCACTTAAACTGTTTCCCAACTTATAACCATGTAGGTTAGCAGTTTGCCTAGCTGCCTACTCCATTCATGTAGATTAACAGTTTACCCTCTTTCAACCATGTATTTTTCAGTTTACCCTCTTGCAATCATGTAGTTTACCGGTTTCCCTTCTTGCATACATGTAGATTAGCAGTTTACCTACTTGCACCCATGTAGGTTAGCCAGTTTAACTACTTGCATCTATTTAGTTTAGCTGTTTACCTTCTTGCGTGCATGTAGTTTAGCATTTTACCCACTTGCAGCCATGTAGGTTAACGGTTTACCCTCATACAGCCTTGTACTTTTGCAGTTTGCCTTCTTGCAACCATATGGCTCAGAAGTTCTGCTTTTTTTGTTTGCAATTGTAGGTTTGCAGTGTGACTTCTTCTATCCATGCACATGTAGGTAAGCTAGGTTTACCCTCTTACAACCACGTATTTAAGCAATTTACCCTCTTGCAACCGTGTATTTAGCAGTGTACCCTCTTGTAATCATGTACGTTACCGGTTTAACCTACTTCCAACCATGTGGGTTAGCAGTTTACCTACTTGCACCCATTTAAGTTAGTGGTTTACCATCTTGCAGCCTTGTACCTGGGCATTTTTTCAACTTGAAACAATTTACTTTTAAGAAGTTTACCTACTTGCAACCATGTAGGTTAGTGGTTTACCCTCTTGTAACCATGCACTTGAACTGTTTTTCAACTGGTAACCATGTAGGTTAGCAGTTTGCCTAGTTGCCTCCTCCATTCATGTAGATTAACAGTTTACCCTCTTTCAACCATGTATTTTTCAGTTTACCCTCTTGCAATCATGTAGTTTACCGGATTCCCTACTTCCATACATATAGTTTAGCAGTTTACCCACATGCAACCATGTAGGTTAGAGGTTTACCCTCTTGAAGCTATTATTTTAGCAGTTAACCTACTTGCAACCATGTACTTGAGCAGTTTACCCTATTGCAATCATGTAGGTTACCGGTTTCCCTACTTGCATCCATATAGTTGAGCAATTTAACTACTTGCAACCATGTAGGTTAGCAGTTTATCTACTTGCAACCGTGTACTTAAGCAATTTACCCTCTTGTAACTGTGTTTTTAGCAGTTTACCCTCTTGTAATCATTTACGTTACCGGTTTACCTACTTCCAACCATGTAGGTTAGCAGTTTACCTACTTGCACCCATGTAGGTTAGAGGTTTACCCTCTTGAAGCTATTATTTTAGCAGTTAACCTACTTGCAACCATGTACTTGAGCAGTTTACCCTATTGCAATCATGTAGGTTACCGGTTTCCCTACTTGCATCCATATAGTTGAGCAATTTAACTACTTGCAACCATGTAGGTTAGCAGTTTATCTACTTGCAACCGTGTACTTAAGCAATTTACCCTCTTGTAACTGTGTTTTTAGCAGTTTACCCTCTTGTAATCATTTACGTTAACGGTTTACCTACTTCCAACCATGTAGGTTAGCAGTTTACCTACTTGCAGCCATTTAGGTTAGTGGTTTACCATCTTGCAGACTTGTACTCTTCCAGTTTGCCAACTTGTAACCATATGGCTCAGAAGTTCTGCTTTTTTTGTTTGCAATTGTAGGTTTGCAGTGTGACTTCTTCTATCCATGCACATTTGGGTAAGCTGAGTTTACCCTCTTACAACCATGTATTTAAGCAATTTACCCTCTTGCAACCGTGTATTTAGCAGTTTAGCCTCTTGTAATCATGTACGTTACCGGTTTACCTACTTCCAACCATGTAGTTTAGCAGTTTACCTACTAGCACCCATTTAGGTGAGTGGTTTACCATCTTGCAGCCTTGTACCTGGCCATTTTTCATACTTGCAACAATGTACTTAAATAGTTTACCTACTTGTAACCATGTAGGTAAGAGGTTTACCCTCTTGCAGCTATTATTTTAGCAGTTAACCTACTTGCAACCATGTACTTAAGCAGTTTACCCTATTGCAATCATGTAGGTTACCGGTTTACCTACTTGCATCCATGTAGGTTAGCAGTTTATCTACTTGCAACCGTGTACTTAAGCAATTTACCCTCTTGCAACCGTGTATTTAGCAGTTTACCCTCTTGTAATCATGTACGTTACCGGTTTACCTACTTCCAACCATGTAGGTTAGCAGTTTACCTACTTGCACCCATTTAGGTTAGTGGTTTACCATCTTGCAGCCTTGTACCTGGCCATTTTTCCTACTTGCAACAATGTACTTGTAAGTAGTTTACCTACTTGCAACCATGAAGGTTAGAGGTTTACCCTCTTGCAGCTATTATTTTAGCAGTTAACCTACTTGCAACCATGTACTTGAGCAGTTTACCCTATTGCAATCATGTAGGTTTCCGGTTTACCTACTTGCATCCATATAGTTGAGCAATTTACCTACTTTGCAACCATGTAGGTAAGCAGTTTACCTGCTTGGAACCATGTAGGTTACTTGTTTACCATCGTGCAGGTATTTTGTTAGCAGTTTTCCTACTTTTAACCATGTACTTAAGCAATTTACCCTATTGCAATCATGCAGTTTAGCCTTTTACGGTTTTGCACGATTGTATTTAAACTCTTTACATGCTTGCAACCATGTAGGTTAGCAGTTACCCTCTTGTAACCATGTATTAAGCAGTTTAACCTCTTGTTATCATGTACGTTACCGGTTTACCTACTTCCAACCATGTAGTTTAGCAGTTTACCTACTAGCACCCATTTAGGTGAGTGGTTTACCATCTTGCAGCCTTGTACCTGGGAATTTTTCCTACTTGCAACCATGTATTTTTAAGTAGTTTACCTACTTGCAACCATGTAGGTTAGAGGTTTACCTACTTGCAACTGTGTACTTAAGCAATTTACCCTCTTGCAACCGTTAATTAGCAGTTTACCCTCTTGTAATCATGTACGTCACCGGATTATCTACTTCCAACCATTTAGGTTAGCAGTTTTCCTACTTTCAACCATGTACTTAAGCAATTTACCCTATTGCAATCATGCAGTGTAGCCTTTTACCGTTTTGCAACCTTGTATTTAAACTCTTTACATGCTAACAACCACGTAGGTTAGCCGTTACACTCTTGTAAGCTTGTATTTAGCAGTTTAACTTCTTGTTAACATGTAGGTTAAGAGTTTACCTACTTCCAACCAAGTAGGTTAGCAGTTTACCTACTTGCAACCATGTAGGTTTATAGTGGTTTACCATCTTGCAGGGATTTTTTTTAGCAGTTTTCCAACTTGCAATCATGTTCTGAAGTAGTTTACCTTCTTGTAACCATGTAGGTTACAGGATTACCCTCTTGCAGCTTTTATTTTAGCAGTTTACTTACTTGCAACCGTGTACTTAAGCAGTTTACCTTATTGCAATCATGTAGGTTAGCGTTTTACCCTCTTGCAACCGTGTATTTAGCAGTTTACCCTCTTGTAATCATGTACGTTACCGGTTTACCTACTTCCAACCATGTAGGTTAGCAGTTTACCTACTTGCACCCATTTAGGTTAGTGGTTTGCCATCTTGCAGCCTTGTACCTGGGCATTTTTCCTACTTGCAACAATTTACTTTTAAGTAGTTTACCTACTTGCAACCATGTAGGTTAGAGGTTTACCCTCTTGCAATCATGTAGGTTAGCCAGTTTAACTACTTGCATCTATTTAGTTTAGCTGTTTACCTTCTTGCATGCATGTAGTTTAGCATTTTACCCACTTGCAGCCATGTAGGTTAACGGTATACCTCTTACAGCCTTGTTCGTTTGCAGTTTGCCTACTTGCAACCATATGGCTCAGAAGTTCTGCTTTTTTTGTTTGCAATTGTAGGTTTGCAGTGTGACTTCTTCTATCCATGCACATGTAGGTAAGCTGAGTTTACCCTCTTACAACCATGTATTTAAGCAATTTACCCTCTTGCAACCGTGTATTTAGCAGTTTAGCCTCTTGTAATCATGTACGTTACCGGTTTACCTACTTCCAACCATGTAGGTTAGCAGTTTACCTACTTGCACCCATGTAGGTTAGAGGTTTACCCTCTTGAAGCTATCATTTTAGCAGTTAACCTACTTGCAACCATGTACTTGAGCAGTTTACCCTATTGCAATCATGTAGGTTACCGGTTTCCCTACTTGCATCCATATAGTTGAGCAATTTAACTACTTGCAACCATGTAGGTTAGCAGTTTATCTACTTGCAACCGTGTACTTAAGCAATTTACCCTCTTGTAACTGTGTTTTTAGCAGTTTACCCTCTTGTAATCATTTACGTTACCGGTTTACCTACTTCCAACCATGTAGGTTAGCAGTTTACCTACTTGCAGCCATTTAGGTTAGTGGTTTACCATCTTGCAGACTTGTACTTTTCCAGTTTGCCAACTTGTAACCATATGGCTCAGAAGTTCTGCTTTTTTTGTTTGCAATTGTAGGTTTGCAGTGTGACTTCTTCTATCCATGCACATTTGGGTAAGCTGAGTTTACCCTCTTACAACCATGTATTTAAGCAATTTACCCTCTTGCAACCGTGTATTTAGCAGTTTAGCCTCTTGTAATCATGTACGTTACCGGTTTACCTACTTCCAACCATGTAGTTTAGCAGTTTACCTACTAGCACCCATTTAGGTGAGTGGTTTACCATCTTGCAGCCTTGTACCTGGCCATTTTTCATACTTGCAACAATGTACTTAAATAGTTTACCTACTTGTAACCATGTAGGTAAGAGGTTTACCCTCTTGCAGCTATTATTTTAGCAGTTAACCTACTTGCAACCATGTACTTTAGCAGTTTACCCTATTGCAATCATGTAGGTTACCGGTTTACCTACTTGCATCCATGTAGGTTAGCAGTTTACCTACTTGTAACTGTGTACTTAAGCAATTTACCCTCTTGCAACCGTTAATTAGCAGTTTACCCTCTTGTAATCATGTACGTCACCGGATTATCTACTTCCAACCATTTAGGTTAGCAGTTTTCCTACTTTCAACCATGTACTTAAGCAATTTACCCTATTGCAATCATGCAGTGTAGCCTTTTACCGTTTTGCAACCTTGTATTTAAACTCTTTACATGCTAACAACCACGTAGGTTAGCAGTTACACTCTTGTAAGCTTGTATTTAGCAGTTTAACTTCTTGTTAACATGTAGGTTAACAGTTTACCTACTTCCAACCAAGTAGGTTAGCAGTTTACCTACTTGCAACCATGTAGGTTTATAGTGGTTTACCATCTTGCAGGGATTTTTTTTAGCAGTTTTCCAACTTGCAATCATGTTCTGAAGTAGTTTACCTTCTTGTAACCATGTAGGTTACAGGATTACCCTCTTGCAGCTTTTATTTTAGCAGTTTACTTACTTGCAACCGTGTACTTAAGCAGTTTACCTAATTGCAATCATGTAGGTTAGCGTTTTACCCTCTTGCAACCGTGTATTTAGCAGTTTACCCTCTTGTAATCATGTACGTTACCGGTTTACCTACTTCCAACCATGTAGGTTAGCAGTTTACCTACTTGCACCCATTTAGGTTAGTGGTTTGCCATCTTGCAGCCTTGTACCTGGGCATTTTTCCTACTTGCAACAATTTACTTTTAAGTAGTTTACCTACTTGCAACCATGTAGGTTAGAGGTTTACCCTCTTGCAATCATGTAGGTTAGCCAGTTTAACTACTTGCATCTATTTAGTTTAGCTGTTAACCTTCTTGCATGCATGTAGTTTAGCATTTTACCCACTTGCAGCCATGTAGGTTAACGGTATACCTCTTACAGCCTTGTTCGTTTGCAGTTTGCCTACTTGCAACCATATGGCTCAGAAGTTCTGCTTTTTTTGTTTGCAATTGTAGGTTTGCAGTGTGACTTCTTCTATCCATGCACATGTAGGTAAGCTGAGTTTACCCTCTTACAACCATGTATTTAAGCAATTTACCCTCTTGCAACCATGTATTTAGCAGTTTAGCCTCTTGTAATCATGTACGTTACCGGTTTACCTACTTCCAACCATGTAGGTTAGCAGTTTACCTACTTGCACCCATGTAGGTTAGAGGTTTACCCTCTTGAAGCTATTATTTTAGCAGTTAACCTACTTGCAACCATGTACTTGAGCAGTTTACCCTATTGCAATCATGTAGGTTTCCGGTTTACCTACTTGCATCCATATAGTTGAGCAATTTACCTACTTTGCAACCATGTAGGTAAGCAGTTTACCTGCTTGGAACCATGTAGGTTACTTGTTTACCATCGTGCAGGTATTTTGTTAGCAGTTTTCCTACTTTTAACCATGTACTTAAGCAATTTACCCTATTGCAATCATGCAGTTTAGCCTTTTACTGTTTTGCACGATTGTATTTAAACTCTTTACATGCTTGCAACCATGTAGGTTAGCAGTTACCCTCTTGTAACCATGTATTAAGCAGTTTAACCTCTTGTTATCATGTACGTTACCGGTTTACCTACTTCCAACCATGTAGTTTAGCAGTTTACCTACTAGCACCCATTTAGGTGAGTGGTTTACCATCTTGCAGCCTTGTACCTGGGAATTTTTCCTACTTGCAACCATGTATTTTTAAGTAGTTTACCTACTTGCAACCATGTAGGTTAGAGGTTTACCTACTTGTAACTGTGTACTTAAGCAATTTACCCTCTTGCAACCGTTAATTAGCAGTTTACCCTCTTGTAATCATGTACGTCACCGGATTATCTACTTCCAACCATTTAGGTTAGCAGTTTTCCTACTTTCAACCATTTACTTAAGCAATTTACCCTATTGCAATCATGCAGTGTAGCCTTTTACCGTTTTGCAACCTTGTATTTAAACTCTTTACATGCTAACAACCACGTAGGTTAGCAGTTACACTCTTGTAAGCTTGTATTTAGCAGTTTAACTTCTTGTTAACATGTAGGTTAACAGTTTACCTACTTCCAACCAAGTAGGCTAGCAGTTTACCTACTTGCAACCATGTAGGTTTATAGTGGTTTACCATCTTGCAGGGATTTTTTTTAGCAGTTTTCCAACTTGCAATCATGTTCTGAAGTACTTTACCTTCTTGTAACCATGTAGGTTACAGGATTACCCTCTTGCAGCTTTTATTTTAGCAGTTTACTTACTTGCAACCGTGTACTTAAGCAGTTTACCTTATTGCAATCATGTAGGTTAGCGTTTTACCCTCTTGCAACCGTGTATTTAGCAGTTTACCCTCTTGTAATCATGTACGTTACCGGTTTACCTACTTCCAACCATGTAGGTTAGCAGTTTACCTACTTGCACCCATTTAGGTTAGTGGTTTGCCATCTTGCAGCCTTGTACCTGGGCATTTTTCCTACTTGCAACAATTTACTTTTAAGTAGTTTACCTACTTGCAACCATGTAGGTTAGAGGTTTACCCTCTTGCAATCATGTAGGTTAGCCAGTTTAACTACTTGCATCTATTTAGTTTAGCTGTTTACCTTCTTGCATGCATGTAGTTTAGCATTTTACCCACTTGCAGCCATGTAGGTTAACGGTATACCTCTTACAGCCTTGTTCGTTTGCAGTTTGCCTACTTGCAACCATATGGCTCAGAAGTTCTGCTTTTTTTGTTTGCAATTGTAGGTTTGCAGTGTGACTTCTTCTATCCATGCACATGTAGGTAAGCTGAGTTTACCCTCTTACAACCATGTATTTAAGCAATTTACCCTCTTGCAACCGTGTATTTAGCAGTTTAGCCTCTTGTAATCATGTACGTTACCGGTTTACCTACTTCCAACCATGTAGGTTAGCAGTTTACCTACTTGCACCCATGTAGGTTAGAGGTTTACCCTCTTGAAGCTATTATTTTAGCAGTTAACCTACTTGCAACCATGTACTTGAGCAGTTTACCCTATTGCAATCATGTAGGTTACCGGTTTCCCTACTTGCATCCATATAGTTGAGCAATTTAACTACTTGCAACCATGTAGGTTAGCAGTTTATCTACTTGCAACCGTGTACTTAAGCAATTTACCCTCTTGTAACTGTGTTTTTAGCAGTTTACCCTCTTGTAATCATTTACGTTACCGGTTTACCTACTTCCAACCATGTAGGTTAGCAGTTTACCTACTTTCAGCCATTTAGGTTAGTGGTTTACCATCTTGCAGACTTGTACTTTTCCAGTTTGCCAACTTGTAACCATATGGCTCAGAAGTTCTGCTTTTTTTGTTTGCAATTGTAGGTTTGCAGTGTGACTTCTTCTATCCATGCACATTTGGGTAAGCTGAGTTTACCCTCTTACAACCATGTATTTAAGCAATTTACCCTCTTGCAACCGTGTATTTAGCAGTTTAGCCTCTTGTAATCATGTACGTTACCGGTTTACCTACTTCCAACCATGTAGTTTAGCAGTTTACCTACTAGCACCCATTTAGGTGAGTGGTTTACCATCTTGCAGCCTTGTACCTGGCCATTTTTCATACTTGCAACAATGTACTTAAATAGTTTACCTACTTGTAACCATGTAGGTAAGAGGTTTACCCTCTTGCAGCTATTATTTTAGCAGTTAACCTACTTGCAACCATGTACTTAAGCAGTTTACCCTATTGCAATCATGTAGGTTACCGGTTTACCTACTTGCATTCATGTAGGTTAGCAGTTTATCTACTTGCAACCGTGTACTTAAGCAATTTACCCTCTTGCAACCGTGTATTTAGCAGTTTACCCTCTTGTAATCATGTACGTTACCGGTTTACCTACTTCCAACCATGTAGGTTAGCAGTTTACCTACTTGCACCCATTTAGGTTAGTGGTTTACCATCTTGCAGCCTTGTACCTGGCCATTTTTCCTACTTGCAACAATGTACTTGTAAGTAGTTTACCTACTTGCAACCATGAAGGTTAGAGGTTTACCCTCTTGCAGCTATTATTTTAGCAGTTAACCTACTTGCAACCATGTACTTGAGCAGTTTACCCTATTGCAATCATGTAGGTTTCCGGTTTACCTACTTGCATCCATATAGTTGAGCAATTTACCTACTTTGCAACCATGTAGGTAAGCAGTTTACCTGCTTGGAACCATGTAGGTTACTTGTTTACCATCGTGCAGGTATTTTGTTAGCAGTTTTCCTACTTTTAACCATGTACTTAAGCAATTTACCCTATTGCAATCATGCAGTTTAGCCTTTTACGGTTTTGCACGATTGTATTTAAACTCTTTACATGCTTGCAACCATGTAGGTTAGCAGTTACCCTCTTGTAACCATGTATTAAGCAGTTTAACCTCTTGTTATCATGTACGTTACCGGTTTACCTACTTCCAACCATGTAGTTTAGCAGTTTACCTACTAGCACCCATTTAGGTGAGTGGTTTACCATCTTGCAGCCTTGTACCTTGGAATTTTTCCTACTTGCAACCATGTATTTTTAAGTAGTTTACCTACTTGCAACCATGTAGGTTAGAGGTTTACCTACTTGCAACTGTGTACTTAAGCAATTTACCCTCTTGCAACCGTTAATTAGCAGTTTACCCTCTTGTAATCATGTACGTCACCGGATTATCTACTTCCAACCATTTAGGTTAGCAGTTTTCCTACTTTCAACCATGTACTTAAGCAATTTACCCTATTGCAATCATGCAGTGTAGCCTTTTACCGTTTTGCAACCTTGTATTTAAACTCTTTACATGCTAACAACCACGTAGGTTAGCAGTTACACTCTTGTAAGCTTGTATTTAGCAGTTTAACTTCTTGTTAACATGTAGGTTAACAGTTTACCTACTTCCAACCAAGTAGGTTAGCAGTTTACCTACTTGCAACCATGTAGGTTTATAGTGGTTTACCATCTTGCAGGGATTTTTTTTAGCAGTTTTCCAACTTGCAATCATGTTCTTAAGTAGTTTACCTTCTTGTAACCATGTAGGTTACAGGATTACCCTCTTGCAGCTTTTATTTTAGCAGTTTACTTACTTGCAACCGTGTACTTAAGCAGTTTACCTTATTGCAATCATGTAGGTTAGCGTTTTACCCTCTTGCAACCGTGTATTTAGCAGTTTACCCTCTTGTAATCATGTACGTTACCGGTTTACCTACTTCCAACCATGTAAGTTAGCAGTTTACCTACTTGCACCCATTTAGGTTAGTGGTTTGCCATCTTGCAGCCTTGTACCTGGGCATTTTTCCTACTTGCAACAATTTACTTTTAAGTAGTTTACCTACTTGCAACCATGTAGGTTAGAGGTTTACCCTCTTGCAATCATGTAGGTTAGCCAGTTTAACTACTTGCATCTATTTAGTTTAGCTGTTTACCTTCTTGCATGCATGTAGTTTAGCATTTTACCCACTTGCAGCCATGTAGGTTAACGGTATACCTCTTACAGCCTTGTTCGTTTGCAGTTTGCCTACTTGCAACCATATGGCTCAGAAGTTCTGCTTTTTTTGTTTGCAATTGTAGGTTTGCAGTGTGACTTCTTCTATCCATGCACATGTAGGTAAGCTGAGTTTACCCTCTTACAACCATGTATTTAAGCAATTTACCCTCTTGCAACCGTGTATTTAGCAGTTAAGCCTCTTGTAATCATGTACGTTACCGGTTTACCTACTTCCAACCATGTAGGTTAGCAGTTTACCTACTTGCACCCATTTAGGTTAGAGGTTTACCCTCTTGAAGCTATTATTTTAGCAGTTAACCTACTTGCAACCATGTACTTGAGCAGTTTACCCTATTGTAATCATGTAGGTTACCGGTTTCCCTACTTGCATCCATATAGTTGAGCAATTTAACTACTTGCAACCATGTAGGTTAGCAGTTTATCTACTTGCAACCGTGTACTTAAGCAATGTACCCTCTTGTAACTGTGTTTTTAGCAGTTTACCCTCTTGTAATCATTTACGTTACCGGTTTACCTACTTCCAACCATGTAGGTTAGCAGTTTACCTACTTGCAGCCATTTAGGTTAGTGGTTTACCATCTTGCAGACTTGTACTTTTGCAGTTTGCCAACTTGTAACCATATGGCTCAGAAGTTCTGCTTTTTTTGTTTGCAATTGTAGGTTTGCAGTGTGACTTCTTCTATCCATGCACATTTGGGTAAGCTGAGTTTACCCTCTTACAACCATGTATTTAAGCAATTTACCCTCTTGCAACCGTGTATTTAGCAGTTTAGCCTCTTGTAATCATGTACGTTACCGGTTTACCTACTTCCAACCATGTAGTTTAGCAGTTTACCTACTAGCACCCATTTAGGTGAGTGGTTTACCATCTTGCAGCCTTGTACCTGGCCATTTTTCATACTTGCAACAATGTACTTAAATAGTTTACCTACTTGTAACCATGTAGGTAAGAGGTTTACCCTCTTGCAGCTATTATTTTAGCAGTTAACCTACTTGCAACCATGTACTTGAGCAGTTTACCCTATTGCAATCATGTAGGTTACCGGTTTACCTACTTGCATCCATGTAGGTTAGCAGTTTATCTACTTGCAACCGTGTACTTAAGCAATTTACCCTCTTGCAACCGTGTATTTAGCAGTTTACCTCTTGTAATCATGTACGTTACCGGTTTACCTACTTCCAACCATGTAGGTTAGCAGTTTACCTACTTGCACCCATTTAGGTTAGTGGTTTACCATCTTGCAGCCTTGTACCTGGCCATTTTTCCTACTTGCAACAATGTACTTGTAAGTAGTTTACCTACTTGCAACCATGAAGGTTAGAGGTTTACCCTCTTGCAGCTATTATTTTAGCAGTTAACCTACTTGCAACCATGTACTTGAGCAGTTTACCCTATTGCAATCATGTAGGTTTCCGGTTTACCTACTTGCATCCATATAGTTGAGCAATTTACCTACTTTGCAACCATGTAGGTAAGCAGTTTTCCCGCTTGCAACCATGTAGGTTACTTGTTTACCATCGTGCAGGTTTTTTGTTAGCAGTTTTCCTACTTTTAACCATGTACTTAAGCAATTTACCCTATTGCAATCATGCAGTTTAGCCTTTTACGGTTTTGCACGATTGTATTTAAACTCTTTACATGCTTGCAACCATGTAGGTTAGCAGTTACCCTCTTGTAACCATGTATTAAGTAGTTTAACCTCTTGTTATCATGTACGTTACCGGTTTACCTACTTCCAACCATGTAGTTTAGCAGTTTACCTACTAGCACCCATTTAGGTGAGTGGTTTACCATCTTGCAGCCTTGTACCTGGGAATTTTTCCTACTTGCAACCATGTATTTTTAAGTAGTTTACCTACTTGCAACCATGTAGGTTAGAGGTTTACCTACTTGCAACCATGTAGTTTAGTGGTTTACCATCTTGCAGGGAGTTTTTTAGCAGTTTTCCAACTTGCAACCATGTATTTATGTAGTTTTTTATCTTCTTGTAACCATGTAGGTTAGAGGATTACCCTCTTGCAGCTATTATTTTAGCGGTTAACCTACTTGTAACCATGCACTTAAACTGTTTCCCAACTTATAACCATGTAGGTTAGCAGTTTGCCTAGCTGCCTACTCCATTCATGTAGATTAACAGTTTACCCTCTTTCAACCATGTATTTTTCAGTTTACCCTCTTGCAATCATGTAGTTTACCGGTTTCCCTTCTTGCATACATGTAGATTAGCAGTTTACCTACTTGCACCCATGTAGGTTAGCCAGTTTAACTACTTGCATCTATTTAGTTTAGCTGTTTACCTTCTTGCGTGCATGTAGTTTAGCATTTTACCCACTTGCAGCCATGTAGGTTAACGGTTTACCCTCATACAGCCTTGTACTTTTGCAGTTTGCCTTCTTGCAACCATATGGCTCAGAAGTTCTGCTTTTTTTGTTTGCAATTGTAGGTTTGCAGTGTGACTTCTTCTATCCATGCACATGTAGGTAAGCTAGGTTTACCCTCTTACAACCACGTATTTAAGCAATTTACCCTCTTGCAACCGTGTATTTAGCAGTGTACCCTCTTGTAATCATGTACGTTACCGGTTTAACCTACTTCCAACCATGTGGGTTAGCAGTTTACCTACTTGCACCCATTTAAGTTAGTGGTTTACCATCTTGCAGCCTTGTACCTGGGCATTTTTTCAACTTGAAACAATTTACTTTTAAGAAGTTTACCTACTTGCAACCATGTAGGTTAGTGGTTTACCCTCTTGTAACCATGCACTTGAACTGTTTTCCAACTGGTAACCATGTAGGTTAGCAGTTTGCCTAGTTGCCTCCTCCATTCATGTAGATTAACAGTTTACCCTCTTTCAACCATGTATTTTTCAGTTTACCCTCTTGCAATCATGTAGTTTACCGGATTCCCTACTTCCATACATATAGTTTAGCAGTTTACCCACATGCAACCATGTAGGTTAGAGGTTTACCCTCTTGAAGCTATTATTTTAGCAGTTAACCTACTTGCAACCATGTACTTGAGCAGTTTACCCTATTGCAATCATGTAGGTTACCGGTTTCCCTACTTGCATCCATATAGTTGAGCAATTTAACTACTTGCAACCATGTAGGTTAGCAGTTTATCTCCTTGCAACCGTGTACTTAAGCAATTTACCCTCTTGTAACTGTGTTTTTAGCAGTTTACCCTCTTGTAATCATTTACGTTACCGGTTTACCTACTTCCAACCATGTAGGTTAGCAGTTTACCTACTTGCACCCATGTAGGTTAGAGGTTTACCCTCTTGAAGCTATTATTTTAGCAGTTAACCTACTTGCAACCATGTACTTGAGCAGTTTACCCTATTGCAATCATGTAGGTTACCGGTTTCCCTACTTGCATCCATATAGTTGAGCAATTTAACTACTTGCAACCATGTAGGTTAGCAGTTTATCTACTTGCAACCGTGTACTTAAGCAATTTACCCTCTTGTAACTGTGTTTTTAGCAGTTTACCCTCTTGTAATCATTTACGTTAACGGTTTACCTACTTCCAACCATGTAGGTTAGCAGTTTACCTACTTGCAGCCATTTAGGTTAGTGGTTTACCATCTTGCAGACTTGTACTTTTCCAGTTTGCCAACTTGTAACCATATGGCTCAGAAGTTCTGCTTTTTTTGTTTGCAATTGTAGGTTTGCAGTGTGACTTCTTCTATCCATGCACATTTGGGTAAGCTGAGTTTACCCTCTTACAACCATGTATTTAAGCAATTTACCCTCTTGCAACCGTGTATTTAGCAGTTTAGCCTCTTGTAATCATGTACGTTACCGGTTTACCTACTTCCAACCATGTAGTTTAGCAGTTTACCTACTAGCACCCATTTAGGTGAGTGGTTTACCATCTTGCAGCCTTGTACCTGGCCATTTTTCATACTTGCAACAATGTACTTAAATAGTTTACCTACTTGTAACCATGTAGGTAAGAGGTTTACCCTCTTGCAGCTATTATTTTAGCAGTTAACCTACTTGCAACCATGTACTTAAGCAGTTTACCCTATTGCAATCATGTAGGTTACCGGTTTACCTACTTGCATCCATGTAGGTTAGCAGTTTATCTACTTGCAACCGTGTACTTAAGCAATTTACCCTCTTGCAACCGTGTATTTAGCAGTTTACCCTCTTGTAATCATGTACGTTACCGGTTTACCTACTTCCAACCATGTAGGTTAGCAGTTTACCTACTTGCACCCATTTAGGTTAGTGGTTTACCATCTTGCAGCCTTGTACCTGGCCATTTTTCCTACTTGCAACAATGTACTTGTAAGTAGTTTACCTACTTGCAACCATGAAGGTTAGAGGTTTACCCTCTTGCAGCTATTATTTTAGCAGTTAACCTACTTGCAACCATGTACTTGAGCAGTTTACCCTATTGCAATCATGTAGGTTTCCGGTTTACCTACTTGCATCCATATAGTTGAGCAATTTACCTACTTTGCAACCATGTAGGTAAGCAGTTTACCTGCTTGGAACCATGTAGGTTACTTGTTTACCATCGTGCAGGTATTTTGTTAGCAGTTTTCCTACTTTTAACCATGTACTTAAGCAATTTACCCTATTGCAATCATGCAGTTTAGCCTTTTACGGTTTTGCACGATTGTATTTAAACTCTTTACATGCTTGCAACCATGTAGGTTAGCAGTTACCCTCTTGTAACCATGTATTAAGCAGTTTAACCTCTTGTTATCATGTACGTTACCGGTTTACCTACTTCCAACCATGTAGTTTAGCAGTTTACCTACTAGCACCCATTTAGGTGAGTGGTTTACCATCTTGCAGCCTTGTACCTGGGAATTTTTCCTACTTGCAACCATGTATTTTTAAGTAGTTTACCTACTTGCAACCATGTAGGTTAGAGGTTTACCTACTTGCAACTGTGTACTTAAGCAATTTACCCTCTTGCAACCGTTAATTAGCAGTTTACCCTCTTGTAATCATGTACGTCACCGGATTATCTACTTCCAACCATTTAGGTTAGCAGTTTTCCTACTTTCAACCATGTACTTAAGCAATTTACCCTATTGCAATCATGCAGTGTAGCCTTTTACCGTTTTGCAACCTTGTATTTAAACTCTTTACATGCTAACAACCACGTAGGTTAGCAGTTACACTCTTGTAAGCTTGTATTTAGCAGTTTAACTTCTTGTTAACATGTAGGTTAACAGTTTACCTACTTCCAACCAAGTAGGTTAGCAGTTTACCTACTTGCAACCATGTAGGTTTATAGTGGTTTACCATCTTGCAGGGATTTTTTTTAGCAGTTTTCCAACTTGCAATCATGTTCTGAAGTAGTTTACCTTCTTGTAACCATGTAGGTTACAGGATTACCCTCTTGCAGCTTTTATTTTAGCAGTTTACTTACTTGCAACCGTGTACTTAAGCAGTTTACCTTATTGCAATCATGTAGGTTAGCGTTTTACCCTCTTGCAACCGTGTATTTAGCAGTTTACCCTCTTGTAATCATGTACGTTACCGGTTTACCTACTTCCAACCATGTAGGTTAGCAGTTTACCTACTTGCACCCATTTAGGTTAGTGGTTTGCCATCTTGCAGCCTTGTACCTGGGCATTTTTCCTACTTGCAACAATTTACTTTTAAGTAGTTTACCTACTTGCAACCATGTAGGTTAGAGGTTTACCCTCTTGCAATCATGTAGGTTAGCCAGTTTAACTACTTGCATCTATTTAGTTTAGCTGTTTACCTTCTTGCATGCATGTAGTTTAGCATTTTACCCACTTGCAGCCATGTAGGTTAACGGTATACCTCTTACAGCCTTGTTCGTTTGCAGTTTGCCTACTTGCAACCATATGGCTCAGAAGTTCTGCTTTTTTTGTTTGCAATTGTAGGTTTGCAGTGTGACTTCTTCTATCCATGCACATGTAGGTAAGCTGAGTTTACCCTCTTACAACCATGTATTTAAGCAATTTACCCTCTTGCAACCGTGTATTTAGCAGTTTAGCCTCTTGTAATCATGTACGTTACCGGTTTACCTACTTCCAACCATGTAGGTTAGCAGTTTACCTACTTGCACCCATGTAGGTTAGAGGTTTACCCTCTTGAAGCTATTATTTTAGCAGTTAACCTACTTGCAACCATGTACTTGAGCAGTTTACCCTATTGCAATCATGTAGGTTACCGGTTTCCCTACTTGCATCCATATAGTTGAGCAATTTAACTACTTGCAACCATGTAGGTTAGCAGTTTATCTACTTGCAACCGTGTACTTAAGCAATTTACCCTCTTGTAACTGTGTTTTTAGCAGTTTACCCTCTTGTAATCATTTACGTTACCGGTTTACCTACTTCCAACCATGTAGGTTAGCAGTTTACCTACTTGCAGCCATTTAGGTTAGTGGTTTACCATCTTGCAGACTTGTACTTTTCCAGTTTGCCAACTTGTAACCATATGGCTCAGAAGTTCTGCTTTTTTTGTTTGCAATTGTAGGTTTGCAGTGTGACTTCTTCTATCCATGCACATTTGGGTAAGCTGAGTTTACCCTCTTACAACCATGTATTTAAGCAATTTACCCTCTTGCAACCGTGTATTTAGCAGTTTAGCCTCTTGTAATCATGTACGTTACCGGTTTACCTACTTCCAACCATGTAGTTTAGCAGTTTACCTACTAGCACCCATTTAGGTGAGTGGTTTACCATCTTGCAGCCTTGTACCTGGCCATTGTTCATACTTGCAACAATGTACTTAAATAGTTTACCTACTTGTAACCATGTAGGTAAGAGGTTTACCCTCTTGCAGCTATTATTTTAGCAGTTAACCTACTTGCAACCATGTACTTTAGCAGTTTACCCTATTGCAATCATGTAGGTTACCGGTTTACCTACTTGCATCCATGTAGGTTAGCAGTTTATCTACTTGCAACCGTGTACTTAAGCAATTTACCCTCTTGCAACCGTGTATTTAGCAGTTTACCCTCTTGTAATCATGTACGTTACCGGTTTACCTACTTCCAACCATGTAGGTTAGCAGTTTACCTACTTGCACCCATTTAGGTTAGTGGTTTACCATCTTGCAGCCTTGTACCTGGCCATTTTTCCTACTTGCAACAATGTACTTGTAAGTAGTTTACCTACTTGCAACCATGAAGGTTAGAGGTTTACCCTCTTGCAGCTATTATTTTAGCAGTTAACCTACTTGCAACCATGTACTTGAGCAGTTTACCCTATTGCAATCATGTAGGTTTCCGGTTTACCTACTTGCATCCATATAGTTGAGCAATTTACCTACTTTGCAACCATGTAGGTAAGCAGTTTACCTGCTTGGAACCATGTAGGTTACTTGTTCACCATCGTGCAGGTATTTTGTTAGCAGTTTTCCTACTTTTAACCATGTACTTAAGCAATTTACCCTATTGCAATCATGCAGTTTAGCCTTTTACGGTTTTGCACGATTGTATTTAAACTCTTTACATGCTTGCAACCATGTAGGTTAGCAGTTACCCTCTTGTAACCATGTATTAAGCAGTTTAACCTCTTGTTATCATGTACGTTACCGGTTTACCTACTTCCAACCATGTAGTTTAGCAGTTTACCTACTAGCACCCATTTAGGTGAGTGGTTTACCATCTTGCAGCCTTGTACCTGGGAATTTTTCCTACTTGCAACCATGTATTTTTAAGTAGTTTACCTACTTGCAACCATGTAGGTTAGAGGTTTACCTACTTGTAACTGTGTACTTAAGCAATTTACCCTCTTGCAACCGTTAATTAGCAGTTTACCCTCTTGTAATCATGTACGTCACCGGATTATCTACTTCCAACCATTTAGGTTAGCAGTTTTCTTACTTTCAACCATGTACTTAAGCAATTTACCCTATTGCAATCATGCAGTGTAGCCTTTTACCGTTTTGCAACCTTGTATTTAAACTCTTTACATGCTAACAACCACGTAGGTTAGCAGTTACACTCTTGTAAGCTTGTATTTAGCAGTTTAACTTCTTGTTAACATGTAGGTTAACAGTTTACCTACTTCCAACCAAGTAGGTTAGCAGTTTACCTACTTGCAACCATGTAGGTTTATAGTGGTTTACCATCTTGCAGGGACTTTTTTTAGCAGTTTTCCAACTTGCAATCATGTTCTGAAGTAGTTTACCTTCTTGTAACCATGTAGGTTACAGGATTACCCTCTTGCAGCTTTTATTTTAGCAGTTTACTTACTTGCAACCGTGTACTTAAGCAGTTTACCTTATTGCAATCATGTAGGTTAGCGTTTTACCCTCTTGCAACCGTGTATTTAGCAGTTTACCCTCTTGTAATCATGTACGTTACCGGTTTACCTACTTCCAACCATGTAGGTTAGCAGTTTACCTACTTGCACCCATTTAGGTTAGTGGTTTGCCATCTTGCAGCCTTGTACCTGGGCATTTTTCCTACTTGCAACAATTTACTTTTAAGTAGTTTACCTACTTGCAACCATGTAGGTTAGAGGTTTACCCTCTTGCAATCATGTAGGTTAGCCAGTTAAACTACTTGCATCTATTTAGTTTAGCTGTTTACCTTCTTGCATGCATGTAGTTTAGCATTTTACCCACTTGCAGCCATGTAGGTTAACGGTATACCTCTTACAGCCTTGTTCGTTTGCAGTTTGCCTACTTGCAACCATATGGCTCAGAAGTTCTGCTTTTTTTGTTTGCAATTGTAGGTTTGCAGTGTGACTTCTTCTATCCATGCACATGTAGGTAAGCTGAGTTTACCCTCTTACAACCATGTATTTAAGCAATTTACCCTCTTGCAACCATGTATTTAGCAGTTTAGCCTCTTGTAATCATGTACGTTACCGGTTTACCTACTTCCAACCATGTAGGTTAGCAGTTTACCTACTTGCACCCATGTAGGTTAGAGGTTTACCCTCTTGAAGCTATTATTTTAGCAGTTAACCTACTTGCAACCATGTACTTGAGCAGTTTACCCTATTGCAATCATGTAGGTTTCCGGTTTACCTACTTGCATCCATATAGTTGAGCAATTTACCTACTTTGCGACCATGTAGGTTAGCAGTTTATCTACTTGCAACCGTGTACTTAGGCAGTTTACCTTATTACAATCATGAAGGTTAGCGTTTTAGAGTCTTGCAACCTTGCAAATAAACTGTTCTGCAACCATGTAGGTTAGCAGTTTCCCTTTTGCAAATGTGTATTAAGCAGTTTACCCTCTTGCAATCATGTAGGTTACTGGTTTACCTACTACAACCATGTAGGTAAGCAGTTTACCTGCTTGGAACCATGTAGGTTACTTGTTTACCATCGTGCAGGTATTTTGTTAGCAGTTTTCCTACTTTCAACCATGTACTTAAGCAATTTACCGTCTTGCAACCGTGTATTTAGCAGTTTACCCTCTTGTGATCTTGTACTTTACCGGTTTACCTACTTCCAACCATGTAGATTAGCAGTTTACCTACTTGCACCCATTTAGGTTAGTGGTTTACCATCTTGCAGCCTTGTACCTGGGCATTTTTCATACTTGCAACCATGTACCTTAGCAGTTTACCCTATTGCAATCATGTAGGTTACCAGTTTCCATACTTGCATCCATATAGTTGAGCAATTTACCTACTTGCAACCATGTAAGTTAGCAGTTTATCTACTTGCAACCGTGTACTTAAGCAATTTTCCGTCTTGCAACCGTGTATTTAGCAGTTTACACTCTTGTGATATTGTACTTTACCGGTTTACCTACTTCCAACCATGTAGATTAGCAGTTTACCTACTTGCACCCATTTAGGCTAGTGGTTTACCATCTTGAAGCCTTGTACCTGGGCATTTTTCATACTTGCAACAATGTACTTAAGTAGTTTACCTACTTGTAACCATGTAGGTAAGAGGTTTACCCTCTTGCAGCTATTATTTTAGCCGTTAACCTACTTGCAACCATGTACTTGAGCAGTTTACCCTATTGCAATCATGTAGGTTACCGGTTTACCTACTCGCATCCGAATAGTTGAGCAATTTACCTACTTTGCAACCATGTAGGTTAGCAGTTTATCTACTTGCAACCGTGTACTTAGGCAGTTTACCTTATTACAATCATGAAGGTTAGCGTTTTACAGTCTTGCAACCTTGCAAATAAACTGTTCTGCAACCATGTAGGTTAGCAGTTTCCCTTTTGCAAATGTGTATTAAGCAGTTTACCCTCTTGCAATCATGTAGGTTACTGGTTTACCTACTACAACCATGTAGATAAGCAGTTTACCTGCTTGGAACCATGTAGGTTACTTGTTTACCATCGTGCAGGTATTTTGTTAGCAGTTTTCCTACTTTCAACCATGTACTTAAGCAATTTACCGTCTTGCAACCGTGTATTAAGCAGTTTACCCTCTTGTGATCTTGTACTTTACCGGTTTACCTACTTCCAACCATGTAGATTAGCAGTTTACCTACTTGCACCCATTTAGGTTAGTGGTTTACCATCTTGCAGCCTTGTACCTGGGCATTTTTCATACTTGCAACCATGTACTTGAGCAGTTTACCCTATTGCAATCATGTAGGTTACCAGTTTCCATACTTGCATCCATATAGTTGAGCAATTTACCTACTTGCAACCATGTAAGTTAGCAGTTTATCTACTTGCAACCGTGTACTTAAGCAATTTACCCTCTTGTAACCGTGTATTAAGCAGTTTACCCTCTTGTAATCATGTACGTTACCGGTTTACCTACTTCCAACCATGTAGGTTAGCAGTTTACCTACTTGCACCCATTTAGGTTTTTGGTTTACCATCTTGCAGCCTTGTACCTGGACATTTTTCATACTTGGAACAATGTACTTAAGTAGTTTACGTACTTGTAACCATGTAGGTAAGAGGTTTACCCTCTTGTAGCTATTATTTTAGCAGTTAACCTACTTGCAACCATGTACTTGAGCAGTTTACCCTATTGCAATCATGTAGGTTACAGGTTTACCTACTCGCATCCGAATAGTTGAGCAATTTACCTACTTGCAACCCTGTAAGTTAGCAGTTTATCTACTTGCAACCGTGTACTTAAGCAATTTACCCTCTTGTAACCGTGTATTAAGCAGTTTACCCTCTTGTAATCAAGTACGTTACCGGTTTACCTACTTCCAACCATGTAGGTTAGCAGTTTACCTACTTGCAGCCATTTAGGTTAGTGGTTTACCATCTTGCAGCCTTGTACCTGGCCATTTTTCCTACTTGCAACAATGTACTTTTAAGTAGTTTACCTACTTGCAACCATGTAGGTTACAGGTTTACCCTCTTGCAGCAATTATTTTAGCAGTTAACCTACTTGCAACCATGTACTTGAGCAGTTTACCCTATTGCAATCATGTAGGTTACCAGTTTACCTACTTGCATCCATATAGTTGAGCAATTTACCTACTTGCAACCCTGTAAGTTAGCAGTTTATCTACTTGCAACCGTGTACTTAAGCAATTTACCCTCTTGTAACCGTGTATTAAACAGTTTACCCTCTTGTAATCATGTACGTTACCGGTTTACCTACTACCAACCATGTAGGTTAGCAGTTTACCTACTTGCAGCCATTTAGGTTAGTGGTTTACCATCTTGCAGCCTTGTACCTGGCCATTTTTCCTACTTGCAACAATGTACTTTTAAGTCGTTTACCTACTTGCAACCATGTAGGTTACAGGTTTACCCTCTTGCAGCTATTATTTTAGCAGTTACCCTACTTGCAACCATGTACTTGAGCAGTTTACCCTATTGCAATCATGTAGGTTAGTGGTTTACCCTCTTGTAACCATGCACTTAAACTGTTTCCCAACTTATAACCATGTAGGTTAGCAGTTTGCCTAGTTGCCTACTCCATTCATGTAGATTAACAGTTTACCATCTTTCAACCATGTATTTTTCAGTTTACCCTCTTGCAATTATGTAGTTTATCGGTTTCCCTACTTGCATACATGTAGATTAGCAGTTTACCTACTTGCACCCATGTAGTTTAGCCAGTTTAACTACTTGCATCTATTTAGTTTAGCTGTTTACCCACTTGCAGCCATGTAGGTTAACGGTTTACCCTCATACAGCCTTGTACTTTTGCAGTTTGCCTACTTCAACCATATGGCTCAGAAGTTCTGCTTTTTTTGTTTGCAATTGTAGGTTTGCAGTGTGACTTTGCAGTTTACCCTCTTGTAATCATGTACGTTACCGGTTTACCTACTTCCAACCATGTAGGTTAGCAGTTTACCTACTTGCAGCCATTTAGGTTAGAGGTTTACCATCTTGCAGCTATTATTTTAGCAGTTAACCTACTTGCAACCATGTACTTGAGCAGTTTACCCTATTGCAATCATGTAGGTTACCGGTTTACCTACTTGCATCCATATAGTTGAGCAATTTACCTACTTTGCAACCATGTAGGTTAGCAGTTTATCTACTTGCAACCGTGTACTTAGGCAGTTTACCTTATTACAACCATGAAGGTTAGCGTTTTACAGTCTTGCAACCTTGCAAATAAACTGTTCTGCAACCATGTAGGTTAGCAGTTTCCCTTTTGCAAATGTGTATTAAGCAGTTTACCCTCTTGCAATCATGTAGGTTACTTGTTTACCATCGTGCAGGTATTTTGTAAGCAGTTTTCCTACTTTCAACCATGTAGATTAGCAGTTTACCTACTTGCACCCATTTAGGTTAGTGGTTTACCATCTTGCAGCCTTGTACCTGGGCATTTTTCATACTTGCAACAATGTACTTGAGCAGTTTACCCTATTGCAATCATGTAGGTTACCAGTTTCCATACTTGCATCCATATAGTTGAGCAATTTACCTACTTGCAACCATGTAGGTTAGCAGTTTATCTACTTGCAACCGTGTACTTAAGCAATTTACCGTCTTGCAACCAGCCTTACTCTTGCGTTTACTAGGCTTTCTTATGGAAGTATGCCAAGAAAGGGTGCGTGTGCTTATCCCTAATTGAAGCTCCGCGTTGAAAGATCTAATGCCTGCGTTTACTTGATCTAGCAAGGAGTCAAGCTGTTTTTGGTTGTACTTGATTTCGCTCTCGTCCAATATTGGAGAAGACAAATGCTTACTGGCTTGAAACTTAGCGAATGGGGCAGGTGGAATGGTTACGATAGAAATTACCGTCGTTGGCTTGCAAGCGAGGATTTCTTGCTTAAAACGATTAAACCTAGCAAACAAACCGTCCAAAGAAATATCCGATTTCTGTAACACCTTAGTACGGGAGTGATTTTTGCCGACGAAATTAGTTAAGTCGTTGATGCCAGCAGCTAATTTAATAATAATGAAATCAGCGGTATTATAACTACGTAGCTTTGCTAGGGTAGGCAAAATAAGGTCCTCAATAGTCGCTCCTCGGATAATAAGAAAATCGAGATCAAGTGAACAAGACTCCGGTCGCGGATATTGATCAAAATTATAAGCTATAGAATCTGCCACAAATAATTGACGGACTTTCGTCATTTAATTATTACGGAATGAATTTACGATCACGTCTGGGTCACCAGTTTAGTGGCCGGATCCTTCTTGCGGCCGGGAAAAGAAAAAGGCACAGACTCCTAATGCCGAATAAATCAAATAATAGAGGCCTTGCTGCGCCTTGCTATGTGTTTAAAGGAAGGGAAAAAAAACGAGGGAGCGGCACTCCCGCCCGATACACTTAAATGAGAACTTGAACAAAATTGAGTTTAGTCGAGAGGGTGGCGTCGAGAAAATAAATCGGACTTACCGCCGCGATGTACCTCTTAGCTGTATGCTACTGCCAAGGTGGTACACCACGAAAGTGAGTCCGGACTAAGATGAAATAAAATCTGCGAGACGCTAACGAAGTTCAACAATATTTTGGGAGCGCAATGAAAAACACGTCTACACGGCACGAGAGCATGAAAAGGAGAGAGTGCATGAAGGTTGTTGTTGAAGTGAACGCCCTGGCGTTACATAACAAAATCTACGCATGGACGAACTTAAATAGAGTGCCTACTTCGTGCATAGGAAATTAAAAAAGAAATTTTAAGGAGCTGCTTCATACTTAAGCAATTTACCCTCTTGCAACCGTGTATTTAGCAGTTTAGCCTCTTGTAATCATGTACGTTTCCGGTTTACCTACTTCCAACCATGTAGGTTAGCAGTTTACCTACTTGCACCCACTTAGGTAAGTGGTTTACCATCTTGCAGCCTTGTACCTGGGCATTTTTCCTACTTGCAACAATGTACTTTTAAGTAGTTAACCTACTTGCAACCATGTAGGTTAGAGGTTTACCCTCTTGCAGCTATTATTTTAGCAGTTAACGTACTTGCAACCATGTACTTGAGATGTTTACATACTTGCAACGATGTAGGTTAGCAGTTTATCTACTTGCAACCGTGTACTTAAGCAATTTACCCTCTTGCAACCGTGTATTCAGCAGTTTACCCTCTTGTGATCCTGTACTTTACCGGTTTACCTACTTCCAACGATGTAGATTAGCAGTTTACCTACTTGCACCCTACTTCGGCAATAAGCAGCTGATGCAAGCGTTTCTGAGTTGACGCTGAGGTGCGCAGGATTAATTCGTCCTTAAGTGTGTCGTAAGGATGGGCGCCTGGGCATTCTAGGAGTAGGTCGCGCACTTTCATAGCAATTTCGGGCTGCAGGGCAGAAACAACATAGGCAAATTTAGTATGTTGCTGCGTTTTATGTTGCGAGTCAAAAACCGCGCTTCTACTTGCGCGAACCAAATTCTCGGGTCGTTTGGCCAAAATGGCGGCAGCTTAACGCTAACTGCAAACTGTGGTGACAAAGGTTTGTCCTCATCTTCAGCCATGATAGTATGACTATTAAATCAACCAAAAAGGAACAAAAAGTATTCACAGTGGTCGACTTCTAGTTACGTAATGCAGTGAATTTCAATGGTGTTGGACCAGACCTAACTGCTGTCGCAAGGCGAGTGCGTCAATTTGGAGAGATTTCAAAAGCTCTTTGTACCACTTTCTTTTGAGGGTTGATTTAGCATGCAGGCCGCCGTACAATTGTGAGAAATTGTTGCGTAACGTAGTATAATACCCAGCCTTACTCTTGCGTTTACTAGGCTTTCTTATGGAAGTATGCCAAGAAAGGGTGCGCGTGCTTATCCCTAATTGAAGCTCCGCGTTGAAAGATCTAATGCCTGCGTTTACTTGATCTAGCAAGGAGTCAAGCTGTTTTTGGTTGTACTTGATTTCGCTCTCGTCCAATATTGGTGAAGACAAATGCTTAGTGGCTTGAAACTTAGCTAATGGGGCAGGTGGAATGGTTACGATAGAAATTACCGTCGTTGGCTTGCAAGCGAGGATTTCTTGCTTAAAACGATTAAACCTAGCAAACAAGCCGTCCAAAGAAATATCCCATTTCTGTAACACCTTAGTACGGGAGTGATTTTTGCCGACGAAATTAGTTAAGTCGTTGATGCCAGCAGCTAATTTAATAATAATGAAATCAGCGGTATTATAACTACGTAGCTTTGCTAGGGTAGGCAAAATAAGGTCCTCAATAGTCGCTCCTCGGATAATAAGAAAATCGAGATCAAGTGAACAAGACTCCGGTCGCGGATATTGATCAAAATTATAAGCTATAGAATCTGCCACAAATAATTGACGGACTTCCGTCATTTAATTATTACGGAATGAATTTACGATCACGTCTGGGTCACCAGTTTAGTGGACGGATCCTTCTTGCGGCCGGGAAAAGAAAAAGGCACAGACTCCCAATGCCGAATAAATCAAATAATAGAGGCCTTGCTGCGCCTTGCTATGTGTTTAAAGGAAGGGGAAAACAAATGAGGGAGCGGCACTCCCGCCCGATACACTTAAATGAGAACTTGAACAAAATTGAGTTTAGTCGAGAGGGTGACGTCGAGAAAATAAATCGGACTTACCGCCGCGATGTACCTCTTAGCTGTATGCTACTGTCAAGGTGGTACACCACGAAAGTGAGTCCGGACTAAGATGAAATAAAATCTGCGAGACGCTAGCGAAGTTCAACAATATTTTGGGAGCGCAATGAAAAACACGTCTACACGGCACGAGAGCATGAAACGGAGAGAGTGCATAAAGGTTGTTGTTGAAGTGAACGCCCTGGCGTTACATAACAAAATCTACGCATGGACGAACTTAAATAGAGTGCCTACTTCGTGCATAGGAAATTAAAAAAGAAATTTAAAGGAGCTGCTACATACTTAAGCAATTTACCGTCTTGCAACCGTGTATTTAGCAGTTTACACTCTTGTGATATTGTACTTTACCGGTTTACCTACTTCCAACCATGTAGGTTAGCAGTTTATCTACTTGCACCCATTTAGGTCAGTGGTTTACCATCTTGAAGCCTTGTACCTGGGCATTTTTCATACTTGCAACAATGTACTTAAGTAGTTTACCTACTTGTAACCATGTAGGTTACCGGTTTACCTACTTTGCAACCATGTAGGTTAGCAGTTTATCTACTTGCAACCGTGTACTTAAGCAGTTTACCTTATTACAATCATGTAGGTTAGCGTTTTACAGTCTTGCAACCTTGCAAATAAACTGTTCTGCAACCATGTAGGTTAGCAGTTTCCCTTTTGCAAATGTCTATTAAGCAGTTTACCCTCTTGCAGCCATGTAGGTTAACGGTTTACCCTCATACAGCCTTGTACTTTTCCAGTTTGCCTACTTCAACCATATGGCTCAGAAGTTCTGCTTTTTTTGTTTGCAATTGTAGGTTTGCAGTGTGACTTTGCAGTTTACCCTCTTGTAATCATTTACTTTACCGGTTTACCTACTTCCAACCATGTAGGTTAGCAGTTTACCTACTTGCAGCCATTTAGGTTAGAGGTTTACCATCTTGAAGCCTTGTACCTGGGCATTTTTCATACTTACAACAATGTACTTAAGTAGTTTACCTACTTGTAACCATGTAGGTAGAGGTTTACCCTCTTGCAGCTATTATTTTAGCAGTTAACCTACTTGCAACCATGTACTTGAGCAGTTTACCCTATTGCAATCATGTAGGTTACCGGTTTACCTACTTGCATCCATATAGTTGAGCAATTTACCTACTTTGCAACCATGTAGGTTAGCAGTTTATCTACTTGCAACCGTGTACTTAGGCAGTTTACCTTATTACAATCATGAAGGTTAGCGTTTTAGAGTCTTGCAACCTTGCAAATAAACTGTTCTGCAACCATGTAGGTTAGCAGTTTCCCTTTTGCAAATGTGTATTAAGCAGTTTACCCTCTTGCAATCATGTAGGTTACTGGTTTACCTACTACAACCATGTAGGTAAGCAGTTTACCTGCTTGGAACCATGTAGGTTACTTGTTTACCATCGTGCAGGTATTTTGTTAGCAGTTTTCCTACTTTCAACCATGTACTTAAGCAATTTACCGTCTTGCAACCGTGTATTTAGCAGTTAACCCTCTTGTGATCTTGTACTTTACCGGTTTACCTACTTCCAACCATGTAGATTAGCAGTTTACCTACTTGCACCCATTTAGGTTAGTGGTTTACCATCTTGCAGCCTTGTACCTGGGCATTTTTCATACTTGCAACCATGTACCTTAGCAGTTTACCCTATTGCAATCATGTAGGTTACCAGTTTCCATACTTGCATCCATATAGTTGAGCAATTTACCTACTTGCAACCATGTAAGTTAGCAGTTTATCTACTTGCAACCGTGTACTTAAGCAATTTTCCGTCTTGCAACCGTGTATTTAGCAGTTTACACTCTTGTGATATTGTACTTTACCGGTTTACCTACTTCCAACCATGTAGATTAGCAGTTTACCTACTTGCACCCATTTAGGCTAGTGGTTTACCATCTTGAAGCCTTGTACCTGGGCATTTTTCATACTTGCAACAATGTACTTAAGTAGTTTACCTACTTGTAACCATGTAGGTAAGAGGTTTACCCTCTTGCAGCTATTATTTTAGCCGTTAACCTACTTGCAACCATGTACTTGAGCAGTTTACCCTATTGCAATCATGTAGGTTACCGGTTTACCTACTCGCATCCGAATAGTTGAGCAATTTACCTACTTTGCAACCATGTAGGTTAGCAGTTTATCTACTTGCAACCGTGTACTTAGGCAGTTTACCTTATTACAATCATGAAGGTTAGCGTTTTACAGTCTTGCAACCTTGCAAATAAACTGTTCTGCAACCATGTAGGTTAGCAGTTTCCCTTTTGCAAATGTGTTTTAAGCAGTTTACCCTCTTGCAATCATGTAGGTTACTGGTTTACCTACTACAACCATGTAGGTAAGCAGTTTACCTGCTTGGAACCATGTAGGTTACTTGCTTACCATCGTGCAGGTATTTTGTTAGCAGTTTTCCTACTTTCAACCATGTACTTAAGCAATTTACCGTCTTGCAACCGTGTATTTAGCAGTTTACCCTCTTGTGATCTTGTACTTTACCGGTTTACCTACTTCCAACCATGTAGATTAGCAGTTTACCTACTTGCACCCATTTAGGTTAGTGGTTTACCATCTTGCAGCCTTGTACCTGGGCATTTTTCATACTTGCAACCATGTACTTGAGCAGTTTACCCTATTGCAATCATGTAGGTTACCAGTTTCCATACTTGCATCCATATAGTTGAGCAATTTACCTACTTGCAACCATGTAAGTTAGCAGTTTATCTACTTGCAACCGTGTACTTAAGCAATTTACCCTCTTGTAACCGTGTATTAAGCAGTTTACCCTCTTGTAATCATGTACGTTACCGGTTTACCTACTTCCAACCATGTAGGTTAGCAGTTTACCTACTTGCACCCATTTAGGTTTTTGGTTTACCATCTTGCAGCCTTGTACCTGGAAATTTTTCATACTTGGAACAATGTACTTAAGTAGTTTACGTACTTGTAACCATGTAGGTAAGAGGTTTACCCTCTTGTAGCTATTATTTTAGCAGTTAACCTACTTGCAACCATGTACTTGAGCAGTTTACCCTATTGCAATCATGTAGGTTACCGGTTTACCTACTCGCATCCGAATAGTTGAGCAATTTACCTACTTGCAACCCTGTAAGTTAGCAGTTTATCTACTTGCAACCGTGTACTTAAGCAATTTACCCTCTTGTAACCGTGTATTAAGCAGTTTACCCTCTTGTAATCAAGTACGTTACTGGTTTACCTACTTCCAACCATGTAGGTTAGCAGTTTACCTACTTGCAGCCATTTAGGTTAGTGGTTTACCATCTTGCAGCCTTGTACCTGCCCATTTTTCCTACTTGCAACAATATACTTTTAAGTAGTTTACCTACTTGCAACCATGTAGGTTACAGGTTTACCCCCTTGCAGCAATTATTTTAGCAGTTAACCTACTTGCAACCATGTACTTGAGCAGTTTACCCTATTGCAATCATGTAGGTTACCAGTTTACCTACTTGCATCCATATAGTTGAGCAATTTACCTACTTGCAACCCTGTAAGTTAGCAGTTTATCTACTTGCAACCGTGTACTTAAGCAATTTACCCTCTTGTAACCGTGTATTAAACAGTTTACCCTCTTGTAATCATGTACGTTACCGGTTTACCTACTACCAACCATGTAGGTTAGCAGTTTACCTACTTGCAGCCATTTAGGTTAGTGGTTTACCATCTTGCAGCCTTGTACCTGGCCATTTTTCCTACTTGCAACAATGTACTTTTAAGTCGTTTACCTACTTGCAACCATGTAGGTTACAGGTTTACCCTCTTGCAGCTATTATTTTAGCAGTTACCCTACTTGCAACCATGTACTTGAGCAGTTTACCCTATTGCAATCATGTAGGTTAGTGGTTTACCCTCTTGTAACCATGCACTTAAACTGTTTCCCAACTTATAACCATGTAGGTTAGCAGTTTGCCTAGTTGCCTACTCCATTCATGTAGATTAACAGTTAACCATCTTTCAACCATGTATTTTTCAGTTTACCCTCTTGCAATTATGTAGTTTATCGGTTTCCCTACTTGCATACATGTAGATTAGCAGTTTACCTACTTGCACCCATGTAGTTTAGCCAGTTTAACTACTTGCATCTATTTAGTTTAGCTGTTTACCCACTTGCAGCCATGTAGGTTAACGGTTTACCCTCATACAGCCTTGTACTTTTGCAGTTTGCCTACTTCAACCATATTGCTCAGAAGTTCTGCTTTTTTTGTTTGCAATTGTAGGTTTGCAGTGTGACTTTGCAGTTTACCCTCTTGTAATCATGTACGTTACCGGTTTACCTACTTCCAACCATGTAGGTTAGCAGTTTACCTACTTGCAGCCATTTAGGTTAGTGGTTTACCATCTTGCAGACTTGTACTTTTCCAGTTTGCCAACTTGTAACCATATGGCTCAGAAGTTCTGCTTTTTTTGTTTGCAATTGTAGGTTTGCAGTGTGACTTCTTCTATCCATGCACATTTGGGTAAGCTGAGTTTACCCTCTTACAACCATGTATTTAAGCAATTTACCCTCTTGCAACCGTGTATTTAGCAGTTTAGCCTCTTGTAATCATGTACGTTACCGGTTTACCTACTTCCAACCATGTAGTTTAGCAGTTTACCTACTAGCACCCATTTAGGTGAGTGGTTTACCATCTTGCAGCCTTGTACCTGGGCATTTTTCATACTTGCAACAATGTACTTAAATAGTTTACCTACTTGTAACCATGTAGGTAAGAGGTTTACCCTCTTGCAAATATTATTTTAGCAGTTAACCTACTTGCAACCATGTACTTGAGCAGTTTACCCTATTGCAATCATGTAGGTTACCGGTTTACCTACTTGCATCCATGTAGGTTAGCAGTTTATCTACTTGCAACCGTGTACTTAAGCAATTTACCCTCTTGCAACCGTGTATTTAGCAGTTTACCCTCTTGTAATCATGTACGTTACCGGTTTACCTACTTCCAACCATGTAGGTTAGCAGTTTACCTACTTGCACCCATTTAGGTTAGTGGTTTACCATCTTGCAGCCTTGTACCTGGGCATTTTTCCTACTTGCAACAATGTACTTGTAAGTAGTTTACCTACTTGCAACCATGAAGGTTAGAGGTTAAGCCTCTTGCAGCTATTATTTTAGCAGTTAACCTACTTGCAACCATGTACTTGAGCAGTTTACCCTATTGCAATCATGTAGGTTTCCGGTTTACCTACTTGCATCCATATAGTTGAGCAATATACCTACTTTGCAACCATGTAGGTAAGCAGTTTACCTGCTTGGAACCATGCAGGTTACTTGTTTACCATCGTGCAGGTATTTTGTTAGCAGTTTTCCTACTTTTAACCATGTACTTAAGCAATTTACCCTATTGCAATCATGCAGTTTAGCCTTTTACGGTTTTGCACGATTGTATTAAAACTCTTTACATGCTTGCAATCATGTAGGTTAGTGGTTTACCCTCTTGTAACCATGCACTTAAACTGTTTCCCAACTTATAACCATGTAGGTTAGCAGTTTGCCTAGCTGCCTACTCCATTCATGTAGATTAACAGTTTACCCTCTTTCAACCATGTATTTTTCAGTTTACCCTCTTGCAATCATGTAGTTTACCGGTTTCCCTACTTGCATACATATAGTTTAGCATTTTACCCACTTGCAGCCATGTAGGTTAACGGTATACCTCTTACAGCCTTGTTCGTTTGCAGTTTGCCTACTTGCAACCATATGGCTCAGAAGTTCTGCTTTTTTTGTTTGCAATTGTAGGTTTGCAGTGTGACTTCTTCTATCCATGCACATGTAGGTAAGCTGAGTTTACCCTCTTACAACCATGTATTTAAGCAATTTACCCTCTTGCAACCGTGTATTTAGCAGTTTAGCCTCTTGTAATCATGTACGTTACCGGTTTACCTACTTCCAACCATGTAGGTTAGCAGTTTTCCGACTTGCAACCATGTACTTAAGTAGTTTACCTACTTGTAACCATGTAGGTTAGAGGATTATCCTCTTGCAGTTATTATTTTAGCAGTTAACCTACTTGTAACCATGTACTTGAGCAGTTTACCCTATTGCAATCATGTAGTTTTACCCGTTTACCTACTTGCATCCATATAGTTGAGCAATTTACCTACTTTGCAACCATTTAGGTTAGCAGTTTATCTACTTGCAAACGTGTACTTAAGCAGTTTACCTTATTACAATCATGTAGGTTAGCGTTTTAACCTCTTGCAAATGTGTATTAAGCAGTTTACCCTCTTGCAATTATGTAGGTTACTGGTTTACCTACTACAACCTTGTAGGTAAGCAGTTTACCTGCTTTGAACCACGTATGTTACTAGTTTACCATCGTGCAGGTATTTTGTTAGCAGTGTTCCTACTTTTAACCATGTTCTTAAGCAATTTACCCTATTGCAATCATTCAGTTTAGCCTTTTACCGTATTGCAAGCTTGTATTTTAACTCTTTACATGCTTGTAACCATGTAGGTTAGCAGTTACCCTCTTGTAACCATGTATTTAGCAGTTTAACCTCTTGTTATCATGTACGTTACCAGTTTACCTACTTTCAACAAAGTATGTTAGCAGTTTACCTACTTGCAACCATAAAGGTTAGTGGTTTACCATTTTGCAGGGATTTTTTTTTGCAGTTTTCCGGTTTGCAACCATGTACTTAAGTAGTTTACCTACTTGCAACCATGTAGGTTACAGGTTTACCCTCTTGTAGCTATTATTTTAGCAGTTAACCTACTTGCAACCATGTACTTGAGCAGTTTACCCTATTGCAATCATGTAGGTTAGTGGTTTACCCTCTTGTAACCATGCACTTAAACTGTTTCCCAACTTATAACCATGTAGGTTAGCAGTTTGCCTAGTTGCCTACTCCATTCATGTCGATTAACAGTTTACCCTCTTTCAACCGTGTATTTAGCAGTTTACCCTCTTGTTATCATGTACGTTACCGGTTTACCTACTTCCAACCATGTAGGTTAGCAGTTTACCTTATAACAATCATGTAGGTTAGCGTTTTACCCTCTTGCAACCATGTATTTAGCAGTTTAGCCTCTTGTAATCATGTACGTTACCGGTTTACCTACTTCCAACCATTTAGGTTAGCAGTTTTCCTACTTTCAACCATGTACTTAAGCAATTTACCCTATTGCAATCATGCAGTGTAGCCTTTTACCGTTTTGCAACCTTGTATTTAAACTCTTTACATGCTAACAACCACGTAGGTTAGCAGTTACACTCTTGTAAGCTTGTATTTAGCAGTTTAACTTCTTGTTAACATGTAGGTTAACAGTTTACCTACTTCCAACCAAGTAGGCTAGCAGTTTACCTACTTGCAACCATGTAGGTTTATAGTGGTTTACCATCTTGCAGGGATTTTTTTTAGCAGTTTTCCAACTTGCAATCATGTTCTGAAGTAGTTTACCTTCTTGTAACCATGTAGGTTACAGGATTACCCTCTTGCAGCTTTTATTTTAGCAGTTTACTTACTTGCAACCGTGTACTTAAGCAGTTTACCTTATTGCAATCATGTAGGTTAGCGTTTTACCCTCTTGCAACCGTGTATTTAGCAGTTAACCCTCTTGTAATCATGTACGTTACCGGTTTACCTACTTCCAACCATGTAGGTTAGCAGTTTACCTACTTGCACCCATTTAGGTTAGTGGTTTGCCATCTTGCAGCCTTGTACCTGGGCATTTTTCCTACTTGCAACAATTTACTTTTAAGTAGTTTACCTACTTGCAACCATGTAGGTTAGAGGTTTACCCTCTTGCAATCATGTAGGTTAGCCAGTTTAACTACTTGCATCTATTTAGTTTAGCTGTTTACCTTCTTGCATGCATGTAGTTTAGCATTTTACCCACTTGCAGCCATGTAGGTTAACGGTATACCTCTTACAGCCTTGTTCGTTTGCAGTTTGCCTACTTGCAACCATATGGCTCAGAAGTTCTGCTTTTTTTGTTTGCAATTGTAGGTTTGCAGTGTGACTTCTTCTATCCATGCACATGTAGGTAAGCTGAGTTTACCCTCTTACAACCATGTATTTAAGCAATTTACCCTCTTGCAACCGTGTATTTAGCAGTTTAGCCTCTTGTAATCATGTACGTTACCGGTTTACCTACTTCCAACCATGTAGGTTAGCAGTTTACCTACTTGCACCCATGTAGGTTAGAGGTTTACCCTCTTGAAGCTATTATTTTAGCAGTTAACCTACTTGCAACCATGTACTTGAGCAGTTTACCCTATTGCAATCATGTAGGTTTCCGGTTTCCCTACTTGCATCCATATAGTTGAGCAATTTAACTACTTGCAACCATGTAGGTTAGCAGTTTATCTACTTGCAACCGTGTACTTAAGCAATTTACCCTCTTGTAACTGTGTTTTTAGCAGTTTACCCTCTTGTAATCATTTACGTTACCGGTTTACCTACTTCCAACCATGTAGGTTAGCAGTTTACCTACTTTCAGCCATTTAGGTTAGTGGTTTACCATCTTGCAGACTTGTACTTTTCCAGTTTGCCAACTTGTAACCATATGGCTCAGAAGTTCTGCTTTTTTTGTTTGCAATTGTAGGTTTGCAGTGTGACTTCTTCTATCCATGCACATTTGGGTAAGCTGAGTTTACCCTCTTACAACCATGTATTTAAGCAATTTACCCTCTTGCAACCGTGTATTTAGCAGTTTAGCCTCTTGTAATCATGTACGTTACCGGTTTACCTACTTCCAACCATGTAGTTTAGCAGTTTACCTACTAGCACCCATTTAGGTGAGTGGTTTACCATCTTGCAGCCTTGTACCTGGCCATTTTTCATACTTGCAACAATGTACTTAAATAGTTTACCTACTTGTAACCATGTAGGTAAGAGGTTTACCCTCTTGCAGCTATTATTTTAGCAGTTAACCTACTTGCAACCATGTACTTAAGCAGTTTACCCTATTGCAATCATGTAGGTTACCGGTTTACCTACTTGCATTCATGTAGGTTAGCAGTTTATCTACTTGCAACCGTGTACTTAAGCAATTTACCCTCTTGCAACCGTGTATTTAGCAGTTTACCCTCTTGTAATCATGTACGTTACCGGTTTACCTACTTCCAACCATGTAGGTTAGCAGTTTACCTACTTGCACCCATTTAGGTTAGTGGTTTACCATCTTGCAGCCTTGTACCTGGCCATTTTTCCTACTTGCAACAATGTACTTGTAAGTAGTTTACCTACTTGCAACCATGAAGGTTAGAGGTTTACCCTCTTGCAGCTATTATTTTAGCAGTTAACCTACTTGCAACCATGTACTTGAGCAGTTTACCCTATTGCAATCATGTAGGTTTCCGGTTTACCTACTTGCATCCATATAGTTGAGCAATTTACCTACTTTGCAACCATGTAGGTAAGCAGTTTACCTGCTTGGAACCATGTAGGTTACTTGTTTACCATCGTGCAGGTATTTTGTTAGCAGTTTTCCTACTTTTAACCATGTACTTAAGCAATTTACCCTATTGCAATCATGCAGTTTAGCCTTTTACGGTTTTGCACGATTGTATTTAAACTCTTTACATGCTTGCAACCATGTAGGTTAGCAGTTACCCTCTTGTAACCATGTATTAAGCAGTTTAACCTCTTGTTATCATGTACGTTACCGGTTTACCTACTTCCAACCATGTAGTTTAGCAGTTTACCTACTAGCACCCATTTAGGTGAGTGGTTTACCATCTTGCAGCCTTGTACCTTGGAATTTTTCCTACTTGCAACCATGTATTTTTAAGTAGTTTACCTACTTGCAACCATGTAGGTTAGAGGTTTACCTACTTGCAACTGTGTACTTAAGCAATTTACCCTCTTGCAACCGTTAATTAGCAGTTTACCCTCTTGTAATCATGTACGTCACCGGATTATCTACTTCCAACCATTTAGGTTAGCAGTTTTCCTACTTTCAACCATGTACTTAAGCAATTTACCCTATTGCAATCATGCAGTGTAGCCTTTTACCGTTTTGCAACCTTGTATTTAAACTCTTTACATGCTAACAACCACGTAGGTTAGCAGTTACACTCTTGTAAGCTTGTATTTAGCAGTTTAACTTCTTGTTAACATGTAGGTTAACAGTTTACCTACTTCCAACCAAGTAGGTTAGCAGTTTACCTACTTGCAACCATGTAGGTTTATAGTGGTTTACCATCTTGCAGGGATTTTTTTTAGCAGTTTTCCAACTTGCAATCATGTTCTTAAGTAGTTTACCTTCTTGTAACCATGTAGGTTACAGGATTACCCTCTTGCAGCTTTTATTTTAGCAGTTTACTTACTTGCAACCGTGTACTTAAGCAGTTTACCTTATTGCAATCATGTAGGTTAGCGTTTTACCCTCTTGCAACCGTGTATTTAGCAGTTTACCCTCTTGTAATCATGTACGTTACCGGTTTACCTACTTCCAACCATGTAGGTTAGCAGTTTACCTACTTGCACCCATTTAGGTTAGTGGTTTGCCATCTTGCAGCCTTGTACCTGGGCATTTTTCCTACTTGCAACAATTTACTTTTAAGTAGTTTACCTACTTGCAACCATGTAGGTTAGAGGTTTACCCTCTTGCAATCATGTAGGTTAGCCAGTTTAACTACTTGCATCTATTTAGTTTAGCTGTTTACCTTCTTGCATGCATGTAGTTTAGCATTTTACCCACTTGCAGCCATGTAGGTTAACGGTATACCTCTTACAGCCTTGTTCGTTTGCAGTTTGCCTACTTGCAACCATATGGCTCAGAAGTTCTGCTTTTTTTGTTTGCAATTGTAGGTTTGCAGTGTGACTTCTTCTATCCATGCACATGTAGGTAAGCTGAGTTTACCCTCTTACAACCATGTATTTAAGCAATTTACCCTCTTGCAACCGTGTATTTAGCAGTTAAGCCTCTTGTAATCATGTACGTTACCGGTTTACCTACTTCCAACCATGTAGGTTAGCAGTTTACCTACTTGCACCCATTTAGGTTAGAGGTTTACCCTCTTGAAGCTATTATTTTAGCAGTTAACCTACTTGCAACCATGTACTTGAGCAGTTTACCCTATTGTAATCATGTAGGTTACCGGTTTCCCTACTTGCATCCATATAGTTGAGCAATTTAACTACTTGCAACCATGTAGGTTAGCAGTTTATCTACTTGCAACCGTGTACTTAAGCAATTTACCCTCTTGTAACTGTGTTTTTAGCAGTTTACCCTCTTGTAATCATTTACGTTACCGGTTTACCTACTTCCAACCATGTAGGTTAGCAGTTTACCTACTTGCAGCCATTCAGGTTAGTGGTTTACCATCTTGCAGACTTGTACTTTTGCAGTTTGCCAACTTGTAACCATATGGCTCAGAAGTTCTGCTTTTTTTGTTTGCAATTGTAGGTTTGCAGTGTGACTTCTTCTATCCATGCACATTTGGGTAAGCTGAGTTTACCCTCTTACAACCATGTATTTAAGCAATTTACCCTCTTGCAACCGTGTATTTAGCAGTTTAGCCTCTTGTAATCATGTACGTTACCGGTTTACCTACTTCCAACCATGTAGTTTAGCAGTTTACCTACTAGCACCCATTTAGGTGAGTGGTTTACCATCTTGCAGCCTTGTACCTGGCCATTTTTCATACTTGCAACAATGTACTTAAATAGTTTACCTACTTGTAACCATGTAGGTAAGAGGTTTACCCTCTTGCAGCTATTATTTTAGCAGTTAACCTACTTGCAACCATGTACTTGAGCAGTTTACCCTATTGCAATCATGTAGGTTACCGGTTTACCTACTTGCATCCATGTAGGTTAGCAGTTTATCTACTTGCAACCGTGTACTTAAGCAATTTACCCTCTTGCAACCGTGTATTTAGCAGTTTACCTCTTGTAATCATGTACGTTACCGGTTTACCTACTTCCAACCATGTAGGTTAGCAGTTTACCTACTTGCACCCATTTAGGTTAGTGGTTTACCATCTTGCAGCCTTGTACCTGGCCATTTTTCCTACTTGCAACAATGTACTTGTAAGTAGTTTACCTACTTGCAACCATGAAGGTTAGAGGTTTACCCTCTTGCAGCTATTATTTTAGCAGTTAACCTACTTGCAACCATGTACTTGAGCAGTTTACCCTATTGCAATCATGTAGGTTTCCGGTTTACCTACTTGCATCCATATAGTTGAGCAATTTACCTACTTTGCAACCATGTAGGTAAGCAGTTTTCCCGCTTGCAACCATGTAGGTTACTTGTTTACCATCGTGCAGGTTTTTTGTTAGCAGTTTTCCTACTTTTAACCATGTACTTAAGCAATTTACCCTATTGCAATCATGCAGTTTAGCCTTTTACGGTTTTGCACGATTGTATTTAAACTCTTTACATGCTTGCAACCATGTAGGTTAGCAGTTACCCTCTTGTAACCATGTATTAAGTAGTTTAACCTCTTGTTATCATGTACGTTACCGGTTTACCTACTTCCAACCATGTAGTTTAGCAGTTTACCTACTAGCACCCATTTAGGTGAGTGGTTTACCATCTTGCAGCCTTGTACCTGGGAATTTTTCCTACTTGCAACCATGTATTTTTAAGTAGTTTACCTACTTGCAACCATGTAGGTTAGAGGTTTACCTACTTGCAACCATGTAGTTTAGTGGTTTACCATCTTGCAGGGAGTTTTTTAGCAGTTTTCCAACTTGCAACCATGTATTTATGTAGTTTTTTATCTTCTTGTTACCATGTAGGTTAGAGGATTACCCTCTTGCAGCTATTATTTTAGCGGTTAACCTACTTGTAACCATGCACTTAAACTGTTTCCCAACTTATAACCATGTAGGTTAGCAGTTTGCCTAGCTGCCTACTCCATTCATGTAGATTAACAGTTTACCCTCTTTCAACCATGTATTTTTCAGTTTACCCTCTTGCAATCATGTAGTTTACCGGTTTCCCTTCTTGCATACATGTAGATTAGCAGTTTACCTACTTGCACCCATGTAGGTTAGCCAGTTTAACTACTTGCATCTATTTAGTTTAGCTGTTTACCTTCTTGCGTGCATGTAGTTTAGCATTTTACCCACTTGCAGCCATGTAGGTTAACGGTTTACCCTCATACAGCCTTGTACTTTTGCAGTTTGCCTTCTTGCAACCATATGGCTCAGAAGTTCTGCTTTTTTTGTTTGCAATTGTAGGTTTGCAGTGTGACTTCTTCTATCCATGCACATGTAGGTAAGCTAGGTTTACCCTCTTACAACCACGTATTTAAGCAATTTACCCTCTTGCAACCGTGTATTTAGCAGTGTACCCTCTTGTAATCATGTACGTTACCGGTTTAACCTACTTCCAACCATGTGGGTTAGCAGTTTACCTACTTGCACCCATTTAAGTTAGTGGTTTACCATCTTGCAGCCTTGTACCTGGGCATTTTTTCAACTTGAAACAATTTACTTTTAAGAAGTTTACCTACTTGCAACCATGTAGGTTAGTGGTTTACCCTCTTGTAACCATGCACTTGAACTGTTTTCCAACTGGTAACCATGTAGGTTAGCAGTTTGCCTAGTTGCCTCCTCCATTCATGTAGATTAACAGTTTACCCTCTTTCAACCATGTATTTTTCAGTTTACCCTCTTGCAATCATGTAGTTTACCGGATTCCCTACTTCCATACATATAGTTTAGCAGTTTACCCACATGCAACCATGTAGGTTAGAGGTTTACCCTCTTGAAGCTATTATTTTAGCAGTTAACCTACTTGCAACCATGTACTTGAGCAGTTTACCCTATTGCAATCATGTAGGTTAGCAGTTTATCTACTTGCAATCGTGTACTTAAGCAATTTACCCTCTTGTAACTGTGTTTTTAGCAGTTTACCCTCTTGTAATCATTTACGTTACCGGTTTACCTACTTCCAACCATGTAGGTTAGCAGTTTACCTACTTGCACCCATGTAGGTTAGAGGTTTACCCTCTTGAAGCTATTATTTTAGCAGTTAACCTACTTGCAACCATGTACTTGAGCAGTTTACCCTATTGCAATCATGTAGGTTACCGGTTTCCCTACTTGCATCCATATAGTTGAGCAATTTAACTACTTGCAACCATGTAGGTTAGCAGTTTATCTACTTGCAACCGTGTACTTAAGCAATTTACCCTCTTGTAACTGTGTTTTTAGCAGTTTACCCTCTTGTAATCATTTACGTTAACGGTTTACCTACTTCCAACCATGTAGGTTAGCAGTTTACCTACTTGCAGCCATTTAGGTTAGTGGTTTACCATCTTGCAGACTTGTACTTTTCCAGTTTGCCAACTTGTAACCATATGGCTCAGAAGTTCTGCTTTTTTTGTTTGCAATTGTAGGTTTGCAGTGTGACTTCTTCTATCCATGCACATTTGGGTAAGCTGAGTTTACCCTCTTACAACCATGTATTTAAGCAATTTACCCTCTTGCAACCGTGTATTTAGCAGTTTAGCCTCTTGTAATCATGTACGTTACCGGTTTACCTACTTCCAACCATGTAGTTTAGCAGTTTACCTACTAGCACCCATTTAGGTGAGTGGTTTACCATCTTGCAGCCTTGTACCTGGCCATTTTTCATACTTGCAACAATGTACTTAAATAGTTTACCTACTTGTAACCATGTAGGTAAGAGGTTTACCCTCTTGCAGCTATTATTTTAGCAGTTAACCTACTTGCAACCATGTACTTAAGCAGTTTACCCTATTGCAATCATGTAGGTTACCGGTTTACCTACTTGCATCCATGTAGGTTAGCAGTTTATCTACTTGCAACCGTGTACTTAAGCAATTTACCCTCTTGCAACCGTGTATTTAGCAGTTTACCCTCTTGTAATCATGTACGTTACCGGTTTACCTACTTCCAACCATGTAGGTTAGCAGTTTACCTACTTGCACCCATTTAGGTTAGTGGTTTACCATCTTGCAGCCTTGTACCTGGCCATTTTTCCTACTTGCAACAATGTACTTGTAAGTAGTTTACCTACTTGCAACCATGAAGGTTAGAGGTTTACCCTCTTGCAGCTATTATTTTAGCAGTTAACCTACTTGCAACCATGTACTTGAGCAGTTTACCCTATTGCAATCATGTAGGTTTCCGGTTTACCTACTTGCATCCATATAGTTGAGCAATTTACCTACTTTGCAACCATGTAGGTAAGCAGTTTACCTGCTTGGAACCATGTAGGTTACTTGTTTACCATCGTGCAGGTATTTTGTTAGCAGTTTTCCTACTTTTAACCATGTACTTAAGCAATTTACCCTATTGCAATCATGCAGTTTAGCCTTTTACGGTTTTGCACGATTGTATTTAAACTCTTTACATGCTTGCAACCATGTAGGTTAGCAGTTACCCTCTTGTAACCATGTATTAAGCAGTTTAACCTCTTGTTATCATGTACGTTACCGGTTTACCTACTTCCAACCATGTAGTTTAGCAGTTTACCTACTAGCACCCATTTAGGTGAGTGGTTTACCATCTTGCAGCCTTGTTCCTGGGAATTTTTCCTACTTGCAACCATGTATTTTTAAGTAGTTTACCTACTTGCAACCATGTAGGTTAGAGGTTTACCTACTTGCAACTGTGTACTTAAGCAATTTACCCTCTTGCAACCGTTAATTAGCAGTTTACCCTCTTGTAATCATGTACGTCACCGGATTATCTACTTCCAACCATTTAGGTTAGCAGTTTTCCTACTTTCAACCATGTACTTAAGCAATTTACCCTATTGCAATCATGCAGTGTAGCCTTTTACCGTTTTGCAACCTTGTATTTAAACTCTTTACATGCTAACAACCACGTAGGTTAGCCGTTACACTCTTGTAAGCTTGTATTTAGCAGTTTAACTTCTTGTTAACATGTAGGTTAACAGTTTACCTACTTCCAACCAAGTAGGTTAGCAGTTTACCTACTTGCAACCATGTAGGTTTATAGTGGTTTACCATCTTGCAGGGATTTTTTTTAGCAGTTTTCCAACTTGCAATCATGTTCTGAAGTAGTTTACCTTCTTGTAACCATGTAGGTTACAGGATTACCCTCTTGCAGCTTTTATTTTAGCAGTTTACTTACTTGCAACCGTGTACTTAAGCAGTTTACCTTATTGCAATCATGTAGGTTAGCGTTTTACCCTCTTGCAACCGTGTATTTAGCAGTTTACCCTCTTGTAATCATGTACGTTAGCGGTTTACCTACTTCCAACCATGTAGGTTAGCAGTTTACCTACTTGCACCCATTTAGGTTAGTGGTTTGCCATCTTGCAGCCTTGTACCTGGGCATTTTTCCTACTTGCAACAATTTACTTTTAAGTAGTTTACCTACTTGCAACCATGTAGGTTAGAGGTTTACCCTCTTGCAATCATGTAGGTTAGCCAGTTTAACTACTTGCATCTATTTAGTTTAGCTGTTAACCTTCTTGCATGCATGTAGTTTAGCATTTTACCCACTTGCAGCCATGTAGGTTAACGGTATACCTCTTACAGCCTTGTTCGTTTGCAGTTTGCCTACTTGCAACCATATGGCTCAGAAGTTCTGCTTTTTTTGTTTGCAATTGTAGGTTTGCAGTGTGACTTCTTCTATCCATGCACATGTAGGTAAGCTGAGTTTACCCTCTTACAACCATGTATTTAAGCAATTTACCCTCTTGCAACCATGTATTTAGCAGTTTAGCCTCTTGTAATCATGTACGTTACCGGTTTACCTACTTCCAACCATGTAGGTTAGCAGTTTACCTACTTGCACCCATGTAGGTTAGAGGTTTACCCTCTTGAAGCTATTATTTTAGCAGTTAACCTACTTGCAACCATGTACTTGAGCAGTTTACCCTATTGCAATCATGTAGGTTTCCGGTTTACCTACTTGCATCCATATAGTTGAGCAATTTACCTACTTTGCAACCATGTAGGTAAGCAGTTTACCTGCTTGGAACCATGTAGGTTACTTGTTTACCATCGTGCAGGTATTTTGTTAGCAGTTTTCCTACTTTTAACCATGTACTTAAGCAATTTACCCTATTGCAATCATGCAGTTTAGCCTTTTACGGTTTTGCACGATTGTATTTAAACTCTTTACATGCTTGCAACCATGTAGGTTAGCAGTTACCCTCTTGTAACCATGTATTAAGCAGTTTAACCTCTTGTTATCATGTACGTTACCGGTTTACCTACTTCCAACCATGTAGTTTAGCAGTTTACCTACTAGCACCCATTTAGGTGAGTGGTTTACCATCTTGCAGCCTTGTACCTGGGAATTCTTCCTACTTGCAACCATGTATTTTTAAGTAGTTTACCTACTTGCAACCATGTAGGTTAGAGGTTTACCTACTTGTAACTGTGTACTTAAGCAATTTACCCTCTTGCAACCGTTAATTAGCAGTTTACCCTCTTGTAATCATGTACGTCACCGGATTATCTACTTCCAACCATTTAGGTTAGCAGTTTTCCTACTTTCAACCATGTACTTAAGCAATTTACCCTATTGCAATCATGCAGTGTAGCCTTTTACCGTTTTGCAACCTTGTATTTAAACTCTTTACATGCTAACAACCACGTAGGTTAGCAGTTACACTCTTGTAAGCTTGTATTTAGCAGTTTAACTTCTTGTTAACATGTAGGTTAACAGTTTACCTACTTCCAACCAAGTAGGCTAGCAGTTTACCTACTTGCAACCATGTAGGTTTATAGTGGTTTACCATCTTGCAGGGATTTTTTTTAGCAGTTTTCCAACTTGCAATCATGTTCTGAAGTAGTTTACCTTCTTGTAACCATGTAGGTTACAGGATTACCCTCTTGCAGCTTTTATTTTAGCAGTTTACTTACTTGCAACCGTGTACTTAAGCAGTTTACCTTATTGCAATCATGTAGGTTAGCGTTTTACCCTCTTGCAACCGTGTATTTAGCAGTTTACCCTCTTGTAATCATGTACGTTACCGGTTTACCTACTTCCAACCATGTAGGTTAGCAGTTTACCTACTTGCACCCATTTAGGTTAGTGGTTTGCCATCTTGCAGCCTTGTACCTGGGCATTTTTCCTACTTGCAACAATTTACTTTTAAGTAGTTTACCTACTTGCAACCATGTAGGTTAGAGGTTTACCCTCTTGCAATCATGTAGGTTAGCCAGTTTAACTACTTGCATCTATTTAGTTTAGCTGTTTACCTTCTTGCATGCATGTAGTTTAGCATTTTACCCACTTGCAGCCATGTAGGTTAACGGTATACCTCTTACAGCCTTGTTCGTTTGCAGTTTGCCTACTTGCAACCATATGGCTCAGAAGTTCTGCTTTTTTTGTTTGCAATTGTAGGTTTGCAGTGTGACTTCTTCTATCCATGCACATGTAGGTAAGCTGAGTTTACCCTCTTACAACCATGTATTTAAGCAATTTACCCTCTTGCAACCGTGTATTTAGCAGTTAAGCCTCTTGTAATCATGTACGTTACCGGTTTACCTACTTCCAACCATGTAGGTTAGCAGTTTACCTACTTGCACCCATTTAGGTTAGAGGTTTACCCTCTTGAAGCTATTATTTTAGCAGTTAACCTACTTGCAACCATGTACTTGAGCAGTTTACCCTATTGTAATCATGTAGGTTACCGGTTTCCCTACTTGCATCCATATAGTTGAGCAATTTAACTACTTGCAACCATGTAGGTTAGCAGTTTATCTACTTGCAACCGTGTACTTAAGCAATTTACCCTCTTGTAACTGTGTTTTTAGCAGTTTACCCTCTTGTAATCATTTACGTTACCGGTTTACCTACTTCCAACCATGTAGGTTAGCAGTTTACCTACTTGCAGCCATTTAGGTTAGTGGTTTACCATCTTGCAGACTTGTACTTTTGCAGTTTGCCAACTTGTAACCATATGGCTCAGAAGTTCTGCTTTTTTTGTTTGCAATTGTAGGTTTGCAGTGTGACTTCTTCTATCCATGCACATTTGGGTAAGCTGAGTTTACCCTCTTACAACCATGTATTTAAGCAATTTACCCTCTTGCAACCGTGTATTTAGCAGTTTAGCCTCTTGTAATCATGTACGTTACCGGTTTACCTACTTCCAACCATGTAGTTTAGCAGTTTACCTACTAGCACCCATTTAGGTGAGTGGTTTACCATCTTGCAGCCTTGTACCTGGCCATTTTTCATACTTGCAACAATGTACTTAAATAGTTTACCTACTTGTAACCATGTAGGTAAGAGGTTTACCCTCTTGCAGCTATTATTTTAGCAGTTAACCTACTTGCAACCATGTACTTGAGCAGTTTACCCTATTGCAATCATGTAGGTTACCGGTTTACCTACTTGCATCCATGTAGGTTAGCAGTTTATCTACTTGCAACCGTGTACTTAAGCAATTTACCCTCTTGCAACCGTGTATTTAGCAGTTTACCTCTTGTAATCATGTACGTTACCGGTTTACCTACTTCCAACCATGTAGGTTAGCAGTTTACCTACTTGCACCCATTTAGGTTAGTGGTTTACCATCTTGCAGCCTTGTACCTGGCCATTTTTCCTACTTGCAACAATGTACTTGTAAGTAGTTTACCTACTTGCAACCATGAAGGTTAGAGGTTTACCCTCTTGCAGCTATTATTTTAGCAGTTAACCTACTTGCAACCATGTACTTGAGCAGTTTACCCTATTGCAATCATGTAGGTTTCCGGTTTACCTACTTGCATCCATATAGTTGAGCAATTTACCTACTTTGCAACCATGTAGGTAAGCAGTTTTCCCGCTTGCAACCATGTAGGTTACTTGTTTACCATCGTGCAGGTTTTTTGTTAGCAGTTTTCCTACTTTTAACCATGTACTTAAGCAATTTACCCTATTGCAATCATGCAGTTTAGCCTTTTACGGTTTTGCACGATTGTATTTAAACTCTTTACATGCTTGCAACCATGTAGGTTAGCAGTTACCCTCTTGTAACCATGTATTAAGTAGTTTAACCTCTTGTTATCATGTACGTTACCGGTTTACCTACTTCCAACCATGTAGTTTAGCAGTTTACCTACTAGCACCCATTTAGGTGAGTGGTTTACCATCTTGCAGCCTTGTACCTGGGAATTTTTCCTACTTGCAACCATGTATTTTTAAGTAGTTTACCTACTTGCAACCATGTAGGTTAGAGGTTTACCTACTTGCAACCATGTAGTTTAGTGGTTTACCATCTTGCAGGGAGTTTTTTAGCAGTTTTCCAACTTGCAACCATGTATTTATGTAGTTTTTTATCTTCTTGTAACCATGTAGGTTAGAGGATTACCCTCTTGCAGCTATTATTTTAGCGGTTAACCTACTTGTAACCATGCACTTAAACTGTTTCCCAACTTATAACCATGTAGGTTAGCAGTTTGCCTAGCTGCCTACTCCATTCATGTAGATTAACAGTTTACCCTCTTTCAACCATGTATTTTTCAGTTTACCCTCTTGCAATCATGTAGTTTACCGGTTTCCCTTCTTGCATACATGTAGATTAGCAGTTTACCTACTTGCACCCATGTAGGTTAGCCAGTTAAACTACTTGCATCTATTTAGTTTAGCTGTTTACCTTCTTGCGTGCATGTAGTTTAGCATTTTACCCACTTGCAGCCATGTAGGTTAACGGTTTACCCTCATACAGCCTTGTACTTTTGCAGTTTGCCTTCTTGCAACCATATGGCTCAGAAGTTCTGCTTTTTATGTTTGCAATTGTAGGTTTGCAGTGTGACTTCTTCTATCCATGCACATGTAGGTAAGCTAGGTTTACCCTCTTACAACCACGTATTTAAGCAATTTACCCTCTTGCAACCGTGTATTTAGCAGTGTACCCTCTTGTAATCATGTACGTTACCGGTTTAACCTACTTCCAACCATGTGGGTTAGCAGTTTACCTACTTGCACCCATTTAAGTTAGTGGTTTACCATCTTGCAGCCTTGTACCTGGGCATTTTTTCAACTTGAAACAATTTACTTTTAAGAAGTTTACCTACTTGCAACCATGTAGGTTAGTGGTTTACCCTCTTGTAACCATGCACTTGAACTGTTTTCCAACTGGTAACCATGTAGGTTAGCAGTTTGCCTAGTTGCCTCCTCCATTCATGTAGATTAACAGTTTACCCTCTTTCAACCATGTATTTTTCAGTTTACCCTCTTGCAATCATGTAGTTTACCGGATTCCCTACTTCCATACATATAGTTTAGCAGTTTACCCACATGCAACCATGTAGGTTAGAGGTTTACCCTCTTGAAGCTATTATTTTAGCAGTTAACCTACTTGCAACCATGTACTTGAGCAGTTTACCCTATTGCAATCATGTAGGTTACCGGTTTCCCTACTTGCATCCATATAGTTGAGCAATTTAACTACTTGCAACCATGTAGGTTAGCAGTTTATCTACTTGCAACCGTGTACTTAAGCAATTTACCCTCTTGTAACTGTGTTTTTAGCAGTTTACCCTCTTGTAATCATTTACGTTACCGGTTTACCTACTTCCAACCATGTAGGTTAGCAGTTTACCTACTTGCACCCATGTAGGTTAGAGGTTTACCCTCTTGAAGCTATTATTTTAGCAGTTAACCTACTTGCAACCATGTACTTGAGCAGTTTACCCTATTGCAATCATGTAGGTTACCGGTTTCCCTACTTGCATCCATATAGTTGAGCAATTTAACTACTTGCAACCATGTAGGTTAGCAGTTTATCTACTTGCAACCGTGTACTTAAGCAATTTACCCTCTTGTAACTGTGTTTTTAGCAGTTTACCCTCTTGTAATCATTTACGTTAACGGTTTACCTACTTCCAACCATGTAGGTTAGCAGTTTACCTACTTGCAGCCATTTAGGTTAGTGGTTTACCATCTTGCAGACTTGTACTTTTCCAGTTTGCCAACTTGTAACCATATGGCTCAGAAGTTCTGCTTTTTTTGTTTGCAATTGTAGGTTTGCAGTGTGACTTCTTCTATCCATGCACATTTGGGTAAGCTGAGTTTACCCTCTTACAACCATGTATTTAAGCAATTTACCCTCTTGCAACCGTGTATTTAGCAGTTTAGCCTCTTGTAATCATGTACGTTACCGGTTTACCTACTTCCAACCATGTAGTTTAGCAGTTTACCTACTAGCACCCATTTAGGTGAGTGGTTTACCATCTTGCAGCCTTGTACCTGGCCATTTTTCATACTTGCAACAATGTACTTAAATAGTTTACCTACTTGTAACCATGTAGGTAAGAGGTTTACCCTCTTGCAGCTATTATTTTAGCAGTTAACCTACTTGCAACCATGTACTTAAGCAGTTTACCCTATTGCAATCATGTAGGTTACCGGTTTACCTACTTGCATCCATGTAGGTTAGCAGTTTATCTACTTGCAACCGTGTACTTAAGCAATTTACCCTCTTGCAACCGTGTATTTAGCAGTTTACCCTCTTGTAATCATGTACGTTACCGGTTTACCTACTTCCAACCATGTAGGTTAGCAGTTTACCTACTTGCACCCATTTAGGTTAGTGGTTTACCATCTTGCAGCCTTGTACCTGGCCATTTTTCCTACTTGCAACAATGTACTTGTAAGTAGTTTACCTACTTGCAACCATGAAGGTTAGAGGTTTACCCTCTTGCAGCTATTATTTTAGCAGTTAACCTACTTGCAACCATGTACTTGAGCAGTTTACCCTATTGCAATCATGTAGGTTTCCGGTTTACCTACTTGCATCCATATAGTTGAGCAATTTACCTACTTTGCAACCATGTAGGTAAGCAGTTTACCTGCTTGGAACCATGTAGGTTACTTGTTTACCATCGTGCAGGTATTTTGTTAGCAGTTTTCCTACTTTTAACCATGTACTTAAGCAATTTACCCTATTGCAATCATGCAGTTTAGCCTTTTACGGTTTTGCACGATTGTATTTAAACTCTTTACATGCTTGCAACCATGTAGGTTAGCAGTTACCCTCTTGTAACCATGTATTAAGCAGTTTAACCTCTTGTTATCATGTACGTTACCGGTTTACCTACTTCCAACCATGTAGTTTAGCAGTTTACCTACTAGCACCCATTTAGGTGAGTGGTTTACCATCTTGCAGCCTTGTACCTGGGAATTTTTCCTACTTGCAACCATGTATTTTTAAGTAGTTTACCTACTTGCAACCATGTAGGTTAGAGGTTTACCTACTTGCAACTGTGTACTTAAGCAATTTACCCTCTTGCAACCGTTAATTAGCAGTTTACCCTCTTGTAATCATGTACGTCACCGGATTATCTACTTCCAACCATTTAGGTTAGCAGTTTTCCTACTTTCAACCATGTACTTAAGCAATTTACCCTATTGCAATCATGCAGTGTAGCCTTTTACCGTTTTGCAACCTTGTATTTAAACTCTTTACATGCTAACAACCACGTAGGTTAGCCGTTACACTCTTGTAAGCTTGTATTTAGCAGTTTAACTTCTTGTTAACATGTAGGTTAACAGTTTACCTACTTCCAACCAAGTAGGTTAGCAGTTTACCTACTTGCAACCATGTAGGTTTATAGTGGTTTACCATCTTGCAGGGATTTTTTTTAGCAGTTTTCCAACTTGCAATCATGTTCTGAAGTAGTTTACCTTCTTGTAACCATGTAGGTTACAGGATTACCCTCTTGCAGCTTTTATTTTAGCAGTTTACTTACTTGCAACCGTGTACTTAAGCAGTTTACCTTATTGCAATCATGTAGGTTAGCGTTTTACCCTCTTGCAACCGTGTATTTAGCAGTTTACCCTCTTGTAATCATGTACGTTACCGGTTTACCTACTTCCAACCATGTAGGTTAGCAGTTTACCTACTTGCACCCATTTAGGTTAGTGGTTTGCCATCTTGCAGCCTTGTACCTGGGCATTTTTCCTACTTGCAACAATTTACTTTTAAGTAGTTTACCTACTTGCAACCATGTAGGTTAGAGGTTTACCCTCTTGCAATCATGTAGGTTAGCCAGTTTAACTACTTGCATCTATTTAGTTTAGCTGTTTACCTTCTTGCATGCATGTAGTTTAGCATTTTACCCACTTGCAGCCATGTAGGTTAACGGTATACCTCTTACAGCCTTGTTCGTTTGCAGTTTGCCTACTTGCAACCATATGGCTCAGAAGTTCTGCTTTTTTTGTTTGCAATTGTAGGTTTGCAGTGTGACTTCTTCTATCCATGCACATGTAGGTAAGCTGAGTTTACCCTCTTACAACCATGTATTTAAGCAATTTACCCTCTTGCAACCGTGTATTTAGCAGTTTAGCCTCTTGTAATCATGTACGTTACCGGTTTACCTACTTCCAACCATGTAGGTTAGCAGTTTACCTACTTGCACCCATGTAGGTTAGAGGTTTACCCTCTTGAAGCTATTATTTTAGCAGTTAACCTACTTGCAACCATGTACTTGAGCAGTTTACCCTATTGCAATCATGTAGGTTACCGGTTTCCCTACTTGCATCCATATAGTTGAGCAATTTAACTACTTGCAACCATGTAGGTTAGCAGTTTATCTACTTGCAACCGTGTACTTAAGCAATTTACCCTCTTGTAACTGTGTTTTTAGCAGTTTACCCTCTTGTAATCATTTACGTTACCGGTTTACCTACTTCCAACCATGTAGGTTAGCAGTTTACCTACTTGCAGCCATTTAGGTTAGTGGTTTACCATCTTGCAGACTTGTACTTTTCCAGTTTGCCAACTTGTAACCATATGGCTCAGAAGTTCTGCTTTTTTTGTTTGCAATTGTAGGTTTGCAGTGTGACTTCTTCTATCCATGCACATTTGGGTAAGCTGAGTTTACCCTCTTACAACCATGTATTTAAGCAATTTACCCTCTTGCAACCGTGTATTTAGCAGTTTAGCCTCTTGTAATCATGTACGTTACCGGTTTACCTACTTCCAACCATGTAGTTTAGCAGTTTACCTACTAGCACCCATTTAGGTGAGTGGTTTACCATCTTGCAGCCTTGTACCTGGCCATTTTTCATACTTGCAACAATGTACTTAAATAGTTTACCTACTTGTAACCATGTAGGTAAGAGGTTTACCCTCTTGCAGCTATTATTTTAGCAGTTAACCTACTTGCAACCATGTACTTTAGCAGTTTACCCTATTGCAATCATGTAGGTTACCGGTTTACCTACTTGCATCCATGTAGGTTAGCAGTTTACCTACTTGTAACTGTGTACTTAAGCAATTTACCCTCTTGCAACCGTTAATTAGCAGTTTACCCTCTTGTAATCATGTACGTCACCGGATTATCTACTTCCAACCATTTAGGTTAGCAGTTTTCCTACTTTCAACCATGTACTTAAGCAATTTACCCTATTGCAATCATGCAGTGTAGCCTTTTACCGTTTTGCAACCTTGTATTTAAACTCTTTACATGCTAACAACCACGTAGGTTAGCAGTTACACTCTTGTAAGCTTGTATTTAGCAGTTTAACTTCTTGTTAACATGTAGGTTAACAGTTTACCTACTTCCAACCAAGTAGGTTAGCAGTTTACCTACTTGCAACCATGTAGGTTTATAGTGGTTTACCATCTTGCAGGGATTTTTTTTAGCAGTTTTCCAACTTGCAATCATGTTCTGAAGTAGTTTACCTTCTTGTAACCATGTAGGTTACAGGATTACCCTCTTGCAGCTTTTATTTTAGCAGTTTACTTACTTGCAACCGTGTACTTAAGCAGTTTACCTAATTGCAATCATGTAGGTTAGCGTTTTACCCTCTTGCAACCGTGTATTTAGCAGTTTACCCTCTTGTAATCATGTACGTTACCGGTTTACCTACTTCCAACCATGTAGGTTAGCAGTTTACCTACTTGCACCCATTTAGGTTAGTGGTTTGCCATCTTGCAGCCTTGTACCTGGGCATTTTTCCTACTTGCAACAATTTACTTTTAAGTAGTTTACCTACTTGCAACCATGTAGGTTAGAGGTTTACCCTCTTGCAATCATGTAGGTTAGCCAGTTTAACTACTTGCATCTATTTAGTTTAGCTGTTAACCTTCTTGCATGCATGTAGTTTAGCATTTTACCCACTTGCAGCCATGTAGGTTAACGGTATACCTCTTACAGCCTTGTTCGTTTGCAGTTTGCCTACTTGCAACCATATGGCTCAGAAGTTCTGCTTTTTTTGTTTGCAATTGTAGGTTTGCAGTGTGACTTCTTCTATCCATGCACATGTAGGTAAGCTGAGTTTACCCTCTTACAACCATGTATTTAAGCAATTTACCCTCTTGCAACCATGTATTTAGCAGTTTAGCCTCTTGTAATCATGTACGTTACCGGTTTACCTACTTCCAACCATGTAGGTTAGCAGTTTACCTACTTGCACCCATGTAGGTTAGAGGTTTACCCTCTTGAAGCTATTATTTTAGCAGTTAACCTACTTGCAACCATGTACTTGAGCAGTTTACCCTATTGCAATCATGTAGGTTTCCGGTTTACCTACTTGCATCCATATAGTTGAGCAATTTACCTACTTTGCAACCATGTAGGTAAGCAGTTTACCTGCTTGGAACCATGTAGGTTACTTGTTTACCATCGTGCAGGTATTTTGTTAGCAGTTTTCCTACTTTTAACCATGTACTTAAGCAATTTACCCTATTGCAATCATGCAGTTTAGCCTTTTACGGTTTTGCACGATTGTATTTAAACTCTTTACATGCTTGCAACCATGTAGGTTAGCAGTTACCCTCTTGTAACCATGTATTAAGCAGTTTAACCTCTTGTTATCATGTACGTTACCGGTTTACCTACTTCCAACCATGTAGTTTAGCAGTTTACCTACTAGCACCCATTTAGGTGAGTGGTTTACCATCTTGCAGCCTTGTACCTGGGAATTTTTCCTACTTGCAACCATGTATTTTTAAGTAGTTTACCTACTTGCAACCATGTAGGTTAGAGGTTTACCTACTTGTAACTGTGTACTTAAGCAATTTACCCTCTTGCAACCGTTAATTAGCAGTTTACCCTCTTGTAATCATGTACGTCACCGGATTATCTACTTCCAACCATTTAGGTTAGCAGTTTTCCTACTTTCAACCATTTACTTAAGCAATTTACCCTATTGCAATCATGCAGTGTAGCCTTTTACCGTTTTGCAACCTTGTATTTAAACTCTTTACATGCTAACAACCACATAGGTTAGCAGTTACACTCTTGTAAGCTTGTATTTAGCAGTTTAACTTCTTGTTAACATGTAGGTTAACAGTTTACCTACTTCCAACCAAGTAGGCTAGCAGTTTACCTACTTGCAACCATGTAGGTTTATAGTGGTTTACCATCTTGCAGGGATTTTTTTTAGCAGTTTTCCAACTTGCAATCATGTTCTGAAGTAGTTTACCTTCTTGTAACCATGTAGGTTACAGGATTACCCTCTTGCAGCTTTTATTTTAGCAGTTTACTTACTTGCAACCGTGTACTTAAGCAGTTTACCTTATTGCAATCATGTAGGTTAGCGTTTTACCCTCTTGCAACCGTGTATTTAGCAGTTTACCCTCTTGTAATCATGTACGTTACCGGTTTACCTACTTCCAACCATGTAGGTTAGCAGTTTACCTACTTGCACCCATTTAGGTTAGTGGTTTGCCATCTTGCAGCCTTGTACCTGGGCATTTTTCCTACTTGCAACAATTTACTTTTAAGTAGTTTACCTACTTGCAACCATGTAGGTTAGAGGTTTACCCTCTTGCAATCATGTAGGTTAGCCAGTTTAACTACTTGCATCTATTTAGTTTAGCTGTTTACCTTCTTGCATGCATGTAGTTTAGCATTTTACCCACTTGCAGCCATGTAGGTTAACGGTATACCTCTTACAGCCTTGTTCGTTTGCAGTTTGCCTACTTGCAACCATATGGCTCAGAAGTTCTGCTTTTTTTGTTTGCAATTGTAGGTTTGCAGTGTGACTTCTTCTATCCATGCACATGTAGGTAAGCTGAGTTTACCCTCTTACAACCATGTATTTAAGCAATTTACCCTCTTGCAACCGTGTATTTAGCAGTTTAGCCTCTTGTAATCATGTACTTAAACCGGTTTACCTACTTCCAACCATGTAGATTAGCAGTTTACCTACTTGCACCCATGTAGGTTAGCCAGTTTAACTACTTGCATCTATTTAGTTTAGCTGTTTACCTTCTTGCATGCATGTAGTTTAGCATTTTACCCACTTGCAGCCATGTAGGTTAACGGTATACCTCTTACAGCCTTGTTCGTTTGCAGTTTGACTACTTGCAACCATATGGCTCAGAAGTTCTGCTTTTTTTGTTTGCAATTGTAGGTTTGCAGTGTGACTTCTTCTATCCATGCACATGTAGGTAAGCTGAGTTTACCCTCTTACAACCATGTATTTAAGCAATTTACCCTCTTGCAACCGTGTATTTAGCAGTTTAGCCTCTTGTAATCATGTACGTTACCGGTTTACCTACTTCCAACCATGTAGGTTAGCAGTTTACCTACTTGCACCCATGTAGGTTAGAGGTTTACCCTCTTGAAGCTATTATTTTAGCAGTTAACCTACTTGCAACCATGTACTTGAGCAGTTTACCCTATTGCAATCATGTAGGTTACCGGTTTCCCTACTTGCATCCATATAGTTGAGCAATTTAACTACTTGCAACCATGTAGGTTAGCAGTTTATCTACTTGCAACCGTGTACTTAAGCAATTTACCCTCTTGTAACTGTGTTTTTAGCAGTTTACCCTCTTGTAATCATTTACGTTACCGGTTTACCTACTTCCAACCATGTAGGTTAGCAGTTTACCTACTTTCAGCCATTTAGGTTAGTGGTTTACCATCTTGCAGACTTGTACTTTTCCAGTTTGCCAACTTGTAACCATATGGCTCAGAAGTTCTGCTTTTTTTGTTTGCAATTGTAGGTTTGCAGTGTGACTTCTTCTATCCATGCACATTTGGGTAAGCTGAGTTTACCCTCTTACAACCATGTATTTAAGCAATTTACCCTCTTGCAACCGTGTATTTAGCAGTTTAGCCTCTTGTAATCATGTACGTTACCGGTTTACCTACTTCCAACCATGTAGTTTAGCAGTTTACCTACTAGCACCCATTTAGGTGAGTGGTTTACCATCTTGCAGCCTTGTACCTGGCCATTTTTCATACTTGCAACAATGTACTTAAATAGTTTACCTACTTGTAACCATGTAGGTAAGAGGTTTACCCTCTTGCAGCTATTATTTTAGCAGTTAACCTACTTGCAACCATGTACTTAAGCAGTTTACCCTATTGCAATCATGTAGGTTACCGGTTTACCTACTTGCATTCATGTAGGTTAGCAGTTTATCTACTTGCAACCGTGTACTTAAGCAATTTACCCTCTTGCAACCGTGTATTTAGCAGTTTACCCTCTTGTAATCATGTACGTTACCGGTTTACCTACTTCCAACCATGTAGGTTAGCAGTTTACCTACTTGCACCCATTTAGGTTAGTGGTTTACCATCTTGCAGCCTTGTACCTGGCCATTTTTCCTACTTGCAACAATGTACTTGTAAGTAGTTTACCTACTTGCAACCATGAAGGTTAGAGGTTTACCCTCTTGCAGCTATTATTTTAGCAGTTAACCTACTTGCAACCATGTACTTGAGCAGTTTACCCTATTGCAATCATGTAGGTTTCCGGTTTACCTACTTGCATCCATATAGTTGAGCAATTTACCTACTTTGCAACCATGTAGGTAAGCAGTTTACCTGCTTGGAACCATGTAGGTTACTTGTTTACCATCGTGCAGGTATTTTGTTAGCAGTTTTCCTACTTTTAACCATGTACTTAAGCAATTTACCCTATTGCAATCATGCAGTTTAGCCTTTTACGGTTTTGCACGATTGTATTTAAACTCTTTACATGCTTGCAACCATGTAGGTTAGCAGTTACCCTCTTGTAACCATGTATTAAGCAGTTTAACCTCTTGTTATCATGTACGTTACCGGTTTACCTACTTCCAACCATGTAGTTTAGCAGTTTACCTACTAGCACCCATTTAGGTGAGTGGTTTACCATCTTGCAGCCTTGTACCTTGGAATTTTTCCTACTTGCAACCATGTATTTTTAAGTAGTTTACCTACTTGCAACCATGTAGGTTAGAGGTTTACCTACTTGCAACTGTGTACTTAAGCAATTTACCCTCTTGCAACCGTTAATTAGCAGTTTACCCTCTTGTAATCATGTACGTCACCGGATTATCTACTTCCAACCATTTAGGTTAGCAGTTTTCCTACTTTCAACCATGTACTTAAGCAATTTACCCTATTGCAATCATGCAGTGTAGCCTTTTACCGTTTTGCAACCTTGTATTTAAACTCTTTACATGCTAACAACCACGTAGGTTAGCAGTTACACTCTTGTAAGCTTGTATTTAGCAGTTTAACTTCTTGTTAACATGTAGGTTAACAGTTTACCTACTTCCAACCAAGTAGGTTAGCAGTTTACCTACTTGCAACCATGTAGGTTTATAGTGGTTTACCATCTTGCAGGGATTTTTTTTAGCAGTTTTCCAACTTGCAATCATGTTCTTAAGTAGTTTACCTTCTTGTAACCATGTAGGTTACAGGATTACCCTCTTGCAGCTTTTATTTTAGCAGTTTACTTACTTGCAACCGTGTACTTAAGCAGTTTACCTTATTGCAATCATGTAGGTTAGCGTTTTACCCTCTTGCAACCGTGTATTTAGCAGTTTACCCTCTTGTAATCATGTACGTTACCGGTTTACCTACTTCCAACCATGTAGGTTAGCAGTTTACCTACTTGCACCCATTTAGGTTAGTGGTTTGCCATCTTGCAGCCTTGTACCTGGGCATTTTTCCTACTTGCAACAATTTACTTTTAAGTAGTTTACCTACTTGCAACCATGTAGGTTAGAGGTTTACCCTCTTGCAATCATGTAGGTTAGCCAGTTTAACTACTTGCATCTATTTAGTTTAGCTGTTTACCTTCTTGCATGCATGTAGTTTAGCATTTTACCCACTTGCAGCCATGTAGGTTAACGGTATACCTCTTACAGCCTTGTTCGTTTGCAGTTTGCCTACTTGCAACCATATGGCTCAGAAGTTCTGCTTTTTTTGTTTGCAATTGTAGGTTTGCAGTGTGACTTCTTCTATCCATGCACATGTAGGTAAGCTGAGTTTACCCTCTTACAACCATGTATTTAAGCAATTTACCCTCTTGCAACCGTGTATTTAGCAGTTTAGCCTCTTGTAATCATGTACTTAAACCGGTTTACCTACTTCCAACCATGTAGATTAGCAGTTTACCTACTTGCACCCATGTAGGTTAGCCAGTTTAACTACTTGCATCTATTTAGTTTAGCTGTTTACCTTCTTGCATGCATGTAGTTTAGCATTTTACCCACTTGCAGCCATGTAGGTTAACGGTATACCTCTTACAGCCTTGTTCGTTTGCAGTTTGCCTACTTGCAACCATATGGCTCAGAAGTTCTGCTTTTTTTGTTTGCAATTGTAGGTTTGCAGTGTGACTTCTTCTATCCATGCACATGTAGGTAAGCTGAGTTTACCCTCTTACAACCATGTATTTAAGCAATTTACCCTCTTGCAACCGTGTATTTAGCAGTTTAGCCTCTTGTAATCATGTACGTTACCGGTTTACCTACTTCCAACCATGTAGGTTAGCAGTTTACCTACTTGCACCCATGTAGGTTAGAGGTTTACCCTCTTGAAGCTATTATTTTAGCAGTTAACCTACTTGCAACCATGTACTTGAGCAGTTTACCCTATTGCAATCATGTAGGTTACCGGTTTCCCTACTTGCATCCATATAGTTGAGCAATTTAACTACTTGCAACCATGTAGGTTAGCAGTTTATCTACTTGCAACCGTGTACTTAAGCAATTTACCCTCTTGTAACTGTGTTTTTAGCAGTTTACCCTCTTGTAATCATTTACGTTACCGGTTTACCTACTTCCAACCATGTAGGTTAGCAGTTTACCTACTTTCAGCCATTTAGGTTAGTGGTTTACCATCTTGCAGACTTGTACTTTTCCAGTTTGCCAACTTGTAACCATATGGCTCAGAAGTTCTGCTTTTTTTGTTTGCAATTGTAGGTTTGCAGTGTGACTTCTTCTATCCATGCACATTTGGGTAAGCTGAGTTTACCCTCTTACAACCATGTATTTAAGCAATTTACCCTCTTGCAACCGTGTATTTAGCAGTTTAGCCTCTTGTAATCATGTACGTTACCGGTTTACCTACTTCCAACCATGTAGTTTAGCAGTTTACCTACTAGCACCCATTTAGGTGAGTGGTTTACCATCTTGCAGCCTTGTACCTGGCCATTTTTCATACTTGCAACAATGTACTTAAATAGTTTACCTACTTGTAACCATGTAGGTAAGAGGTTTACCCTCTTGCAGCTATTATTTTAGCAGTTAACCTACTTGCAACCATGTACTTAAGCAGTTTACCCTATTGCAATCATGTAGGTTACCGGTTTACCTACTTGCATTCATGTAGGTTAGCAGTTTATCTACTTGCAACCGTGTACTTAAGCAATTTACCCTCTTGCAACCGTGTATTTAGCAGTTTACCCTCTTGTAATCATGTACGTTACCGGTTTACCTACTTCCAACCATGTAGGTTAGCAGTTTACCTACTTGCACCCATTTAGGTTAGTGGTTTACCATCTTGCAGCCTTGTACCTGGCCATTTTTCCTACTTGCAACAATGTACTTGTAAGTAGTTTACCTACTTGCAACCATGAAGGTTAGAGGTTTACCCTCTTGCAGCTATTATTTTAGCAGTTAACCTACTTGCAACCATGTACTTGAGCAGTTTACCCTATTGCAATCATGTAGGTTTCCGGTTTACCTACTTGCATCCATATAGTTGAGCAATTTACCTACTTTGCAACCATGTAGGTAAGCAGTTTACCTGCTTGGAACCATGTAGGTTACTTGTTTACCATCGTGCAGGTATTTTGTTAGCAGTTTTCCTACTTTTAACCATGTACTTAAGCAATTTACCCTATTGCAATCATGCAGTTTAGCCTTTTACGGTTTTGCACGATTGTATTTAAACTCTTTACATGCTTGCAACCATGTAGGTTAGCAGTTACCCTCTTGTAACCATGTATTAAGCAGTTTAACCTCTTGTTATCATGTACGTTACCGGTTTACCTACTTCCAACCATGTAGTTTAGCAGTTTACCTACTAGCACCCATTTAGGTGAGTGGTTTACCATCTTGCAGCCTTGTACCTTGGAATTTTTCCTACTTGCAACCATGTATTTTTAAGTAGTTTACCTACTTGCAACCATGTAGGTTAGAGGTTTACCTACTTGCAACTGTGTACTTAAGCAATTTACCCTCTTGCAACCGTTAATTAGCAGTTTACCCTCTTGTAATCATGTACGTCACCGGATTATCTACTTCCAACCATTTAGGTTAGCAGTTTTCCTACTTTCAACCATGTACTTAAGCAATTTACCCTATTGCAATCATGCAGTGTAGCCTTTTACCGTTTTGCAACCTTGTATTTAAACTCTTTACATGCTAACAACCACGTAGGTTAGCAGTTACACTCTTGTAAGCTTGTATTTAGCAGTTTAACTTCTTGTTAACATGTAGGTTAACAGTTTACCTACTTCCAACCAAGTAGGTTAGCAGTTTACCTACTTGCAACCATGTAGGTTTATAGTGGTTTACCATCTTGCAGGGATTTTTTTTAGCAGTTTTCCAACTTGCAATCATGTTCTTAAGTAGTTTACCTTCTTGTAACCATGTAGGTTACAGGATTACCCTCTTGCAGCTTTTATTTTAGCAGTTTACTTACTTGCAACCGTGTACTTAAGCAGTTTACCTTATTGCAATCATGTAGGTTAGCGTTTTACCCTCTTGCAACCGTGTATTTAGCAGTTTACCCTCTTGTAATCATGTACGTTACCGGTTTACCTACTTCCAACCATGTAGGTTAGCAGTTTACCTACTTGCACCCATTTAGGTTAGTGGTTTGCCATCTTGCAGCCTTGTACCTGGGCATTTTTCCTACTTGCAACAATTTACTTTTAAGTAGTTTACCTACTTGCAACCATGTAGGTTAGAGGTTTACCCTCTTGCAATCATGTAGGTTAGCCAGTTTAACTACTTGCATCTATTTAGTTTAGCTGTTTACCTTCTTGCATGCATGTAGTTTAGCATTTTACCCACTTGCAGCCATGTAGGTTAACGGTATACCTCTTACAGCCTTGTTCGTTTGCAGTTTGCCTACTTGCAACCATATGGCTCAGAAGTTCTGCTTTTTTTGTTTGCAATTGTAGGTTTGCAGTGTGACTTCTTCTATCCATGCACATGTAGGTAAGCTGAGTTTACCCTCTTACAACCATGTATTTAAGCAATTTACCCTCTTGCAACCGTGTATTTAGCAGTTAAGCCTCTTGTAATCATGTACGTTACCGGTTTACCTACTTCCAACCATGTAGGTTAGCAGTTTACCTACTTGCACCCATTTAGGTTAGAGGTTTACCCTCTTGAAGCTATTATTTTAGCAGTTAACCTACTTGCAACCATGTACTTGAGCAGTTTACCCTATTGTAATCATGTAGGTTACCGGTTTCCCTACTTGCATCCATATAGTTGAGCAATTTAACTACTTGCAACCATGTAGGTTAGCAGTTTATCTACTTGCAACCGTGTACTTAAGCAATTTACCCTCTTGTAACTGTGTTTTTAGCAGTTTACCCTCTTGTAATCATTTACGTTACCGGTTTACCTACTTCCAACCATGTAGGTTAGCAGTTTACCTACTTGCAGCCATTTAGGTTAGTGGTTTACCATCTTGCAGACTTGTACTTTTGCAGTTTGCCAACTTGTAACCATATGGCTCAGAAGTTCTGCTTTTTTTGTTTGCAATTGTAGGTTTGCAGTGTGACTTCTTCTATCCATGCACATTTGGGTAAGCTGAGTTTACCCTCTTACAACCATGTATTTAAGCAATTTACCCTCTTGCAACCGTGTATTTAGCAGTTTAGCCTCTTGTAATCATGTACGTTACCGGTTTACCTACTTCCAACCATGTAGTTTAGCAGTTTACCTACTAGCACCCATTTAGGTGAGTGGTTTACCATCTTGCAGCCTTGTACCTGGCCATTTTTCATACTTGCAACAATGTACTTAAATAGTTTACCTACTTGTAACCATGTAGGTAAGAGGTTTACCCTCTTGCAGCTATTATTTTAGCAGTTAACCTACTTGCAACCATGTACTTGAGCAGTTTACCCTATTGCAATCATGTAGGTTACCGGTTTACCTACTTGCATCCATGTAGGTTAGCAGTTTATCTACTTGCAACCGTGTACTTAAGCAATTTACCCTCTTGCAACCGTGTATTTAGCAGTTTACCTCTTGTAATCATGTACGTTACCGGTTTACCTACTTCCAACCATGTAGGTTAGCAGTTTACCTACTTGCACCCATTTAGGTTAGTGGTTTACCATCTTGCAGCCTTGTACCTGGCCATTTTTCCTACTTGCAACAATGTACTTGTAAGTAGTTTACCTACTTGCAACCATGAAGGTTAGAGGTTTACCCTCTTGCAGCTATTATTTTAGCAGTTAACCTACTTGCAACCATGTACTTGAGCAGTTTACCCTATTGCAATCATGTAGGTTTCCGGTTTACCTACTTGCATCCATATAGTTGAGCAATTTACCTACTTTGCAACCATGTAGGTAAGCAGTTTTCCCGCTTGCAACCATGTAGGTTACTTGTTTACCATCGTGCAGGTTTTTTGTTAGCAGTTTTCCTACTTTTAACCATGTACTTAAGCAATTTACCCTATTGCAATCATGCAGTTTAGCCTTTTACGGTTTTGCACGATTGTATTTAAACTCTTTACATGCTTGCAACCATGTAGGTTAGCAGTTACCCTCTTGTAACCATGTATTAAGTAGTTTAACCTCTTGTTATCATGTACGTTACCGGTTTACCTACTTCCAACCATGTAGTTTAGCAGTTTACCTACTAGCACCCATTTAGGTGAGTGGTTTACCATCTTGCAGCCTTGTACCTGGGAATTTTTCCTACTTGCAACCATGTATTTTTAAGTAGTTTACCTACTTGCAACCATGTAGGTTAGAGGTTTACCTACTTGCAACCATGTAGTTTAGTGGTTTACCATCTTGCAGGGAGTTTTTTAGCAGTTTTCCAACTTGCAACCATGTATTTATGTAGTTTTTTATCTTCTTGTAACCATGTAGGTTAGAGGATTACCCTCTTGCAGCTATTATTTTAGCGGTTAACCTACTTGTAACCATGCACTTAAACTGTTTCCCAACTTATAACCATGTAGGTTAGCAGTTTGCCTAGCTGCCTACTCCATTCATGTAGATTAACAGTTTACCCTCTTTCAACCATGTATTTTTCAGTTTACCCTCTTGCAATCATGTAGTTTACCGGTTTCCCTTCTTGCATACATGTAGATTAGCAGTTTACCTACTTGCACCCATGTAGGTTAGCCAGTTTAACTACTTGCATCTATTTAGTTTAGCTGTTTACCTTCTTGCGTGCATGTAGTTTAGCATTTTACCCACTTGCAGCCATGTAGGTTAACGGTTTACCCTCATACAGCCTTGTACTTTTGCAGTTTGCCTTCTTGCAACCATATGGCTCAGAAGTTCTGCTTTTTTTGTTTGCAATTGTAGGTTTGCAGTGTGACTTCTTCTATCCATGCACATGTAGGTAAGCTAGGTTTACCCTCTTACAACCACGTATTTAAGCAATTTACCCTCTTGCAACCGTGTATTTAGCAGTGTACCCTCTTGTAATCATGTACGTTACCGGTTTAACCTACTTCCAACCATGTGGGTTAGCAGTTTACCTACTTGCACCCATTTAAGTTAGTGGTTTACCATCTTGCAGCCTTGTACCTGGGCATTTTTTCAACTTGAAACAATTTACTTTTAAGAAGTTTACCTACTTGCAACCATGTAGGTTAGTGGTTTACCCTCTTGTAACCATGCACTTGAACTGTTTTCCAACTGGTAACCATGTAGGTTAGCAGTTTGCCTAGTTGCCTCCTCCATTCATGTTGATTAACAGTTTACCCTCTTTCAACCATGTATTTTTCAGTTTACCCTCTTGCAATCATGTAGTTTACCGGATTCCCTACTTCCATACATATAGTTTAGCAGTTTACCCACATGCAACCATGTAGGTTAGAGGTTTACCCTCTTGAAGCTATTATTTTAGCAGTTAACCTACTTGCAACCATGTACTTGAGCAGTTTACCCTATTGCAATCATGTAGGTTACCGGTTTCCCTACTTGCATCCATATAGTTGAGCAATTTAACTACTTGCAACCATGTAGGTTAGCAGTTTATCTCCTTGCAACCGTGTACTTAAGCAATTTACCCTCTTGTAACTGTGTTTTTAGCAGTTTACCCTCTTGTAATCATTTACGTTACCGGTTTACCTACTTCCAACCATGTAGGTTAGCAGTTTACCTACTTGCACCCATGTAGGTTAGAGGTTTACCCTCTTGAAGCTATTATTTTAGCAGTTAACCTACTTGCAACCATGTACTTGAGCAGTTTACCCTATTGCAATCATGTAGGTTACCGGTTTCCCTACTTGCATCCATATAGTTGAGCAATTTAACTACTTGCAACCATGTAGGTTAGCAGTTTATCTACTTGCAACCGTGTACTTAAGCAATTTACCCTCTTGTAACTGTGTTTTTAGCAGTTTACCCTCTTGTAATCATTTACGTTAACGGTTTACCTACTTCCAACCATGTAGGTTAGCAGTTTACCTACTTGCAGCCATTTAGGTTAGTGGTTTACCATCTTGCAGACTTGTACTTTTCCAGTTTGCCAACTTGTAACCATATGGCTCAGAAGTTCTGCTTTTTTTGTTTGCAATTGTAGGTTTGCAGTGTGACTTCTTCTATCCATGCACATTTGGGTAAGCTGAGTTTACCCTCTTACAACCATGTATTTAAGAAATTTACCCTCTTGCAACCGTGTATTTAGCAGTTTAGCCTCTTGTAATCATGTACGTTACCGGTTTACCTACTTCCAACCATGTAGTTTAGCAGTTTACCTACTAGCACCCATTTAGGTGAGTGGTTTACCATCTTGCAGCCTTGTACCTGGCCATTTTTCATACTTGCAACAATGTACTTAAATAGTTTACCTACTTGTAACCATGTAGGTAAGAGGTTTACCCTCTTGCAGCTATTATTTTAGCAGTTAACCTACTTGCAACCATGTACTTAAGCAGTTTACCCTATTGCAATCATGTAGGTTACCGGTTTACCTACTTGCATCCATGTAGGTTAGCAGTTTATCTACTTGCAACGGTGTACTTAAGCAATTTACCCTCTTGCAACCGTGTATTTAGCAGTTTACCCTCTTGTAATCATGTACGTTACCGGTTTACCTACTTCCAACCATGTAGGTTAGCAGTTTACCTACTTGCACCCATTTAGGTTAGTGGTTTACCATCTTGCAGCCTTGTACCTGGCCATTTTTCCTACTTGCAACAATGTACTTGTAAGTAGTTTACCTACTTGCAACCATGAAGGTTAGAGGTTTACCCTCTTGCAGCTATTATTTTAGCAGTTAACCTACTTGCAACCATGTACTTGAGCAGTTTACCCTATTGCAATCATGTAGGTTTCCGGTTTACCTACTTGCATCCATATAGTTGAGCAATTTACCTACTTTGCAACCATGTAGGTAAGCAGTTTACCTGCTTGGAACCATGTAGGATACTTGTTTACCATCGTGCAGGTATTTTGTTAGCAGTTTTCCTACTTTTAACCATGTACTTAAGCAATTTACCCTATTGCAATCATGCAGTTTAGCCTTTTACGGTTTTGCACGATTGTATTTAAACTCTTTACATGCTTGCAACCATGTAGGTTAGCAGTTACCCTCTTGTAACCATGTATTAAGCAGTTTAACCTCTTGTTATCATGTACGTTACCGGTTTACCTACTTCCAACCATGTAGTTTAGCAGTTTACCTACTAGCACCCATTTAGGTGAGTGGTTTACCATCTTGCAGCCTTGTACCTTGGAATTTTTCCTACTTGCAACCATGTATTTTTAAGTAGTTTACCTACTTGCAACCATGTAGGTTAGAGGTTTACCTACTTGCAACTGTGTACTTAAGCAATTTACCCTCTTGCAACCGTTAATTAGCAGTTTACCCTCTTGTAATCATGTACGTCACCGGATTATCTACTTCCAACCATTTAGGTTAGCAGTTTTCCTACTTTCAACCATGTACTTAAGCAATTTACCCTATTGCAATCATGCAGTGTAGCCTTTTACCGTTTTGCAACCTTGTATTTAAACTCTTTACATGCTAACAACCACGTAGGTTAGCAGTTACACTCTTGTAAGCTTGTATTTAGCAGTTTAACTTCTTGTTAACATGTAGGTTAACAGTTTACCTACTTCCAACCAAGTAGGTTAGCAGTTTACCTACTTGCAACCATGTAGGTTTATAGTGGTTTACCATCTTGCAGGGATTTTTTTTAGCAGTTTTCCAACTTGCAATCATGTTCTGAAGTAGTTTACCTTCTTGTAACCATGTAGGTTACAGGATTACCCTCTTGCAGCTTTTATTTTAGCAGTTTACTTACTTGCAACCGTGTACTTAAGCAGTTTACCTTATTGCAATCATGTAGGTTAGCGTTTTACCCTCTTGCAACCGTGTATTTAGCAGTTTACCCTCTTGTAATCATGTACGTTACCGGTTTACCTACTTCCAACCATGTAGGTTAGCAGTTTACCTACTTGCACCCATTTAGGTTAGTGGTTTGCCATCTTGCAGCCTTGTACCTGGGCATTTTTCCTACTTGCAACAATTTACTTTTAAGTAGTTTACCTACTTGCAACCATGTAGGTTAGAGGTTTACCCTCTTGCAATCATGTAGGTTAGCCAGTTTAACTACTTGCATCTATTTAGTATAGCTGTTTACCTTCTTGCATGCATGTAGTTTAGCATTTTACCCACTTGCAGCCATGTAGGTTAACGGTATACCTCTTACAGCCTTGCTCGTTTGCAGTTTGCCTACTTGCAACCATATGGCTCAGAAGTTCTGCTTTTTTTGTTTGCAATTGTAGGTTTGCAGTGTGACTTCTTCTATCCATGCACATGTAGGTAAGCTGAGTTTACCCTCTTACAACCATGTATTTAAGCAATTTACCCTCTTGCAACCGTGTATTTAGCAGTTTAGCCTCTTGTAATCATGTACGTTACCGGTTTACCTACTTCCAACCATGTAGGTTAGCAGTTTACCTACTTGCACCCATGTAGGTTAGAGGTTTACCCTCTTGAAGCTATTATTTTAGCAGTTAACCTACTTGCAACCATGTACTTGAGCAGTTTACCCTATTGCAATCATGTAGGTTACCGGTTTCCCTACTTGCATCCATATAGTTGAGCAATTTAACTACTTGCAACCATGTAGGTTAGCAGTTTATCTACTTGCAACCGTGTACTTAAGCAATTTACCCTCTTGTAACTGTGTTTTTAGCAGTTTACCCTCTTGTAATCATTTACGTTACCGGTTTACCTACTTCCAACCATGTAGGTTAGCAGTTTACCTACTTGCAGCCATTTAGGTTAGTGGTTTACCATCTTGCAGACTTGTACTTTTCCAGTTTGCCAACTTGTAACCATATGGCTCAGAAGTTCTGCTTTTTTTGTTTGCAATTGTAGGTTTGCAGTGTGACTTCTTCTATCCATGCACATTTGGGTAAGCTGAGTTTACCCTCTTACAACCATGTATTTAAGCAATTTACCCTCTTGCAACCGTGTATTTAGCAGTTTAGCCTCTTGTAATCATGTACGTTACCGGTTTACCTACTTCCAACCATGTAGTTTAGCAGTTTACCTACTAGCACCCATTTAGGTGAGTGGTTTACCATCTTGCAGCCTTGTACCTGGCCATTTTTCATACTTGCAACAATGTACTTAAATAGTTTACCTACTTGTAACCATGTAGGTAAGAGGTTTACCCTCTTGCAGCTATTATTTTAGCAGTTAACCTACTTGCAACCATGTACTTTAGCAGTTTACCCTATTGCAATCATGTAGGTTACCGGTTTACCTACTTGCATCCATGTAGGTTAGCAGTTTATCTACTTGCAACCGTGTACTTAAGCAATTTACCCTCTTGCAACCGTGTATTTAGCAGTTTACCCTCTTGTAATCATGTACGTTACCGGTTTACCTACTTCCAACCATGTAGGTTAGCAGTTTACCTACTTGCACCCATTTAGGTTAGTGGTTTACCATCTTGCAGCCTTGTACCTGGCCATTTTTCCTACTTGCAACAATGTACTTGTAAGTAGTTTACCTACTTGCAACCATGAAGGTTAGAGGTTTACCCTCTTGCAGCTATTATTTTAGCAGTTAACCTACTTGCAACCATGTACTTGAGCAGTTTACCCTATTGCAATCATGTAGGTTTCCGGTTTACCTACTTGCATCCATATAGTTGAGCAATTTACCTACTTTGCAACCATGTAGGTAAGCAGTTTACCTGCTTGGAACCATGTAGGTTACTTGTTCACCATCGTGCAGGTATTTTGTTAGCAGTTTTCCTACTTTTAACCATGTACTTAAGCAATTTACCCTATTGCAATCATGCAGTTTAGCCTTTTACGGTTTTGCACGATTGTATTTAAACTCTTTACATGCTTGCAACCATGTAGGTTAGCAGTTACCCTCTTGTAACCATGTATTAAGCAGTTTAACCTCTTGTTATCATGTACGTTACCGGTTTACCTACTTCCAACCATGTAGTTTAGCAGTTTACCTACTAGCACCCATTTAGGTGAATGGTTTACCATCTTGCAGCCTTGTACCTGGGAATTTTTCCTACTTGCAACCATGTATTTTTAAGTAGTTTACCTACTTGCAACCATGTAGGTTAGAGGTTTACCTACTTGTAACTGTGTACTTAAGCAATTTACCCTCTTGCAACCGTTAATTAGCAGTTTACCCTCTTGTAATCATGTACGTCACCGGATTATCTACTTCCAACCATTTAGGTTAGCAGTTTTCCTACTTTCAACCATGTACTTAAGCAATTTACCCTATTGCAATCATGCAGTGTAGCCTTTTACCGTTTTGCAACCTTGTATTTAAACTCTTTACATGCTAACAACCACGTAGGTTAGCAGTTACACTCTTGTAAGCTTGTATTTAGCAGTTTAACTTCTTGTTAACATGTAGGTTAACAGTTTACCTACTTCCAACCAAGTAGGTTAGCAGTTTACCTACTTGCAACCATGTAGGTTTATAGTGGTTTACCATCTTGCAGGGACTTTTTTTAGCAGTTTTCCAACTTGCAATCATGTTCTGAAGTAGTTTACCTTCTTGTAACCATGTAGGTTACAGGATTACCCTCTTGCAGCTTTTATTTTAGCAGTTTACTTACTTGCAACCGTGTACTTAAGCAGTTTACCTTATTGCAATCATGTAGGTTAGCGTTTTACCCTCTTGCAACCGTGTATTTAGCAGTTTACCCTCTTGTAATCATGTACGTTACCGGTTTACCTACTTCCAACCATGTAGGTTAGCAGTTTACCTACTTGCACCCATTTAGGTTAGTGGTTTGCCATCTTGCAGCCTTGTACCTGGGCATTTTTCCTACTTGCAACAATTTACTTTTAAGTAGTTTACCTACTTGCAACCATGTAGGTTAGAGGTTTACCCTCTTGCAATCATGTAGGTTAGCCAGTTTAACTACTTGCATCTATTTAGTTTAGCTGTTTACCTTCTTGCATGCATGTAGTTTAGCATTTTACCCACTTGCAGCCATGTAGGTTAACGGTATACCTCTTACAGCCTTGTTCGTTTGCAGTTTGCCTACTTGCAACCATATGGCTCAGAAGTTCTGCTTTTTTTGTTTGCAATTGTAGGTTTGCAGTGTGACTTCTTCTATCCATGCACATGTAGGTAAGCTGAGTTTACCCTCTTACAACCATGTATTTAAGCAATTTACCCTCTTGCAACCATGTATTTAGCAGTTTAGCCTCTTGTAATCATGTACGTTACCGGTTTACCTACTTCCAACCATGTAGGTTAGCAGTTTACCTACTTGCACCCATGTAGGTTAGAGGTTTACCCTCTTGAAGCTATTATTTTAGCAGTTAACCTACTTGCAACCATGTACTTGAGCAGTTTACCCTATTGCAATCATGTAGGTTACCGGTTTACCTACTTGCATCCATATAGTTGAGCAATTTACCTACTTTGCAACCATGTAGGTTAGCAGTTTATCTACTTGCAACCGTGTACTTAGGCAGTTTACCTTATTACAATCATGAAGGTTAGCGTTTTAGAGTCTTGCAACCTTGCAAATAAACTGTTCTGCAACCATGTAGGTTAGCAGTTTCCCTTTTGCAAATGTGTATTAAGCAGTTTACCCTCTTGCAATCATGTAGGTTACTGGTTTACCTACTACAACCATGTAGGTAAGCAGTTTACCTGCTTGGAACCATGTAGGTTACTTGTTTACCATCGTGCAGGTATTTTGTTAGCAGTTTTCCTACTTTCAACCATGTACTTAAGCAATTTACCGTCTTGCAACCGTGTATTTAGCAGTTTACCCTCTTGTGATCTTGTACTTTACCGGTTTACCTACTTCCAACCATGTAGATTAGCAGTTTACCTACTTGCACCCATTTAGGTTAGTGGTTTACCATCTTGCAGCCTTGTACCTGGGCATTTTTCATACTTGCAACCATGTACCTTAGCAGTTTACCCTATTGCAATCATGTAGGTTACCAGTTTCCATACTTGCATCCATATAGTTGAGCAATTTACCTACTTGCAACCATGTAAGTTAGCAGTTTATCTACTTGCAACCGTGTACTTAAGCAATGTTCCGTCTTGCAACCGTGTATTTAGCAGTTTACACTCTTGTGATATTGTACTTTACCGGTTTACCTACTTCCAACCATGTAGATTAGCAGTTTACCTACTTGCACCCATTTAGGCTAGTGGTTTACCATCTTGAAGCCTTGTACCTGGGCATTTTTCATACTTGCAACAATGTACTTAAGTAGTTTACCTACTTGTAACCATGTAGGTAAGAGGTTTACCCTCTTGCAGCTATTATTTTAGCCGTTAACCTACTTGCAACCATGTACTTGAGCAGTTTACCCTATTGCAATCATGTAGGTTACCGGTTTACCTACTCGCATCCGAATAGTTGAGCAATTTACCTACTTTGCAACCATGTAGGTTAGCAGTTTATCTACTTGCAACCGTGTACTTAGGCAGTTTACCTTATTACAATCATGAAGGTTAGCGTTTTACAGTCTTGCAACCTTGCAAATAAACTGTTCTGCAACCATGTAGGTTAGCAGTTTCCCTTTTGCAAATGTGTATTAAGCAGTTTACCCTCTTGCAATCATGTAGGTTACTGGTTTACCTACTACAGCCATGTAGGTAAGCAGTTTACCTGCTTGGAACCATGTAGGTTACTTGTTTACCATCGTGCAGGTATTTTGTTAGCAGTTTTCCTACTTTCAACCATGTACTTAAGCAATTTACCGTCTTGCAACCGTGTATTTAGCAGTTTACCCTCTTGTGATCTTGTACTTTACCGGTTTACCTACTTCCAACCATGTAGATTAGTTGTTTACCTACTTGCACCCATTTAGGTTAGTGGTTTACCATCTTGCAGCCTTGTACCTGGGCATTTTTCATACTTGCAACCATGTACTTGAGCAGTTTACCCTATTGCAATCATGTAGGTTACCAGTTTCCATACTTGCATCCATATAGTTGAGCAATTTACCTACTTGCAACCATGTAAGTTAGCAGTTTATCTACTTGCAACCGTGTACTTAAGCAATTTACCCTCTTGTAACCGTGTATTAAGCAGTTTACCCTCTTGTAATCATGTACGTTACCGGTTTACCTACTTCCAACCATGTAGGTTAGCAGTTTACCTACTTGCACCCATTTAGGTTTTTGGTTTACCATCTTGCAGCCTTGTACCTGGACATTTTTCATACTTGGAACAATGTACTTAAGTAGTTTACGTACTTGTAACCATGTAGGTAAGAGGTTTACCCTCTTGTAGCTATTATTTTAGCAGTTAACCTACTTGCAACCATGTACTTGAGCAGTTTACCCTATTGCAATCATGTAGGTTACAGGTTTACCTACTCGCATCCGAATAGTTGAGCAATTTACCTACTTGCAACCCTGTAAGTTAGCAGTTTATCTACTTGCAACCGTGTACTTAAGCAATTTACCCTCTTGTAACCGTGTATTAAGCAGTTTACCCTCTTGTAATCATGTACGTTACCGGTTTACCTACTTCCAACCATGTAGGTTAGCAGTTTACCTACTTGCAGCCATTTAGGTTAGTGGTTTACCATCTTGCAGCCTTGTACCTGGCCATTTTTCCTACTTGCAACAATGTACTTTTAAGTAGTTTACCTACTTGCAACCATGTAGGTTACAGGTTTACCCTCTTGCAGCAATTATTTTAGCAGTTAACCTACTTGCAACCATGTACTTGAGCAGTTTACCCTATTGCAATCATGTAGGTTACCAGTTTACCTACTTGCATCCATATAGTTGAGCAATTTACCTACTTGCAACCCTGTAAGTTAGCAGTTTATCTACTTGCAACCGTGTACTTAAGCAATTTACCCTCTTGTAACCGTGTATTAAACAGTTTACCCTCTTGTAATCATGTACGTTACCGGTTTACCTACTACCAACCATGTAGGTTAGCAGTTTACCTACTTGCAGCCATTTAGGTTAGTGGTTTACCATCTTGCAGCCTTGTACCTGGCCATTTTTCCTACTTGCAACAATGTACTTTTAAGTCGTTTACCTACTTGCAACCATGTAGGTTACAGGTTTACCCTCTTGCAGCTATTATTTTAGCAGTTACCCTACTTGCAACCATGTACTTGAGCAGTTTACCCTATTGCAATCATGTAGGTTAGTGGTTTACCCTCTTGTAACCATGCACTTAAACTGTTTCCCAACTTATAACCATGTAGGTTAGCAGTTTGCCTAGTTGCCTACTCCATTCATGTAGATTAACAGTTTACCATCTTTCAACCATGTATTTTTCAGTTTACCCTCTTGCAATTATGTAGTTTATCGGTTTCCCTACTTGCATACATGTAGATTAGCAGTTTACCTACTTGCACCCATGTAGTTTAGCCAGTTTAACTACTTGCATCTATTTAGTTTAGCTGTTTACCCACTTGCAGCCATGTAGGTTAACGGTTTACCCTCATACAGCCTTGTACTTTTGCAGTTTGCCTACTTCAACCATATGGCTCAGAAGTTCTGCTTTTTTTGTTTGCAATTGTAGGTTTGCAGTGTGACTTTGCAGTTTACCCTCTTGTAATCATGTACGTTACCGGTTTACCTACTTCCAACCATGTAGGTTAGCAGTTTACCTACTTGCAGCCATTTAGGTTAGAGGTTTACCATCTTGCAGCTATTATTTTAGCAGTTAACCTACTTGCAACCATGTACTTGAGCAGTTTACCCTATTGCAATCATGTAGGTTACCGGTTTACCTACTAGCATCCATATAGTTGAGCAATTTACCTACTTTGCAACCATGTAGGTTAGCAGTTTATCTACTTGCAACCGTGTACTTAGGCAGTTTACCTTATTACAACCATGAAGGTTAGCGTTTTACAGTCTTGCAACCTTGCAAATAAACTGTTCTGCAACCATGTAGGTTAGCAGTTTCCCTTTTGCAAATGTGTATTAAGCAGTTTACCCTCTTGCAATCATGTAGGTTACTTGTTTACCATCGTGCAGGTATTTTGTAAGCAGTTTTCCTACTTTCAACCATGTAGATTAGCAGTTTACCTACTTGCACCCATTTAGGTTAGTGGTTTACCATCTTGCAGCCTTGTACCTGGGCATTTTTCATACTTGCAACAATGTACTTGAGCAGTTTACCCTATTGCAATCATGTAGGTTACCAGTTTCCATACTTGCATCCATATAGTTGAGCAATTTACCTACTTGCAACCATGTAGGTTAGCAGTTTATCTACTTGCAACCGTGTACTTAAGCAATTTACCGTCTTGCAACCAGCCTTACTCTTGCGTTTACTAGGCTTTCTTATGGAAGTATGCCAAGAAAGGGTGCGTGTGCTTATCCCTAATTGAAGCTCCGCGTTGAAAGATCTAATGCCTGCGTTTACTTGATCTAGCAAGGAGTCAAGCTGTTTTTGGTTGTACTTGATTTCGCTCTCGTCCAATATTGGAGAAGACAAATGCTTACTGGCTTGAAACTTAGCGAATGGGGCAGGTGGAATGGTTACGATAGAAATTACCGTCGTTGGCTTGCAAGCGAGGATTTCTTGCTTAAAACGATTAAACCTAGCAAACAAACCGTCCAAAGAAATATCCGATTTCTGTAACACCTTAGTACGGGAGTGATTTTTGCCGACGAAATTAGTTAAGTCGTTGATGCCAGCAGCTAATTTAATAATAATGAAATCAGCGGTATTATAACTACGTAGCTTTGCTAGGGTAGGCAAAATAAGGTCCTCAATAGTCGCTCCTCGGATAATAAGAAAATCGAGATCAAGTGAACAAGACTCCGGTCGCGGATATTGATCAAAATTATAAGCTATAGAATCTGCCACAAATAATTGACGGACTTTCGTCATTTAATTATTACGGAATGAATTTACGATCACGTCTGGGTCACCAGTTTAGTGGCCGGATCCTTCTTGCGGCCGGGAAAAGAAAAAGGCACAGACTCCTAATGCCGAATAAATCAAATAATAGAGGCCTTGCTGCGCCTTGCTATGTGTTTAAAGGAAGGGAAAAAAAACGAGGGAGCGGCACTCCCGCCCGATACACTTAAATGAGAACTTGAACAAAATTGAGTTTAGTCGAGAGGGTGGCGTCGAGAAAATAAATCGGACTTACCGCCGCGATGTACCTCTTAGCTGTATGCTACTGCCAAGGTGGTACACCACGAAAGTGAGTCCGGACTAAGATGAAATAAAATCTGCGAGACGCTAACGAAGTTCAACAATATTTTGGGAGCGCAATGAAAAACACGTCTACACGGCACGAGAGCATGAAAAGGAGAGAGTGCATGAAGGTTGTTGTTGAAGTGAACGCCCTGGCGTTACATAACAAAATCTACGCATGGACGAACTTAAATAGAGTGCCTACTTCGTGCATAGGAAATTAAAAAAGAAATTTTAAGGAGCTGCTTCATACTTAAGCAATTTACCCTCTTGCAACCGTGTATTTAGCAGTTTAGCCTCTTGTAATCATGTACGTTTCCGGTTTACCTACTTCCAACCATGTAGGTTAGCAGTTTACCTACTTGCACCCACTTAGGTAAGTGGTTTACCATCTTGCAGCCTTGTACCTGGGCATTTTTCCTACTTGCAACAATGTACTTTTAAGTAGTTAACCTACTTGCAACCATGTAGGTTAGAGGTTTACCCTCTTGCAGCTATTATTTTAGCAGTTAACGTACTTGCAACCATGTACTTGAGATGTTTACATACTTGCAACGATGTAGGTTAGCAGTTTATCTACTTGCAACCGTGTACTTAAGCAATTTACCCTCTTGCAACCGTGTATTCAGCAGTTTACCCTCTTGTGATCCTGTACTTTACCGGTTTACCTACTTCCAACGATGTAGATTAGCAGTTTACCTACTTGCACCCTACTTCGGCAATAAGCAGCTGATGCAAGCGTTTCTGAGTTGACGCTGAGGTGCGCAGGATTAATTCGTCCTTAAGTGTGTCGTAAGGATGGGCGCCTGGGCATTCTAGGAGTAGGTCGCGCACTTTCATAGCAATTTCGGGCTGCAGGGCAGAAACAACATAGGCAAATTTAGTATGTTGCTGCGTTTTATGTTGCGAGTCAAAAACCGCGCTTCTACTTGCGCGAACCAAATTCTCGGGTCGTTTGGCCAAAATGGCGGCAGCTTAACGCTAACTGCAAACTGTGGTGACAAAGGTTTGTCCTCATCTTCAGCCATGATAGTATGACTATTAAATCAACCAAAAAGGAACAAAAAGTATTCACAGTGGTCGACTTCTAGTTACGTAATGCAGTGAATTTCAATGGTGTTGGACCAGACCTAACTGCTGTCGCAAGGCGAGTGCGTCAATTTGGAGAGATTTCAAAAGCTCTTTGTACCACTTTCTTTTGAGGGTTGATTTAGCATGCAGGCCGCCGTACAATTGTGAGAAATTGTTGCGTAACGTAGTATAATACCCAGCCTTACTCTTGCGTTTACTAGGCTTTCTTATGGAAGTATGCCAAGAAAGGGTGCGCGTGCTTATCCCTAATTGAAGCTCCGCGTTGAAAGATCTAATGCCTGCGTTTACTTGATCTAGCAAGGAGTCAAGCTGTTTTTGGTTGTACTTGATTTCGCTCTCGTCCAATATTGGTGAAGACAAATGCTTAGTGGCTTGAAACTTAGCTAATGGGGCAGGTGGAATGGTTACGATAGAAATTACCGTCGTTGGCTTGCAAGCGAGGATTTCTTGCTTAAAACGATTAAACCTAGCAAACAAGCCGTCCAAAGAAATATCCCATTTCTGTAACACCTTAGTACGGGAGTGATTTTTGCCGACGAAATTAGTTAAGTCGTTGATGCCAGCAGCTAATTTAATAATAATGAAATCAGCGGTATTATAACTACGTAGCTTTGCTAGGGTAGGCAAAATAAGGTCCTCAATAGTCGCTCCTCGGATAATAAGAAAATCGAGATCAAGTGAACAAGACTCCGGTCGCGGATATTGATCAAAATTATAAGCTATAGAATCTGCCACAAATAATTGACGGACTTCCGTCATTTAATTATTACGGAATGAATTTACGATCACGTCTGGGTCACCAGTTTAGTGGACGGATCCTTCTTGCGGCCGGGAAAAGAAAAAGGCACAGACTCCCAATGCCGAATAAATCAAATAATAGAGGCCTTGCTGCGCCTTGCTATGTGTTTAAAGGAAGGGGAAAACAAATGAGGGAGCGGCACTCCCGCCCGATACACTTAAATGAGAACTTGAACAAAATTGAGTTTAGTCGAGAGGGTGACGTCGAGAAAATAAATCGGACTTACCGCCGCGATGTACCTCTTAGCTGTATGCTACTGTCAAGGTGGTACACCACGAAAGTGAGTCCGGACTAAGATGAAATAAAATCTGCGAGACGCTAGCGAAGTTCAACAATATTTTGGGAGCGCAATGAAAAACACGTCTACACGGCACGAGAGCATGAAACGGAGAGAGTGCATAAAGGTTGTTGTTGAAGTGAACGCCCTGGCGTTACATAACAAAATCTACGCATGGACGAACTTAAATAGAGTGCCTACTTCGTGCATAGGAAATTAAAAAAGAAATTTAAAGGAGCTGCTACATACTTAAGCAATTTACCGTCTTGCAACCGTGTATTTAGCAGTTTACACTCTTGTGATATTGTACTTTACCGGTTTACCTACTTCCAACCATGTAGGTTAGCAGTTTATCTACTTGCACCCATTTAGGTCAGTGGTTTACCATCTTGAAGCCTTGTACCTGGGCATTTTTCATACTTGCAACAATGTACTTAAGTAGTTTACCTACTTGTAACCATGTAGGTTACCGGTTTACCTACTTTGCAACCATGTAGGTTAGCAGTTTATCTACTTGCAACCGTGTACTTAAGCAGTTTACCTTATTACAATCATGTAGGTTAGCGTTTTACAGTCTTGCAACCTTGCAAATAAACTGTTCTGCAACCATGTAGGTTAGCAGTTTCCCTTTTGCAAATGTCTATTAAGCAGTTTACCCTCTTGCAGCCATGTAGGTTAACGGTTTACCCTCATACAGCCTTGTACTTTTCCAGTTTGCCTACTTCAACCATATGGCTCAGAAGTTCTGCTTTTTTTGTTTGCAATTGTAGGTTTGCAGTGTGACTTTGCAGTTTACCCTCTTGTAATCATGTACTTTACCGGTTTACCTACTTCCAACCATGTAGGTTAGCAGTTTACCTACTTGCAGCCATTTAGGTTAGAGGTTTACCATCTTGAAGCCTTGTACCTTGGCATTTTTCATACTTACAACAATGTACTTAAGTAGTTTACCTACTTGTAACCATGTAGGTAGAGGTTTACCCTCTTGCAGCTATTATTTTAGCAGTTAACCTACTTGCAACCATGTACTTGAGCAGTTTACCCTATTGCAATCATGTAGGTTACCGGTTTACCTACTTGCATCCATATAGTTGAGCAATTTACCTACTTTGCAACCATGTAGGTTAGCAGTTTATCTACTTGCAACCGTGTACTTAGGCAGTTTACCTTATTACAATCATGAAGGTTAGCGTTTTAGAGTCTTGCCACCTTGCAAATAAACTGTTCTGCAACCATGTAGGTTAGCAGTTTCCCTTTTGCAAATGTGTATTAAGCAGTTTACCCTCTTGCAATCATGTAGGTTACTGGTTTACCTACTACAACCATGTAGGTAAGCAGTTTACCTGCTTGGAACCATGTAGGTTACTTGTTTACCATCGTGCAGGTATTTTGTTAGCAGTTTTCCTACTTTCAACCATGTACTTAAGCAATTTACCGTCTTGCAACCGTGTATTTAGCAGTTTACCCTCTTGTGATCTTGTACTTTACCGGTTTACCTACTTCCAACCATGTAGATTAGCAGTTTACCTACTTGCACCCATTTAGGTTAGTGGTTTACCATCTTGCAGCCTTGTACCTGGGCATTTTTCATACTTGCAACCATGTACCTTAGCAGTTTACCCTATTGCAATCATGTAGGTTACCAGTTTCCATACTTGCATCCATATAGTTGAGCAATTTACCTACTTGCAACCATGTAAGTTAGCAGTTTATCTACTTGCAACCGTGTACTTAAGCAATTTTCCGTCTTGCAACCGTGTATTTAGCAGTTTACACTCTTGTGATATTGTACTTTACCGGTTTACCTACTTCCAACCATGTAGATTAGCAGTTTACCTACTTGCACCCATTTAGGCTAGTGGTTTACCATCTTGAAGCCTTGTACCTGGGCATTTTTCATACTTGCAACAATGTACTTAAGTAGTTTACCTACTTGTAACCATGTAGGTAAGAGGTTTACCCTCTTGCAGCTATTATTTTAGCCGTTAACCTACTTGCAACCATGTACTTGAGCAGTTTACCCTATTGCAATCATGTAGGTTACCGGTTTACCTACTCGCATCCGAATAGTTGAGCAATTTACCTACTTTGCAACCATGTAGGTTAGCAGTTTATCTACTTGCAACCGTGTACTTAGGCAGTTTACCTTATTACAATCATGAAGGTTAGCGTTTTACAGTCTTGCAACCTTGCAAATAAACTGTTCTGCAACCATGTAGGTTAGCAGTTTCCCTTTTGCAAATGTGTTTTAAGCAGTTTACCCTCTTGCAATCATGTAGGTTACTGGTTTACCTACTACAACCATGTAGGTAAGCAGTTTACCTGCTTGGAACCATGTAGGTTACTTGCTTACCATCGTGCAGGTATTTTGTTAGCAGTTTTCCTACTTTCAACCATGTACTTAAGCAATTTACCGTCTTGCAACCGTGTATTTAGCAGTTTACCCTCTTGTGATCTTGTACTTTACCGGTTTACCTACTTCCAACCATGTAGATTAGCAGTTTACCTACTTGCACCCATTTAGGTTAGTGGTTTACCATCTTGCAGCCTTGTACCTGGGCATTTTTCATACTTGCAACCATGTACTTGAGCAGTTTACCCTATTGCAATCATGTAGGTTACCAGTTTCCATACTTGCATCCATATAGTTGAGCAATTTACCTACTTGCAACCATGTAAGTTAGCAGTTTATCTACTTGCAACCGTGTACTTAAGCAATTTACCCTCTTGTAACCGTGTATTAAGCAGTTTACCCTCTTGTAATCATGTACGTTACCGGTTTACCTACTTCCAACCATGTAGGTTAGCAGTTTACCTACTTGCACCCATTTAGGTTTTTGGTTTACCATCTTGCAGCCTTGTACCTGGAAATTTTTCATACTTGGAACAATGTACTTAAGTAGTTTACGTACTTGTAACCATGTAGGTAAGAGGTTTACCCTCTTGTAGCTATTATTTTAGCAGTTAACCTACTTGCAACCATGTACTTGAGCAGTTTACCCTATTGCAATCATGTAGGTTACCGGTTTACCTACTCGCATCCGAATAGTTGAGCAATTTACCTACTTGCAACCCTGTAAGTTAGCAGTTTATCTACTTGCAACCGTGTACTTAAGCAATTTACCCTCTTGTAACCGTGTATTAAGCAGTTTACCCTCTTGTAATCAAGTACGTTACTGGTTTACCTACTTCCAACCATGTAGGTTAGCAGTTTACCTACTTGCAGCCATTTAGGTTAGTGGTTTACCATCTTGCAGCCTTGTACCTGCCCATTTTTCCTACTTGCAACAATGTACTTTTAAGTAGTTTACCTACTTGCAACCATGTAGGTTACAGGTTTACCCCCTTGCAGCAATTATTTTAGCAGTTAACCTACTTGCAACCATGTACTTGAGCAGTTTACCCTATTGCAATCATGTAGGTTACCAGTTTACCTACTTGCATCCATATAGTTGAGCAATTTACCTACTTGCAACCCTGTAAGTTAGCAGTTTATCTACTTGCAACCGTGTACTTAAGCAATTTACCCTCTTGTAACCGTGTATTAAACAGTTTACCCTCTTGTAATCATGTACGTTACCGGTTTACCTACTACCAACCATGTAGGTTAGCAGTTTACCTACTTGCAGCCATTTAGGTTAGTGGTTTACCATCTTGCAGCCTTGTACCTGGCCATTTTTCCTACTTGCAACAATGTACTTTTAAGTCGTTTACCTACTTGCAACCATGTAGGTTACAGGTTTACCCTCTTGCAGCTATTATTTTAGCAGTTACCCTACTTGCAACCATGTACTTGAGCAGTTTACCCTATTGCAATCATGTAGGTTAGTGGTTTACCCTCTTGTAACCATGCACTTAAACTGTTTCCCAACTTATAACCATGTAGGTTAGCAGTTTGCCTAGTTGCCTACTCCATTCATGTAGATTAACAGTTAACCATCTTTCAACCATGTATTTTTCAGTTTACCCTCTTGCAATTATGTAGTTTATCGGTTTCCCTACTTGCATACATGTAGATTAGCAGTTTACCTACTTGCACCCATGTAGTTTAGCCAGTTTAACTACTTGCATCTATTTAGTTTAGCTGTTTACCCACTTGCAGCCATGTAGGTTAACGGTTTACCCTCATACAGCCTTGTACTTTTGCAGTTTGCCTACTTCAACCATATTGCTCAGAAGTTCTGCTTTTTTTGTTTGCAATTGTAGGTTTGCAGTGTGACTTTGCAGTTTACCCTCTTGTAATCATGTACGTTACCGGTTTACCTACTTCCAACCATGTAGGTTAGCAGTTTACCTACTTGCAGCCATTTAGGTTAGTGGTTTACCATCTTGCAGACTTGTACTTTTCCAGTTTGCCAACTTGTAACCATATGGCTCAGAAGTTCTGCTTTTTTTGTTTGCAATTGTAGGTTTGCAGTGTGACTTCTTCTATCCATGCACATTTGGGTAAGCTGAGTTTACCCTCTTACAACCATGTATTTAAGCAATTTACCCTCTTGCAACCGTGTATTTAGCAGTTTAGCCTCTTGTAATCATGTACGTTACCGGTTTACCTACTTCCAACCATGTAGTTTAGCAGTTTACCTACTAGCACCCATTTAGGTGAGTGGTTTACCATCTTGCAGCCTTGTACCTGGCCATTTTTCATACTTGCAACAATGTACTTAAATAGTTTACCTACTTGTAACCATGTAGGTAAGAGGTTTACCCTCTTGCAGCTATTATTTTAGCAGTTAACCTACTTGCAACCATGTACTTGAGCAGTTTACCCTATTGCAATCATGTAGGTTACCGGTTTACCTACTTGCATCCATGTAGGTTAGCAGTTTATCTACTTGCAACCGTGTACTTAAGCAATTTACCCTCTTGCAACCGTGTATTTAGCAGTTTACCCTCTTGTAATCATGTACGTTACCGGTTTACCTACTTCCAACCATGTAGGTTAGCAGTTTACCTACTTGCTACCATTTAGGTTAGTGGTTTACCATCTTGCAGCCTTGTACCTGGGCATTTTTCCTACTTGCAACAATGTACTTGTAAGTAGTTTACCTACTTGCAACCATGAAGGTTAGAGGTTAAGCCTCTTGCAGCTATTATTTTAGCAGTTAACCTACTTGCAACCATGTACTTGAGCAGTTTACCCTATTGCAATCATGTAGGTTTCCGGTTTACCTACTTGCATCCATATAGTTGAGCAATATACCTACTTTGCAACCATGTAGGTAAGCAGTTTACCTGCTTGGAACCATGCAGGTTACTTGTTTACCATCGTGCAGGTATTTTGTTAGCAGTTTTCCTACTTTTAACCATGTACTTAAGCAATTTACCCTATTGCAATCATGCAGTTTAGCCTTTTACGGTTTTGCACGATTGTATTAAAACTCTTTACATGCTTGCAATCATGTAGGTTAGTGGTTTACCCTCTTGTAACCATGCACTTAAACTGTTTCCCAACTTATAACCATGTAGGTTAGCAGTTTGCCTAGCTGCCTACTCCATTCATGTAGATTAACAGTTTACCCTCTTTCAACCATGTATTTTTCAGTTTACCCTCTTGCAATCATGTAGTTTACCGGTTTCCCTACTTGCATACATATAGTTTAGCATTTTACCCACTTGCAGCCATGTAGGTTAACGGTATACCTCTTACAGCCTTGTTCGTTTGCAGTTTGCCTACTTGCAACCATATGGCTCAGAAGTTCTGCTTTTTTTGTTTGCAATTGTAGGTTTGCAGTGTGACTTCTTCTATCCATGCACATGTAGGTAAGCTGAGTTTACCCTCTTACAACCATGTATTTAAGCAATTTACCCTCTTGCAACCGTGTATTTAGCAGTTTAGCCTCTTGTAATCATGTACGTTACCGGTTTACCTACTTCCAACCATGTAGGTTAGCAGTTTTCCGACTTGCAACCATGTACTTAAGTAGTTTACCTACTTGTAACCATGTAGGTTAGAGGATTATCCTCTTGCAGTTATTATTTTAGCAGTTAACCTACTTGTAACCATGTACTTGAGCAGTTTACCCTATTGCAATCATGTAGTTTTACCCGTTTACCTACTTGCATCCATATAGTTGAGCAATTTACCTACTTTGCAACCATTTAGGTTAGCAGTTTATCTACTTGCAAACGTGTACTTAAGCAGTTTACCTTATTACAATCATGTAGGTTAGCGTTTTAACCTCTTGCAAATGTGTATTAAGCAGTTTACCCTCTTGCAATTATGTAGGTTACTGGTTTACCTACTACAACCTTGTAGGTAAGCAGTTTACCTGCTTTGAACCACGTATGTTACTAGTTTACCATCGTGCAGGTATTTTGTTAGCAGTGTTCCTACTTTTAACCATGTTCTTAAGCAATTTACCCTATTGCAATCATTCAGTTTAGCCTTTTACCGTATTGCAAGCTTGTATTTTAACTCTTTACATGCTTGTAACCATGTAGGTTAGCAGTTACCCTCTTGTAACCATGTATTTAGCAGTTTAACCTCTTGTTATCATGTACGTTACCAGTTTACCTACTTTCAACAAAGTATGTTAGCAGTTTACCTACTTGCAACCATAAAGGTTAGTGGTTTACCATTTTGCAGGGATTTTTTTTAGCAGTTTTCCGGTTTGCAACCATGTACTTAAGTAGTTTACCTACTTGCAACCATGTAGGTTACAGGTTTACCCTCTTGTAGCTATTATTTTAGCAGTTAACCTACTTGCAACCATGTACTTGAGCAGTTTACCCTATTGCAATCATGTAGGTTAGTGGTTTACCCTCTTGTAACCATGCACTTAAACTGTTTCCCAACTTATAACCATGTAGGTTAGCAGTTTGCCTAGTTGCCTACTCCATTCATGTCGATTAACAGTTTACCCTCTTTCAACCGTGTATTTAGCAGTTTACCCTCTTGTTATCATGTACGTTACCGGTTTACCTACTTCCAACCATGTAGGTTAGCAGTTTACCTTATAACAATCATGTAGGTTAGCGTTTTACCCTCTTGCAACCATGTATTTAGCAGTTTAGCCTCTTGTAATCATGTACGTTACCGGTTTACCTACTTCCAACCATGTAGTTTAGCAGTTTACCTACTAGCACCCATTTAGGTGAGTGGTTTACCATCTTGCAGCCTTGTACCTGGGCATTTTTAATACTTGCAACAATGTACTTTAGTAGTTTACCTACTTGTAACCATGTAGGTAAGAGGTTTACCCTCTTGCAGCTATTATTTTAGCAGTTAACCTACTTGCAACCATGTACTTGAGCAGTTTACCCTATTGCAATCATGTAGGTTACCGGTTTACCTACTTGCATCCATGTAGGTTAGCAGTTTATCTACTTGCAACCGTGTACTTAAGCAATTTACCCTCTTGCAACCGTTAATTAGCAGTTTACCCTCTTGTAATCATGTACGTCACCGGATTACCTACTTCCAACCATTTAGGTTAGCAGTTTTCCTACTTTCAACCATGTACTTAAGCAATTTACCCTATTGCAATCATGCAGTGTAGCCTTTTACCGTTTTGCAACCTTGTATTTAAACTCTTTACATGCTAACAACCACGTAGGTTAGCAGTTACACTCTTGTAAGCTTGTATTTAGCAGTTGAACTTCTTGTTAACATGTAGGTTAACAGTTTACCTACTTCCAACCAAGTAGGTTAGCAGTTTACCTACTTGCAACCATGTAGGTTTATAGTGGTTTACCATCTTGCAGGGATTTTTTTAGCAGTTTTCCAACTTGCAATCATGTTCTTAAGTAGTTTACCTTCTTGTAACCATGTAGGTTACAGGATTACCCTCTTGCAGCTTTTATTTTAGCAGTTTACTTACTTGCAACCGTGTACTTAAGCAGTTTACCTTATTGCAATCATGTAGGTTAGCGTTTTACCCTCTTGCAACCGTGTATTTAGCAGTTCACCCTCTTGTAATCATGTACGTTACCGGTTTACCTACTTCCAACCATGTAGGTTAGCAGTTTACTTACTTGCACCCATTTAGGTTAGTGGTTTGCCATCTTGCAGCCTTGTACCTGGGCATTTTTCCTACTTGCAACAATTTACTTTTAAGTAGTTTACCTACTTGCAACCATGTAGGTTAGAGGTTTACCCTCTTGCAATCATGTAGGTTAGCCAGTTTAACTACTTGCATCTATTTAGTTTAGCTGTTTACCTTCTTGCATGCATGTAGTTTAGCATTTTACCCACTTGCAGCCATGTAGGTTAACGGTATACCTCTTACAGCCTTGTTCGTTTGCAGTTTGCCTACTTGCAACCATATGGCTCAGAAGTTCTGCTTTTTTTGTTTGCAATTGTAGGTTTGCAGTGTGACTTCTTCTATCCATGCACATGTAGGTAAGCTTAGTTTACCCTCTTACAACCATGTATTTAAGCAATTTACCCTCTTGCAACCGTGTATTTAGCAGTTTAGCCTCTTGTAATCATGTACGTTACCGGTTTACCTACTTCCAACCATGTAGGTTAGCAGTTTTCCGACTTGCAACCATGTACTTAAGTAGTTTACCTACTTGTAACCATGTAGGTTAGAGGATTATCCTCTTGCAGTTATTATTTTAGCAGTTTACCTACTTGCACCCATGTAGTTTAGCCAGTTTAACTACTTGCATCTATTTAGTTTAGCTGTTTACCCACTTGCAGCCATGTAGGTTAACGGTTTACCCTCATACAGCCTTGTACTTTTGCAGTTTGCCTACTTCAACCATATGGCTCAGAAGTTCTGCTTTTTTTGTTTGCAATTGTAGGTTTGCAGTGTGACTTTGCAGTTTACCCTCTTGTAATCATGTACGTTACCGGTTTACCTACTTCCAACCATGTAGGTTAGCAGTTTACCTACTTGCAGCCATTTAGGTTAGAGGTTTACCATCTTGCAGCTATTATTTTAGCAGTTAACCTACTTGCAACCATGTACTTGAGCAGTTTACCCTATTGCAATCATGTAGGTTACCGGTTTACCTACTTGCATCCATATAGTTGAGCAATTTACCTACTTTGCAACCATGTAGGTTAGCAGTTTATCTACTTGCAACCGTGTACTTAGGCAGTTTACCTTATTACAACCATGAAGGTTAGCGTTTTACAGTCTTGCAACCTTGCAAATAAACTGTTCTGCAACCATGTAGGTTAGCAGTTTCCCTTTTGCAAATGTGTATTAAGCAGTTTACCCTCTTGCAATCATGTAGGTTACTTGTTTACCATCGTGCAGGTATTTTGTAAGCAGTTTTCCTACTTTCAACCATGTAGATTAGCAGTTTACCTACTTGCACCCATTTAGGTTAGTGGTTTACCATCTTGCAGCCTTGTACCTGGGCATTTTTCATACTTGCAACAATGTACTTGAGCAGTTTACCCTATTGCAATCATGTAGGTTACCAGTTTCCATACTTGCATCCATATAGTTGAGCAATTTACCTACTTGCAACCATGTAGGTTAGCAGTTTATCTACTTGCAACCGTGTACTTAAGCAATTTACCGTCTTGCAACCAGCCTTACTCTTGCGTTTACTAGGCTTTCTTATGGAAGTATGCCAAGAAAGGGTGCGTGTGCTTATCCCTAATTGAAGCTCCGCGTTGAAAGATCTAATGCCTGCGTTTACTTGATCTAGCAAGGAGTCAAGCTGTTTTTGGTTGTACTTGATTTCGCTCTCGTCCAATATTGGAGAAGACAAATGCTTACTGGCTTGAAACTTAGCTAATGGGGCAGGTGGAATGGTTACGATAGAAATTACCGTCGTTGGCTTGCAAGCGAGGATTTCTTGCTTAAAACGATTAAACCTAGCAAACAAACCGTCCAAAGAAATATCCGATTTCTGTAACACCTTAGTACGGGAGTGATTTTTGCCGACGAAATTAGTTAAGTCGTTGATGCCAGCAGCTAATTTAATAATAATGAAATCAGCGGTATTATAACTACGTAGCTTTGCTAGGGTAGGCAAAATAAGGTCCTCAATAGTCGCTCCTCGGATGAAAAGAAAATCGAGATCAAGTGAACAAGACTCCGGTCGCGGATATTGATCAAAATTATAAGCTATAGAATCTGCCACAAATAATTGACGGACTTTCGTCATTTAATTATTACGGAATGAATTTACGATCACGTCTGGGTCACCAGTTTAGTGGCCGGATCCTTCTTGCGGCCGGGAAAAGAAAAAGGCACAGACTCCTAATGCCGAATAAATCAAATAATAGAGGCCTTGCTGCGCCTTGCTATGTGTTTAAAGGAAGGGAAAAAAAACGAGGGAGCGGCACTCCCGCCCGATACACTTAAATGAGAACTTGAACAAAATTGAGTTTAGTCGAGAGGGTGGCGTCGAGAAAATAAATCGGACTTACCGCCGCGATGTACCTCTTAGCTGTATGCTACTGCCAAGGTGGTACACCACGAAAGTGAGTCCGGACTAAGATGAAATAAAATCTGCGAGACGCTAACGAAGTTCAACAATATTTTGGGAGCGCAATGAAAAACACGTCTACACGGCACGAGAGCATGAAAAGGAGAGAGTGCATGAAGGTTGTTGTTGAAGTGAACGCCCTGGCGTTACATAACAAAATCTACGCATGGACGAACTTAAATAGAGTGCCTACTTCGTGCATAGGAAATTAAAAAAGAAATTTTAAGGAGCTGCTTCATACTTAAGCAATTTACCCTCTTGCAACCGTGTATTTAGCAGTTTAGCCTCTTGTAATCATGTACGTTTCCGGTTTACCTACTTCCAACCATGTAGGTTAGCAGTTTACCTACTTGCACCCACTTAGGTAAGTGGTTTACCATCTTGCAGCCTTGTACCTGGGCATTTTTCCTACTTGCAACAATGTACTTTTAAGTAGTTAACCTACTTGCAACCATGTAGGTTAGAGGTTTACCCTCTTGCAGCTATTATTTTAGCAGTTAACGTACTTGCAACCATGTACTTGAGATGTTTACATACTTGCAACGATGTAGGTTAGCAGTTTATCTACTTGCAACCGTGTACTTAAGCAATTTACCCTCTTGCAACCGTGTATTCAGCAGTTTACCCTCTTGTGATCCTGTACTTTACCGGTTTACCTACTTCCAACGATGTAGATTAGCAGTTTACCTACTTGCACCCTACTTCGGCAATAAGCAGCTGATGCAAGCGTTTCTGAGTTGACGCTGAGGTGCGCAGGATTAATTCGTCCTTAAGTGTGTCGTAAGGATGGGCGCCTGGGCATTCTAGGAGTAGGTCGCGCACTTTCATAGCAATTTCGGGCTGCAGGGCAGAAACAACATAGGCAAATTTAGTATGTTGCTGCGTTTTATGTTGCGAGTCAAAAACCGCGCTTCTACTTGCGCGAACCAAATTCTCGGGTCGTTTGGCCAAAATGGCGGCAGCTTAACGCTAACTGCAAACTGTGGTGACAAAGGTTTGTCGTCATCTTCAGCCATGATAGTATGACTATTAAATCAACCAAAAAGGAACAAAAAGTATTCACAGTGGTCGACTTCTAGTTACGTAATGCAGTGAATTTCAATGGTGTTGGACCAGACCTAACTGCTGTCGCAAGGCGAGTGCGTCAATTTGGAGAGATTTCAAAAGCTCTTTGTACCTCTTTCTTTTGAGGGTTGATTTAGCATGCAGGCCGCCGTACAATTGTGAGAAATTGTTGCGTAACGTAGTATAATACCCAGCCTTACTCTTGCGTTTACTAGGCTTTCTTATGGAAGTATGCCAAGAAAGGGTGCGCGTGCTTATCCCTAATTGAAGCTCCGCGTTGAAAGATCTAATGCCTGCGTTTACTTGATCTAGCAAGGAGTCAAGCTGTTTTTGGTTGTACTTGATTTCGCTCTCGTCCAATATTGGTGAAGACAAATGCTTAGTGGCTTGAAACTTAGCTAATGGGGCAGGTGGAATGGTTACGATAGAAATTACCGTCGTTGGCTTGCAAGCGAGGATTTCTTGCTTAAAACGATTAAACCTAGCAAACAAGCCGTCCAAAGAAATATCCGATTTCTGTAACACCTTAGTACGGGAGTGATTTTTGCCGACGAAATTAGTTAAGTCGTTGATGCCAGCAGCTAATTTAATAATAATGAAATCAGCGGTATTATAACTACGTAGCTTTGCTAGGGTAGGCAAAATAAGGTCCTCAATAGTCGCTCCTCGGATAATAAGAAAATCGAGATCAAGTGAACAAGACTCCGGTCGCGGATATTGATCAAAATTATAAGCTATAGAATCTGCCACAAATAATTGACGGACTTCCGTCATTTAATTATTACGGAATGAATTTACGATCACGTCTGGGTCACCAGTTTAGTGGACGGATCCTTCTTGCGGCCGGGAAAAGAAAAAGGCACAGACTCCCAATGCCGAATAAATCAAATAATAGAGGCCTTGCTGCGCCTTGCTATGTGTTTAAAGGAAGGGGAAAACAAATGAGGGAGCGGCACTCCCGCCCGATACACTTAAATGAGAACTTGAACAAAATTGAGTTTAGTCGAGAGGGTGACGTCGAGAAAATAAATCGGACTTACCGCCGCGATGTACCTCTTAGCTGTATGCTACTGTCAAGGTGGTACACCACGAAAGTGAGTCCGGACTAAGATGAAATAAAATCTGCGAGACGCTAGCGAAGTTCAACAATATTTTGGGAGCGCAATGAAAAACACGTCTACACGGCACGAGAGCATGAAACGGAGAGAGTGCATAAAGGTTGTTGTTGAAGTGAACGCCCTGGCGTTACATAACAAAATCTACGCATGGACGAACTTAAATAGAGTGCCTACTTCGTGCATAGGAAATTAAAAAAGAAATTTAAAGGAGCTGCTACATACTTAAGCAATTTACCGTCTTGCAACCGTGTATTTAGCAGTTTACACTCTTGTGATATTGTACTTTACCGGTTTACCTACTTCCAACCATGTAGGTTAGCAGTTTATCTACTTGCACCCATTTAGGTCAGTGGTTTACCATCTTGAAGCCTTGTACCTGGGCATTTTTCATACTTGCAACAATGTACTTAAGTAGTTTACCTACTTGTAACCATGTAGGTTACCGGTTTACCTACTTTGCAACCATGTAGGTTAGCAGTTTATCTACTTGCAACCGTGTACTTAAGCAGTTTACCTTATTACAATCATGTAGGTTAGCGTTTTACAGTCTTGCAACCTTGCAAATAAACTGTTCTGCAACCATGTAGGTTAGCAGTTTCCCTTTTGCAAATGTCTATTAAGCAGTTTACCCTCTTGCAGCCATGTAGGTTAACGGTTTACCCTCATACAGCCTTGTACTTTTCCAGTTTGCCTACTTCAACCATATGGCTCAGAAGTTCTGCTTTTTTTGTTTGCAATTGTAGGTTTGCAGTGTGACTTTGCAGTTTACCCTCTTGTAATCATGTACTTTACCGGTTTACCTACTTCCAACCATGTAGGTTAGCAGTTTACCTACTTGCAGCCATTTAGGTTAGAGGTTTACCATCTTGAAGCCTTGTACCTGGGCATTTTTCATACTTACAACAATGTACTTAAGTAGTTTACCTACTTGTAACCATGTAGGTAGAGGTTTACCCTCTTGCAGCTATTATTTTAGCAGTTAACCTACTTGCAACCATGTACTTGAGCAGTTTACCCTATTGCAATCATGTAGGTTACCGGTTTACCTACTTGCATCCATATAGTTGAGCAATTTACCTACTTTGCAACCATGTAGGTTAGCAGTTTATCTACTTGCAACCGTGTACTTAGGCAGTTTACCTTATTACAATCATGAAGGTTAGCGTTTTAGAGTCTTGCAACCTTGCAAATAAACTGTTCTGCAACCATGTAGGTTAGCAGTTTCCCTTTTGCAAATGTGTATTAAGCAGTTTACCCTCTTGCAATCATGTAGGTTACTGGTTTACCTACTACAACCATGTAGGTAAGCAGTTTACCTGCTTGGAACCATGTATGTTACTTGTTTACCATCGTGCAGGTATTTTGTTAGCAGTTTTCCTACTTTCAACCATGTACTTAAGCAATTTACCGTCTTGCAACCGTGTATTTAGCAGTTTACCCTCTTGTGATCTTGTACTTTACCGGTTTACCTACTTCCAACCATGTAGATTAGCAGTTTACCTACTTGCACCCATTTAGGTTAGTGGTTTACCATCTTGCAGCCTTGTACCTGGGCATTTTTCATACTTGCAACCATGTACCTTAGCAGTTTACCCTATTGCAATCATGTAGGTTACCAGTTTCCATACTTGCATCCATATAGTTGAGCAATTTACCTACTTGCAACCATATAAGTTAGCAGTTTATCTACTTGCAACCGTGTACTTAAGCAATTTTCCGTCTTGCAACCGTGTATTTAGCAGTTTACACTCTTGTGATATTGTACTTTACCGGTTTACCTACTTCCAACCATGTAGATTAGCAGTTTACCTACTTGCACCCATTTAGGCTAGTGGTTTACCATCTTGAAGCCTTGTACCTGGGCATTTTTCATACTTGCAACAATGTACTTAAGTAGTTTACCTACTTGTAACCATGTAGGTAAGAGGTTTACCCTCTTGCAGCTATTATTTTAGCCGTTAACCTACTTGCAACCATGTACTTGAGCAGTTTACCCTATTGCAATCATGTAGGTTACCGGTTTACCTACTCGCATCCGAATAGTTGAGCAATTTACCTACTTTGCAACCATGTAGGTTAGCAGTTTATCTACTTGCAACCGTGTACTTAGGCAGTTTACCTTATTACAATCATGAAGGTTAGCGTTTTACAGTCTTGCAACCTTGCAAATAAACTGTTCTGCAACCATGTAGGTTAGCAGTTTCCCTTTTGCAAATGTGTTTTAAGCAGTTTACCCTCTTGCAATCATGTAGGTTACTGGTTTACCTACTACAACCATGTAGGTAAGCAGTTTACCTGCTTGGAACCATGTAGGTTACTTGCTTACCATCGTGCAGGTATTTTGTTAGCAGTTTTCCTACTTTCAACCATGTACTTAAGCAATTTACCGTCTTGCAACCGTGTATTTAGCAGTTTACCCTCTTGTGATCTTGTACTTTACCGGTTTACCTACTTCCAACCATGTAGATTAGCAGTTTACCTACTTGCACCCATTTAGGTTAGTGGTTTACCATCTTGCAGCCTTGTACCTGGGCATTTTTCATACTTGCAACCATGTACTTGAGCAGTTTACCCTATTGCAATCATGTAGGTTACCAGTTTCCATACTTGCATCCATATAGTTGAGCAATTTACCTACTTGCAACCATGTAAGTTAGCAGTTTATCTACTTGCAACCGTGTACTTAAGCAATTTACCCTCTTGTAACCGTGTATTAAGCAGTTTACCCTCTTGTAATCATGTACGTTACCGGTTTACCTACTTCCAACCATGTAGGTTAGCAGTTTACCTACTTGCACCCATTTAGGTTTTTGGTTTACCATCTTGCAGCCTTGTACCTGGACATTTTTCATACTTGGAACAATGTACTTAAGTAGTTTACGTACTTGTAACCATGTAGGTAAGAGGTTTACCCTCTTGTAGCTATTATTTTAGCAGTTAACCTACTTGCAACCATGTACTTGAGCAGTTTACCCTATTGCAATCATGTAGGTTACCGGTTTACCTACTCGCATCCGAATAGTTGAGCAATTTACCTACTTGCAACCCTGTAAGTTAGCAGTTTATCTACTTGCAACCGTGTACTTAAGCAATTTACCCTCTTGTAACCGTGTATTAAGCAGTTTACCCTCTTGTAATCAAGTACGTTACTGGTTTACCTACTTCCAACCATGTAGGTTAGCAGTTTACCTACTTGCAGCCATTTAGGTTAGTGGTTTACCATCTTGCAGCCTTGTACCTGCCCATTTTTCCTACTTGCAACAATGTACTTTTAAGTAGTTTACCTACTTGCAACCATGTAGGTTACAGGTTTACCCTCTTGCAGCAATTATTTTAGCAGTTAACCTACTTGCAACCATGTACTTGAGCAGTTTACCCTATTGCAATCATGTAGGTTACCAGTTTACCTACTTGCATCCATATAGTTGAGCAATTTACCTACTTGCAACCCTGTAAGTTAGCAGTTTATCTACTTGCAACCGTGTACTTAAGCAATTTACCCTCTTGTAACCGTGTATTAAACAGTTTACCCTCTTGTAATCATGTACGTTACCGGTTTACCTACTACCAACCATGTAGGTTAGCAGTTTACCTACTTGCAGCCATTTAGGTTAGTGGTTTACCATCTTGCAGCCTTGTACCTGGCCATTTTTCCTACTTGCAACAATGTACTTTTAAGTCGTTTACCTACTTGCAACCATGTAGGTTACAGGTTTACCCTCTTGCAGCTATTATTTTAGCAGTTACCCTACTTGCAACCATGTACTTGAGCAGTTTACCCTATTGCAATCATGTAGGTTAGTGGTTTACCCTCTTGTAACCATGCACTTAAACTGTTTCCCAACTTATAACCATGTAGGTTAGCAGTTTGCCTAGTTGCCTACTCCATTCATGTAGATTAACAGTTTACCATCTTTCAACCATGTATTTTTCAGTTTACCCTCTTGCAATTATGTAGTTTATCGGTTTCCCTACTTGCATACATGTAGATTAGCAGTTTACCTACTTGCACCCATGTAGTTTAGCCAGTTTAACTACTTGCATCTATTTAGTTTAGCTGTTTACCCACTTGCAGCCATGTAGGTTAACGGTTTACCCTCATACAGCCTTGTACTTTTGCAGTTTGCCTACTTCAACCATATTGCTCAGAAGTTCTGCTTTTTTTGTTTGCAATTGTAGGTTTGCAGTGTGACTTTGCAGTTTACCCTCTTGTAATCATGTACGTTACCGGTTTACCTACTTCCAACCATGTAGGTTAGCAGTTTACCTACTTGCAGCCATTTAGGTTAGTGGTTTACCATCTTGCAGACTTGTACTTTTCCAGTTTGCCAACTTGTAACCATATGGCTCAGAAGTTCTGCTTTTTTTGTTTGCAATTGTAGGTTTGCAGTGTGACTTCTTCTATCCATGCACATTTGGGTAAGCTGAGTTTACCCTCTTACAACCATGTATTTAAGCAATTTACCCTCTTGCAACCGTGTATTTAGCAGTTTAGCCTCTTGTAATCATGTACGTTACCGGTTTACCTACTTCCAACCATGTAGTTTAGCAGTTTACCTACTAGCACCCATTTAGGTGAGTGGTTTACCATCTTGCAGCCTTGTACCTGGGCATTTTTCATACTTGCAACAATGTACTTAAATAGTTTACCTACTTGTAACCATGTAGGTAAGAGGTTTACCCTCTTGCAGCTATTATTTTAGCAGTTAACCTACTTGCAACCATGTACTTGAGCAGTTTACCCTATTGCAATCATGTAGGTTACCGGTTTACCTACTTGCATCCATGTAGGTTAGCAGTTTATCTACTTGCAACCGTGTACTTAAGCAATTTACCCTCTTGCAACCGTGTATTTAGCAGTTTACCCTCTTGTAATCATGTACGTTACCGGTTTACCTACTTCCAACCATGTAGGTTAGCAGTTTACCTACTTGCACCCATTTAGGTTAGTGGTTTACCATCTTGCAGCCTTGTACCTGGGCATTTTTCCTACTTGCAACAATGTACTTGTAAGTAGTTTACCTACTTGCAACCATGAAGGTTAGAGGTTAAGCCTCTTGCAGCTATTATTTTAGCAGTTAACCTACTTGCAACCATGTACTTGAGCAGTTTACCCTATTGCAATCATGTAGGTTTCCGGTTTACCTACTTGCATCCATATAGTTGAGCAATATACCTACTTTGCAACCATGTAGGTAAGCAGTTTACCTGCTTGGAACCATGCAGGTTACTTGTTTACCATCGTGCAGGTATTTTGTTAGCAGTTTTCCTACTTTTAACCATGTACTTAAGCAATTTACCCTATTGCAATCATGCAGTTTAGCCTTTTACGGTTTTGCACGATTGTATTAAAACTCTTTACATGCTTGCAATCATGTAGGTTAGTGGTTTACCCTCTTGTAACCATGCACTTAAACTGTTTCCCAACTTATAACCATGTAGGTTAGCAGTTTGCCTAGCTGCCTACTCCATTCATGTAGATTAACAGTTTACCCTCTTTCAACCATGTATTTTTCAGTTTACCCTCTTGCAATCATGTAGTTTACCGGTTTCCCTACTTGCATACATATAGTTTAGCATTTTACCCACTTGCAGCCATGTAGGTTAACGGTATACCTCTTACAGCCTTGTTCGTTTGCAGTTTGCCTACTTGCAACCATATGGCTCAGAAGTTCTGCTTTTTTTGTTTGCAATTGTAGGTTTGCAGTGTGACTTCTTCTATCCATGCACATGTAGGTAAGCTGAGTTTACCCTCTTACAACCATGTATTTAAGCAATTTACCCTCTTGCAACCGTGTATTTAGCAGTTTAGCCTCTTGTAATCATGTACGTTACCGGTTTACCTACTTCCAACCATGTAGGTTAGCAGTTTTCCGACTTGCAACCATGTACTTAAGTAGTTTACCTACTTGTAACCATGTAGGTTAGAGGATTATCCTCTTGCAGTTATTATTTTAGCAGTTAACCTACTTGTAACCATGTACTTGAGCAGTTTACCCTATTGCAATCATGTAGTTTTACCCGTTTACCTACTTGCATCCATATAGTTGAGCAATTTACCTACTTTGCAACCATTTAGGTTAGCAGTTTATCTACTTGCAAACGTGTACTTAAGCAGTTTACCTTATTACAATCATGTAGGTTAGCGTTTTAACCTCTTGCAAATGTGTATTAAGCAGTTTACCCTCTTGCAATTATGTAGGTTACTGGTTTACCTACTACAACCTTGTAGGTAAGCAGTTTACCTGCTTTGAACCACGTATGTTACTAGTTTACCATCGTGCAGGTATTTTGTTAGCAGTGTTCCTACTTTTAACCATGTTCTTAAGCAATTTACCCTATTGCAATCATTCAGTTTAGCCTTTTACCGTATTGCAAGCTTGTATTTTAACTCTTTACATGCTTGTAACCATGTAGGTTAGCAGTTACCCTCTTGTAACCATGTATTTAGCAGTTTAACCTCTTGTTATCATGTACGTTACCAGTTTACCTACTTTCAACAAAGTATGTTAGCAGTTTACCTACTTGCAACCATAAAGGTTAGTGGTTTACCATTTTGCAGGGATTTTTTTTAGCAGTTTTCCGGTTTGCAACCATGTACTTAAGTAGTTTACCTACTTGCAACCATGTAGGTTACAGGTTTACCCTCTTGTAGCTATTATTTTAGCAGTTAACCTACTTGCAACCATGTACTTGAGCAGTTTACCCTATTGCAATCATGTAGGTTAGTGGTTTACCCTCTTGTAACCATGCACTTAAACTGTTTCCCAACTTATAACCATGTAGGTTAGCAGTTTGCCTAGTTGCCTACTCCATTCATGTCGATTAACAGTTTACCCTCTTTCAACCGTGTATTTAGCAGTTTACCCTCTTGTTATCATGTACGTTACCGGTTTACCTACTTCCAACCATGTAGGTTAGCAGTTTACCTTATAACAATCATGTAGGTTAGCGTTTTACCCTCTTGCAACCATGTATTTAGCAGTTTAGCCTCTTGTAATCATGTACGTTACCGGTTTACCTACTTCCAACCATGTAGTTTAGCAGTTTACCTACTAGCACCCATTTAGGTGAGTGGTTTACCATCTTGCAGCCTTGTACCTGGGCATTTTTAATACTTGCAACAATGTACTTTAGTAGTTTACCTACTTGTAACCATGTAGGTAAGAGGTTTACCCTCTTGCAGCTATTATTTTAGCAGTTAACCTACTTGCAACCATGTACTTGAGCAGTTTACCCTATTGCAATCATGTAGGTTACCGGTTTACCTACTTGCATCCATGTAGGTTAGCAGTTTATCTACTTGCTACCGTGTACTTAAGCAATTTACCCTCTTGCAATCGTTAATTAGCAGTTTACCCTCTTGTAATCATGTACGTCACCGGATTACCTACTTCCAACCATTTAGGTTAGCAGTTTTCCTACTTTCAACCATGTACTTAAGCAATTTACCCTATTGCAATCATGCAGTGTAGCCTTTTACCGTTTTGCAACCTTGTATTTAAACTCTTTACATGCTAACAACCACGTAGGTTAGCAGTTACACTCTTGTAAGCTTGTATTTAGCAGTTTAACTTCTTGTTAACATGTAGGTTAACAGTTTACCTACTTCCAACCAAGTAGGTTAGCAGTTTACCTACTTGCAACCATGTAGGTTTATAGTGGTTTACCATCTTGCAGGGATTTTTTTAGCAGTTTTCCAACTTGCAATCATGTTCTTAAGTAGTTTACCTTCTTGTAACCATGTAGGTTACAGGATTACCCTCTTGCAGCTTTTATTTTAGCAGTTTACTTACTTGCAACCGTGTACTTAAGCAGTTTACCTTATTGCAATCATGTAGGTTAGCGTTTTACCCTCTTGCAACCGTGTATTTAGCAGTTCACCCTCTTGTAATCATGTACGTTACCGGTTTACCTACTTCCAACCATGTAGGTTAGCAGTTTACTTACTTGCACCCATTTAGGTTAGTGGTTTGCCATCTTGCAGCCTTGTACCTGGGCATTTTTCCTACTTGCAACAATTTACTTTTAAGTAGTTTACCTACTTGCAACCATGTAGGTTAGAGGTTTACCCTCTTGCAATCATGTAGGTTAGCCAGTTTAACTACTTGCATCTATTTAGTTTAGCTGTTTACCTTCTTGCATGCATGTAGTTTAGCATTTTACCCACTTGCAGCCATGTAGGTTAACGGTATACCTCTTACAGCCTTGTTCGTTTGCAGTTTGCCTACTTGCAACCATATGGCTCAGAAGTTCTGCTTTTTTTGTTTGCAATTGTAGGTTTGCAGTGTGACTTCTTCTATCCATGCACATGTAGGTAAGCTGAGTTTACCCTCTTACAACCATGTATTTAAGCAATTTACCCCCTTGCAACCGTGTATTTAGCAGTTTAGCCTCTTGTAATCATGTACGTTACCGGTTTACCTACTTCCAACCATGTAGGTTAGCAGTTTTCCGACTTGCAACCATGTACTTAAGTAGTTTACCTACTTGTAACCATGTAGGTTAGAGGATTATCCTCTTGCAGTTATTATTTTAGCAGTTAACCTACTTGTAACCATGTACTTGAGCAGTTTACCCTATTGCAATCATGTAGTTTTACCCGTTTACCTACTTGCATCCATATAGTTGAGCAATTTACCTACTTTGCAACCATTTAGGTTAGCAGTTTATCTACTTGCAAACGTGTACTTAAGCAGTTTACCTTATTACAATCATGTAGGTTAGCGTTTTAACCTCTTGCAAATGTGTATTAAGCAGTTTACCCTCTTGCAATTATGTAGGTTACTGGTTTACCTACTACAACCTTGTAGGTAAGCAGTTTACCTGCTTTGAACCACGTATGTTACTAGTTTACCATCGTGCAGGTATTTTGTTAGCAGTGTTCCTACTTTTAACCATGTTCTTAAGCAATTTACCCTATTGCAATCATTCAGTTTAGCCTTTTACCGTATTGCAAGCTTGTATTTTAACTCTTTACATGCTTGTAACCATGTAGGTTAGCAGTTACCCTCTTGTAAGCATGTATTTAGCAGTTTAACCTCTTGTTATCATGTACGTTACCAGTTTACCTACTTTCAACAAAGTATGTTAGCAGTTTACCTACTTGCAACCATAAAGGTTAGTGGTTTACCATTTTGCAGGGATTTTTTTTAGCAGTTTTCCGGTTTGCAACCATGTACTTAAGTAGTTTACCTACTTGCAACCATGTAGGTTACAGGTTTACCCTCTTGTAGCTATTATTTTAGCAGTTAACCTACTTGCAACCATGTACTTGAGCAGTTTACCCTATTGCAATCATGTAGGTTAGTGGTTTACCCTCTTGTAACCATGCACTTAAACTGTTTCCCAACTTATAACCATGTAGGTTAGCAGTTTGCCTAGTTGCCTACTCCATTCATGTCGATTAACAGTTTACCCTCTTTCAACCGTGTATTTAGCAGTTTACCCTCTTGTTATCATGTACGTTACCGGTTTACCTACTTCCAACCATGTAGGTTAGCAGTTTACCTTATAACAATCATGTAGGTTAGCGTTTTACCCTCTTGCAACCATGTATTTAGCAGTTTAGCCTCTTGTAATCATGTACGTTACCGGTTTACCTACTTCCAACCATGTAGTTTAGCAGTTTACCTACTAGCACCCATTTAGGTGAGTGGTTTACCATCTTGCAGCCTTGTACCTGGGCATTTTTAATACTTGCAACAATGTACTTTAGTAGTTTACCTACTTGTAACCATGTAGGTAAGAGGTTTACCCTCTTGCAGCTATTATTTTAGCAGTTAACCTACTTGCAACCATGTACTTGAGCAGTTTACCCTATTGCAATCATGTAGGTTACCGGTTTACCTACTTGCATCCATGTAGGTTAGCAGTTTATCTACTTGCTACCGTGTACTTAAGCAATTTACCCTCTTGCAACCGTTAATTAGCAGTTTACCCTCTTGTAATCATGTACGTCACCGGATTACCTACTTCCAACCATTTAGGTTAGCAGTTTTCCTACTTTCAACCATGTACTTAAGCAATTTACCCTATTGCAATCATGCAGTGTAGCCTTTTACCGTTTTGCAACCTTGTATTTAAACTCTTTACATGCTAACAACCACGTAGGTTAGCAGTTACACTCTTGTAAGCTTGTATTTAGCAGTTTAACTTCTTGTTAACATGTAGGTTAACAGTTTACCTACTTCCAACCAAGTAGGTTAGCAGTTTACCTACTTGCAACCATGTAGGTTTATAGTGGTTTACCATCTTGCAGGGATTTTTTTAGCAGTTTTCCAACTTGCAATCATGTTCTTAAGTAGTTTACCTTCTTGTTACCATGTAGGTTACAGGATTACCCTCTTGCAGCTTTTATTTTAGCAGTTTACTTACTTGCAACCGTGTACTTAAGCAGTTTACCTTATTGCAATCATGTAGGTTAGCGTTTTACCCTCTTGCAACCGTGTATTTAGCAGTTCACCCTCTTGTAATCATGTACGTTACCGGTTTACCTACTTCCAACCATGTAGGTTAGCAGTTTACTTACTTGCACCCATTTAGGTTAGTGGTTTGCCATCTTGCAGCCTTGTACCTGGGCATTTTTCCTACTTGCAACAATTTACTTTTAAGTAGTTTACCTACTTGCAACCATGTAGGTTAGAGGTTTACCCTCTTGCAATCATGTAGGTTAGCCAGTTTAACTACTTGCATCTATTTAGTTTAGCTGTTTACCTTCTTGCATGCATGTAGTTTAGCATTTTACCCACTTGCAGCCATGTAGGTTAACGGTATACCTCTTACAGCCTTGTTCGTTTGCAGTTTGCCTACTTGCAACCATATGGCTCAGAAGTTCTGCTTTTTTTGTTTGCAATTGTAGGTTTGCAGTGTGACTTCTTCTATCCATGCACATGTAGGTAAGCTGAGTTTACCCTCTTACAACCATGTATTTAAGCAATTTACCCCCTTGCAACCGTGTATTTAGCAGTTTAGCCTCTTGTAATCATGTACGTTACCGGTTTACCTACTTCCAACCATGTAGGTTAGCAGTTTTCCGACTTGCAACCATGTACTTAAGTAGTTTACCTACTTGTAACCATGTAGGTTAGAGGATTATCCTCTTGCAGTTATTATTTTAGCAGTTAACCTACTTGTAACCATGTACTTGAGCAGTTTACCCTATTGCAATCATGTAGTTTTACCCGTTTACCTACTTGCATCCATATAGTTGAGCAATTTACCTACTTTGCAACCATTTAGGTTAGCAGTTTATCTACTTGCAAACGTGTACTTAAGCAGTTTACCTTATTACAATCATGTAGGTTAGCGTTTTAACCTCTTGCAAATGTGTATTAAGCAATTTACCTTCTTGCAATTATGTAGGTTACTGGTTTACCTACTACAACCTTGTAGGTAAGCAGTTTACCTGCTTTGAACCACGTATGTTACTAGTTTACCATCATGCAGGTATTTTGTTAGCAGTGTTCCTACTTTTAACCATGTTCTTAAGCAATTTACCCTATTGCAATCATTCAGTTTAGCCTTTTACCGTATTGCAAGCTTGTATTTTAACTCTTTACATGCTTGTAACCATGTAGGTTAGCAGTTACCCTCTTGTAAGCTTGTATTTAGCAGTTTAACTTCTTGTTAACATGTAGGTTAACAGTTTACCTACTTCCAACCAAGTAGGTTAGCAGTTTACCTACTTGCAACCATGTAGGTTTATAGTGGTTTACCATCTTGCAGGGATTTTTTTAGCAGTTTTCCAACTTGCAATCATGTTCTTAAGTAGTTTACCTTCTTGTAACCATGTAGGTTACAGGATTACCCTCTTGCAGCTTTTATTTTAGCAGTTTACTTACTTGCAACCGTGTACTTAAGCAGTTTACCTTATTGCAATCATGTAGGTTAGCGTTTTACCCTTTTGCAACCGTGTATTTAGCAGTTCACCCTCTTGTAATCATGTACGTTACCGGTTTACCTACTTCCAACCATGTAGGTTAGCAGTTTACTTACTTGCACCCATTTAGGTTAGTGGTTTGCCATCTTGCAGCCTTGTACCTGGGCATTTTTCCTACTTGCAACAATTTACTTTTAAGTAGTTTACCTACTTGCAACCATGTAGGTTAGAGGTTTACCCTCTTGCAATCATGTAGGTTAGCCAGTTTAACTACTTGCATCTATTTAGTTTAGCTGTTTACCTTCTTGCATGCATGTAGTTTAGCATTTTACCCACTTGCAGCCATGTAGGTTAACGGTATACCTCTTACAGCCTTGTTCGTTTGCAGTTTGCCTACTTGCAACCATATGGCTCAGAAGTTCTGCTTTTTTTGTTTGCAATTGTAGGTTTGCAGTGTGACTTCTTCTATCCATGCACATGTAGGTAAGCTGAGTTTACCCTCTTACAACCATGTATTTAAGCAATTTACCCCCTTGCAACCGTGTATTTAGCAGTTTAGCCTCTTGTAATCATGTACGTTACCGGTTTACCTACTTCCAACCATGTAGGTTAGCAGTTTTCCGACTTGCAACCATGTACTTAAGTAGTTTACCTACTTGTAACCATGTAGGTTAGAGGATTATCCTCTTGCAGTTATTATTTTAGCAGTTAACCTACTTGTAACCATGTACTAGAGCAGTTTACCCTATTGCAATCATGTAGTTTTACCCGTTTACCTACTTGCATCCATATAGTTGAGCAATTTACCTACTTTGCAACCATTTAGGTTAGCAGTTTATCTACTTGCAAACGTGTACTTAAGCAGTTTACCTTATTACAATCATGTAGGTTAGCGTTTTAACCTCTTGCAAATGTGTATTAAGCAGTTTACCTTCTTGCAATTATGTAGGTTACTGGTTTACCTACTACAACCTTGTAGGTAAGCAGTTGACCTGCTTTGAACCACGTATGTTACTAGTTTACCATCGTGCAGGTATTTTGTTAGCAGTGTTCCTACTTTTAACCATGTTCTTAAGCAATTTACCCTATTGCAATCATTCAGTTTAGCCTTTTACCGTATTGCAAGCTTGTATTTTAACTCTTTACATGCTTGTAACCATGTAGGTTAGCAGTTACCCTCTTGTAAGCTTGTATTTAGCAGTTTAACTTCTTGTTAACATGTAGGTTAACAGTTTACCTACTTCCGACCAAGTTGGTTACCAGTTTACCTACTTGCAACCATGTAGGTTTATAGTCGTTTACCATCTTGCAGGGACTTTTTTAGCAGTTTTCCAACTTGCAATCATGTTCTTAAGTAGTTTACCTTCTTGTAACCATGAAGGTTACAGGATTACCCTCTTGCAGCTTTTATTTTAGCAGTTTACTTACTTGCAACCGTGTACTTAAGCAGTTTACCTTATTGCAATCATGTAGGTTAGCGTTTTACCCTCTTGCAACCGTTAATTAGCAGTTTACCCTCTTGTAATCATGTACGTCACCGGATTACCTACTTCCAACCATTTAGGTTAGCAGTTTTCCTACTTTCAACCATGTACTTAAGCAATTTACCCTATTGCAATCATGCAGTGTAGCCTTTTACCGTTTTGCAACCTTGTATTTAAACTCTTTACATGCTAACAACCACGTAGGTTAGCAGTTACACTCTTGTAAGCTTGTATTAAGCAGTTTAACTTCTTGTTAACATGTAGGTTAACAGTTTACCTACTTCCAACCAAGTAGGTTAGCAGTTTACCTACTTGCAACCATGTAGGTTTATAGTGGTTTACCATCTTGCAGGGATTTTTTTAGCAGTTTTCCAACTTGCAATCATGTTCTTAAGTAGTTAACCTTCTTGTAACCATGTAGGTTACAGGATTACCCTCTTGCAGCTTTTATTTTAGCAGTTTACTTACTTGCAACCGTGTACTTAAGCAGTTTACCTTATTGCAATCATGTAGGTTAGCGTTTTACCCTCTTGCAACCGTGTATTTAGCAGTTCACCCTCTTGTAATCATGTACGTTACCGGTTTACCTACTTCCAACCATGTAGGTTAGCAGTTTACTTACTTGCACCCATTTAGGTTAGTGGTTTGCCATCTTGCAGCCTTGTACCTGGGCATTTTTCCTACTTGCAACAATTTACTTTTAAGTAGTTTACCTACTTCCAACCATGTAGGTTAGAGGTTTACCCTCTTGCAATCATGTAGGTTAGCCAGTTTAACTACTTGCATCTATTTAGTTTAGCTGTTTACCTTCTTGCATGCATGTAGTTTAGCATTTTACCCACTTGCAGCCATGTAGGTTAACGGTATACCTCTTACAGCCTTGTTCGTTTGCAGTTTGCCTACTTGCAACCATATGGCTCAGAAGTTCTGCTTTTTTTGTTTGCAATTGTAGGTTTGCAGTGTGACTTCTTCTATCCATGCACATGTAGGTAAGCTGAGTTTACCCTCTTACAACCATGTATTTAAGCAATTTACCCTCTTGCAACCGTGTATTTAGCAGTTTAGCCTCTTGTAATCATGTACGTTACCGGTTTACCTACTTCCAACCATGTAGGTTAGCAGTTTTCCGACTTGCAACCATGTACTTAAGTAGTTTACCTACTTGTAACCATGTAGGTTAGAGGATTATCCTCTTGCAGTTATTATTTTAGCAGTTAACCTACTTGTAACCATTTACTTGAGCAGTTTACCCTATTGCAATCATGTAGTTTTACCCGTTTACCTACTTGCATCCATATAGTTGAGCAATTTACCTACTTTGCAACCATTTAGGTTAGCAGTTTATCTACTTGCAAACGTGTACTTAAGCAGTTTACCTTATTACAATCACGTAGGTTAGCGTTTTAACCTCTTGCAAATGTGTATTAAGCAGTTTACCCTCTTGCAATTATGTAGGTTACTGGTTTACCTACTACAACCTTGTAGGTAAGCAGTTGACCTGCTTTGAACCACGTATGTTACTAGTTTACCATCGTGCAGGTATTCTGTTAGCAGTGTTCCTACTTTTAACCATGTTCTTAAGCAATTTACCCTATTGCAATCATTCAGTTTAGCCTTTTACCGTACTGCAAGCTTGTATTTTAACTCTTTACATGCTTGTAACCATGTAGGTTAGCAGTTACCCTCTTGTAACCATGTATTTAGCAGTTTAACCTCTTGTTATCATGTACGTTACCGGTTTACCTACTTTCAACCAAGTATGTTAGCAGTTTACCTACTTGCAACCATAAAGGTTAGTGGTTTACCATTTTGCAGGGATTTTTTTTAGCAGTTTTCCGGTTTGCAACCATGTACTTAAGTAGTTTACCTACTTGCAACCATGTAGGTTACAGGTTTACCCTCTTGTAGCTATTATTTTAGCAGTTAACCTACTTGCAACCATGTACTTGAGCAGTTTACCCTATTGCAATCATGTAGGTTAGTGGTTTACCCTCTTGTAACCATGCACTTAAACTGTTTCCCAACTTATAACCATGTAGGTTAGCAGTTTGCCTAGTTGCCTACTCCATTCATGTAGATTAACAGTTTACCCTCTTTCAACCGTGTATTTAGCAGTTTACCCTCTTGTAATCATGTACGTTACCGGTTTACCTACTTCCAACCATGTAGGTTAGCAGTTTACCTTATAACAATCATGTAGGTTAGCGTTTTACCCTCTTGCAACCATGTATTTAGCAGTTTAGCCTCTTGTAATCATGTACGTTACCGGTTTACCTACTTCCAACCATGTAGTTTAGCAGTTTACCTACTAGCACCCATTTAGGTGAGTGGTTTACCATCTTGCAGCCTTGTACCTGGGCATTTTTAATACTTGCAACAATGTACTTTAGTAGTTTACCTACTTGTAACCATGTAGGTAAGAGGTTTACCCTCTTGCAGCTATTATTTTAGCAGTTAACCTACTTGCAACCATGTACTTGAGCAGTTTACCCTATTGCAATCATGTAGGTTACCGGTTTACCTACTTGCATCCATGTAGGTTAGCAGTTTTTCTACTTGCAACCGTGTACTTAAGCAATTTACCCTCTTGCAACCGTTAATTAGCAGTTTACCCTCTTGTAATCATGTACGTCACCGGATTACCTACTTCCAACCATTTAGGTTAGCAGTTTTCCTACTTTCAACCATGTACTTAAGCAATTTACCCTATTGCAATCATGCAGTGTAGCCTTTTACCGTTTTGCAACCTTGTATTTAAACTCTTTACATGCTAACAACCACGTAGGTTAGCAGTTACACTCTTGTAAGCTTGTATTTAGCAGTTTAACTTCTTGTTAACATGTAGGTTAACAGTTTACCTACTTCCAACCAAGTAGGTTAGCAGTTTACCTACTTGCAACCATGTAGGTTTATAGTGGTTTACCATCTTGCAGGGATTTTTTTAGCAGTTTTCCAACTTGCAATCATGTTCTTAAGTAGTTTACCTTCTTGTAACCATGTAGGTTACAGGATTACCCTCTTGCAGCTTTTATTTTAGCCGTTTACTTACTTGCAACCGTGTACTTAAGCAGTTTACCTTATTGCAATCATGTAGGTTAGCGTTTTACCCTCTTGCAACCGTGTATTTAGCAGTTTACCCTCTTGTAATCATGTACGTTACCGGTTTACCTACTTCCAACCATGTAGGTTAGCAGTTTACCTACTTGCACCCATTTAGGTTAGTGGTTTGCCATCTTGCAGCCTTGTACCTGGGCATTTTTCCTACTTGCAACAATTTACTTTTAAGTAGTTTACCTACTTGCAACCATGTAGGTTAGAGGTTTACCCTCTTGCAATCATGTAGGTTAGCCAGTTTAACTACTTGCATCTATTTAGTTTAGCTGTTTACCTTCTTGCATGCATGTAGTTTAGCATTTTACCCACTTGCAGCCATGTAGGTTAACGGTATACCTCTTACAGCCTTGTTCGTTTGCAGTTTGCCTACTTGCAACCATATGGCTCAGAAGTTCTGCTTTTTTTGTTTGCAATTGTAGGTTTGCAGTGTGACTTCTTCTATCCATGCACATGTAGGTAAGCTGAGTTTACCCTCTTACAACCATGTATTTAAGCAATTTACCCTCTTGCAACAGTGTATTTAGCAGTTTAGCCTCTTGTAATCATGTACGTTACCGGTTTACCTACTTCCAACCATGTAGGTTAGCAGTTTACCTACTTGCACCCATGTAGGTTAGAGGTTTACCCTCTTGAAGCTATTATTTTAGCAGTTAACCTACTTGCAACCATGTACTTGAGCAGTTTACCCTATTGCAATCATGTAGGTTACCGGTTTCCCTACTTGCATCCATATAGTTGAGCAATTTAACTACTTGCAACCATGTAGGTTAGCAGTTTATCTACTTGCAACCGTGTACTTAAGCAATTTACCCTCTTGTAACTGTGTTTTTAGCAGTTTACCCTCTTGTAATCATTTACGTTACCGGTTTACCTACTTCCAACCATGTAGGTTAGCAGTTTACCTACTTGCAGCCATTTAGGTTAGTGGTTTACCATCTTGCAGACTTGTACTTTTCCAGTTTGCCAACTTGTAACCATATGGCTCAGAAGTTCTGCTTTTTTTGTTTGCAATTGTAGGTTTGCAGTGTGACTTCTTCTATCCATGCACATTTGGGTAAGCTGAGTTTACCCTCTTACAACCATGTATTTAAGCAATTTACCCTCTTGCAACCGTGTATTTAGCAGTTTAGCCTCTTGTAATCATGTACGTTACCGGTTTACCTACTTCCAACCATGTAGTTTAGCAGTTTACCTACTAGCACCCATTTAGGTGAGTGGTTTACCATCTTGCAGCCTTGTACCTGGCCATTTTTCATACTTGCAACAATGTACTTAAATAGTTTACCTACTTGTAACCATGTAGGTAAGAGGTTTACCCTCTTGCAGCTATTATTTTAGCAGTTAAGATACTTGCAACCATGTACTTGAGCAGTTTACCCTATTGCAATCATGTAGGTTACCGGTTTACCCACTTGCATCCATGTAGGTTAGCAGTTTATCTACTTGCAACCGTGTACTTAAGCAATTTACCCTCTTGCAACCGTGTATTTAGCAGTTTACCCTCTTGTAATCATGTACGTTACCGGTTTACCTACTTCCAACCATGTAGGTTAGCAGTTTACCTACTTGCACCCATTTAGGTTAGTGGTTTACCATCTTGCAGCCTTGTACCTGGCCATTTTTCCTACTTGCAACAATGTACTTGTAAGTAGTTTACCTACTTGCAACCATGAAGGTTAGAGGTTTACCCTCTTGCAGCTATTATTTTAGCAGTTAACCTACTTGCAACCATGTACTTGAGCAGTTTACCCTATTGCAATCATGTAGGTTTCCGGTTTACCTACTTGCATCCATATAGTTGAGCAATTTACCTACTTTGCAACCATGTAGGTAAGCAGTTTACCTGCTTGGAACCATGTAGGTTACTTGTTTACCATCGTGCAGGTATTTTGTTAGCAGTTTTCCTACTTTTAACCATGTACTTAAGCAATTTACCCTATTGCAATCATGCAGTTTAGCCTTTTACGGTTTTGCACGATTGTATTTAAACTCTTTACATGCTTGCAACCATGTAGGTTAGCAGTTACCCTCTTGTAACCATGTATTAAGCAGTTTAACCTCTTGTTATCATGTACGTTACCGGTTTACCTACTTCCAACCATGTAGTTTAGCAGTTTACCTACTAGCACCCATTTAGGTGAGTGGTTTACCATCTTGCAGCCTTGTACCTGGGAATTTTTCCTACTTGCAACCATGTATTTTTAAGTAGTTTACCTACTTGCAACCATGTAGGTTAGCAGTTTATCTACTTGCAACCGTGTACTTAAGCAATTTACCCTCTTGTAACTGTGTTTTTAGCAGTTTACCCTCTTGTAATCATTTACGTTACCGGTTTACCTACTTCCAACCATGTAGGTTAGCAGTTTACCTACTTGCAGCCATTTAGGTTAGTGGTTTACCATCTTGCAGACTTGTACTTTTCCAGTTTGCCAACTTGTAACCATATGGCTCAGAAGTTCTGCTTTTTTTGTTTGCAATTGTAGGTTTGCAGTGTGACTTCTTCTATCCATGCACATTTGGGTAAGCTGAGTTTACCCTCTTACAACCATGTATTTAAGCAATTTACCCTCTTGCAACCGTGTATTTAGCAGTTTAGCCTCTTGTAATCATGTACGTTACCGGTTTACCTACTTCCAACCATGTAGTTTAGCAGTTTACCTACTAGCACCCATTTAGGTGAGTGGTTTACCATCTTGCAGCCTTGTACCTGGCCATTTTTCATACTTGCAACAATGTACTTAAATAGTTTACCTACTTGTAACCATGTAGGTAAGAGGTTTACCCTCTTGCAGCTATTATTTTAGCAGTTAACCTACTTGCAACCATGTACTTGAGCAGTTTACGCTATTGCAATCATGTAGGTTACCGGTTTACCTACTTGCATCCATGTAGGTTAGCAGTTTATCTACTTGCAACCGTGTACTTAAGCAATTTACCCTCTTGCAACCGTGTATTTAGCAGTTTACCCTCTTGTAATCATGTACGTTACCGGTTTACCTACTTCCAACCATGTAGGTTAGCAGTTTACCTACTTGCACCCATTTAGGTTGGTGGTTTACCATCTTGCAGCCTTGTACCTGGCCATTTTTCCTACTTGCAACAATGTACTTGTAAGTAGTTTACCTACTTGCAACCATGAAGGTTAGAGGTTTACCCTCTTGCAGCTATTATTTTAGCAGTTAACCTACTTGCAACCATGTACTTGAGCAGTTTACCCTATTGCAATCATGTAGGTTTCCGGTTTACCTACTTGCATCCATATAGTTGAGCAATTTACCTACTTTGCAACCATGTAGGTAAGCAGTTTACCTGCTTGGAACCATGTAGGTTACTTGTTTACCATCGTGCAGGTATTTTGTTAGCAGTTTTCCTACTTTTAACCATGTACTTAAGCAATTTACCCTATTGCAATCATGCAGTTTAGCCTTTTACGGTTTTGCACGATTGTATTTAAACTCTTTACATGCTTGCAACCATGTAGGTTAGCAGTTACCCTCTTGTAACCATGTATTAAGCAGTTTAACCTCTTGTTATCATGTACGTTACCGGTTTACCTACTTCCAACCATGTAGTTTAGCAGTTTACCTACTAGCACCCATTTAGGTGAGTGGTTTACCATCTTGCAGCCTTGTACCTGGGAATTTTTCCTACTTGCAACCATGTATTTTTAAGTAGTTTACCTACTTGCAACCATGTAGGTTAGAGGTTTACCTACTTGCAACTGTGTACTTAAGCAATTTACCCTCTTGCAACCGTTAATTAGCAGTTTACCCTCTTGTAATCATGTACGTCACCGGATTATCTACTTCCAACCATTTAGGTTAGCAGTTTTCCTACTTTCAACCATGTACTTAAGCAATTTACCCTATTGCAATCATGCAGTGTAGCCTTTTACCGTTTTGCAACCTTGTATTTAAACTCTTTACATGCTAACAACCACGTAGGTTAGCAGTTACACTCTTGTAAGCTTGTATTTAGCAGTTTAACTTCTTGTTAACATGTAGGTTAACAGTTTACCTACTTCCAACCAAGTAGGTTAGCAGTTTACCTACTTGCAACCATGTAGGTTTATAGTGGTTTACCATCTTGCAGGGATTTTTTTTAGCAGTTTTCCAACTTGCAATCATGTTCTGAAGTAGTTTACCTTCTTGTAACCATGTAGGTTACAGGATTACCCTCTTGCAGCTTTTATTTTAGCAGTTTACTTACTTGCAACCGTGTACTTAAGCAGTTTACCTTATTGCAATCATGTAGGTTAGCGTTTTACCCTCTTGCAACCGTGTATTTAGCAGTTTACCCTCTTGTAATCATGTACGTTACCGGTTTACCTACTTCCAACCATGTAGGTTAGCAGTTTACCTACTTGCACCCATTTAGGTTAGTGGTTTGCCATCTTGCAGCCTTGTACCTGGGCATTTTTCCTACTTGCAACAATTTACTTTTAAGTAGTTTACCTACTTGCAACCATGTAGGTTAGAGGTTTACCCTCTTGCAATCATGTAGGTTAGCCAGTTTAACTACTTGCATCTATTTAGTTTAGCTGTTTACCTTCTTGCATGCATGTAGTTTAGCATTTTACCCACTTGCAGCCATGTAGGTTAACGGTATACCTCTTACAGCCTTGTTCGTTTGCAGTTTGCCTACTTGCAACCATATGGCTCAGAAGTTCTGCTTTTTTAGTTTGCAATTGTAGGTTTGCAGTGTGACTTCTTCTATCCATGCACATGTAGGTAAGCTGAGTTTACCCTCTTACAACCACGTATTTAAGCAATTTACCCTCTTGCAACCGTGTATTTAGCAGTTTAGCCTCTTGTAATCATGTACGTTACCGGTTTACCTACTTCCAACCATGTAGATTAGCAGTTTACCTACTTGCACCCATTTAGGTTAGTGGTTTACCATCTTGCAGCCTTGTACCTGGGCATTTTTCATACTTGCAACCATGTACTTGAGCAGTTTACCCTATTGCAATCATGTAGGTTACCAGTTTCCATACTTGCATCCATATAGTTGAGCAATTTACCTACTTGCAACCATGTAAGTTAGCAGTTTATCTACTTGCAACCGTGTACTTAAGCAATTTACCCTCTTGTAACCGTGTATTAAGCAGTTTACCCTCTTGTTATCATGTACGTTACCGGTTTACCTACTTCCAACCATGTAGGTTAGCAGTTTACCTACTTGCACCCATTTAGGTTAGTGGTTTACCATCTTGCAGCCTTGTACCTGGACATTTTTCATACTTGGAACAATGTACTTAAGTAGTTTACGTACTTGTAACCATGTAGGTAAGAGGTTTACCCTCTTGTAGCTATTATTTTAGCAGTTAACCTACTTGCAACCATGTACTTGAGCAGTTTACCCTATTGCAATCATGTAGGTTACCGGTTTACCTACTCGCATCCGAATAGTTGAGCAATTTACCTACTTGCAACCCTGTAAGTTAGCAGTTTATCTACTTGCAACCGTGTACTTAAGCAATTTACCCTCTTGTAACCGTGTATTAAGCAGTTTACCCTCTTGTAATCAAGTACGTTACCGGTTTACCTACTTCCAACCATGTAGGTTAGCAGTTTACCTACTTGCAGCCATTTAGGTTAGTGGTTTACCATCTTGCAGCCTTGTACCTGGCCATTTTTCCTACTTGCAACAATTTTCTTTTAAGTAGTTTACCTACTTGCAACCATGTAGGTTACAGGTTTACCCTCTTGCAGCAATAATTTTAGGAGTTAACCTACTTGCAACCATGTACTTGAGCAGTTTACCCTATTGTAATCATGTAGGTTACCAGTTTACCTACTTGCATCCATATAGTTGAGCAATTTACCTACTTGCAACCATGTAAGTTAGCAGTTTATCTACTTGCAACCGTGTACTTAAGCAATTTACCCTCTTGTAACCGTGTATTAAGCAGTTTACCCTCTTGTAATCATGTACGTTACCGGTTTACCTACTTCCAACCATGTAGGTTAGCAGTTTACCTACTTGCACCCATTTAGGTTAGTGGTTTACCATCTTGCAGCCTTGTACCTGGACATTTTTCATACTTGGAACAATGTACTTAAGTAGTTTACGTACTTGTAACCATGTAGGTAAGAGGTTTACCCTCTTGTAGCTATTATTTTAGCAGTTAACATACTTGCAACCATGTACTTGAGCAGTTTACCCTATTGCAATCATGTAGGTTACCGGTTTACCTACTCGCATCCGAATAGTTGAGCAATTTACCTACTTGCAACCCTGTAAGTTAGCAGTTTATCTACTTGCAACCGTGTACTTAAGGAATTTACCCTCTTGTAACCGTGTATTAAGCAGTTTACCCTCTTGTAATCAAGTACGTTACCGGTTTACCTACTTCCAACCATGTAGGTTAGCAGTTTACCTACTTGCAGCCATTTAGGTTAGTGGTTTACCATCTTGCAGCCTTGTACCTGGCCATTTTTCGTACTTGCAACAATTTTCTTTTAAGTAGTTTACCTACTTGCAACCATGTAGGTTACAGGTTTACCCTCTTGCAGCAATTATTTTAGCAGTTAACCTACTTGCAACCATGTACTTGAGCAGTTTACCCTATTGCAATCATGTAGGTTACCAGTTTACCTACTTGCATCCATATAGTTGAGCAGTTTATCTACTTGCAACCGTGTACTTAAGCAATTTACCCTCTTGTAACCGTGTATTAAACAGTTTACCCTCTTGTAATCATGTACTTTACCGGTTTACCTACTTCCAACAATGTAGGTTAGCAGTTTACCTTTTAACAATCATGTAGGTTAGCGTTTTACCCTCTTGCAACCATGTATTTAGCAGTTTAGCCTCTTGTAATCATGTACGTTACCGGTTTACCTACTTCCAACCATGTAGTTTAGCAGTTTACCTACTAGCACCCATTTAGGTGAGTGGTTTACCATCTTGCAGCCTTGTACCTGGGCATTTTTAATACTTGCAACAATGTACTTTAGTAGTTTACCTACTTGTAACCATGTAGGTAAGAGGTTTACCCTCTTGCAGCTATTATTTTAGCAGTTAACCTACTTGCAACCATGTACTTGAGCAGTTTACCCTATTGCAATCATGTAGGTTACCGGTTTATTTACTTGCATCCATGTAGGTTAGCAGTTTATCTACTTGCAACCGTGTACTTAAGCAATTTACCCTCTTGCAACCGTTAATTAGCAGTTTACCCTCTTGTAATCATGTACGTCACCGGATTACCTACTTCCAACCATTTAGGTTAGCAGTTTTCCTACTTTCAACCATGTACTTAAGCAATTTACCCTATTGCAATCATGCAGCGTAGCCTTTTACCGTTTTGCAACCTTGTATTTAAACTCTTTACATGCTAACAACCACGTAGGTTAGCAGTTACACTCTTGTAAGCTTGTATTTAGCAGTTTAACTTCTTGTTAACATGTAGGTTAACAGTTTACCTACTTCCAACCAAGTAGGTTAGCAGTTTACCTACTTGCAACCATGTAGGTTTATAGTGGTTTACCATCTTGCAGGGATTTTTTTAGCAGTTTTCCAACTTGCAATCATGTTCTTAAGTAGTTTACCTTCTTGTAACCATGTAGGTTACAGGATTACCCTCTTGCAGCTTTTATTTTAGCAGTTTACTTACTTGCAACCGTGTACTTAAGCAGTTTACCTTATTGCAATCATGTAGGTTAGCGTTTTACCCTCTTGCAACCGTGTATTTAGCAGTTCACCCTCTTGTAATCATGTACATTACCGGTTTACCTACTTCCAACCATGTAGGTTAGCAGTTTACTTACTTGCACCCATTTAGGTTAGTGGTTTGCCATCTTGCAGCCTTGTACCTGGGCATTTTTCCTACTTGCAACAATTTACTTTTAAGTAGTTTACCTACTTGCAACCATGAAGGTTAGAGGTTTACCCTCTTGCAGCTATTATTTTAGCAGTTAACCTACTTGCAACCATGTACTTGAGCAGTTTACCCTATTGCAATCATGTAGGTTTCCGGTTTACCTACTTGCATCCATATAGTTGAGCAATTTACCTACTTTGCAACCATGTAGGTAAGCAGTTTACCTGCTTGGAACCATGTAGGTTACTTGTTTACCATCGTGCAGGTATTTTGTTAGCAGTTTTCCTACTTTTAACCATGTCTTAAGCAATTTACCCTATTGCAATCATGCAGTTTAGCCTTTTACGGTTTTGCACGATTGTATTTAAACTCTTTACATGCTTGCAACCATGTAGGTTAGCAGTTACCCTCTTGTAACCATGTATTAAGCAGTTTAACCTCTTGTTATCATGTACGTTACCGGTTTACCTACTTCCAACCATGTAGTTTAGCAGTTTACCTACTAGCACCCATTTAGGTGAGTGGTTTACCATCTTGCAGCCTTGTACCTGGGAATTTTTCCTACTTGCAACCATGTATTTTTAAGTAGTTTACCTACTTGCAACCATGTAGGTTAGAGGTTTACCTACTTGCAACTGTGTACTTAAGCAATTTACCCTCTTGCAACCGTTAATTAGCAGTTTACCCTCTTGTAATCATGTACGTCACCGGATTATCTACTTCCAACCATTTAGGTTAGCAGTTTTCCTACTTTCAACCATGTACTTAAGCAATTTACCCTATTGCAATCATGCAGTGTAGCCTTTTACCGTTTTGCAACCTTGTATTTAAACTCTTTACATGCTAACAACCACGTAGGTTAGCAGTTACACTCTTGTAAGCTTGTATTTAGCAGTTTAACTTCTTGTTAACATGTAGGTTAACAGTTTACCTACTTCCAACCAAGTAGGTTAGCAGTTTACCTACTTGCAACCATGTAGGTTTATAGTGGTTTACCATCTTGCAGGGATTTTTTTTAGCAGTTTTCCAACTTGCAATCATGTTCTGAAGTAGTTTACCTTCTTGTAACCATGTAGGTTACAGGATTACCCTCTTGCAGCTTTTATTTTAGCAGTTTACTTACTTGCAACCGTGTACTTAAGCAGTTTACCTTATTGCAATCATGTAGGTTAGCGTTTTACCCTCTTGCAACCGTGTATTTAGCAGTTTACCCTCTTGTAATCATGTACGTTACCGGTTTACCTACTTCCAACCATGTAGGTTAGCAGTTTACCTACTTGCACCCATTTAGGTTAGTGGTTTGCCATCTTGCAGCCTTGTACCTGGGCATTTTTCCTACTTGCAACAATTTACTTTTAAGTAGTTTACCTACTTGCAACCATGTAGGTTAGAGGTTTACCCTCTTGCAATCATGTAGGTTAGCCAGTTTAACTACTTGCATCTATTTAGTTTAGCTGTTTACCTTCTTGCATGCATGTAGTTTAGCATTTTACCCACTTGCAGCCATGTAGGTTAACGGTATACCTCTTACAGCCTTGTTCGTTTGCAGTTTGCCTACTTGCAACCATATGGCTCAGAAGTTCTGCTTTTTTAGTTTGCAATTGTAGGTTTGCAGTGTGACTTCTTCTATCCATGCACATGTAGGTAAGCTGAGTTTACCCTCTTACAACCATGTATTTAAGCAATTTACCCTCTTGCAACCGTGTATTTAGCAGTTTAGCCTCTAGTAATCATGTACGTTACCGGTTTACCTACTTCCAACCATGTAGATTAGCAGTTTACCTACTTGCACCCATTTAGGTTAGTGGTTTACCATCTTGCAGCCTTGTACCTGGGCATTTTTCATACTTGCAACCATGTACTTGAGCAGTTTACCCTATTGCAATCATGTAGGTTACCAGTTTCCATACTTGCATCCATATAGTTGAGCAATTTACCTACTTGCAACCATGTAAGTTAGCAGTTTATCTACTTGCAACCGTGTACTTAAGCAATTTACCCTCTTGTAACCGTGTATTAAGCAGTTTACCCTCTTGTTATCATGTACGTTACCGGTTTACCTACTTCCAACCATGTAGGTTAGCAGTTTACCTACTTGCACCCATTTAGGTTAGTGGTTTACCATCTTGCAGCCTTGTACCTGGACATTTTTCATACTTGGAACAATGTACTTAAGTAGTTTACGTACTTGTAACCATGTAGGTAAGAGGTTTACCCTCTTGTAGCTATTATTTTAGCAGTTAACCTACTTGCAACCATGTACTTGAGCAGTTTACCCTATTGCAATCATGTAGGTTACCGGTTTACCTACTCGCATCCGAATAGTTGAGCAATTTACCTACTTGCAACCCTGTAAGTTAGCAGTTTATCTACTTGCAACCGTGTACTTAAGCAATTTACCCTCTTGTTACCGTGTATTAAGCAGTTTACCCTCTTGTAATCAAGTACGTTACCGGTTTACCTACTTCCAACCATGTAGGTTAGCAGTTTACCTACTTGCAGCCATTTAGGTTAGTGGTTTACCATCTTGCAGCCTTGTACCTGGCCATTTTTCCTACTTGCAACAATTTTCTTTTAAGTAGTTTACCTACTTGCAACCATGTAGGTTACAGGTTTACCCTCTTGCAGCAATTATTTTAGGAGTTAACCTACTTGCAACCATGTACTTGAGCAGTTTACCCTATTGTAATCATGTAGGTTACCAGTTTACCTACTTGCATCCATATAGTTGAGCAATTTACCTACTTGCAACCATGTAAGTTAGCAGTTTATCTACTTGCAACCGTGTACTTAAGCAATTTACCCTCTTGTAACCGTGTATTAAGCAGTTTACCCTCTTGTAATCATGTACGTTACCGGTTTACCTACTTCCAACCATGTAGGTTAGCAGTTTACCTACTTGCACCCATTTAGGTTAGTGGTTTACCATCTTGCAGCCTTGTACCTGGACATTTTTCATACTTGGAACAATGTACTTAAGTAGTTTACGTACTTGTAACCATGTAGGTAAGAGGTTTACCCTCTTGTAGCTATTATTTTAGCAGTTAACATACTTGCAACCATGTACTTGAGCAGTTTACCCTATTGCAATCATGTAGGTTACTGGTTTACCTACTCGCATCCGAATAGTTGAGCAATTTACCTACTTGCAACCCTGTACTTAAGCAATTTACCCTCTTGTAACCGTGTATTAAACAGTTTACCCTCTTGTAATCATGTACTTTACCGGTTTACCTACTTCCAACAATGTTGGTTAGCAGTTTACCTTATAACAATCATGTAGGTTAGCGTTTTACCCTCTTGCAACCATGTATTTAGCAGTTTAGCCTCTTGTAATCATGTACGTTACCGGTTTACCTACTTCCAACCATGTAGTTTAGCAGTTTACCTACTAGCACCCATTTAGGTGAGTGGTTTACCATCTTGCAGCCTTGTACCTGGGCATTTTTAATACTTGCAACAATGTACTTTAGTAGTTTACCTACTTGTAACCATGTAGGTAAGAGGTTTACCCTCTTGCAGCTATTATTTTAGCAGTTAACCTACTTGCAACCATGTACTTGAGCAGTTTACCCTATTGCAATCATGTAGGTTAGTGGTTTACCCTCTTGTAACCATGCACTTAAACTGTTTCCCAACTTATAACCATGTAGGTTAGCAGTTTGCCTAGTTGCCTTCTCCATTCATGTAGATTGACAGTTTACCCTCTTTCAACCATGTATTTTTCAGTTTACCCTCTTGCAATCATGTAGTTTACCGGTTTCCCTACTTGCATACATGTAGATTAGCCAGTTTAACTACTTGCATCTATTTAGTTTAGCTGTTTACCTTCTTGCGTGCATGTAGTTTAGCATTTTACCCACTTGCAGCCATGTAGGTTAACGGTTTACCCTCATACAGCCATGTACTTTTGCAGTTTGCCTTCTTGCAACCGTATGGCTCAGAAGTTCTGCTTTTTTTGTTTGCAATTGTAGGTTTGCAGTGTGACTTCTTCTATCCATGCACATGTAGGTAAGCTAGGTTTACCCTCTTACAACCACGTATTTAAGCAATTTACCCTCTTGCAACCGTGTATTTAGCAGTGTACCCTCTTGTAATCATGTACGTTACCGGTTTAACCTACTTCCAACCATGTGGGTTAGCAGTTTACCTACTTGCACCCATTGAAGTTAGTGGTTTACCATCTTGCAGCCTTGTACCTGGGAATTTTTTCAACTTGAAACAATTTACTTTTAAGAAGTTTACCTACTTGCAACCATGTAGGTTAGTGGTTTACCCTCTTGTAACCATGCACTTGAACTGTTTTCCAACTGGTAACCATGTAGGTTAGCAGTTTGCCTAGTTGCCTCCTCCATTCATGTAGATTAACAGTTTACCCTCTTTCAACCATGTATTTTTCAGTTTACCCTCTTGCAATCATGTAGTTTACCGGATTCCCTACTTCCATACATATAGTTTAGCAGTTTACCCACATGCAACCATGTAGGTTAGAGGTTTACCCTCTTGCAGCTATTATTTTAGCACTTAACCTACTTGCAACCATGAACTTGAGCAGTTTACCCTCTTGTAATCATGTACGTTACCGGTTTACCTACTTGCATCCATATAGTTGAGCAATTTACCTACTTTGCAACCATTTAGGTTAGCAGTTTATCTACTTGCAACCGTGTACTTAAGCAGTTTACCTTATTACAATCATGAAGGTTAGCGTTTTACAGTCTTGCAACCTTGCAAATAAACTGTTCTGCAACCATGTAGGTTAGCAGTTACCCTTTTGCAAATGTGTATTAAGCAGTTTACCCTCTTGGAATCATGTAGGTTACTGGTTTACCTACTACAACCATGAAGGTAAGCAGTTTACCTGCTTGGAACCATGCAGGTTACTTGTTTACCATCGTGCAGGTATTTTGTTAGCAGTTTTCCTACTTGCAACCATGTACTTGAGCAGTTTACCCTATTGCAATCATGTAGGTTAGTGGTTTCCCCTCTTGTAACCATGCACTTAAACTGTTTCCCAACTTATAACCATGTAGGTTAGCAGTTTGCCTAGTTGCCTACTCCATTCATGTAGATTAACAGTTTACCCTCTTTCAACCGTGTATTTAGCAGTTTACCCTCTTGTAATCATGTACGTTACCGGTTTACCTACTTCCAACCATGTAGGTTAGCAGTTTACCTTATAACAATCATGTAGGTTAGCGTTTTACCCTCTTGCAACCATGTATTTAGCAGTTTAGCCTCTTGTAATCATGTACGTTACCGGTTTACCTACTTCCAACCATGTAGTTTAGCAGTTTACCTACTAGCACCCATTTAGGTGAGTGGTTTACCATCTTGCAGCCTTGTACCTGGGCATTTTTAATACTTGCAACAATGTACTTTAGTAGTTTACCTACTTGTAACCATGTAGGTAAGAGGTTTACCCTCTTGCAGCTATTATTTTAGCAGTTAACCTACTTGCAACCATGTACTTGAGCAGTTTACCCTATTGCAATCATGTAGGTTACCGGTTTACCTACTTGCATCCATGTAGGTTAGCAGTTTATCTACTTGCAACCGTGTACTTAAGCAATTTACCCTCTTGCAACCGTTAATTAGCAGTTTACCCTCTTGTAATCATGTACGTCACCGGATTACCTACTTCCAACCATTTAGGTTAGCAGTTTTCCTACTTTCAACCATGTACTTAAGCAATTTACCCTATTGCAATCATGCAGTGTAGCCTTTTACCGTTTTGCAACCTTGTATTTAAACTCTTTACATGCTAACAACCACGTAGGTTAGCAGTTACACTCTTGTAAGCTTGTATTTAGCAGTTTAACTTCTTGTTAACATGTAGGTTAACAGTTTACCTACTTCCAACCAAGTAGGTTAGCAGTTTACCTACTTGCAACCATGTAGGTTTATAGTGGTTTACCATCTTGCAGGGATTTTTTTAGCAGTTTTCCAACTTGCAATCATGTTCTTAAGTAGTTTACCTTCTTGTAACCATGTAGGTTACAGGATTACCCTCTTGCAGCTTTTATTTTAGCAGTTTACTTACTTGCAACCGTGTACTTAAGCAGTTTACCTTATTGCAATCATGTAGGTTAGCGTTTTACCCTCTTGCAACCGTGTATTTAGCAGTTCACCCTCTTGTAATCATGTACGTTACCGGTTTACCTACTTCCAACCATGTAGGTTAGCAGTTTACTTACTTGCACCCATTTAGGTTAGTGGTTTGCCATCTTGCAGCCTTGTACCTGGGCATTTTTCCTACTTGCAACAATTTACTTTTAAGTAGTTTACCTACTTGCAACCATGTAGGTTAGAGGTTTACCCTCTTGCAATCATGTAGGTTAGCCAGTTTAACTACTTGCATCTATTTAGTTTAGCTGTTTACCTTCTTGCATGCATGTAGTTTAGCATTTTACCCACTTGCAGCCATGTAGGTTAACGGTATACCTCTTACAGCCTTGTTCGTTTGCAGTTTGCCTACTTGCAACCATATGGCTCAGAAGTTCTGCTTTTTTTGTTTGCAATTGTAGGTTTGCAGTGTGACTTCTTCTATCCATGCACATGTAGGTAAGCTGAGTTTACCCTCTTACAACCATGTATTTAAGCAATTTACCCTCTTGCAACCGTGTATTTAGCAGTTTAGCCTCTTGTAATCATGTACGTTACCGGTTTACCTACTTCCAACCATGTAGGTTAGCAGTTTACCTACTTGCACCCATGTAGGTTAGAGGTTTACCCTCTTGAAGCTATTATTTTAGCAGTTAACCTACTTGCAACCATGTACTTGAGCAGTTTACCCTATTGCAATCATGTAGGTTACCGGTTTCCCTACTTGCATCCATATAGTTGAGCAATTTAACTACTTGCAACCATGTAGGTTAGCAGTTTATCTACTTGCAACCGTGTACTTAAGCAATTTACCCTCTTGTAACTGTGTTTTTAGCAGTTTACCCTCTTGTAATCATTTACGTTACCGGTTTACCTACTTCCAACCATGTAGGTTAGCAGTTTACCTACTTGCAGCCATTTAGGTTAGTGGTTTACCATCTTGCAGACTTGTACTTTTCCAGTTTGCCAACTTGTAACCATATGGCTCAGAAGTTCTGCTTTTTTTGTTTGCAATTGTAGGTTTGCAGTGTGACTTCTTCTATCCATGCACATTTGGGTAAGCTGAGTTTACCCTCTTACAACCATGTATTTAAGCAATTTACCCTCTTGCAACCGTGTATTTAGCAGTTTAGCCTCTTGTAATCATGTACGTTACCGGTTTACCTACTTCCAACCATGTAGTTTAGCAGTTTACCTACTAGCACCCATTTAGGTGAGTGGTTTACCATCTTGCAGCCTTGTACCTGGCCATTTTTCATACTTGCAACAATGTACTTAAATAGTTTACCTGCTTGTAACCATGTAGGTAAGAGGTTTACCCTCTTGCAGCTATTATTTTAGCAGTTAACCTACTTGCAACCATGTACTTGAGCAGTTTACCCTATTGCAATCATGTAGGTTACCGGTTTACCTACTTGCATCCATGTAGGTTAGCAGTTTATCTACTTGCAACCGTGTACTTAAGCAATTTACCCTCTTGCAACCGTGTATTTAGCAGTTTACCCTCTTGTAATCATGTACGTTACCGGTTTACCTACTTCCAACCATGTAGGTTAGCAGTTTACCTACTTGCACCCATTTAGGTTATTGGTTTACCATCTTGCAGCCTTGTACTTGGCCATTTTTCCTACTTGCAACAATGTACTTGTAAGTAGTTTACCTACTTGCAACCATGAAGGTTAGAGGTTTACCCTCTTGCAGCTATTATTTTAGCAGTTAACCTACTTGCAACCATGTACTTGAGCAGTTTACCCTATTGCAATCATGTAGGTTTCCGGTTTACCTACTTGCATCCATATAGTTGAGCAATTTACCTACTTTGCAACCATGTAGGTAAGCAGTTTACCTGCTTGGAACCATGTAGGTTACTTGTTTACCATCGTGCAGGTATTTTGTTAGCAGTTTTCCTACTTTTAACCATGTACTTAAGCAATTTACCCTATTGCAATCATGCAGTTTAGCCTTTTACGGTTTTGCACGATTGTATTTAAACTCTTTACATGCTTGCAACCATGTAGGTTAGCAGTTACCCTCTTGTAACCATGTATTAAGCAGTTTAACCTCTTGTTATCATGTACGTTACCGGTTTACCTACTTCCAACCATGTAGTTTAGCAGTTTACCTACTAGCACCCATTTAGGTGAGTGGTTTACCATCTTGCAGCCTTGTACCTGGGAATTTTTCCTACTTGCAACCATGTATTTTTAAGTAGTTTACCTACTTGCAACCATGTAGGTTAGAGGTTTACCTACTTGCAACTGTGTACTTAAGCAATTTACCCTCTTGCAACCGTTAATTAGCAGTTTACCCTCTTGTAATCATGTACGTCACCGGATTATCTACTTCCAACCATTTAGGTTAGCAGTTTTCCTACTTTCAACCATGTACTTAAGCAATTTACCCTATTGCAATCATGCAGTGTAGCCTTTTACCGTTTTGCAACCTTGTATTTAAACTCTTTACATGCTAACAACCACGTAGGTTAGCAGTTACACTCTTGTAAGCTTGTATTTAGCAGTTTAACTTCTTGTTAACATGTAGGTTAACAGTTTACCTACTTCCAACCAAGTAGGTTAGCAGTTTACCTACTTGCAACCATGTAGGTTTATAGTGGTTTACCATCTTGCAGGGATTTTTTTTAGCAGTTTTCCAACTTGCAATCATGTTCTGAAGTAGTTTACCTTCTTGTAACCATGTAGGTTACAGGATTACCCTCTTGCAGCTTTTATTTTAGCAGTTTACTTACTTGCAACCGTGTACTTAAGCAGTTTACCTTATTGCAATCATGTAGGTTAGCGTTTTACCCTCTTGCAACCGTGTATTTAGCAGTTTACCCTCTTGTAATCATGTACGTTACCGGTTTACCTACTTCCAACCATGTAGGTTAGCAGTTTACCTACTTGCACCCATTTAGGTTAGTGGTTTGCCATCTTGCAGCCTTGTACCTGGGCATTTTTCCTACTTGCAACAATTTACTTTTAAGTAGTTTACCTACTTGCAACCATGTAGGTTAGAGGTTTACCCTCTTGCAATCATGTAGGTTAGCCAGTTTAACTACTTGCATCTATTTAGTTTAGCTGTTTACCTTCTTGCATGCATGTAGTTTAGCATTTTACCCACTTGCAGCCATGTAGGTTAACGGTATACCTCTTACAGCCTTGTTCGTTTGCAGTTTGCCTACTTGCAACCATATGGCTCAGAAGTTCTGCTTTTTTAGTTTGCAATTGTAGGTTTGCAGTGTGACTTCTTCTATCCATGCACATGTAGGTAAGCTGAGTTTACCCTCTTACAACCACGTATTTAAGCAATTTACCCTCTTGCAACCGTGTATTTAGCAGTTTAGCCTCTTGTAATCATGTACGTTACCGGTTTACCTACTTCCAACCATGTAGATTAGCAGTTTACCTACTTGCACCCATTTAGGTTAGTGGTTTACCATCTTGCAGCCTTGTACCTGGGCATTTTTCATACTTGCAACCATGTACTTGAGCAGTTTACCCTATTGCAATCATGTAGGTTACCAGTTTCCATACTTGCATCCATATAGTTGAGCAATTTACCTACTTGCAACCATGTAAGTTAGCAGTTTATCTACTTGCAACCGTGTACTTAAGCAATTTACCCTCTTGTAACCGTGTATTAAGCAGTTAACCCTCTTGTTATCATGTACGTTACCGGTTTACCTACTTCCAACCATGTAGGTTAGCAGTTTACCTACTTGCACCCATTTAGGTTAGTGGTTTACCATCTTGCAGCCTTGTACCTGGACATTTTTCATACTTGGAACAATGTACTTAAGTAGTTTACGTACTTGTAACCATGTAGGTAAGAGGTTTACCCTCTTGTAGCTATTATTTTAGCAGTTAACCTACTTGCAACCATGTACTTGAGCAGTTTACCCTATTGCAATCATGTAGGTTACCGGTTTACCTACTCGCATCCGAATAGTTGAGCAATTTACCTACTTGCAACCCTGTAAGTTAGCAGTTTATCTACTTGCAACCGTGTACTTAAGCAATTTACCCTCTTGTAACCGTGTATTAAGCAGTTTACCCTCTTGTAATCAAGTACGTTACCGGTTTACCTACTTCCAACCATGTAGGTTAGCAGTTTACCTACTTGCAGCCATTTAGGTTAGTGGTTTACCATCTTGCAGCCTTGTACCTGGCCATTTTTCCTACTTGCAACAATTTTCTTTTAAGTAGTTTACCTACTTGCAACCATGTAGGTTACAGGTTTACCCTCTTGCAGCAATTATTTTAGGAGTTAACCTACTTGCAACCATGTACTTGAGCAGTTTACCCTATTGTAATCATGTAGGTTACCAGTTTACCTACTTGCATCCATATAGTTGAGCAATTTACCTACTTGCAACCATGTAAGTTAGCAGTTTATCTACTTGCAACCGTGTACTTAAGCAATTTACCCTCTTGTAACCGTGTATTAAGCAGTTTACCCTCTTGTAATCATGTACGTTACCGGTTTACCTACTTCCAACCATGTAGGTTAGCAGTTTACCTACTTGCACCCATTTAGGTTAGTGGTTTACCATCTTGCAGCCTTGTACCTGGACATTTTTCATACTTGGAACAATGTACTTAAGTAGTTTACGTACTTGTAACCATGTAGGTAAGAGGTTTACCCTCTTGTAGCTATTATTTTAGCAGTTAACCTACTTGCAACCATGTACTTGAGCAGTTTACCCTATTGCAATCATGTAGGTTACCGGTTTACCTACTCGCATCCGAATAGTTGAGCAATTTACCTACTTGCAACCCTGTAAGTTAGCAGTTTATCTACTTGCAACCGTGTACTTAAGGAATTTACCCTCTTGTAACCGTGTATTAAGCAGTTTACCCTCTTGTAATCAAGTACGTTACCGGTTTACCTACTTTCAACCAAGTATGTTAGCAGTTTACCTACTTGCAACCATAAAGGTTAGTGGTTTACCATTTTGCAGGGATTTTTTTTAGCAGTTTTCCGGTTTGCAACCATGTACTTAAGTAGTTTACCTACTTGCAACCATGTAGGTTACAGGTTTACCCTCTTGTAGCTATTATTTTAGCAGTTAACCTACTTGCAACCATGTACTTGAGCAGTTTACCCTATTGCAATCATGTAGGTTAGTGGTTTACCCTCTTGTAACCATGCACTTAAACTGTTTCCCAACTTATAACCATGTAGGTTAGCAGTTTGCCTAGTTGCCTACTCCATTCATGTAGATTAACAGTTTACCCTCTTTCAACCGTGTATTTAGCAGTTTACCCTCTTGTAATCATGTACGTTACCGGTTTACCTACTTCCAACCATGTAGGTTAGCAGTTTACCTTATAACAATCATGTAGGTTAGCGTTTTACCCTCTTGCAACCATGTATTTAGCAGTTTAGCCTCTTGTAATCATGTACGTTACCGGTTTACCTACTTCCAACCATGTAGTTTAGCAGTTTACCTACTAGCACCCATTTAGGTGAGTGGTTTACCATCTTGCAGCCTTGTACCTGGGCATTTTTAATACTTGCAACAATGTACTTTAGTAGTTTACCTACTTGTAACCATGTAGGTAAGAGGTTTACCCTCTTGCAGCTATTATTTTAGCAGTTAACCTACTTGCAACCATGTACTTGAGCAGTTTACCCTATTGCAATCATGTAGGTTACCGGTTTACCTACTTGCATCCATGTAGGTTAGCAGTTTATCTACTTGCAACCGTGTACTTAAGCAATTTACCCTCTTGCAACCGTTAATTAGCAGTTTACCCTCTTGTAATCATGTACGTCACCGGATTACCTACTTCCAACCATTTAGGTTAGCAGTTTTCCTACTTTCAACCATGTACTTAAGCAATTTACCCTATTGCAATCATGCAGTGTAGCCTTTTACCGTTTTGCAACCTTGTATTTAAACTCTTTACATGCTAACAACCACGTAGGTAAGCAGTTACACTCTTGTAAGCTTGTATTTAGCAGTTTAACTTCTTGTTAACATGTAGGTTAACAGTTTACCTACTTCCAACCAAGTAGGTTAGCAGTTTACCTACTTGCAACCATGTAGGTTTATAGTGGTTTACCATCTTGCAGGGATTTTTTTAGCAGTTTTCCAACTTGCAATCATGTTCTTAAGTAGTTTACCTTCTTGTAACCATGTAGGTTACAGGATTACCCTCTTGCAGCTTTTATTTTAGCAGTTTACTTACTTGCAACCGTGTACTTAAGCAGTTTACCTTATTGCAATCATGTAGGTTAGCGTTTTACCCTCTTGCAACCGTGTATTTAGCAGTTTACCCTCTTGTAATCATGTACGTTACCGGTTTACCTACTTCCAACCATGTAGGTTAGCAGTTTACCTACTTGCACCCATTTAGGTTAGTGGTTTGCCATCTTGCAGCCTTGTACCTGGGCATTTTTCCTACTTGCAACAATTTACTTTTAAGTAGTTTACCTACTTGCAACCATGTAGGTTAGAGGTTTACCCTCTTGCAATCATGTAGGTTAGCCAGTTTAACTACTTGCATCTATTTAGTTTAGCTGTTTACCTTCTTGCATGCATGTAGTTTAGCATTTTACCCACTTGCAGCCATGTAGGTTAACGGTATACCTCTTACAGCCTTGTTCGTTTGCAGTTTGCCTACTTGCAACCATATGGCTCAGAAGTTCTGCTTTTTTTGTTTGCAATTGTAGGTTTGCAGTGTGACTTCTTCTATCCATGCACATGTAGGTAAGCTGAGTTTACCCTCTTACAACCATGTATTTAAGCAATTTACCCTCTTGCAACCGTGTTTTTAGCAGTTTAGCCTCTTGTTATCATGTACGTTACCGGTTTACCTACTTCCAACCATGTAGGTTAGCAGTTTACCTACTTGCACCCATTTAGGTTAGTGGTTTACCATCTTGCAGCCTTGTACCTGGACATTTTTCATACTTGGAACAATGTACTTAAGTAGTTTACGTACTTGTAACCATGTAGGTAAGAGGTTTACCCTCTTGTAGCTATTATTTTAGCAGTTAACCTACTTGCAACCATGTACTTGAGCAGTTTACCCTATTGCAATCATGTAGGTTACCGGTTTACCTACTCGCATCCGAATAGTTGAGCAATTTACCTACTTGCAACCCTGTAAGTTAGCAGTTTATCTACTTGCAACCGTGTACTTAAGCAATTTACCCTCTTGTAACCGTGTATTAAGCAGTTTACCCTCTTGTAATCAAGTACGTTACCGGTTTACCTACTTCCAACCATGTAGGTTAGCAGTTTACCTACTTGCAGCCATTTAGGTTAGTGGTTTACCATCTTGCAGCCTTGTACCTGGCCATTTTTCCTACTTGCAACAATTTTCTTTTAAGTAGTTTACCTACTTGCAACCATGTAGGTTACAGGTTTACCCTCTTGCAGCAATTATTTTAGGAGTTAACCTACTTGCAACCATGTACTTGAGCAGTTTACCCTATTGTAATCATGTAGGTTACCAGTTTACCTACTTGCATCCATATAGTTGAGCAATTTACCTACTTGCAACCATGTAAGTTAGCAGTTTATCTACTTGCAACCGTGTACTTAAGCAATTTACCCTCTTGTAACCGTGTATTAAGCAGTTTACCCTCTTGTAATCATGTACGTTACCGGTTTACCTACTTCCAACCATGTAGGTTAGCAGTTTACCTACTTGCACCCATTTAGGTTAGTGGTTTACCATCTTGCAGCCTTGTACCTGGACATTTTTCATACTTGGAACAATGTACTTAAGTAGTTTACGTACTTGTAACCATGTAGGTAAGAGGTTTACCCTCTTGTAGCTATTATTTTAGCAGTTAACCTACTTGCAACCATGTACTTGAGCAGTTTACCCTATTGCAATCATGTAGGTTACCGGTTTACCTACTCGCATCCGAATAGTTGAGCAATTTACCTACTTGCAACCCTGTAAGTTAGCAGTTTATCTACTTGCAACCGTGTACTTAAGGAATTTACCCTCTTGTAACCGTGTATTAAGCAGTTTACCCTCTTGTAATCAAGTACGTTACCGGTTTACCTACTTCCAACCATGTAGGTTAGCAGTTTACCTACTTGCAGCCATTTAGGTTAGTGGTTTACCATCTTGCAGCCTTGTACCTGGCCATTTTTCGTACTTGCAACAATTTTCTTTTAAGTAGTTTACCTACTTGCAACCATGTAGGTTACAGGTTTACCCTCTTGCAGCAATTATTTTAGGAGTTAACCTACTTGCAACCATGTACTTGAGCAGTTTACCCTATTGCAATCATGTAGGTTACCAGTTTACCTACTTGCATCCATATAGTTGAGCAGTTTATCTACTTGCAACCGTGTACTTAAGCAATTTACCCTCTTGTAACCGTGTATTAAACAGTTTACCCTCTTGTAATCATGTACTTTACCGGTTTACCTACTTCCAACAATGTAGGTTAGCAGTTTACCTTATAACAATCATGTAGGTTAGCGTTTTACCCTCTTGCAACCATGTATTTAGCAGTTTAGCCTCTTGTAATCATGTACGTTACCGGTTTACCTACTTCCAACCATGTAGTTTAGCAGTTTACCTACTAGCACCCATTTAGGTGAGTGGTTTACCATCTTGCAGCCTTGTACCTGGGCATTTTTAATACTTGCAACAATGTACTTTAGTAGTTTACCTACTTGTAACCATGTAGGTAAGAGGTTTACCCTCTTGCAGCTATTATTTTAGCAGTTAACCTACTTGCAACCATGTACTTGAGCAGTTTACCCTATTGCAATCATGTAGGTTACCGGTTTACCTACTTGCATCCATGTAGGTTAGCAGTTTATCTACTTGCAACCGTGTACTTAAGCAATTTACCCTCTTGCAACCGTTAATTAGCAGTTTACCCTCTTGTAATCATGTACGTCACCGGATTACCTACTTCCAACCATTTAGGTTAGCAGTTTTCCTACTTTCAACCATGTACTTAAGCAATTTACCCTATTGCAATCATGCAGTGTAGCCTTTTACCGTTTTGCAACCTTGTATTTAAACTCTTTACATGCTAACAACCACGTAGGTTAGCAGTTACACTCTTGTAAGCTTGTATTTAGCAGTTTAACTTCTTGTTAACATGTAGGTTAACAGTTTACCTACTTCCAACCAAGTAGGTTAGCAGTTTACCTACTTGCAACCATGTAGGTTTATAGTGGTTTACCATCTTGCAGGGATTTTTTTAGCAGTTTTCCAACTTGCAATCATGTTCTTAAGTAGTTTACCTTCTTGTAACCATGTAGGTTACAGGATTACCCTCTTGCAGCTTTTATTTTAGCAGTTTACTTACTTGCAACCGTGTACTTAAGCAGTTTACCTTATTGCAATCATGTAGGTTAGCGTTTTACCCTCTTGCAACCGTGTATTTAGCAGTTCACCCTCTTGTAATCATGTACGTTACCGGTTTACCTACTTCCAACCATGTAGGTTAGCAGTTTACTTACTTGCACCCATTTAGGTTAGTGGTTTGCCATCTTGCAGCCTTGTACCTGGGCATTTTTCCTACTTGCAACAATTTACTTTTAAGTAGTTTACCTACTTGCAACCATGTAGGTTAGAGGTTTACCCTCTTGCAATCATGTAGGTTAGCCAGTTTAACTACTTGCATATATTTAGTTTAGCTGTTTACCTTCTTGCATGCATGTAGTTTAGCATTTTACCCACTTGCAGCCATGTAGGTTAACGGTATACCTCTTACAGCCTTGTTCGTTTGCAGTTTGCCTACTTGCAACCATATGGCTCAGAAGTTCTGCTTTTTTTGTTTGCAATTGTAGGTTTGCAGTGTGACTTCTTCTATCCATGCACATGTAGGTAAGCTGAGTTTACCCTCTTACAACCATGTATTTAAGCAATTTACCCTCTTGCAACCGTGTATTTAGCAGTTTAGCCTCTTGTAATCATGTACGTTACCGGTTTACCTACTTCCAACCATGTAGGTTAGCAGTTTTCCGACTTGCAACCATGTACTTAAGTAGTTTACCTACTTGTAACCATGTAGGTTAGAGGATTATCCTCTTGCAGTTATTATTTTAGCAGTTAACCTACTTGTAACCATGTACTTGAGCAGTTTACCCTATTGCAATCATGTAGTTTTACCCGTTTACCTACTTGCATCCATATAGTTGAGCAATTTACCTACTTTGCAACCATTTAGGTTAGCAGTTTATCTACTTGCAAACGTGTACTTAAGCAGTTTACCTTATTACAATCATGTAGGTTAGCGTTTTAACCTCTTGCAAATGTGTATTAAGCAGTTTACCCTCTTGCAATTATGTAGGTTACTGGTTTACCTACTACAACCTTGTAGGTAAGCAGTTTACCTGCTTTGAACCACGTATGTTACTAGTTAACCATCGTGCAGGTATTTTGTTAGCAGTGTTCCTACTTTTAACCATGTTCTTAAGCAATTTACCCTATTGCAATCATTCAGTTTAGCCTTTTACCGTACTGCAAGCTTGTATTTTAACTCTTTACATGCTTGTAACCATGTAGGTTAGCAGTTACCCTCTTGTAACCATGTATTTAGCAGTTTAACCTCTTGTTATCATGTACGTTACCGGTTTACCTACTTTCAACCAAGTATGTTAGCAGTTTACCTACTTGCAACCATAAAGGTTAGTGGTTTACCATTTTGCAGGGATTTTTTTTAGCAGTTTTCCGGTTTGCAACCATGTACTTAAGTAGTTTACCTACTTGCAACCATGTAGGTTACAGGTTTACCCTCTTGTAGCTATTATTTTAGCAGTTAACCTACTTGCAACCATGTACTTGAGCAGTTTACCCTATTGCAATCATGTAGGTTAGTGGTTTACCCTCTTGTAACCATGCACTTAAACTGTTTCCCAACTTATAACCATGTAGGTTAGCAGTTTGCCTAGTTGCCTACTCCATTCATGTAGATTAACAGTTTACCCTCTTTCAACCGTGTATTTAGCAGTTTACCCTCTTGTAATCATGTACGTTACCGGTTTACCTACTTCCAACCATGTAGGTTAGCAGTTTACCTTATAACAATCATGTAGGTTAGCGTTTTACCCTCTTGCAACCATGTATTTAGCAGTTTAGCCTCTTGTAATCATGTACGTTACCGGTTTACCTACTTCCAACCATGTAGTTTAGCAGTTTACCTACTAGCACCCATTTAGGTGAGTGGTTTACCATCTTGCAGCCTTGTACCTGGGCATTTTTAATACTTGCAACAATGTACTTTAGTAGTTTACCTACTTGTAACCATGTAGGTAAGAGGTTTACCCTCTTGCAGCTATTATTTTAGCAGTTAACCTACTTGCAACCATGTACTTGAGCAGTTTACCCTATTGCAATCATGTAGGTTACCGGTTTACCTACTTGCATCCATGTAGGTTAGCAGTTTATCTACTTGCAACCGTGTACTTAAGCAATTTACCCTCTTGCAACCGTTAATTAGCAGTTTACCCTCTTGTAATCATGTACGTCACCGGATTACCTACTTCCAACCATTTAGGTTAGCAGTTTTCCTACTTTCAACCATGTACTTAAGCAATTTACCCTATTGCAATCATGCAGTGTAGCCTTTTACCGTTTTGCAACCTTGTATTTAAACTCTTTACATGCTAACAACCACGTAGGTAAGCAGTTACACTCTTGTAAGCTTGTATTTAGCAGTTTAACTTCTTGTTAACATGTAGGTTAACAGTTTACCTACTTCCAACCAAGTAGGTTAGCAGTTTACCTACTTGCAACCATGTAGGTTTATAGTGGTTTACCATCTTGCAGGGATTTTTTTAGCAGTTTTCCAACTTGCAATCATGTTCTTAAGTAGTTTACCTTCTTGTAACCATGTAGGTTACAGGATTACCCTCTTGCAGCTTTTATTTTAGCAGTTTACTTACTTGCAACCGTGTACTTAAGCAGTTTACCTTATTGCAATCATGTAGGTTAGCGTTTTACCCTCTTGCAACCGTGTATTTAGCAGTTTACCCTCTTGTAATCATGTACGTTACCGGTTTACCTACTTCCAACCATGTAGGTTAGCAGTTTACCTACTTGCACCCATTTAGGTTAGTGGTTTGCCATCTTGCAGCCTTGTACCTGGGCATTTTTCCTACTTGCAACAATTTACTTTTAAGTAGTTTACCTACTTGCAACCATGTAGGTTAGAGGTTTACCCTCTTGCAATCATGTAGGTTAGCCAGTTTAACTACTTGCATCTATTTAGTTTAGCTGTTTACCTTCTTGCATGCATGTAGTTTAGCATTTTACCCACTTGCAGCCATGTAGGTTAACGGTATACCTCTTACAGCCTTGTTCGTTTGCAGTTTGCCTACTTGCAACCATATGGCTCAGAAGTTCTGCTTTTTTTGTTTGCAATTGTAGGTTTGCAGTGTGACTTCTTCTATCCATGCACATGTAGGTAAGCTGAGTTTACCCTCTTACAACCATGTATTTAAGCAATTTACCCTCTTGCAACCGTGTTTTTAGCAGTTTAGCCTCTTGTAATCATGTACGTTACCGGTTTACCTACTTCCAACCATGTAGGTTAGCAGTTTACCTACTTGCACCCATGTAGGTTAGAGGTTTACCCTCTTGAAGCTATTATTTTAGCAGTTAACCTACTTGCAACCATGTACTTGAGCAGTTTACCCTATTGCAATCATGTAGGTTACCGGTTTCCCTACTTGCATCCATATAGTTGAGCAATTTAACTACTTGCAACCATGTAGGTTAGCAGTTTATCTACTTGCAACCGTGTACTTAAGCAATTTACCCTCTTGTAACTGTGTTTTTAGCAGTTTACCCTCTTGTAATCATTTACGTTACCGGTTTACCTACTTCCAACCATGTAGGTTAGCAGTTTACCTACTTGCAGCCATTTAGGTTAGTGGTTTACCATCTTGCAGACTTGTACTTTTCCAGTTTGCCAACTTGTAACCATATGGCTCAGAAGTTCTGCTTTTTTTGTTTGCAATTGTAGGTTTGCAGTGTGACTTCTTCTATCCATGCACATTTGGGTAAGCTGAGTTTACCCTCTTACAACCATGTATTTAAGCAATTTACCCTCTTGCAACCGTGTATTTAGCAGTTTAGGCTCTTGTAATCATGTACGTTACCGGTTTACCTACTTCCAACCATGTAGTTTAGCAGTTTACCTACTAGCACCCATTTAGGTGAGTGGTTTACCATCTTGCAGCCTTGTACCTGGCCATTTTTCATACTTGCAACAATGTACTTAAATAGTTTACCTACTTGTAACCATGTAGGTAAGAGGTTTACCCTCTTGCAGCTATTATTTTAGCAGTTAACCTACTTGCAACCATGTACTTGAGCAGTTTACCCTATTGCAATCATGTAGGTTACCGGTTTACCTACTTGCATCCATGTAGGTTAGCAGTTTATCTACTTGCAACCGTGTACTTAAGCAATTTACCCTCTTGCAACCGTGTATTTAGCAGTTTACCCTCTTGTAATCATGTACGTTACCGGTTTACCTACTTCCAACCATGTAGGGTAGCAGTTTACCTACTTGCAGCCATTTAGGTTAGTGGTTTACCATCTTGCAGCCTTGTACCTGGCCATTTTTCCTACTTGCAACAATGTACTTGTAAGTAGTTTACCTACTTGCAACCATGAAGGTTAGAGGTTTACCCTCTTGCAGCTATTATTTTAGCAGTTAACCTACTTGCAACCATGTACTTGAGCAGTTTACCCTATTGCAATCATGTAGGTTTCCGGTTTACCTACTTGCATCCATATAGTTGAGCAATTTACCTACTTTGCAACCATGTAGGTAAGCAGTTTACCTGCTTGGAACCATGTAGGTTACTTGTTTACCATCGTGCAGGTATTTTGTTAGCAGTTTTCCTACTTTTAACCATGTACTTAAGCAATTTACCCTATTGCAATCATGCAGTTTAGCCTTTTACGGTTTTGCACGATTGTATTTAAACTCTTTACATGCTTGCAACCATGTAGGTTAGCAGTTACCCTCTTGTAACCATGTATTAAGCAGTTTAACCTCTTGTTATCATGTACGTTACCGGTTTACCTACTTCCAACCATGTAGTTTAGCAGTTTACCTACTAGCAACCATTTAGGTGAGTGGTTTACCATCTTGCAGCCTTGTACCTGGGAATTTTTCCTACTTGCAACCATGTATTTTTAAGTAGTTTACCTACTTGCAACCATGTAGGTTAGAGGTTTACCTACTTTCAACCATGTACTTAAGCAATTTACCCTATTGCAATCATGCAGTGTAGCCTTTTACCGTTTTGCAACCTTGTATTTAAACTCTTTACATGCTAACAACCACGTAGGTTAGCAGTTACACTCTTGTAAGCTTGTATTTAGCAGTTTAACTTCTTGTTAACATGTAGGTTAACAGTTGACCTACTTCCAACCAAGTAGGTTAGCAGTTTACCTACTTGCAACCATGTAGGTTTATAGTGGTTTACCATCTTGCAGGGATTTTTTTTAGCAGTTTTCCAACTTGCAATCATGTTCTGAAGTAGTTTACCTTCTTGTAACCATGTAGGTTACAGGATTACCCTCTTGCAGCTTTTATTTTAGCAGTTTACTTACTTGCAACCGTGTACTTAAGCAGTTTACCTTATTGCAATCATGTAGGTTAGCGTTTTACCCTCTTGCAACCGTGTATTTAGCAGTTCACCCTCTTGTAATCATGTACGTTACCGGTTTACCTACTTCCAACCATGTAGGTTAGCAGTTTACCTACTTGCACCCATTTGCAACCATGTAGGTTAGAGGTTTACCCTCTTGCAGCTATTATTTTAGCACTTAACCTACTTGCAACCATGAACTTGAGCAGTTTACCCTCTTGTAATCATGTACGTTACCGGTTTACCTACTTGCATCCATATAGTTGAGCAATTTACCTACTTTGCAACCATGTAGGTTAGCAGTTTATCTACTTGCAACCGTGTACTTAGGCAGTTTACCTTATTACAACCATGAAGGTTAGCGTTTTACAGTCTTGCAACCTTGCAAATAAACTGTTCTGCAACCATGTAGGTTAGCAGTTACCCTTTTGCAAATGTGTATTAAGCAGTTTACCCTCTTGCAATCATGTAGGTTACTGGTTTACCTACTACAACCATGAAGGTAAGCAGTTTACCTGCTTGGAACCATGCAGGTTACTTGTTTACCATCGTGCAGGTATTTTGTTAGCAGTGTTCCTACTTTCAACCATGTACTTAAGCAATTTACCCTATTGCAATCATGCAGTGTAGCCTTTTACCGTTTTGCAACCTTGTATTTAAACTCTTTACATGCTAACAACCACGTAGGTTAGCAGTTACACTCTTGTAAGCTTGTATTTAGCAGTTTAACTTCTTGTTAACATGTAGGTTAACAGTTTACCTACTTCCAACCAAGTAGGTTAGCAGTTTACCTACTTGCAACCATGTAGGTTTATAGTGGTTTACCATCTTGCAGGGATTTTTTTTAGCAGTTTTCCAACTTGCAATCATGTTCTGAAGTAGTTTACCTTCTTGTAACCATGTAGGTTACAGGATTACCCTCTTGCAGCTTTTATTTTAGCAGTTTACTTACTTGCAACCGTGTACTTAAGCAGTTTACCTTATTGCAATCATGTAGGTTAGCGTTTTACCCTCTTGCAACCGTGTATTTAGCAGTTTACCCTCTTGTAATCATGTACGTTACCGGTTTACCTACTTCCAACCATGTAGGTTAGCAGTTTACCTACTTGCACCCATTTGCAACCATGTAGGTTAGAGGTTTACCCTCTTGCAGCTATTATTTTAGCACTTAACCTACTTGCAACCATGAACTTGAGCAGTTTACCCTCTTGTAATCATGTACGTTACCGGTTTACCTACTTGCATCCATATAGTTGAGCAATTTACCTACTTTGCAACCATGTAGGTTAGAAGTTTATCTACTTGCAACCGTGTACTTAGGCAGTTTACCTTATTACAACCATGAAGGTTAGCGTTTTACAGTCTTGCAACCTTGCAAATAAACTGTTCTGCAACCATGTAGGTTAGCAGTTACCCTTTTGCAAATGTGTATTAAGCAGTTTACCCTCTTGCAATCATGTAGGTTACTGGTTTACCTACTACAACCATGAAGGTAAGCAGTTTACCTGCTTGGAACCATGCAGGTTACTTGTTTACCATCGTGCAGGTATTTTGTTAGCAGTTTTCCTACTTTCAACCATGTACTTAAGCAATTTACCCTATTGCAATCATGCAGTTTAGCCTTTTACCGTTTTGCAAACTTATATTTAAACTCTTTACATGCTTGTAACCATGTAGGTTAGCAGTTACCCTCTTGTAACCATGTATTTAGCAGTTTTACCTCTTGTTATCATGTACGTTACCGGTTAACCTACTTCCAACCAAGTAGGTTAGCAGTTTACCTACTTCAACCATATAGGTTAGTGGTTTACCATTTTGCACGGATTTATTTAGCAGTTTTCCGACTTGCAACCATGTACTTAAGTAGGTTACCGACTTGCAACCATGTAGGTTACAGGTTTACCCTCTTGCAGCTATTATTTTAGCAGTTAACCTACTTGCAACCATGTACTTGAGCAGTTTACCTTATTGCAATCATGTAGGTTAGTGGTTTACCCTCTTGTAACCATGCACTTAAACTGTTTCCCAACTTATAACCATGTAGGTTAGCAGTTTGCCTAGTTGCCTACTCCATTCATGTAGATTAACAGTTTACCCTCTTTCAACCGCGTATTTTTCAGTTTACCCTCTTGCAAACATGTAGTTTACCGGTTTCCCTACTTGCATACATATAGTTTAGCAGTTTACCCACTTGCAACCATGTAGGTAAGCCAGTTTAACTACTTGCATCTATTTGGTTTAGGTTTTTACCTTCTTGCGTGCATGTAGTTTAGCATTTTACCCACTTGCAGCCATGTAGGTTAACGGTTTAACCCTCTAAAATGGAAATATTTAACACCGCTGACCATTGAATTTCAATGGTGTTGGACCAGACCTAACTGCTGTCGCAAGGCGAGTGCGTCAATTTGGAGAGATTTCAAAAGCTCTTTGTACCACTTTCTTTTGAGGGTTGATTTAGCATGCAGGCCGCCGTACAATTGTGAGAAATTGTTGCGTAACGTAGTATAATACCCAGCCTTACTCTTGCGTTTACTAGGCTTTCTTATGGAAGTATGCCAAGAAAGGGTGCGCGTGCTTATCCCTAATGCCTAGGTCACATTTGCTCACATTTGCCGCGGCCGCCGTGGATTCTAAAATATCTACGGCCAGTAACAATTATAGGGTCGCCGCAGTATTTCCACGGTAAAACACTGTAGCAGTCACATTGTTAGGGTTGCCGCACGGCGTATTTTTAATTTATGGGGAGAAAAAACCTGCGGCTGCCGTCACATCCTTTAAAGTGATGACGCACGGTCGCCTTAGGGTGACCCTGCGGCGGCCGTTGACAAAATGGAAGACGCAAGCTTGCTGCAAAGCGCCCGCAGCATACAATAAGTATTATAATGAGGGGTTTGCCATACACATAAATATTTTCCACGATGGTCATTTCATTGCAAAGTTTCCAAAGTGTTACGGATAGCGTGCGTCGAGCGTACGGGAACTGAAAAACCGTTCTACGGGATGGCTACGGCGGGTCGAATTGCCACGGCGAACGTACAAATGAAAAGAGTTATAACTCCGCGCTATAACTCTACGGCCACCCCTACGGTCTGTAAAAATTAGGGATGTGCCGTAAGGCAACCCTGAGGCCGCCGCAGATTTTCGGCGGCCGCCGCACGTTTCTCTCGATTTTGGGTACAAACGGCCGCCGTACGCTAGCCGTATAGCAAATGTGACCGAGGTATAATTGAAGCTCCGCGTTGAAAGATCTAATGCCTGCGTTTACTTGATCTAGCAAGGAGTCAAGCTGTTTTTGGTTGTACTTGATTTCGCTCTCGTCCAATATTGGAGAAGACAAATACTTAGTGGCTTGAAACTTAGCGAATGGGGCAGGTGGAATGGTTACGATAGAAATTACCGTCGTTGGCTTGCAAGCGAGGATTTCTTGCTCAAAACGATTAAACCTAGCAAACAAACCGTCCAAAGAAATATCCGATTTCTGTAACACCTTAGTACGGGAGTGATTTTTGCCGACGAAATTAGTTAAGTCGTTGATGCCAGCAGCTAATTTAATAACTAGACATTTAAGTGTTCGTGGACGAACACGGAGCTGTTCCGACTTATTTGATCAGCTTTATAAGCTCCGATAACGTCATCATGACGTCACGGTCATTCACAAAGCAGCGTGCATCTAAAGTTTCTAAAAAAGCTTTTGTGAAAAGAATCATTACCATAGCTTTTGTCATTCTCAAGATATGCTGCAAACATAAATTATGCCTTTTGATGACGTCATAATGACGTCACAGTTAATTTCACAATAGCGTGCAAATCTACAGGGTCTAACAAAGCTTTTATAAAAAGAACCAATACCGTAGCACTTACCGTTCTTGAGATATGCTGCTAATAATAAAATCAGCATTTTTGATGACGTCATGATGACGTCATGGTCATTTCCATAATATCAAACTAACCATGAACTGACTAAATAATCAAAAGAAATAAGCATATAAACTTGGGTCAGAAAGTGAGCCTCATAACACATCCTCTAGACGATGAACTTGACAGTACTTTCAACATCGTACTACATGTGCTTTCATGGGCTTGAATACTAACACACCTTGTTACCGTGGCAACAGTGCATGGTCATGCACTTGCTGGCCTACCTCTTACATAACAGCACATTCCTCAGACTCTGATCATTTGAAATAAACAATCCCAGCTGCAAATGGGGTTAACTGTATACAGTAATACAGTACATGTACATGTACGTGTACACACTACACACACATAATAGGCCTATGCTCTGACATAGGGCTTAAAAACAGCCAATTTTATGACGTCATGATGACGTCACGGCCATTTTCGTGGCAGCATGCACAACTACAGGACGTAACAAAGCTTTTGGAAAAAGAATTATTTTCATAGCATTTTGGGTTCTCGAGATACGCTGCTAACAAAATTGACTAATTAAATATGCAAATGAGCTGTCACGTGCCTAATTAATGAAGAATTTTTACAACTCAGTGCCAGTATGATCCTTAGCTTATAAGCTTTCATATGATACCTCATCTAAGCTGATCAGAAGAAGCTAAGAAGAGATAAGCTGTTAACAAGCTTAGAGGGTGATAAAGAATAATAATAATAACTAGACATTTCAGTGTTCGTGGACGAACACGGAGCTGTTCCGACTTATTTAATCAGCTTTATAAGCTCTGATGGCGTCATAATGACGTCACGCTCATTTTCAAAGCAGCATGCTATCTAGAGAATCTGAAAAGTTTTTTGCAAAAAGAATCATTACCATACAATTTGCCGTTCTAGAGATATGCTTCAAAGAAATAATCAGCCTTTTTGATGACATCATGATTATGTCATGTTCGTTTTCGCAGCAGCATGCACAACTACTGGATGCAACAAAGCTTTTACAAAAAGAATCATTACCATAGCATTTGTCGTTCTCGAGTTATGCCGCTAACATAAAATCAGCCTTTTTGGTGACGTCACAATGACGTCACAATAAATTTCGTGGCAGCATGCACAACTATTTGATGTAGCAAAGCTCTTGCAAAATGAATCATTTCCGTATCATTTGCCGTTCTCGAGATATGCTGCAAACAAAAAAATCAGCTTTTTGATGACGTCATAATGACGTCACAATAACTTCACAGTAGATTTCGTGGTAGCAAGCACATCTACATGATGTAGCAAAGCTTTTGCAAAAAGAATCATTTCCATAGCCTTTGTCGTTCTCGAGATAAACTGCGAACAAAAAATCTGCTTTTTGATGACGTCATAATGACATCACAGTAAATTTTGTGGCAGCATGTACAACTACATGATATAACTAAGCTTTTGCAAAAAGAATCATTTGCATAGCATTTGCCATTATCGAGATACGCTGCGAACAAAATTGACTAATTAAATATTCAAATGACTGTCACATGACTAATTAATTAAGAATTTTAACAAACTCAGTCTTAGGATTAACTTCAGCTTATAAGCTTTCATAAGATACCACATATAAGCTTACCAGAAAAAGATTATAAAAGATTAGGAATAAACAAACTTATCACACAAAGCTATGGAAGCAAAAAGTGCGAAGGTATAATAATAATAAAAACCAGAACGAAAACTAAACCTGTTCCGACATCAGAAATGTCGGAACAGCTAACTAGACATTTAAGTGTTCGTGGACGAACACGGAGCTGTTCCGACTTATTTGATCAGCTTTATAAGCTCCGATGACGTCATCATGACGTCACGGTCATTCACAAAGCAGCGTGCATCTAAAGTTTCTAAAAAAGCTTTTGTGAAAAGAATCATTACCATAGCTTTTGTCATTCTCAAGATATGCTGCAAACATAAATTATGCCTTTTGATGACGTCATAATGACGTCACAGTTAATTTCACAACAGCGCGCAAATCTACAGGGTCTAACAAAGCTTTTATAAAAAGAACCAATACTGTAGCACTTACCGTTCTCGAGATTTACTTCTATAAACCAAAAATTACCTTTTTTAATGACGTCATGATGACGTCACTGAAAATTTCGGGGCAGCATGCACAACTACATGATATAACAAAGCTTTTACAAAAAGAATCATTACCGTAGCACTAACCATTCTTGAGATATGCTGCTAATAATAAAATCAGCATTTTTGATGACGTCATGATGACGTCATGGTCATTTCCATAATATCAAACTAACCATGAACTGACTAAATATTCAAAAGAAATAAGCATATAAACTTGGGTCAGAAAGTGAGCCTCATAACACATCCTCTAGACGATGAACTTGACAGTACTTTCAACATCGTACTACATGTGCTTTCATGCGCTTGAATACTAACACACCTTGTTACCGTGGCAACAGTGCATGGTCATGCACTTGCTGGCCTACCTCTTACATAACAGCACATTCCTCAGACTCTGATCATTTGAGATAAACAATCCCAGCAGCAAATGGGGTTAACTGTATACAGTAATACAGTACATGTACGTGTACACACTACACACTACACACACATAATAGGCCTATGCTCTGACATAGGGCTTAAAAACAGCCAATTTTATGACGTCATGATGACGTCACGGCCATTTTCGTGGCAGCATGCACAACTACAGGACGTAACAAAGCTTTTGGAAAAAGAATTATTTTCATAGCATTTTGGGTTCTCGAGATACGCTGCTAACAAAATTGACTAATTAAATATGCAAATGAGCTGTCACGTGCCTAATTAATGAAGAATTTTTACAACTCAGTGCCAGTATGATCCTTAGCTTATAAGCTTTCATATGATACCTCATCTAAGCTGATCAGAAGAAGCTAAGAAGAGATAAGCTGTTAACAAGCTTAGAGGGTGATAAAGAATAATAATAATAATAATAATAATAATAACTAGACATTTAAGTGTTCGTGAACGAACACGGAGCTGTTCCGACTTATTTGATCAGCTTTATAAGCTCCGATGACGTCATGATGACGTCACGGTCATTTACAAAGCAGCATGCATATCTTAAGTTTCTAACAAAGCTTTTGTGAAAAGAATCATTACAATAGCTTGTCATTCTCAAGATATGCTGCAAACATAAATTATGCCTTTTAAAGACGTCATAATGACGTCACAGTTATTTTCACAACAGCATGCACATCTACAGGGTCTAACAAAGCTTTTACAAAAAGAACCATTACCGTAGCACTTACCGTTCTCGAGATATACTGCTTTAAACAAAAAATTACATTTTTCGATGACGTCATGATGACGTCACTGTAAATTTTGGGGCAGCATGCACAGCTACACGATGTAACAAAGCTTTTACAAAAAGAATCATTACCGTAGCACTTACCATTCTCGAGATATGCTGCTAATAATAAAATCAGCATTTTTGATGACGTCATGATGACGTCACAGTAAATTTCTTGGCAGCATGCACAACTATATGATGTAACTAAGCTTTTGCAAAAAGAATCATATTCATAGCCTTTGTCGTTCTCGAGATACCTCGGTTACAAAATTGACTAATTAAATATGCAAATGAGCTGTCACGTGCTTAATTAATGAAGAATTTTTACAACTCAGTGTCGGAATGATCCTTAGCTTATAAGCTTTCATATGATACCTCATCTAAGCTGATCAGAAGAAGCTAAGAAGAGATAAGCAATAAACAAACTTTGGGTGATAAAGTATAATAATAATAATAACTAGACATTTAAGTGTTCGTGAACGAACACGGAGCTGTTCCGACTTATTTGATCAGCTTTATAAGCTCCGATGACGTCATGATGACGTCACGGTCATTTACAAAGCAGCATGCATATCTTAAGTTTCTAACAAAGCTTTTGTGAAAAGAATCATTACAATAGCTTGTCATTCTCAAGATATGCTGCAAACATAAATTATGCCTTTTAAAGACGTCATAATGACGTCACAGTTATTTTCACAACAGCATGCACATCTACAGGGTCTAACAAAGCTTTTACAAAAAGAACCATTACCGTAGCACTTACCGTTCTCGAGATATACTGCTTTAAACAAAAAAATACATTTTTCGATGACGTCATGATGACGTCACTGTAAATTTTGGGGCAGCATGCACAGCTACACGATGTAACAAAGCTTTTACAAAAAGAATCATTACCGTAGCACTTACCATTCTCGAGATATGCTGCTAATAATAAAATCAGCATTTTTGATGACGTCATGATGACGTCACAGTAAATTTCTTGGCAGCATGCACAACTATATGATGTAACTAAGCTTTTGCAAAAAGAATCATATTCATAGCCTTTGTCGTTCTCGAGATACCTCGGTTACAAAATTGACTAATTAAATATGCAAATGAGCTGTCACGTGCTTAATTAATGAAGAATTTTTACAACTCAGTGTCGGAATGATCCTTAGCTTATAAGCTTTCATATGATACCTCATCTAAGCTGATCAGAAGAAGCTAAGAAGAGATAAGCAATAAACAAACTTTGGGTGATAAAGTATAATAATAATAATAAAAATCAGAACAAAAACAAAACCTGTTCCGACATTCGAAATGTCGGAACAGCTAAAAATCAGAACAAAAACAAAACCTGTTCCGACATTCGAAATGTCGGAACAGCTAAAAATCTAAGCAAAAACTAAACCTGTTCCGACATCCGAAATGTCGGAACAGCTAACTAGACATTTAAGTGTTCGTAGACGAACACGGAGCTGTTCCGACTTATTTGATCAGCCTTATAAGCTCCGATGACGTCATGGTCATTTACAAAGCAGAATGCATCTGCAGTTTCTAACAAAGCTTTTGTGAAAAGAATCATTACCATAGCTTTTGTCATTCTCAAGATATGCTGCAATCATAAATTATGCCTTTTGATGACGTCATAATGACGTCACAGTTAATTTCACAACAGCATGCAAATCTACAGGGTCTAACAAAGCTTGTAAAAAAAGAACCAATACCGTAACACTTACCGTTCTCGAGATATGCTGCTATAAACCAAAAATTACCTTTTTTTGATGACGTCATGATGACGTCACTGTAAATTTAGGGGCAGCATGCACAACTACATGATGTTACAAAGCTTTTACAAAAAGAATCATTACCGTAGCACTTACCGTTCTCGAGATATGCTGCTAATAATAAAATCAGCATTTTTGATGACGTCATGATGACGTCACGGTCAATTTCTTGGCAGCATGCACAACTACATTATGCTACTAAGCCTTTGCAAAAAGAATCATATTCATAGCCTTTGTCGTTCTCAAGATATGCTGCTAACAAAATTGACTAATTAAATATGCAAATGAGCTGTCACGTGCCTAATTGATGAGGAATTTTTACAACTCAGTGCCAGTATGATCCTTAGCTTATAAGCTTTCATATGATACCTCATCTAAGCTGATCAGAAGAAGCTAAGAAGAGATAAGCTGTTAACAAGCTTAGAGGGTGATAAAGAATAATAATAATAACTAGACATTTAAGTGTTCGTAGACGAACACGGAGCTGTTCCGACTTATTTGATCAGCTTTATAAGCTCCGATGGCGTCATGATGACGTCATGGTCATTTACAAAGCAGCGTGCATCTTAAGTTTTTTAACAAAGCTTTTGTGAAAAGAATCATTACCATAGCTTTTGTCATTCTCAAGATATGCTGCAATCATAAATTATGCCTTTTGATGACGTCATAATGACGTCACAGTTAATTTCTCAACAGCATGCAAATCTACAGGGTCTAACAAAGCTTGTACAAAAAGAACCAATACCGTAACACTTACCGTTCTCGAGATATACTGCTATAAACCAAAAATTACCTTTTTTGATGACGTCATGATGACGTCACTGTAAATTTAGGGGCAGCATGCACAACTACATGATGTAACAAAGCTTTTACAAAAAGAATCATTACCGTAGCACTTACCGTTCTCGAGATATGCTGCTAATAATTAAATCAGCATTTTTGATGACGTCATGATGACGTCACGGTCAATTTCTTTGCAGCATGCACAACTACATTATGCTACTAAGCCTTTGCAAAAAGAATCATATTCATAGCCTTTGTCGTTCTCAAGATATGCTGCTAACAAAATTGACTAATTAAATATGCAAATGAGCTGTCACGTGCCTAATTAATGAGGAATTTTTACAACTCAGTGCCAGTATGATCCTTAGCTTATAAGCTTTCATATGATACCTCATCTAAGCTGATCAGAAGAAGCTAAGAAGAGATAAGCTGTTAACAAGCTTAGAGGGTGATAAAGAATAATAATAATAATAATAATAATAATAAAAATCTAAGCAAAAACTAAACCTGTTCCGACATCCGAAATGTCGGAACAGCTAATAATAATAAAAATCTAAGCAAAAACTAAACCTGTTCCGACATCCGAAATGTCGGAACAGCTAATAATAATAATAAAAATCTAAGCAAAAACTAAACCTGTTCCGACATCCGAAATGTCGGAACAGCTAATAATGAAATCAGCGGTATTATAACTACGTAGCTTTGCTAGGGTAGGCAAAATAAGGTCCTCAATAGTCGCTCCTCGGATAATAAGAAAATCGAGATCAAGTGAACAAGACTCCGGTCGCGGATATTGATCAAAATTATAAGCTATAGAATCTGCCACAAATAATTGACGGACTTTCGTCATTTAATTATTACGGAATAAATTTACGATCACGTCTGGGTCACCAGTTTAGTGGCCGGATCCTTCTTGCGGCCGGGAATAGAAAAAGGCACACACCTAATGCCTAATAAATCAAATAATAGAGGCCTTGCTGCGCCTTGCTATGTGTTTAAAGAAAGGGGGAAAAAATGAGGGAGCGGCACTCCCGCCCGATACACTTAAATGAGAACTTGAACAAAATTGAGTTTAGTCGAGAGGGTGGCGTCGAGAAAATAAATCGGACTTACCGCCGCGATGTACCTCTTAGCTGTATGCTACTGTCAAGGTGGTACACCACGACAGTGAGTCCGGACTAAGATGAAATAAAATCTGCGAGACGCTAACGAAGTTCAACAATATTTTGGGAGCGCGATGAAAAACACGTCTACACGGCACGAGAGCATGAAACGGAGAGAGTGCATGAAGGTTGTTGTTGAAGTGAACGCCCTGGCGTTACATAACAAAATCTACGCATGGACGAACTTAAATAGAGTGCCTACTTCGTGCATAGGAAATTAAAAAAGAAATTTAAAGGAGCTGCTACATACTTAAGCAATTTACCCTCTTGCAACCGTGTATTTAGCAGTTTAGGCTCTTGTAATCATGTACGTTACCGGTTTATTTACTTCCAACCATGTAGGTTAGCAGTTTACCTACTTGCACCCACTTAGGTAAGTGGTTTACCATCTTGCAGCCTTGTAGCTGGGCATTTTTCCTACTTGCAACAATGTACTTTTAAGAAGTTAACCTACTTGCAACCATGTAGGTTAGAGGTTTACCCTCTTGCAGCTATTATTTTAGCAGTTAACGTACTTGCAACCATGTACTTGAGCAGTTTACATACTTGCAACGATGAAGGTAAGCAGTTTATCTACTTGCAACCGTGTACTTAAGCAATTTACCCTCTTGCAACCGTGTATTCATCAGTTTACCCTCTTGTGATCCTGTACTTTACCGGTTTACCTACTTCCAACCATGTAGATTAGCAGTTTACCTACTTGCACCCATTTAGGTTAGTGGTTTACCATCTTGCAGCCTTGTACCTGGGCATTTTTCATACTAAGGAGTTGCGAGGGCTTGCGATCGTCTAGCTCTTCGGCAATAAGCAGCTGATGCAAGCGTTTCTGAGTTGACGCTGAGGTGCGCAGGATTAATTCGTCCTTAAGTGTGTCGTAAGGATGGTCGCCTGGGCATTCTAGGAGTAGGTCGCGCACTTTCATAGCAATTTCGGGCTGCAGGGCAGAAACAACGTAGGCAAATTTAGTATGTTGCTGCGTTTTATGTTGGAGTCAAAAACCGCGCTTCTACTTGCGCGAACCAAATTCTCGGGTCGTTTGGCCAAAATGGCGGCAGCTTAACGCTAACTGCAAACTGTGGTGACAAAGGTTTGTCCTCACCTTCAGCCATGATAGTGTGACTATTAAATCAACCAAAAAGGAACAAAAAGTATTAACAGTGGTCGACTTCTAGTTACGTAATGCAGTGAATTTCAATGGTATTGGACCAGAACTAACTGCTTTCGCAAGGCGAGTGCGTCAATTTGGAGAGATTTCAAGAGCTCTTTGTACCACTTTCTTTTGAGGGTTGATTTAGCATGCAGGCCGCCGTACAATTGTGAGAAATTGTTGCGTAACGTAGTATAATACCCAGCCTTACTCTTGCGTTTACTAGGCTTTCTTATGGAAGTATGCCAAGAAAGGGTGCGCGTGGTTATCCCTAATTGAAGCTCCGCGTTGAAAGATCTAATGCCTGCGTTTACTTGATCTAGCAAGGAGTCAAGCTGTATTTGGTTGTACTTGATTTCGCTCTCGTCCAATATTGGAGAAGACAAATGCTTAGTGGCTTGAAACTTAGCGAATGGGGCAGGTGGAATGGTTACGATAGAAATTACCGTCGTTGGCTTGCAAGCGAGGATTTCTTGCTTAAAATTATTAAACCTACATGTAGCAAACAAACCGTCCAAAGAAATATCCGATTTCTGTAACACCTTAGTACGGGAGTGATTTTTGCCGACGAAGTTAGTTAAGTCGTTGATGCCAGCAGCTTATTTAATAATAATGAAATCAGCGGTATTATAACTACGTAGCTTTGCTAGGGTAGGCAAAATAAGGTCCTCAATAGTCGCTCCTCGGATAATAAGAAAATCGAGATCAAGTGAACAAGACTCCGGTCGCGGATATTGATCAAAATTATAAGCTATAGAATCTGCCACAAATAATTGACGGACTTTCGTCATTTAATTATTACGGAATGAATTTAGGATCACGTCTGGGTCACCAGTTTAGTGGCCGGATCCTTCTTGCGGCCGGGAAAAGAAAAAGGCACAGACTCCTAATGCCGAATAAATCAAATAATAGAGGCCTTGCTGCGCCTTGCTATGTGTTTAAAGGAAGGGAAAAAAACGAGGGAGCGGCACTCCCGCCCGATACACTTAAATGAGAACTTGAACAAAATTGAGTTTAGTCGAGAAGGTGGCGTCGAGAAAATAAATCGGACTTACCGCCGCGATGTACCTCTTAGCTGTATGCTACTGCCAAGGTGGTACACCACGAAAGTAAGTCCGGACTAAGATGAAATAAAATCTGCGAGACGCTAACGAAGTTCAACAATATTTTGGGAGCGCAATGAAAAACACGTCTACACGGCACGAGAGCATGAAAAGGAGAGAGTGCATGAAGGTTGTTGTTGAAGTGAACGCCCTGGCGTTACATAACAAAATCTACGCATGGACGAACTTAAATAGAGTGCCTACTTCGTGCATAGGAAATTAAAAAAGAAATTTTAAGGAGCTGCTTCATACTTAAGCAATTTACCCTCTTGCAACCGTGTATTTAGCAGTTTAGCCTCTTGTAATCATGTAGGTTACTTGTTTACCATCGTGCAGGTATTTTGTTAGCAGTTTTCCTACTTTCAACCATATACTTAAGCAATTTACCGTCTTGAAATCGTGTATTTAGCAGTTTACCCTCTTGTGATCTTGTACTTTACCGGTTTACCTACTTCCAACCATGTAGGTTAGCAGTTTACCTACTTGCAGCCATTTGGGTGAGTGGTTTACCATCTTGCAGCCTTGTACCTGGCCATTTTTCCTACTTGCAACAATCTACTTTTAAGTAGTTTACCTACTTGCAACCATGTAGTTTACAGGTTTACCCTCTTGCAGCTATTATTTTAGCAGTTAACCTACTTGCAACCATGTACTTCAGAAGTTTACCCTATTGCAATCATGTAGGTTAGTGGTTTACCCTCTTGTAACCATGCACTTAAACTGTTTCCCAACTTATAACCATGTAGGTTAGCAGTTTGCCTAGTTGCCTACTCCATTCATGTAGATTAAGAGTTTACCCTCTTTCAACCATGTATTTTTCAGTTTACCCTCTTGCAATCATGTAGTTTACCGGTTTCCCTACTTGCATACATGTAGATTAGCAGTTTACCTACTTGCACCCATGTAGGTTAGCCAGTTTAACTACTTGCGTCTATTTAGTTTAGCTGTTAACCTTCTTGCGTGCATGTAGTTTAGCGTTTTACCCACTTGCAGCCATGTAGGTTAACGGTTTACCCTCATACAGCCTTGTACTTTTGCAGTTTGCCTACTTGCAACCATATGGCTCAGAAGTTCTGCTTTTTTTGTTTGCAATTGTAGGTTTGCAGTGTGACTTCTTCTATCCATGCACATGTACCTACTTGTAACCATGTAGGTAAGATGTTTACCCTCTTGCAGCTATTATTTTAGCAGTTAACCTACTTGCAACCATGTACTTGAGCAGTTACCCTATTGCAATCATGTAGGTTACCGGTTTACCTACTTGCATCCATATAGTTGAGCAATTTACCTACTTTGCAACCATGTAGGTTAGCAGTTTATCTACTTGCAACCGTGTACTTAAGCAGTTTACCTTATTACAATCATGTAGGTTAGCGTTTTACAGTCTTGCAACCTTGCAAATAAACTGTTCTGCAACCATGTAGGTTAGCAGTTTCCCTTTTGCAATTGTGTATTAAGCAGTTTACCCTCTTGCAATCATGTAGGTTACTGGTTTACCTACTACAACCATGTAGGTAAGCAGTTTACCTGCTTGGAACAATCGAGGTTACTTGTTTACCATCGTGCAGGTATTTTGTTAGCAGTTTTCCTACTTTCAACCATGTACTTAAGCAATTTACCGTCTTGAAATCGTGTATTCAGCAGTTTACCCTCTTGTGATCTTTTACTTTACCGGTTTACCTACTTCCAACAATGTAGGTTAGCAGTTTACCTACTTGCAGCCATTTAGGTTAGTGGTTTACCATCTTGCAGCCTTGTACCTGGCCATTTTTCCTACTTGCAACAATGTACTTTTAAGTAGTTTACCTACTTGCAACCATGTAGGTTACAGGTTTACCCTCTTGCAGCTATTATTTTAGCAGTTTTCCTACTTTCAACCATGTACTTAAGCAATTTACCGTCTTGCAACAGTGTATCTAGCAGTTTACCCTCTTGTGATCTTGTACTTTACCGGTTTACCTACTTCCAACCATGTAGATTAGCAGTTTACCTACTTGCACCCATTTAGGTTAGTGGTTTACCATCTTGCAGCCTTGTACCTGGGCATTTTTCATACTTGCAACCATGTACTTGAGCAGTTTACCCTATTGCAATCATGTAGGTTACCAGTTTCCATACTTGCATCCATATAGTTGAGCAATTTACCTACTTGCAACCATGTAAGTTAGCAGTTTATCTACTTGCAACCGTGTACTTAAGCAATTTACCCTCTTGTAACCGTGTATTAAGCAGTTTACCCTCTTGTTATCATGTACGTTACCGGTTTACCTACTTCCAACCATGTAGGTTAGCAGTTTACCTACTTGCACCCATTTAGGTTAGTGGTTTACCATCTTGCAGCCTTGTACCTGGACATTTTTCATACTTGGAACAATGTACTTAAGTAGTTTACGTACTTGTAACCATGTAGGTAAGAGGTTTACCCTCTTGTAGCTATTATTTTAGCAGTTAACCTACTTGCAACCATGTAATTGAGCAATTTACCCTATTGCAATCATGTAGGTTACCGGTTTACCTACTCGCATCCGAATAGTTGAGCAATTTACCTACTTGCAACCCTGTAAGTTAGCAGTTTATCTACTTGCAACCGTGTACTTAAGCAATTTACCCTCTTGTAACCGTGTATTAAGCAGTTTACCCTCTTGTAATCAAGTACGTTACCGGTTTACCTACTTCCAACCATGTAGGTTAGCAGTTTACCTACTTGCAGCCATTTAGGTTAGTGGTTTACCATCTTGCAGCCTTGTACCTGGCCATTTTTCCTACTTGCAACAATTTTCTTTTAAGTAGTTTACCTACTTGCAACCATGTAGGTTACAGGTTTACCCTCTTGCAGCAATTATTTTAGGAGTTAACCTACTTGCAACCATGTACTTGAGCAGTTTACCCTATTGTAATCATGTAGGTTACCAGTTTACCTACTTGCATCCATATAGTTGAGCAATTTACCTACTTGCAACCATGTAAGTTAGCAGTTTATCTACTTGCAACCGTGTACTTAAGCAATTTACCCTCTTGTAACCGTGTATTAAGCAGTTTACCCTCTTGTAATCATGTACGTTACCGGTTTACCTACTTCCAACCATGTAGGTTAGCAGTTTACCTACTTGCACCCATTTAGGTGAGTGGTTTACCATCTTGCAGCCTTGTACCTGGACATTTTTCATACTTGGAACAATGTACTTAAGTAGTTTACGTACTTGTAACCATGTAGGTAAGAGGTTTACCCTCTTGTAGCTATTATTTTAGCAGTTCACATACTTGCAACCATGTACTTGAGCAGTTTACCCTATTGCAATCATGTAGGTTACCGGTTTACCTACTCGCATCCGAATAGTTGAGCAATTTACCTACTTGAAACCCTGTAAGTTAGCAGTTTATCTACTTGCAACCGTGTACTTAAGCAATTTACCCTCTTGTAACCGTGTATTAAGCAGTTTACCCTCTTGTAATCAAGTACGTTACCGGTTTACCTACTTCCAACCATGTAGGTTAGCAGTTTACCTACTTGCACCCATGTAGGTTAGCCAGTTTAACTACTTGCGTCTATTTAGTTTAGCTGTTTACCTTCTTGCGTGCATGTAGTTTAGCATTTTACCCACTTGCAGCCATGTAGGTTAACGGTTTACCCTCATACAGCCTTGTACTTTTGCAGTTTGCCTACTTGCAACCATATGGCTCAGAAGTTCTGCTTTTTTTGTTTGCAATTGTAGGTTTGCAGTGTGACTTCTTCTATCCATGCACATGTACCTACTTGTAACCATGTAGATAAGAGGTTTACCCTCTTGCAGCTATTATTTTAGCAGTTAACCTACTTGCAACCATGTACTTGAGCAGTTTACCCTATTGCAATCATGTAGGTTACCAGTTTACCTACTTGCATCCATATAGTTGAGCAATTTACCTACTTGCAACCCTGTAAGTTAGCAGTTTATCTACTTGCAACCGTGTACTTAAGCAATTTACCCTCTTGTAACCGTGTATTAAGCAGTTTACCCTCTTGTAATCATGTACGTTACTGGTTTACCTACTTCCAACCATGTAGGTTAGCAGTTTACCTACTTGCACCCATTTAGGTTAGTGGTTTACCATCTTGCAGCCTTGTACCTGGACATTTTTCATACTTGGAACAATGTACTTAAGTAGTTTACCTACTTGTAACCATGTAGGTAAGAGGTTTACCCTCTTGTAGCTATTATTTTAGCAGTTAACATACTTGCAACCATGTACTTGAGCAGTTTACCCTATTGCAATCATGTAGGTTACCGGTTTACCTACTCGCATCCGAATAGTTGAGCAATTTACCTACTTGCAACCCTGTAAGTTAGCAGTTTATCTACTTGCAACCGTGTACTTAAGCAATTTACCCTCTTGTAACCGTGTATTAAGCAGTTTACCCTCTTGTAATCAAGTACGTTACCGGTTTACCTAATTCCAACCATGTAGGTTAGCAGTTTACCTACTTGCAGCCATTTAGGTTAGTGGTTTACCATCTTGCAGCCTTGTACCTGGCCATTTTTCCTACTTGCAACAATTTTCTTTTAAGTAGTTTACCTACTTGCAACCATGTAGGTTACAGGTTTACCCTCTTGCAGCAATTATTTTAGCAGTTAACCTACTTGCAACCATGTACTTGAGCAGTTTACCCTATTGCAATCATGTAGGTTACCAGTTTACCTACTTGCATCCATATAGTTGAGCAATTTACCTACTTGCAACCCTGTAAGTTAGCAGTTTATCTACTTGCAACCGTGTACTTAAGCAATTTACCCTCTTGTAACCGTGTATTAAACAGTTTACCCTCTTGTAATCATGTACTTTACCGGTTAACCTACTTCCAATAATGTAGGTTAGCAGTTTACCTACTTGCAGCCATTTAGGTTAGTGGTTTACCATCTTGCAGCCTTGTACCTGGCCATTTTTCCTACTTGCAACAATGTACTTTTAAGTAGTTTACCTACTTGCAACCATGTAGGTTACAGGTTTACCCTCTTGCAGCTATTATTTTAGCAGTTTTCCTACTTTCAACCATGTACTTAAGCAATTTACCGTCTTGAAATCGTGTATTTAGCAGTTTACCCTCTTGTTATCTTGTACTTTACCGGTTTACCTACTTCCAACCATGTAGGTTAGCAGTTTACCTACTTGCACCCATTTAGGTTAGTGGATTACCATCTTGCAGCCTTGTACCTGGACATTTTTCATACTTGCAACAATGTACTTAAGTAGTTTACCCACTTGTAACCATGTAGGTAAGAGGTTTACCCTCTTGCAGCTATTATTTTAGCATTTAACCTACTTTCAACCATGTACTTAAGCAATTTACCGTCTTGAAATCGTGTATTTAGCAGTTTACCCTCTTGTGATCTTGTACTTTACCGGTTTACCTACTTCCAACCATGTAGGTTAGCAGTTTACCTACTTGCAGCCATTTGGGTTAGTGGTTTACCATCTTGCAGCCTTGTACCTGGCCATTTTTTCTACTTGCAACAATGTACTTTTAAGTAGTTTACCTATTTGCAACCATGTAGGTTACAGGTTTACCCTCTTGCAGCTATTATTTTAGCAGTTAACCTACTTGCAACCATGTACTTGAGAAGTTTACCCTATTGCAATCATGTAGGTTAGTGGTTTACCCTCTTGTAACCATGCACTTAAACTGTTTCCCAACTTATAACCATGTAGGTTAGCAGTTTGCCTAGTGGCCTACTCCATTCATGTAGATTAAGAGTTTATCCTCTTTCAACTATGTATTTTTCAGTTTACCCTCTTGCAATCATGTAGTTTACCGGTTTCCCTACTTGCATACATGTAGATTAGCAGTTTACCTACTTGCACCCATGTAGGTTAGCCAGTTTAACTACTTGCGTCTATTTAGTTTAGCTGTTTACCTTCTTGCGTGCATGTAGTTTAGCATTTTTCCCACTTGCAGCCATGTAGGTTAACGGTTTACCCTCATACAGCCTTGTACTTTTGCAGTTTGCCTACTTGCAACCATATGGCTCAGAAGTTCTGCTTTTTTTGTTTGCAATTGAAGGTTTGCAGTGTGACTTCTTCTATCCATGCACATGTACCTACTTGTAACCATGTAGGTAAGAGGTTTACCCTCTTGCAGCTATTATTTAAGCAGTTAACCTACTTGCAACCGTGTACTTAAGCAATTTACCCTCTTGTAACCGTGTATTAAACAGTTAACCCTCTTGTAATCATGTACGTTTCCGGTTTACCTACTTCCAACCATGTAGGTTAGCAGTTTACCTACTTGCACCCACTTAGGTAAGTGGTTTACCATCTTGCAGCCTTGTACCTGGGCATTTTTCCTACTTGCAACAATGTACTTTTAAGTAGTTAACCTACTTGCAACCATGTAGGTTAGAGGTTTACCCTCTTGCAGCTATTATTTTAGCAGTTAACGTACTTGCAACCATGTACTTGAGATGTTTACATACTTGCAACGATGTAGGTTAGCAGTTTATCTACTTGCAACCGTGTACTTAAGCAATTTACCCTCTTGCAACCGTGTATTCAGCAGTTTACCCTCTTGTGATCCTGTACTTTACCGGTTTACCTACTTCCAACGATGTAGATTAGCAGTTTACCTACTTGCACCCTACTTCGGCAATAAGCAGCTGATGCAAGCGTTTCTGAGTTGACGCTGAGGTGCGCAGGATTAATTCGTCCTTAAGTGTGTCGTAAGGATGGGCGCCTGTGCATTCTAGGAGTAGGTCGCGCACTTTCAAAGCAATTTCGGGCTGCAGGGCAGAAACAACATAGGCAAATTTAGTATGTTGCTGCGTTTTATGTTGCGAGTCAAAAACCGCGCTTCTACTTGCGCGAACCAAATTCTCGGGTCGTTTGGCCAAAATGGCGGCAGCTTAACGCTAACTGCAAACTGTGGTGACAAAGGTTTGTCCTCACCTTCAGCCATGATAGTATGACTATTAAATCAACCAAAAAGGAACAAAAAGTATTAACAGTGGTCGACTTCTAGTTACGTAATGCAGTGAATTTCAATGGTGTTGGACCAGACCTAACTGCTGTCGCAAGGCGAGTGCGTCAATTTGGAGAGATTTCAAAAGCTCTTTGTACCACTTTCTTTTGAGGGTTGATTTAGCATGCAGGCCGCCGTACAATTGTGAGAAATTGTTGCGTAACGTAGTATAATACCCAGCCTTACTCTTGCGTTTACTAGGCTTTCTTATGGAAGTATGCCAAGAAAGGGTGCGCGTGCTTATCCCTAATTGAAGCTCCGCGTTGAAAGATCTAATGCCTGCGTTTACTTGATCTAGCAAGGAGTCAAGCTGTTTTTGGTTGTACTTGATTTCGCTCTCGTCCAATATTGGTGAAGACAAATGCTTAGTGGCTTGAAACTTAGCTAATGGGGCAGGTGGAATGGTTACGATAGAAATTACCGTCGTTGGCTTGCAAGCGAGGATTTCTTGCTTAAAACGATTAAACCTAGCAAACAAGCCCTCCAAAGAAATATCCGATTTCTGTAACACCTTAGTACGGGAGTGATTTTTGCCGACGAAATTAGTTAAGTCGTTGATGCCAGCAGCTAATTTAATAATAATGAAATCAGCGGTATTATAACTACGTAGCTTTGCTAGGGTAGGCAAAATAAGGTCCTCAATAGTCGCTCCTCGGATAATAAGAAAATCGAGATCAAGTGAACAAGACTCCGGTCGCGGATATTGATCAAAATTATAAGCTATAGAATCTGCCACAAATAATTGACGGACTTCCGTCATTTAATTATTACGGAATGAATTTACGATCACGTCTGGGTCACCAGTTTAGTGGACGGATCCTTCTTGCGGCCGGGAAAAGAAAAAGGCACAGACTCCTAATGCCGAATAAATCAAATAATAGAGGCCTTGCTGCGCCTTGCTATGTGTTTAAAGGAAGGGGAAAACAAATGAGGGAGCGGCACTCCCGCCCGATACACTTAAATGAGAACTTGAACAAAATTGAGTTTAGTCGAGAGGGTGACGTCCAGAAAATAAATCGGACTTACCGCCGCGATGTACCTCTTAGCTGTATGCTACTGTCAAGGTGGTACACCACGAAAGTGAGTCCGGACTAAGATGAAATAAAATCTGCGAGACGCTAGCGAAGTTCAACAATATTTTGGGAGCGCAATGAAAAACACGTCTACACGGCACGAGAGCATGAAACGGAGAGAGTGCATAAAGGTTGTTGTTGAAGTGAACGCCCTGGCGTTACATAACAAAATCTACGCATGGACGAACTTAAATAGAGTGCCTACTTCGTGCATAGGAAATTAAAAAAGAAATTTAAAGGAGCTGCTACATACTTAAGCAATTTACCGTCTTGCAACCGTGTATTTAGCAGTTTAAACTCTTGTGATATTGTACTTTACCGGATTACCTACTTCCAACCATGTAGGTTAGCAGTTTATCTACTTGCACCCATTTAGGTCAGTGGTTTACCATCTTGAAGCCTTGTACCTGGGCATTTTTCATACTTGCAACAATGTACTTAAGTAGTTTACCTACTTGTAACCATGTAGGTTACCGGTTTACCTACTTTGCAACCATGTAGGTTAGCAGTTTATCTACTTGCAACCGTGTACTTAAGCAGTTTACCTTATTACAATCATGGAGGTTAGCGTTTTACAGTCTTGCAACCTTGCAAATAAACTGTTCTGCAACCATGTAGGTTAGCAGTTTCCCTTTTGCAAATGTGTATTAAGCAGTTTACCCTCTTGCAGCCATGTAGGTTAACGGTTTACCCTCATACAGCCTTGTACTTTTGCAGTTTGCCTACTTCAACCATATGGCTCAGAAGTTCTGCTTTTTTTGTTTGCAATTGTAGGTTTGCAGTGTGACTTTGCAGTTTACCCTCTTGTAATCATGTACGTTACCGGTTTACCTACTTCCAACCATGTAGGTTAGCAGTTTACCTACTTGCAGCCTTTTAGGTTAGAGGTTTACCATCTTGAAGCCTTGTACCTGGGCATTTTTCATACTTACAACAATGTACTTAAGTAGTTTACCTACTTGTAACCATGTAGGTAGAGGTTTACCCTCTTGCAGCTATTATTTTAGCAGTTAACCTACTTGCAACCATGTACTTGCGCAGTTTACCCTATTGCAATCATGTAGGTTACCGGTTTACCTACTTGCATGCATGTAGTTTAGCGTTTTACCCACTTGCAGCCATGTAGGTTAACGGTTTACCCTCATACAGCCTTGTACTTTTGCAGTTTGCCTACTTGCAACCATATGGCTCAGAAGTTCTGCTTTTTTTGTTTGCAATTGTAGGTTTGCAGTGTGACTTCTTCTATCCATGCACATGTACCTACTTGTAACCATGTAGGTAAGAGGTTTACCCTCTTGCAGCTATTATTTTAGCAGTTAACCTACTTGCAACCATGTACTTGAGCAGTTTACCCTATTGCAATCATGTAGGTTACCGGTTTACCTACTTGCATCCATATAGTTGAGCAATTTACCTACTTTGCAACCCTGTAGGTTAGCAGTTTATCTACTTGCAACCGTGTACTTAAGCAGTTTACCTTATTACAATCATGTAGGTTAGCGTTTTACAGTCTTGCAACCTTGCAAATAAACTGTTCTGCAACCATGTAGGTTAGCAGTTTCCCTTTTGCAAATGTGTATTAAGCAGTTTACCCTCTTGCAATCATGTAGGTTACTGGTTTACCTACTACAACCATGTAGGTAAGCAGTTTACCTGCTTGGAACCATCTAGGTTACTTGTTTACCATCGTGCAGCTATTATTTTAGCAGTTTTCCTACTTTCAACCATGTACTTAAGCAATTTACCGCCTTGAAATCGTGTATTTAGCAGTTTACCCTCTTGTGATCTTGTACTTTACCGGTTTACCTACTTCCAACCATGTAGGTTAGCAGTTTACCTACTTGCACCCATTTAGGTTAGTGGTTTACCATCTTGCAGCCTTGTACCTGGACATTTTTCATACTTGCAACAATGTACTTTAAAGTAGTTTACCTACTTGCAACCATGTAGGTTACAGGTTTACCCTCTTGCAGCTATTATTTTAGCAGTTAACCTACTTGCAACCATGTACTTGAGAAGTTTACCCTATTGCAATCATGTAGGTTAGTGGTTTACCCTCTTGTAACCATGCACTTAAACTGTTTCCCAACTTATAACCATGTAGGTTAGCAGTTTGCCTAGTTGCCTACTCCATTCATGTAGATTAAGAGTTTATCCTCTTTCAACTATGTATTTTTCAGTTTACCCTCTTGCAATCATGTAGTTTACCGGTTTCCCTACTTGCATACATGTATATTAGCAGTTTACCTACTTGCACCCATGTAGGTTAGCCAGTTTAACTACTTGCGTCTATTTAGTTTAGCTGTTTACCTTCTTTCGTGCATGTAGTTTAGCATTTTACCCACTTGCAGCCATGTAGGTTAACGGTTTACCCTCATACAGCCTTGTACTTTTGCAGTTTGCCTACTTGCAACCATATGGCTCAGAAGTTCTGCTTTTTTTGTTTGCAATTGTAGGTTTGCAGTGTGACTTCTTCTATCCATGCACATGTACCTACTTGTAACCATGTAGGTAAGAGGTTTACCCTCTTGCAGCTATTATTTTAGCAGTTAACCTACTTGCAACCATGTACTTGAGCAGTTTACCCTATTGCAATCATGTAGGTTACCAGTTTACCTACTTGCATCCACATAGTTGAGCAATTTACCTACTTGCAACCCTGTAAGTTAGCAGTTTATCTACTTGCAACCGTGTACTTAAGCAATTTACCCTCTTGTAACCGTGTATTAAACAGTTTACCCTCTTGTAATCATGTACGTTACCGGTTTACCTACTACCAACAATGTAGGTTAGCAGTTTACCTACTTGCAGCCATTTAGGTTAGTGGTTTACCATCTTGCAGCCTTGTACCTGGCCATTTTTCCTACTTGCAACAATGTACTTTTCAGTCGTTTACCTACTTGCAACCATGTAGGTTACAGGTTTACCCTCTTGCAGCTATTATTTTAGCAGTTAACCTACTTGCAACCATGTACTTGAGCAGTTTACCCTATTGCAATCATGTAGGTTAGTGGTTTACCCTCTTGTAACCATGCACTTAAACTGTTTCCCAACTTATAACCATGTAGGTTAGCAGTTTGCCTAGTTGCCTACTCCATTCATGTAGATTAACAGTTTACCCTCTTTCAACCATGTATTTTTCAGTTTACCCTCTTGCAATCATGTAGTTTACCGGTTTCCCTACTTGCATACATGTAGATTAGCAGTTTACCTACTTGCACCCATGTAGGTTAGCCAGTTTAACTACTTGCATCTATTTAGTTTAGCTGTTTACCTTCTTGCGTGCACGTAGTTTAGCATTTTACCCACTTGCAGCCATGTAGATTAACGGTTTACCCTCATACAGCCTTGTACTTTTGCAGATTGCCTACTTGCAACCATATGGCTCAGAAGTTCTGCTTTTTTTGTTTGCAATTGTAGGTTTGCAGTGTGACTTCTTCTATCCATGCACATGTAGGTAAGCTGAGTTTACCCTCTTACAACCATGTATTTAAGCAATTTACCCTCTTGCAACCGTGTATTTAGCAGTTTACCCTCTTGTAATCATGTACGTTACCGGTTTACCTACTTCCAACCATGTAGAGGTTTACCCTCTTGCAGCTATTATTTTAGCAGTTAACCTACTTGCAACCATGTACTTGAGCAGTTTACCCTATTGCAATCATGTAGGTTACCGGTTTACCTACTTGCATCCATATAGTTGAGCAATTTACCTACTTTGCAACCATGTAGGTTAGCAGTTTATCTACTTGCAACCGTGTACTTAGGCAGTTTACCTTATTACAATCATGAAGGTTAGCGTTTTACAGTCTTGCAACCTTGCAAATAAACAGTTCTGCAACCATGTAGGTTAGCAGTTTCCCTTTTGCAAATGTGTATTAAGCAGTTTACCCTCTTGCAATCATTTAGGTTACTGGTTTACCTACTACAACCATGTAGGTTACTTGTTTACCATCGTGCAGGTATTTTGTTAGCAGTTTTCCTACTTTCAACCATGTACTTAAGCAATTTACCGTCTTGCAACCGTGTATTTAGCAGTTGTACTTTACCGGTTTACCTACTTCCAACCATGTAGATTAGCAGTTTACCTACTTGCACCCATTTAGGTTAGTGGTTTACCATCTTGCAGCCTTGTACCTGGGCATTTTTCATACTTGCAACCATGTACTTGAGCAGTTTACCCTATTGCAATCATGTAGGTTACCCGTTTCCATACTTGCATCCATATAGTTGAGCAATTTACCTACTTGCAACCATGTAAGTTAGCAGTTTATCTACTTGCAACCGTGTACTTAAGCAATTTTCCGTCTTGCAACCGTGTATTTAGCAGTTTACACTCTTGTGATATTGTACTTTACCGGTTTACCTACTTCCAACCATGTAGATTAGCAGTTTACCTACTTGCACCCATTTAGGCTAGTGGTTTACCATCTTGAAGCCTTGTACCTGGGCATTTTTCATACTTGCAACAATGTACTTAAGTAGTTTACCTACTTGTAACCATGTAGGTAAGAGGTTTACCCTCTTGCAGCTATTATTTTAGCCGTTAACCTACTTGCAACCATGTACTTGAGCAGTTTACCCTATTGCAATCATGTAGGTTACCGGTTTACCTACTCGCATCCGAATAGTTGAGCAATTTACCTACTTTGCAACCATGTAGGTTAGCAGTTTATCTACTTGCAACCGTGTACTTAAGCAGTTTACCTTATTACAATCATGAAGGTTAGCATTTTACAGTCTTGCAACCTTGCAAATAAACTGTTCTGCAACCATGTAGGCTAGCAGTTTCCCTTTTGCAAATGTGTATTAAGCAGTTTACCCTCTTGCAATCATGTAGGTTACTGGTTTACCTACTACAACCATGTAGGTAAGCAGTTTACCTGCTTGGAACCATGTAGGTTACTTGTTTACCATCGTGCAGGTATTTTGTTAGCAGTTTTCCTACTTTCAACCATGTACTTAAGCAATTTACCGTCTTGCAACCGTGTATTTAGCAGTTTACCCTCTTGTGATCTTGTACTTTACCGGTTTACCTACTTCCAACCATGTAGATTAGCAGTTTACCTACTTGCACCCATTTAGGTTAGTGGTTTACCATCTTGCAGCCTTGTACCTGGGCATTTTTCATACTTGCAACAATGTACTTGAGCAGTTTACCCTATTGCAATCATGTAGGTTACCAGTTTCCATACTTGCATCCATATAGTTGAGCAATTTACCTACTTGCAACCATGTAGGTTAGCAGTTTATCTACTTGCAACCGTGTACTTAAGCAATTTACCGTCTTGCAACCAGCCTTACTCTTGCGTTTACTAGGCTTTCTTATGGAAGTATGCCAAGAAAGGGTGCGTGTGCTTATCCCTAATCGAAGCTCCGCGTTGAAAGAACTAATGCCTGCGTTTACTTGATCTAGCAAGGAGTCAAGCTGTTTTTGGTTGTACTTGATTTCGCTCTCGTCCAATATTGGAGAAGACAAATGCTTAGTGGCTTGAAACTTAGCGAATGGGGCAGGTGGAATGGTTACGATAGAAATTACCGTCGTTGGCTTGTAAGCGAGGATTTCTTGCTTAAAACGATTAAACCTAGCAAACAAACCGTTCAAAGAAATATCCGATTTCTGTAACACCTTAGTACGGGAGTGATTTTTGCCGACGAAATTAGTTAAGTCGTTGATGCCAGCAGCTAATTTAATAATAATGAAATCAGCGGTATTATAACTACGTAGCTTTGCTAGGGTAGGCAAAATAAGGTCCTCAATAGTCGCTCCTCGGGTAATAAGAAAATCGAGATCAAGTGAACAGGACTCCGGTCGCGGATATTGATCAAAATTATAAGCTATAGAATCTGCCACAAATAATTGACGGACTTTCGTCATTTAATTATTACGGAATGAATTTACGATCACGTCTGGGTCACCAGTTTAGTGGCCGGATCCTTCTTGCGGCCGGGAAAAGAAAAAGGCACAGACTCCTAATGCCGAATAAATCAAATAATAGAGGCCTTGCTGCTTCTTGCTATGTGTTTAAAGGAAGGGGAAAAAAACGAGGGAGCGGCACTCCCGCCCGATACACTTAAATGAGACTCCGGTCGCGGATATCGATCAAAATTATAAGCTATAGAATCTGCCACAAATAATTGACGGACTTTCGTCATTTAATTATTACGGAATGAATTTACGATCACGTCTGGGTCACCAGTTTAGTGGCCGGATCCTTCTTGCGGCCGGGAAAAGAAAAAGGCACAGACTCCTAATGCCGAATAAATCAAATAATAGAGGCCTTGCTGCGCCTTGCTATGTGTTTAAAGGAAGGGAAAAAAACGAGGGAGCGGCACTCCCGCCCGATACACTTAAATGAGAACTTGAACAAAATTGAGTTTAGTCGAGAGGGTGGCGTCGAGAAAATAAATCGGACTTACCGCCGCGATGTACCTCTTAGCTGTATGCTACTGCCAAGGTGGTACACCACGAAAGTGAGTCCGGACTAAGATGAAATAAAATCTGCGAGACGCTAACGAAGTTCAACAATATTTTGGGAGCGCAATGAAAAACACGTCTACACGGCACGAGAGCATGAAAAGGAGAGAGTGCATGAAGGTTGTTGTTGAAGTGAACGCCCTGGCGTTACATAACAAAATCTACGCATGGACGAACTTAAATAGAGTGCCTACTTCGTGCATAGGAAATTAAAAAAGAAATGTTAAGGAGCTGCTTCATACTTAAGCAATTTACCCTCTTGCAACCGTGTATTTAGCAGTTTAGCCTCTTGTAATCATGTACGTTACCGGTTTACCTACTTCCAACCATGTAGGTTAGCAGTTTAACCTACTTGCACCCACTTAGGTAAGTGGTTTACCATCTTGCAGCCTTGTACCTGGGCATTTTTCCTACTTGCAACAATGTACTTTTAAGTAGTTAACCTACTTGCAACCATGTAGGTTAGAGGTTTACCCTCTTGCAGCTATTATTTTAGCAGTTAACGTACTTGCAACCATGTACTTGAGATGTTTACATACTTGCAACGATGTAGGTTAGCAGTTTATCTACTTGCAACCGTGTACTTAAGCAATTTACCCTCTTGCAACCGTGTATTCAGCAGTTTACCCTCTTGTGATCCTGTACTTTACCGGTTTACCTACTTCCAACCATGTAGATTAGCAGTTTACCTACTTGCACACTACTTCGGCAATAAGCAGCTGATGCAAGCGTTTCTGAGTTGACGCTGAGGTGCGCAGGATTAATTCGTCCTTAAGTGTGTCGTAAGGATGGGCGCCTGGGCATTCTAGGAGTAGGTCGCGCACTTCCATAGCAATTTCGGGCTGCAGGGCAGAAACAACGTCGGCAAATTTAGTATGTTGCTGCGTTTTATGTTGCGAGTCAAAAACCGCGCTTCTACTTGCGCGAACCAAATTCTCGGGTCGTTTGGCCAAAATGGCGGCAGCTTTAACGCTAACTGCAAACTGTGGTGACAAAGGTTTGTCCTCACCTTCAGCCATGATAGTATGACTATTAAATCAACCAAAAAGGAACAAAAAGTATTAACACTGGTCGACTTCTAGTTACGTAATGCAGTGAATTTCAATGGTTTTGGACCAGACCTAACTGCTGTCGCAAGGCGAGTGCGTAAATTTGGAGAGATTTCAAAAGCTCTTTGTACCACTTTCTTTTGAGGGTTGATTTAGCATGCAGGCCGCCGTACAATTGTGAGAAATTGTTGCGTAACGTAGTATAATACCCAGCCTTACTCTTGCGTTTACTAGGCTTTCTTATGGAAGTATGCCAAGAAAGGGTGCGTGTGCTTATCCCTAATTGAAGCTCCGCGTTGAAAGATCTAATGCCTGCGTTTACTTGATCTAGCAAGGAGTCAAGCTGTTTTTGGTTGTACTTGATTTCGCTCTCGTCCAATATTGGAGAAGACAAATGCTTAGTGGCTTGAAACTTAGCGAATGGGGCAGGTGGAATGGTTACGATAGAAATTACCGTCGTTGGCTTGCAAGCGAGGATTTCTTGCTTAAAACGATTAAACCTAGCAAACAAGCCGTCCAAAGAAATATCCGATTTCTGTAACACCTTAGTACGGGAGTGATTTTTGCCGACGAAATTAGTTAAGTCGTTGATGCCAGCAGCTTATTTAATAATAATGAAATCAGCGGTATTATAACTACGTAGCTTTGCTAGGGTAGGCAAAATAAGGTCCTCAATAGTCGCTCCTCGGATAATAAGAAAATCGAGATCAAGTGAACAAGACTCCGGTCGCGGATATTGATCAAAATTATAAGCTATAGAATCTGCCACAAATAATTGACGGACTTCCGTCATTTAATTATTACGGAATGAATTTACGATCACGTCTGGGTCACCAGTTTAGTGGACGGATCCTTCTTGCGGCCGGGAAAAGAAAAAGGCACAGACTCCTAATGCCGAATAAATCAAATAATAGAGGCCTTGCTGCGCCTTGCTATGTGTTTAAAGGAAGGGGAAAAAAAATGAGGGAGCGGCACTCCCGCCCGATACACTTAAATGAGAACTTGAACAAAATTGAGTTTAGTTGAGAGGGTGGCGTCGAGAAAATAAATCGGACTTACCGCCGCGATGTACCTCTTAGCTGTATGCTACTGTCAAGGTGGTACACCACGAAAGTGAGTCCGGACTAAGATGAAATAAAATCTGCGAGACGCTAACGAAGTTCAACAATATTTTGGGAGCGCAATGAAAAACACGTCTACACGGCACGAGAGCATGAAAAGGAGAGAGTGCATGAAGGTTGTTGTTGAAGTGAACGCCCTGGCGTTACATAACAAAATCTACGCATGGACGAACTTAAATAGAGTGCCTACTTCGTGCATAGGAAATTAAAAAAGAAATTTAAAGGAGCTGCTACATACTTAAGCAATTTACCCTCTTGCAACCGTGTATTTAGCAGTTTAGCCTCTTGTAATCATGTACGTTACCGGTTTACCTACTTCCAAACATGTAGGTTAGCAGTTTACCTACTTGCACCCACTTAGGTAAGTGGTTTACCATCTTGCAGCCTTGTACCTGGGCATTTTTCCTACTTGCAACAATGTACTTTTAAGTAGTTAACCTACTTGCAACCATGTAGGTTAGAGGTTTACCCTCTTTTAGCTATTATTTTAGCAGTTAACGTACTTGCAACCATGTACTTGAGATGTTTACATACTTGCAACGATGTAGGTTAGCAGTTTATCTACTTGCAACCGTGTACTTAAGCAATTTACCCTCTTGCAACCGTGTATTCAGCAGTTTACCCTCTTGTGATCCTGTACTTTACCGGTTTACGTACTTCCAACCATGTAGATTAGCAGTTTACCTACTTGCAGCCATTAAGGTTAGTGGTTTACCATCTTGCAGCCTTGTACCTGGCCATTTTTCCTACTTGCAACAATGTTTTTTAAAGTAGTTTACCTACTTGCAACCATGTAGGTTACAGGTTTACCCTCTTGCAGCTATTATTTTAGCAGTTAACCTACTTGCAACCATGTACTTGAGCAGTTTACCCTATTGCAATCATGTAGGTTAGTGGTTTACCCTCTTGTAACCATGCACTTAAACTGTTTCCCAACTTATAACCATGTAGGTTAGAAGTTTGCCTAGTTGCCTACTCCATTCATGTAGATTAACAGTTTACCCTCTTTCAACCATGTATTTTTCAGTTTACCCTCTTGCAATCATGTAGTTTACCGGTTTCCCTACTTGCATACATGTAGATTAGCAGTTTACCTACTTGCAACCATGTAGGTTAGCCAGTTTAACTACTTGCATCTATTTAGTTTAGCTGTTTACCTTCTTGCGTGCATGTAGTTTAGCATTTTACCCACTTGCAGCCATGTAGATTAACGGTTTACCCTCATACAGCCTTGTACTTTTGCAGTTTGCCTACTTGCAACCATATGGCTCAGAAGTTCTGCTTTTTTTGTTTGCAATTGTAGGTTTGCAGTGTGACTTCTTCTATCCATGCACATGTAGGTAAGCTGAGTTTACCCTCTTACAACCATGTATTTAAGCAATTTACCCTCTTGCAACCGTGTATTTAGCAGTTTACCCTCTTGTAATCATGTACGTTACCGGTTTACCTACTTCCAACCATGTAGGTTAGCAGTTTACCTACTTGCACCCATTTAGGTTAATGGTTTACCATCTTGCAGCCTTGTACCTGGGCATTTTTCCAACTTGCAACAATTTACTTTTAAGTAGTTTACCTACTTGCAACCATGTAGGTTAGTGGTTTACCCTCTTGTAACCATGCACTTAAACTGTTTTCCAACTTATAACCATGTAGGTTAGCAGTTTGCCTAGTTGCCTATTCCATTCATGTAGATTAACAGTTTACCCTCTTTCAACCATGTATTTTTCAGTTTACCCTCTTGCAATCATGTAGTTTACCGGTTTCCCTACTTGCATACATGTAGATTAGCAGTTTACCTACTTGCACCCATGTAGGTTAGCCAGTTTAACTACTTGCATCTATTTAGTTTAGCTGTTAACCTTATTGCGTGCATGTAGTTTAGCATTTTACCCACTTGCAGCCATGTAGATTAACGGTTTACCCTCATACAGCCTTGTACTTTTGCAGTTTGCCTACTTGCAACCATATGGCTCAGAAGTTCTGCTTTTTTTGTTTGCAATTGTAGGTTTGCAGTGTGACTTCTTCTATCCATGCACATGTAGGTAAGCTGAGTTTACCCTCTTACAACCATGTATTTAAGCAATTTACCCTCTTGCAACCGTGTATTTAGCAGTTTACCCTCTTGTAATCATGTACGTTACCGGTTTACCTACTTCCAACCATGTAGGTTAGCAGTTTACCTACTTGCACCCATTTAGGTTAGTGGTTTACCATCTTGCAGCCTTGTACCTGGGCATTTTTCCAACTTGCAACAATTTACTTTTAAGTAGTTTACCTACTTGCAACCATGTAGGTTAGTGGTTTACCCTCTTGTAACCATGCACTTAAACTGTTTTCCAACTTATAACCATGTAGGTTAGCAGTTTGCCTAGTTGCCTACTCCATTCATGTAGATTAACAGTTTACCCTCTTTCAACCATGTATTTTTCAGTTTACCCTCTTGCAATCATGTAGTTTACCGGTTTCCCTACTTGCATACATGTAGATTAGCAGTTTACCTACTTGCACCCATGTAGGTTAGCCAGTTTAACTACTTGCATCTATTTAGTTTAGCTGTTTACCTTCTTGCGTGCATGTAGTTTAGCATTTTACCCACTTGCAGCCATGTAGATTAACGGTTTACCCTCATACAGCCTTGTACTTTTGCAGTTTGCCTACTTGCAACCATATGGCTCAGAAGTTCTGCTTTTTTTGTTTGCAATTGTAGGTTTGCAGTGTGACTTCTTCTATCCATGCACATGTAGGTAAGCTGAGTTTACCCTCTTACAACCATGTATTTAAGCAATTTACCCTCTTGCAACCGTGTAGGCCTATTTAGCAGTTTACCCTCTGGTAATCATGTACGTTACCGGTTTACCTACTTCCAACCATGTAGGTTAGCAGTTTACCTACTTGCACCCATTTAGGTTAGTGGTTTACCATCTTGCAGCCTTGTACCTGGGCATTTTTCCAACTTGCAACAATTTACTTTTAAGTAGTTTACCTACTTGCAACCATGTAGGTTAGTGGTTTACCCTCTTGAAACCCTCTTGTAACCCTCTTTCAACCGTGTATTTTTCAGTTTACCCTCTTGCAATCATGTAGTTTACCGGATACCCTACTTGCATACATATAGTTTAGCAGTTTACCCACTTGCAACCATGTAGGTAAGAGGTTTACCCTCTTGCAGCTATTATTTTTGCAGTTAACCTACTTGCAACCATGTACTTGAGCAGTTTACCCTATTGCAATCATGTAGGTTACCGGTTTACCTACTTGCATCCATATAGTTGAGCAATTTACCTACTTGCAACCCTGTAAGTTAGCAGTTTATCTACTTGCAACAGTGTACTTAAGCAATTTACCCTCTTGCAATCATGTAGTTTACCGGATTCCCTACTTGCATACATATAGTTTAGCAGTTTACCCACTTGCAACCATGTAGGTAAGAGGTTTACCCTCTTGCAGCTATTATTTTTGCAGTTAACCTACTTGCAACCATGTACTTGAGCAGTTTACCCCATTGCAATCATGTAGGTTACCGGTTTACCTACTTGCATCCATATAGTTGAGCAATTTACCTACTTGCAACCCTGTAAGTTAGCAGTTTATCTACTTGCAACCGTGTACTTAAGCAATTTACCGTATTGCAACCGTGTATTTAGCAGTTTAGCCTCTTGTAATCATGTACGTTACCGGTTTACCTACTTTCAACCATGTAGGTTAGCAGTTTACCTACTTGCACCCACTTAGGTAAGTGGTTTACCATCTTGCAGGCTTGTACCTGGGCAGTTTTCCTACTTGCAACAATGTACTTTTAAGTAGTTAACCTACTTGCAACCATGTAGGTTAGAGGTTTACCCTCTTGCAGCTATTATTTTAGCAGTTAACGTACTTGCAACCATGTACTTGAGCATTTTACATACTTACAACGATGTAGGTTAGCAGTTTATCTACTTGCAACCGTGTACTTAAGCAATTTACCCTCTTGCAACCGTGTATTCAGCAGTTTACCCTCTTGTGATCCTGTACTTTACCGGTTTACCTACGTCCAACCATGTAGATTAGCAGTTTACCTACTTGCACCCATGTAGGTTAGCCAATTTAACTACTTGCATCTATTTAGTTTAGCTGTTTACCTTCTTGCGTGCATGTAGTTTAGCATTTTACCCACTTGCAGCCATGTAGGTTAACGGTTTACCCTCATACAGCCTTGTACTTTTGCAGTTTGCCTACTTGCAACCATATGGCTCAGAAGTTCTGCTTTTTTTGTTTGCAATTGTAGGTTTGCAGTGTGACTTCTTCTTTCCATGCACATGTAGGTAAGCTGAGTTTACCCTCTTACAACCATGTATTTAAGCAATTTACCCTCTTGTAACCGTGTATTTAGCAGTTTACCCTCTTGTAATCATGTACGTTACCGGTTTACCTACTTCCAACCATGTAGGTTAGCAGTTTACCTACTTGCACCCATTTAGGTTAGTGGTTTACCATCTTGCAGCCTTATACCTGGGCATTTTTCCAACTTGCAACAATTTACTTTTAAGTAGTTTACCTACTTGCAACCATGTAGGTTAGTGGTTTACCCTCTTGTAACCCTCTTGTAACCCTCTTTCAACCATGTATTTTTCAGTTTACCCTCTTGCAATCATGTAGTTTACCGGATTCCCTACTTGCATACATATAGTTTAGCAGTTTACCCACTTGCAACCATGTAGGTAAGAGGTTTACCCTCTTGCAGCTATTATTTTTGCAGTTAACCTACTTGCAACCATGTACTTGAGCAGTTTACCTACTTGCAACCCTGTAAGTTAGCAGTTTATCTACTTGCAACCGTGTACTTAAGCAATTTACTCTCTTGTAACCGTGTATTAAGCAGTTTACCCTCTTGTAATCACGTACGTTACCTGTTTACCTACTTCCAACCATGTAGGTTAGCAGTTTACCTACTTGCAACCATATGGCTCAGAAGTTCTGCTTTTTTTGTTTGCAATTGTAGGTTTGCAGTGTGACTTCTTCTATCCATGCACATGTAGGTAAGCTGAGTTTACCTTCTTACAACCATGTATTTAAGCAATTTACCCTCTTGCAACCGTGTAGGCCTATTTAGCAGTTTACCCTCTTGTAATCATGTACGTTACCGGTTTACCTACTTCCAACCATGTAGGTTAGCAGTTTACCTACTTGCACCCATTTAGGTTAGTGGTTTACCATCTTGCAGCCTTGTACCTGGGCATTTTTCCAACTTGCAACAATTTACTTTTAAGTAGTTTACCTACTTGCAACCATGTAGGTTAGTGGTTTACCCTCTTGTAATCCTCTTGTAACCCTCTTTCAACCATGTATTTTTCAGTTTACCCTCTTGCAATCATGTAGTTTACCGGATTCCCTACTTGCATACATATAGTTTAGCAGTTTACCCACTTGCAACCATGTAGGTAAGAGGTTTACCCTCTTGCAGCTATTATTTTTGCAGTTAACCTACTTGCAACCATGTACTTGAGCAGTTTACCCTATTGCAATCATGTAGGTTACCGGTTTACCTACTTGCATCCATATAGTTGAGCAATTTACCTACTTGCAACCCTGTACGTTAGCAGTTTATCTACTTGCAACCGTGTACTTAAGCAATTTACCCTCTTGCAATCATGTAGTTTACCGGATTCCCTACTTGCATACATATAGTTTAGCAGTTTACCCACTTGCAACCATGTAGGTAAGAGGTTTACCCTCTTGCAGCTATTATTTTTGCAGTTAACCTACTTGCAACCATGTACTTGAGCAGTTTACCCCATTGCAATCATGTAGGTTACCGGTTTACCTACTTGCATCCATATAGTTGAGCAATTTACCTACTTGCAACCCTGTAAGTTAGCAGTTTATCTACTTGCAACCGTGTACTTAAGCAATTTACCGTATTGCAACCGTGTATTTAGCAGTTTAGCCTCTTGTAATCATGTACGTTACCGGTTTACCTACTTTCAACCATGTAGGTTAGCAGTTTACCTACTTGCACCCACTTAGGTAAGTGGTTTACCATCTTGCAGGCTTGTACCTGGGCAGTTTTCCTACTTGCAACAATGTACTTTTAAGTAGTTAACCTACTTGCAACCATGTAGGTTAGAGGTTTACCCTCTTGCAGCTATTATTTTAGCAGTAAACGTACTTGCAACCATGTACTTGAGCAGTTTACATACTTACAACGATGTAGGTTAGCAGTTTATCTACTTGCAACCGTGTACTTAAGCAATTTACCCTCTTGCAACCGTGTATTCAGCAGTTTACCCTCTTGTGATCCTGTACTTTACCGGTTTACCTACTTCCAACCATGTAGCAGTTTACCTACTTGCACCCATGTAGGTTAGCCAATTTAACTACTTGCATCTATTTAGTTTAGCTGTTTACCTTCTTGCGTGCATGAAGTTTAGCATTTTACCCACTTGCAGCCATGTAGGTTAACGGTTTACCCTCATACAGCCTTGTACTTTTGCAGTTTGCCTACTTGCAACCATATGGCTCAGAAGTTCTGCTTTTTTTGTTTGCAATTGTAGGTTTGCAGTGTGACTTCTTCTATCCATGCACATGTAGGTAAGCTGAGTTTACCCTCTTACAACCATGTATTTAAGCAATTTACCCTCTTGTAACCGTGTATTTAGCAGTTTACCCTCTTGTAATCATGTACGTTACCGGTTTACCTACTTCCAACCATGTAGGTTAGCAGTTTACCTACTTGCACCCATTTAGGTTAGTGGTTTACCATCTTGCAGCCTTATACCTGGGCATTTTTCCAACTTGCAACAATTTACTTTTAAGTAGTTTACCTACTTGCAACCATGTAGGTTAGTGGTTTACCCTCTTGTAACCCTCTTGTAACCCTCTTTCAACCATGTATTTTTCAGTTTACCCTCTTGCAATCATGTAGTTTACCGGATTCCCTACTTGCATACATATAGTTTAGCAGTTTACCCACTTGCAACCATGTAGGTAAGAGGTTTACCCTCTTGCAGCTATTATTTTTGCAGTTAACCTACTTGCAACCATGTACTTGAGCAGTTTACCCTATTGCAATCATGTAGGTTACCGGTTTACCTACTTGCATCCATATAGTTGAGCAATTTACCTACTTGCAACCCTGTAAGTTAGCAGTTTATCTACTTGCAACCGTGTACTTAAGCAATTTACCCTCTTGCAATCATGTAGTTTACCGGATTCCCTACTTGCATACATATAGTTTAGCAGTTTACCCACTTGCAACCATGTAGGTAAGAGGTTTACCCTCTTGCAGCTATTATTTTTGCAGTTAACCTACTTGCAACCATGTACTTGAGCAGTTTACCCCATTGCAATCATGTAGGTTACCGGTTTACCTACTTGCATCCATATAGTTGAGCAATTTACCTACTTGCAACCCTGTAAGTTAGCAGTTTATCTACTTGCAACCGTGTACATAAGCAATTTACCGTATTGCAACCGTGTATTTAGCAGTTTAGCCTCTTGTAATCATGTACGTTACCGGTTTACCTACTTTCAACCATGTAGGTTAGCAGTTTACCTACTTGCACCCACTTAGGTAAGTGGTTTACCATCTTGCAGGCTTGTACCTTGGCAGTTTTCCTACTTGCAACAATGTACTTTTAAGTAGTTAACCTACTTGCAACCATGTAGGTTAGAGGTTTACCCTCTTGCAGCTATTATTTTAGCAGTTAACGTACTTGCAACCATGTACTTGAGCAGTTTACATACTTACAACGATGTAGGTTAGCAGTTTATCTACTTGCAACCGTGTACTTAAGCAATTTACCCTCTTGCAACCGTGTATTCAGCAGTTTACCCTCTTGTGATCCTGTACTTTACCGGTTTACCTACTTCCAACCATGTAGATTAGCAGTTTACCTACTTGCACCCATGTAGGTTAGCCAATTTAACTACTTGCATCTATTTAGTTTAGCTGTTTACCTTCTTGCGTGCATGTAGTTTAGCATTTTACCCACTTGCAGCCATGTAGGTTAACGGTTTACCCTCATACAGCCTTGTACTTTTGCAGTTTGCCTACTTGCAACCATATGGCTCAGAAGTTCTGCTTTTTTTGTTTGCAATTGTAGGTTTGCAGTGTGACTTCTTCTATCCATGCACATGTAGGTAAGCTGAGTTTACCCTCTTACAACCATGTATTTAAGCAATTTACCCTCTTGTAACCGTGTATTTAGCAGTTTACCCTCTTGTAATCATGTACGTTACCGGTTTACCTACTTCCAACCATGTAGGTTAGCAGTTTACCTACTTGCACCCATTTAGGTTAGTGGTTTACCATCTTGCAGCCTTATACCTGGGCATTTTTCCAACTTGCAACAATTTACTTTTAAGTAGTTTACCTACTTGCAACCATGTAGGTTAGTGGTTTACCCTCTTGTAACCCTCTTGTAACCCTCTTTCAACCATGTATTTTTCAGTTTACCCTCTTGCAATCATGTAGTTTACCGGATTCCCTACTTGCATACATATAGTTTAGCAGTTTACCCACTTGCAACCATGTAGGTAAGAGGTTTACCCTCTTGCAGCTATTATTTTTGCAGTTAACCTACTTGCAACCATGTACTTGAGCAGTTTACCCTATTGCAATCATGTAGGTTACCGGTTTACCTACTTGCATCCATATAGTTGAGCAATTTACCTACTTGCAACCCTGTAAGTTAGCAGTTTATCTACTTGCAACCGTGTACTTAAGCAATTTACCCTCTTGCAATCATGTAGTTTACCGGATTCCCTACTTGCATACATATAGTTTAGCAGTTTACCCACTTGCAACCATGTAGGTAAGAGGTTTACCCTCTTGCAGCTATTATTTTTGCAGTTAACCTACTTGCAACCATGTACTTGAGCAGTTTACCCCATTGCAATCATGTAGGTTACCGGTTTACCTACTTGCATCCATATAGTTGAGCAATTTACCTACTTGCAACCCTGTAAGTTAGCAGTTTATCTACTTGCAACCGTGTACATAAGCAATTTACCGTATTGCAACCGTGTATTTAGCAGTTTAGCCTCTTGTAATCATGTACGTTACCGGTTTACCTACTTTCAACCATGTAGGTTAGCAGTTTACCTACTTGCACCCACTTAGGTAAGTGGTTTACCATCTTGCAGGCTTGTACCTTGGCAGTTTTCCTACTTGCAACAATGTACTTTTAAGTAGTTAACCTACTTGCAACCATGTAGGTTAGAGGTTTACCCTCTTGCAGCTATTATTTTAGCAGTTAACGTACTTGCAACCATGTACTTGAGCAGTTTACATACTTACAACGATGTAGGTTAGCAGTTTATCTACTTGCAACCGTGTACTTAAGCAATTTACCCTCTTGCAACCGTGTATTCAGCAGTTTACCCTCTTGTGATCCTGTACTTTACCGGTTTACCTACTTCCAACCATGTAGATTAGCAGTTTACCTACTTGCACCCATGTAGGTTAGCCAATTTAACTACTTGCATCTATTTAGTTTAGCTGTTTACCTTCTTGCGTGCATGTAGTTTAGCATTTTACCCACTTGCAGCCATGTAGGTTAACGGTTTACCCTCATACAGCCTTGTACTTTTGCAGTTTGCCTACTTGCAACCATATGGCTCAGAAGTTCTGCTTTTTTTGTTTGCAATTGTAGGTTTGCAGTGTGACTTCTTCTATCCATGCACATGTAGGTAAGCTGAGTTTACCCTCTTACAACCATGTATTTAAGCAATTTACCCTCTTGTAACCGTGTATTTAGCAGTTTACCCTCTTGTAATCATGTACGTTACCGGTTTACCTACTTCCAACCATGTAGGTTAGCAGTTTACCTACTTGCACCCATTTAGGTTAGTGGTTTACCATCTTGCAGCCTTATACCTGGGCATTTTTCCAACTTGCAACAATTTACTTTTAAGTAGTTTACCTACTTGCAACCATGTAGGTTAGTGGTTTACCCTCTTGTAACCCTCTTGTAACCCTCTTTCAACCATGTATTTTTCAGTTTACCCTCTTGCAATCATGTAGTTTACCGGATTCCCTACTTGCATACATATAGTTTAGCAGTTTACCCACTTGCAACCATGTAGGTAAGAGGTTTACCCTCTTGCAGCTATTATTTTTGCAGTTAACCTACTTGCAACCATGTACTTGAGCAGTTTACCCTATTGCAATCATGTAGGTTACCGGTTTACCTACTTGCATCCATATAGTTGAGCAATTTACCTACTTGCAACCCTGTAAGTTAGCAGTTTATCTACTTGCAACCGTGTACTTAAGCAATTTACCCTCTTGCAATCATGTAGTTTACCGGATTCCCTACTTGCATACATATAGTTTAGCAGTTTACCCACTTGCAACCATGTAGGTAAGAGGTTTACCCTCTTGCAGCTATTATTTTTGCAGTTAACCTACTTGCAACCATGTACTTGAGCAGTTTACCCCATTGCAATCATGTAGGTTACCGGTTTACCTACTTGCATCCATATAGTTGAGCAATTTACCTACTTGCAACCCTGTAAGTTAGCAGTTTATCTACTTGCAACCGTGTACATAAGCAATTTACCGTATTGCAACCGTGTATTTAGCAGTTTAGCCTCTTGTAATCATGTACGTTACCGGTTTACCTACTTTCAACCATGTAGGTTAGCAGTTTACCTACTTGCACCCACTTAGGTAAGTGGTTTACCATCTTGCAGGCTTGTACCTTGGCAGTTTTCCTACTTGCAACAATGTACTTTTAAGTAGTTAACCTACTTGCAACCATGTAGGTTAGAGGTTTACCCTCTTGCAGCTATTATTTTAGCAGTTAACGTACTTGCAACCATGTACTTGAGCAGTTTACATACTTACAACGATGTAGGTTAGCAGTTTATCTACTTGCAACCGTGTACTTAAGCAATTTACCCTCTTGCAACCGTGTATTCAGCAGTTTACCCTCTTGTGATCCTGTACTTTACCGGTTTACCTACTTCCAACCATGTAGATTAGCAGTTTACCTACTTGCACCCATGTAGGTTAGCCAATTTAACTACTTGCATCTATTTAGTTTAGCTGTTTACCTTCTTGCGTGCATGTAGTTTAGCATTTTACCCACTTGCAGCCATGTAGGTTAACGGTTTACCCTCATACAGCCTTGTACTTTTGCAGTTTGCCTACTTGCAACCATATGGCTCAGAAGTTCTGCTTTTTTTGTTTGCAATTGTAGGTTTGCAGTGTGACTTCTTCTATCCATGCACATGTAGGTAAGCTGAGTTTACCCTCTTACAACCATGTATTTAAGCAATTTACCCTCTTGTAACCGTGTATTTAGCAGTTTACCCTCTTGTAATCATGTACGTTACCGGTTTACCTACTTCCAACCATGTAGGTTAGCAGTTTACCTACTTGCACCCATTTAGGTTAGTGGTTTACCATCTTGCAGCCTTATACCTGGGCATTTTTCCAACTTGCAACAATTTACTTTTAAGTAGTTTACCTACTTGCAACCATGTAGGTTAGTGGTTTACCCTCTTGTAACCCTCTTGTAACCCTCTTTCAACCATGTATTTTTCAGTTTACCCTCTTGCAATCATGTAGTTTACCGGATTCCCTACTTGCATACATATAGTTTAGCAGTTTACCCACTTGCAACCATGTAGGTAAGAGGTTTACCCTCTTGCAGCTATTATTTTTGCAGTTAACCTACTTGCAACCATGTACTTGAGCAGTTTACCCTATTGCAATCATGTAGGTTACCGGTTTACCTACTTGCATCCATATAGTTGAGCAATTTACCTACTTGCAACCCTGTAAGTTAGCAGTTTATCTACTTGCAACCGTGTACTTAAGCAATTTACCCTCTTGCAATCATGTAGTTTACCGGATTCCCTACTTGCATACATATAGTTTAGCAGTTTACCCACTTGCAACCATGTAGGTAAGAGGTTTACCCTCTTGCAGCTATTATTTTTGCAGTTAACCTACTTGCAACCATGTACTTGAGCAGTTTACCCCATTGCAATCATGTAGGTTACCGGTTTACCTACTTGCATCCATATAGTTGAGCAATTTACCTACTTGCAACCCTGTAAGTTAGCAGTTTATCTACTTGCAACCGTGTACATAAGCAATTTACCGTATTGCAACCGTGTATTTAGCAGTTTAGCCTCTTGTAATCATGTACGTTACCGGTTTACCTACTTTCAACCATGTAGGTTAGCAGTTTACCTACTTGCACCCACTTAGGTAAGTGGTTTACCATCTTGCAGGCTTGTACCTTGGCAGTTTTCCTACTTGCAACAATGTACTTTTAAGTAGTTAACCTACTTGCAACCATGTAGGTTAGAGGTTTACCCTCTTGCAGCTATTATTTTAGCAGTTAACGTACTTGCAACCATGTACTTGAGCAGTTTACATACTTACAACGATGTAGGTTAGCAGTTTATCTACTTGCAACCGTGTACTTAAGCAATTTACCCTCTTGCAACCGTGTATTCAGCAGTTTACCCTCTTGTGATCCTGTACTTTACCGGTTTACCTACTTCCAACCATGTAGATTAGCAGTTTACCTACTTGCACCCATGTAGGTTAGCCAATTTAACTACTTGCATCTATTTAGTTTAGCTGTTTACCTTCTTGCGTGCATGTAGTTTAGCATTTTACCCACTTGCAGCCATGTAGGTTAACGGTTTACCCTCATACAGCCTTGTACTTTTGCAGTTTGCCTACTTGCAACCATATGGCTCAGAAGTTCTGCTTTTTTTGTTTGCAATTGTAGGTTTGCAGTGTGACTTCTTCTATCCATGCACATGTAGGTAAGCTGAGTTTACCCTCTTACAACCATGTATTTAAGCAATTTACCCTCTTGTAACCGTGTATTTAGCAGTTTACCCTCTTGTAATCATGTACGTTACCGGTTTACCTACTTCCAACCATGTAGGTTAGCAGTTTACCTACTTGCACCCATTTAGGTTAGTGGTTTACCATCTTGCAGCCTTATACCTGGGCATTTTTCCAACTTGCAACAATTTACTTTTAAGTAGTTTACCTACTTGCAACCATGTAGGTTAGTGGTTTACCCTCTTGTAACCCTCTTGTAACCCTCTTTCAACCATGTATTTTTCAGTTTACCCTCTTGCAATCATGTAGTTTACCGGATTCCCTACTTGCATACATATAGTTTAGCAGTTTACCCACTTGCAACCATGTAGGTAAGAGGTTTACCCTCTTGCAGCTATTATTTTTGCAGTTAACCTACTTGCAACCATGTACTTGAGCAGTTTACCCTATTGCAATCATGTAGGTTACCGGTTTACCTACTTGCATCCATATAGTTGAGCAATTTACCTACTTGCAACCCTGTAAGTTAGCAGTTTATCTACTTGCAACCGTGTACTTAAGCAATTTACCCTCTTGCAATCATGTAGTTTACCGGATTCCCTACTTGCATACATATAGTTTAGCAGTTTACCCACTTGCAACCATGTAGGTAAGAGGTTTACCCTCTTGCAGCTATTATTTTTGCAGTTAACCTACTTGCAACCATGTACTTGAGCAGTTTACCCCATTGCAATCATGTAGGTTACCGGTTTACCTACTTGCATCCATATAGTTGAGCAATTTACCTACTTGCAACCCTGTAAGTTAGCAGTTTATCTACTTGCAACCGTGTACATAAGCAATTTACCGTATTGCAACCGTGTATTTAGCAGTTTAGCCTCTTGTAATCATGTACGTTACCGGTTTACCTACTTTCAACCATGTAGGTTAGCAGTTTACCTACTTGCACCCACTTAGGTAAGTGGTTTACCATCTTGCAGGCTTGTACCTTGGCAGTTTTCCTACTTGCAACAATGTACTTTTAAGTAGTTAACCTACTTGCAACCATGTAGGTTAGAGGTTTACCCTCTTGCAGCTATTATTTTAGCAGTTAACGTACTTGCAACCATGTACTTGAGCAGTTTACATACTTACAACGATGTAGGTTAGCAGTTTATCTACTTGCAACCGTGTACTTAAGCAATTTACCCTCTTGCAACCGTGTATTCAGCAGTTTACCCTCTTGTGATCCTGTACTTTACCGGTTTACCTACTTCCAACCATGTAGATTAGCAGTTTACCTACTTGCACCCATGTAGGTTAGCCAATTTAACTACTTGCATCTATTTAGTTTAGCTGTTTACCTTCTTGCGTGCATGTAGTTTAGCATTTTACCCACTTGCAGCCATGTAGGTTAACGGTTTACCCTCATACAGCCTTGTACTTTTGCAGTTTGCCTACTTGCAACCATATGGCTCAGAAGTTCTGCTTTTTTTGTTTGCAATTGTAGGTTTGCAGTGTGACTTCTTCTATCCATGCACATGTAGGTAAGCTGAGTTTACCCTCTTACAACCATGTATTTAAGCAATTTACCCTCTTGTAACCGTGTATTTAGCAGTTTACCCTCTTGTAATCATGTACGTTACCGGTTTACCTACTTCCAACCATGTAGGTTAGCAGTTTACCTACTTGCACCCATTTAGGTTAGTGGTTTACCATCTTGCAGCCTTATACCTGGGCATTTTTCCAACTTGCAACAATTTACTTTTAAGTAGTTTACCTACTTGCAACCATGTAGGTTAGTGGTTTACCCTCTTGTAACCCTCTTGTAACCCTCTTTCAACCATGTATTTTTCAGTTTACCCTCTTGCAATCATGTAGTTTACCGGATTCCCTACTTGCATACATATAGTTTAGCAGTTTACCCACTTGCAACCATGTAGGTAAGAGGTTTACCCTCTTGCAGCTATTATTTTTGCAGTTAACCTACTTGCAACCATGTACTTGAGCAGTTTACCCTATTGCAATCATGTAGGTTACCGGTTTACCTACTTGCATCCATATAGTTGAGCAATTTACCTACTTGCAACCCTGTAAGTTAGCAGTTTATCTACTTGCAACCGTGTACTTAAGCAATTTACCCTCTTGTAACCGTGTATTAAGCAGTTTACCCTCTTGTAATCACGTACGTTACCTGTTTACCTACTTCCAACCATGTAGGTTAGCAGTTTACCTACTTGCAGCCATTTAGGTTAGTGGTTTACCATCTTGCAGCCTTGTACCTGGCCATTTTTCCTACTTGCAACAATGTACTTTTAAGTAGTTTACCTACTTGCAACCATGTAGGTTACAGGTTTACCCTCCTTGCAGCTATTATTTTAGCAGTTAACCTACTTGCAACAATGTACTTGAGCAGTTAACCCTATTGCAATCATGTAGGTTAGTGGTTTACCCTCTTGTAACCATGCACTTAAACTGTTTCCCAACTTATAACCATGTAGGTTAGAAGTTTGCCTAGTTTCCTACTCCATTCATGTAGATTAACAGTTTACCCTCTTTCAACCATGTATTTTTCAGTTTACCCTCTTGCAATCATGTAGTTTACCGGTTTCCCTACTTGCATACATGTAGATTAGCAGTTTACCTACTTGCACCCATGTAGGTTAGCCAGTTTAACTACTTGCATCTATTTAGTTTAGCTGTTTACCTTCTTGCGTGCATGTAGTTTAGCATTTTACCCACTTGCAGCCATGTAGATTAACGGTTTACCCTCATACAGCCTTGTACTTTTGCAGTTTGCCTACTTGCAACCATATGGCTCAGAAGTTCTGCTTTTTTTGTTTGCAATTGTAGGTTTGCAGTGTGACTTCTTCTATCCATGCACATGTAGGTAAGCTGAGTTTACCTTCTTACAACCATGTATTTAAGCAATTTACCCTCTTGCAACCGTGTAGGCCTATTTAGCAGTTTACCTACTTCCATACATGTAGATTAGCAGTTTACCTACTTGCACCCATGTAGGTTAGCCAGTTTAACTACTTGCATCTATTTAGTTTAGCTGCTTACCTTCTTGCGTGCATGTAGTTTAGCATTTTACCCACTTGCAGCCATGTAGATTAACGGTTTACCCTCATACAGCCTTGTACTTTTGCAGTTTGCCTACTTGCAACCATATGGCTCAGAAGTCCTGCTTTTTTTGTTTGCAATTGTAGGTTTGCAGTGTGACTTCTTCTATCCATGCACATGTAGGTAAGCTGAGTTTACCTTCTTACAACCATGTATTTAAGCAATTTACCCTCTTGCAACCGTGTAGGCCTATTTAGCAGTTTACCCTCTTGTAATCATGTACGTTACCGGTTTACCTACTTCCAACCATGTAGGTTAGCAGTTTACCTACTTGCACCCATTTAGGTTAGTGGTTTACCATCTTGCAGCCTTGTACCTGGGCATTTTTCCAACTTGCAACAATTTACTTTTAAGTAGTTTACCTACTTGCAACCATGTAGGTTAGTGGTTTAACCTCTTGTAACCCTCTTGTAACCCTCTTTCAACCATGTATTTTTCAGTTTACCCTCTTGCAATCATGTAGTTTACCGGATTCCCTACTTGCATACATATAGTTTAGCAGTTTACCCACTTGCAACCATGTAGGTAAGAGGTTTACCCTCTTGCAGCTATTATTTTTGCAGTAAACCTACTTGCAACCATGTACTTGAGCAGTTTACCCTATTGCAATCATGTAGGTTACCGGTTTACCTACTTGCATCCATATAGTTGAGCAATTTACCTACTTGCAACCCTGTAAGTTAGCAGTTTATCTACTTGCAACCGTGTACTTAAGCAATTTACCCTCTTGCAATCATGTAGTTTACCGGATTCCCTACTTGCATACATATAGTTTAGCAGTTTACCCACTTGCAACCATGTAGGTAAGAGGTTTACCCTCTTGCAGCTATTATTTTTGCAGTTAACCTACTTGCAACCATGTACTTGAGCAGTTTACCCCATTGCAATCATGTAGGTTACCAGTTTACCTACTTGCATCCATATAGTTGAGCAATTTACCTACTTGCAACCCTTGTAAGTTAGCAGTTTATCTACTTGCAACCGTGTACTTAAGCAATTTACCGTATTGCAACCGTGTATTTAGCAGTTTAGCCTCTTGTAATCATGTACGTTACCGGTTTACCTACTTTCAACCATGTAGGTTAGCAGTTTACCTACTTGCACCCACTTAGGTAAGTGGTTTACCATCTTGCAGGCTTGTACCTGGGCAGTTTTCCTACTTGCAACAATGTACTTTTAAGTAGTTAACCTACTTGCAACCATGTAGGTTAGAGGTTTACCCTCTTGCAGCTATTATTTTAGCAGTTAACGTACTTGCAACCATGTACTTGAGCAGTTTACATACTTACAACGATGTAGATTAGCAGTTTATCTACTTGCAACCGTGTACTTAAGCAATTTACCCTCTTGCAACCGTGTATTCAGCAGTTTACCCTCTTGTGATCCTGTACTTTACCGGTTTACCTACTTCCAACCATGTAGATTAGCAGTTTACCTACTTGCACCCATGTAGGTTAGCCAATTTAACTACTTGCATCTATTTAGTTTAGCTGTTTACCTTCTTGCGTGCATGTAGTTTAGCATTTTACCCACTTGCAGCCATGTAGGTTAACGGTTTACCCTCATACAGCCTTGTACTTTTGCAGTTTGCCTACTTGCAACCATATGGCTCAGAAGTTCTGCTTTTTTTGTTTGCAATTGTAGGTTTGCAGTGTGACTTCTTCTATCCATGCACATGTAGGTAAGCTGAGTTTACCCTCTTACAACCATGTATTTAAGCAATTTACCCTCTTGTAACCGTGTATTTAGCAGTTTACCCTCTTGTAATCATGTACGTTACCGGTTTACCTACTTCCAACCATGTAGGTTAGCAGTTTACCTACTTGCACCCATTTAGGTTAGTGGTTTACCATCTTGCAGCCTTATACCTGGGTATTTTTCCAACTTGCAACAATTTACTTTTAAGTAGTTTACCTACTTGCAACCATGTAGGTTAGTGGTTTACCCTCTTGTAACCCTCTTGTAACCCTCTTTCAACCATGTATTTTTCAGTTTACCCTCTTGCAATCATGTAGTTTACCGGATTCCCTACTTGCATACATATAGTTTAGCAGTTTACCCACTTGCAACCATGTAGGTAAGAGGTTTACCCTCTTGCAGCTATTATTTTTGCAGTTAACCTACTTGCAACCATGTACTTGAGCAGTTTACCCTATTGCAATCATGTAGGTTACCGGTTTACCTACTTGCATCCATATAGTTGAGCAATTTACCTACTTGCAACCCTGTAAGTTAGCAGTTTATCTACTTGCAACCGTGTACTTAAGCAATTTACCCTCTTGTAACCGTGTATTAAGCAGTTTACCCTCTTGTAATCACGTACGTTACCTGTTTACCTACTTCCAACCATGTAGGTTAGCAGTTTACCTACTTGCAGCCATTTAGGTTAGTGGTTTACCATCTTGCAGCCTTGTACCTGGCCATTTTTCCTACTTGCAACAATGTACTTTTAAGTAGTTTACCTACTTGCAACCATGTAGGTTACAGGTTTACCCTCTTGCAGCTATTATTTTAGCAGTTAACCTACTTGCAACAATGTACTTGAGCAGTTAACCCTATTGCAATCATGTAGGTTAGTGGTTTACCCTCTTGTAACCATGCACTTAAACTGTTTCCCAACTTATAACCATGTAGGTTAGAAGTTTGCCTAGTTGCCTACTCCATTCATGTAGATTAACAGTTTACCCTCTTTCAACCATGTATTTTTCAGTTTACCCTCTTGCAATCATGTAGTTTACCGGTTTCCCTACTTGCATACATGTAGATTAGCAGTTTACCTACTTGCACCCATGTAGGTTAGCCAGTTTAACTACTTGCATCTATTTAGTTTAGCTGTTTACCTTCTTGCGTGCATGTAGTTTAGCATTTTACCCACTTGCAGCCATGTAGATTAACGGTTTACCCTCATACAGCCTTGTACTTTTGCAGTTTGCCTACTTGCAACCATATGGCTCAGAAGTCCTGCTTTTTTTGTTTGCAATTGTAGGTTTGCAGTGTGACTTCTTCTATCCATGCACATGTAGGTAAGCTGAGTTTACCTTCTTACAACCATGTATTTAAGCAATTTACCCTCTTGCAACCGTGTAGGCCTATTTAGCAGTTTACCCTCTTGTAATCATGTACGTTACCGGTTTACCTACTTCCAACCATGTAGGTTAGCAGTTTACCTACTTGCACCCATTTAGGTTAGTGGTTTACCATCTTGCAGCCTTGTACCTGGGCATTTTTCCAACTTGCAACAATTTACTTTTAAGTAGTTTACCTACTTGCAACCATGTAGGTTAGTGGTTTACCCTCTTGTAACCCTCTTGTAACCCTCTTTCAACCATGTATTTTTCAGTTTACCCTCTTGCAATCATGTAGTTTACCGGATTCCCTACTTGCATACATATAGTTTAGCAGTTTACCCACTTGCAACCATGTAGGTAAGAGGTTTACCCTCTTGCAGCTATTATTTTTGCAGTTAACCTACTTGCAACCATGTACTTGAGCAGTTTACCCTATTGCAATCATGTAGGTTACCGGTTTACCTACTTGCATCCATATAGTTGAGCAATTTACCTACTTGCAACCATGTAGGTAAGAGGTTTACCCTCTTGCAGCTATTATTTTTGCAGTTAACCTACTTGCAACCATGTTCTTGAGCAGTTTACCCCATTGCAATCATGTAGGTTACCGGTTTACCTACTTGCATCCATATAGTTGAGCAATTTACCTACTTGCAACCCTGTAAGTTAGCAGTTTATCTACTTGCAACCGTGTACTTAAGCAATTTACCGTATTGCAACCGTGTATTTAGCAGTTTAGCCTCTTGTAATCATGTACGTTACCGGTTTACCTACTTTCAACCATGTAGGTTAGCAGTTTACCTACTTGCACCCACTTAGGTAAGTGGTTTACCATCTTGCAGGCTTGTACCTGGGCAGTTTTCCTACTTGCAACAATGTACTTTTAAGTAGTTAACCTACTTGCAACCATGTAGGTTAGAGGTTTACCCTCTTGCAGCTATTATTTTAGCAGTTAACGTACTTGCAACCATGTACTTAAGCAGTTTACATACTTACAACGATGTAGGTTAGCAGTTTATCTACTTGCAACCGTGTACTTAAGCAATTTACCCTCTTGCAACCGTGTTTTCAGCAGTTTACCCTCTTGTGATCCTGTACTTTACCGGTTTACCTACTTCCAACCATGTAGATTAGCAGTTTACCTACTTGCACCCATGTAGGTTAGCCAATTTAACTACTTGCATCTATTTAGTTTAGCTGTTTACCTTCTTGCGTGCATGTAGTTTAGCATTTTACCCACTTGCAGCCATGTAGGTTAACGGTTTACCCTCATACAGCCTTGTACTTTTGCAGTTTGCCTACTTGCAACCATATGGCTCAGAAGTTCTGCTTTTTTTGTTTGCAATTGTAGGTTTGCAGTGTGACTTCTTCTATCCATGCACATGTAGGTAAGCTGAGTTTACCCTCTTACAACCATGTATTTAAGCAATTTACCCTCTTGTAACCGTGTATTTAGCAGTTTACCCTCTTGTAATCATGTACGTTACCGGTTTACCTACTTCCAACCATGTAGGTTAGCAGTTTACCTACTTGCACCCATTTAGGTTAGTGGTTTACCATCTTGCAGCCTTATACCTGGGTATTTTTCCAACTTGCAACAATTTACTTTTAAGTAGTTTACCTACTTGCAACCATGTAGGTTAGTGGTTTACCCTCTTGTAACCCTCTTGTAACCCTCTTTCAACCATGTATTTTTCAGTTTACCCTCTTGCAATCATGTAGTTTACCGGATTCCCTACTTGCATACATATAGTTTAGCAGTTTACCCACTTGCAACCATGTAGGTAAGAGGTTTACCCTCTTGCAGCTATTATTTTTGCAGTTAACCTACTTGCAACCATGTACTTGAGCAGTTTACCCTATTGCAATCATGTAGGTTACCGGTTTACCTACTTGCATCCATATAGTTGAGCAATTTACCTACTTGCAACCCTGTAAGTTAGCAGTTTATCTACTTGCAACCGTGTACTTAAGCAATTTACCCTCTTGTAACCGTGTATTAAGCAGTTTACCCTCTTGTAATCACGTACGTTACCTGTTTACCTACTTCCAACCATGTAGGTTAGCAGTTTACCTACTTGCAGCCATTTAGGTTAGTGGTTTACCATCTTGCAGCCTTGTACCTGGCCATTTTTCCTACTTGCAACAATGTACTTTTAAGTAGTTTACCTACTTGCAACCATGTAGGTTACAGGTTTACCCTCTTGCAGCTATTATTTTAGCAGTTAACCTACTTGCAACAATGTACTTGAGCAGTTAACCCTATTGCAATCATGTAGGTTAGTGGTTTACCCTCTTGTAACCATGCACTTAAACTGTTTCCCAACTTATAACCATGTAGGTTAGAAGTTTGCCTAGTTGCCTACTCCATTCATGTAGATTAACAGTTTACCCTCTTTCAACCATGTATTTTTCAGTTTACCCTCTTGCAATCATGTAGTTTACCGGTTTCCCTACTTGCATACATGTAGATTAGCAGTTTACCTACTTGCACCCATGTAGGTTAGCCAGTTTAACTACTTGCATCTATTTAGTTTAGCTGTTTACCTTCTTGCGTGCATGTAGTTTAGCATTTTACCCACTTGCAGCCATGTAGATTAACGGTTTACCCTCATACAGCCTTGTACTTTTGCAGTTTGCCTACTTGCAACCATATGGCTCAGAAGTCCTGCTTTTTTTGTTTGCAATTGTAGGTTTGCAGTGTGACTTCTTCTATCCATGCACATGTAGGTAAGCTGAGTTTACCTTCTTACAACCATGTATTTAAGCAATTTACCCTCTTGCAACCGTGTAGGCCTATTTAGCAGTTTACCCTCTTGTAATCATGTACGTTACCGGTTTACCTACTTCCAACCATGTAGGTTAGCAGTTTACCTACTTGCACCCATTTAGGTTAGTGGTTTACCATCTTGCAGCCTTGTACCTGGGCATTTTTCCAACTTGCAACAATTTACTTTTAAGTAGTTTACCTACTTGCAACCATGTAGGTTAGTGGTTTACCCTCTTGTAACCCTCTTGTAACCCTCTTTCAACCATGTATTTTTCAGTTTACCCTCTTGCAATCATGTAGTTTACCGGATTCCCTACTTGCATACATATAGTTTAGCAGTTTACCCACTTGCAACCATGTAGGTAAGAGGTTTACCCTCTTGCAGCTATTATTTTTGCAGTTAACCTACTTGCAACCATGTACTTGAGCAGTTTACCCTATTGCAATCATGTAGGTTACCGGTTTACCTACTTGCATCCATATAGTTGAGCAATTTACCTACTTGCAACCATGTAGGTAAGAGGTTTACCCTCTTGCAGCTATTATTTTTGCAGTTAACCTACTTGCAACCATGTTCTTGAGCAGTTTACCCCATTGCAATCATGTAGGTTACCGGTTTACCTACTTGCATCCATATAGTTGAGCAATTTACCTACTTGCAACCCTGTAAGTTAGCAGTTTATCTACTTGCAACCGTGTACTTAAGCAATTTACCGTATTGCAACCGTGTATTTAGCAGTTTAGCCTCTTGTAATCATGTACGTTACCGGTTTACCTACTTTCAACCATGTAGGTTAGCAGTTTACCTACTTGCACCCACTTAGGTAAGTGGTTTACCATCTTGCAGGCTTGTACCTGGGCAGTTTTCCTACTTGCAACAATGTACTTTTAAGTAGTTAACCTACTTGCAACCATGTAGGTTAGAGGTTTACCCTCTTGCAGCTATTATTTTAGCAGTTAACGTACTTGCAACCATGTACTTAAGCAGTTTACATACTTACAACGATGTAGGTTAGCAGTTTATCTACTTGCAACCGTGTACTTAAGCAATTTACCCTCTTGCAACCGTGTTTTCAGCAGTTTACCCTCTTGTGATCCTGTACTTTACCGGTTTACCTACTTCCAACCATGTAGATTAGCAGTTTACCTACTTGCACCCATGTAGGTTAGCCAATTTAACTACTTGCATCTATTTAGTTTAGCTGTTTACCTTCTTGCGTGCATGTAGTTTAGCATTTTACCCACTTGCAGCCATGTAGGTTAACGGTTTACCCTCATACAGCCTTGTACTTTTGCAGTTTGCCTACTTGCAACCATATGGCTCAGAAGTTCTGCTTTTTTTGTTTGCAATTGTAGGTTTGCAGTGTGACTTCTTCTATCCATGCACATGTAGGTAAGCTGAGTTTACCCTCTTACAACCATGTATTTAAGCAATTTACCCTCTTGTAACCGTGTATGTAGCAGTTTACCCTCTTGTAATCATGTACGTTACCGGTTTACCTACTTCCAACCATGTAGGTTAGCAGTTTACCTACTTGCACCCATTTAGGTTAGTGGTTTACCATCTTGCAGCCTTATACCTGGGCATTTTTCCAACTTGCAACAATTTACTTTTAAGTAGTTTACCTACTTGCAACCATGTAGGTTAGTGGTTTACCCTCTTGTAACCCTCTTGTAACCCTCTTTCAACCATGTATTTTTCAGTTTACCCTCTTGCAATCATGTAGTTTACCGGATTCCCTACTTGCATACATATAGTTTAGCAGTTTACCCACTTGCAACCATGAAGGTAAGAGGTTTACCCTCTTGCAGCTATTATTTTTGCAGTTAACCTACTTGCAACCATGTACTTGAGCAGTTTACCCTATTGCAATCATGTAGGTTACCGGTTTACCTACTTGCATCCATAAATTATAGTTGAGCAATTTACCTACTTGCAACCCTGTAAGTTAGCAGTTTATCTACTTGCAACCGTGTACTTAAGCAATTTACCCTCTTGTAACCGTGTATTAAGCAGTTTACCCTCTTGTAATCACGTACGTTACCTGTTTACCTACTTGCAGCCATTTAGGTTAGTGGTTTACCATCTTGCAGCCTTGTACCTGGCCATTTTTCCTACTTGCAACAATGTACTTTTAAGTAGTTTACCTACTTGCAACCATGTAGGTTACAGGTTTACCCTCTTGCAGCTATTATTTTAGCAGTTAACCTACTGGCAACAATGTACTTGAGCAGTTAACCCTATTGCAATCATGTAGGTTAGTGGTTTACCCTCTTGTTACCATGCACTTAAACTGTTTCCCAACTTATAACCATGTAGGTTAGAAGTTTGCCTAGTTGCCTACTCCATTCATGTAGATTAACAGTTTACCCTCTTTCAACCATGTATTTTTCAGTTTACCCTCTTGCAATCATGTAGTTTACCGGTTTCCCTACTTGCATACATGTAGATTAGCAGTTTACCTACTTGCACCCATGTAGGTTAGCCAGTTTAACTACTTGCATCTATTTAGTTTAGCTGTTTACCTTCTTGCGTGCATGTAGTTTAGCATTTTACCCTCTTGCAACCGTGTATTTAGCAGTGTACCCTCTTGTAATCATGTACGTTACCGGTCTACCTACTTCCAACCATGTAGGTTAGCAGTTTACCTACTTGCACCCATTTAGGTTAGTGGTTTACCATCTTGCAACCTTGTACCTGGGCATTTTTCCAACTTGCAACAATTTACTTTTAAGTAGTTTACCTACTTGCAACCATGTAGGTTAGTGGTTTACCCTATTGTAACCATGCACTTAAACTGTTTTCCAACTTATAACCATGTAGGTTAGCAGTTTGCCTAGTTGCCTACTCCATTCATGTAGATTAACAGTTTACCCTCTTTCAACCATGTATTTTTCAGTTTACCCTCTTGCAATCATGTAGTTTACCGGATTCCCTACTTGCATACATATAGTTTAGCAGTTTACCCACTTGCAACCATATAGGTTAGAGGTTTACCCTCTTGCAGCTATTATTTTAGCACTTAACCTACTTGCAACCATGTACTTGAGCAGTTTACCCTATTGCAATCATGTAGGTTAGTGGTTTACCCTCTTGTAACCATGCACTTAAACTGTTTCCCAACTTATACCCACTTGCAGCCATGTAGGTTAACGGTTTACCCTCATACAGCCTTGTACTTTTGCAGTTTGCCTACTTGCAACCATATGGCTCAGAAGTTCTGCTTTTTTTGTTTGCAATTGTAGGTTTGCAGCGTGACTTCTTCTATCCATGCACATGTAGGTAAGCTGAGTTTACCCTCTTACAACCATGTATTTAAGCAATTTACCCTCTTGTAACCGTGTATTTAGCAGTTTACCCTCTTGTAATCATGTACGTTACCGGTTTACCTACTTCCAACCATGTAGGTTAGCAGTTTACCTACTTGCACCCATTTAGGTTAGTGGTTTACCATCTTGCAGCCTTATACCTGGGCATTTTTCCAACTTGCAACAATTTACTTTTAAGTAGTTTACCTACTTGCAACCATGTAGGTTAGTGGTTTACCCTCTTGTAACCCTCTTGTAACCCTCTTTCAACCATGTATTTTTCAGTTTACCCTCTTGCAATCATGTAGTTTACCGGATTCCCTACTTGCATACATATAGTTTAGCAGTTTACCCACTTGCAACCATGTAGGTAAGAGGTTTACCCTCTTGCAGCTATTATTTTTGCAGTTAACCTACTTGCAACCATGTTCTTGAGCAGTTTACCCTATTGCAATCATGTAGGTTACCGGTTTACCTACTTGCATCCATATAGTTGAGCAATTTACCTACTTGCAACCCTGTAAGTTAGCAGTTTATCTACTTGCAACCGTGTACTTAAGCAATTTACCCTCTTGTAACCGTGTATTAAGCAGTTTACCCTCTTGTAATCATGTACGTTACCGGTTTACCTACTTCCAACCATGTAGGTTAGCAGTTTACCTACTTGCACCCATTTAGGTTAGTGGTTTACCATCTTGCAGCCTTGTACCTGGGCATTTTTCCAACTTGCAACAATTTACTTTTAAGTAGTTTACCTACTTGCAACCATGTAGGTTAGTGGTTTACCCTCTTGTAACCCTCTTGTAACCCTCTTTCAACCATGTATTTTTCAGTTTACCCTCTTGCAATCATGTAGTTTACCGGATTCCCTACTTGCATACATATAGTTTAGCAGTTTACCCACTTGCAACCATGTAGGTAAGAGGTTTACCCTCTTGCAGCTATTATTTTTGCAGTTAACCTACTTGCAACCATGTTCTTGAGCAGTTTACCCCATTGCAATCATGTAGGTTACCGGTTTACCTACTTGCATCCATATAGTTGAGCAATTTACCTACTTGCAACCCTGTAAGTTAGCAGTTTATCTACTTGCAACCGTGTACTTAAGCAATTTACCGTATTGCAACCGTGTATTTAGCAGTTTAGCCTCTTGTAATCATGTACGTTACCGGTTTACCTACTTTCAACCATGTAGGTTAGCAGTTTACCTACTTGCACCCACTTAGGTAAGTGGTTTACCATCTTGCAGGCTTGTACCTGGGCAGTTTTCCTACTTGCAACAATGTACTTTTAAGTAGTTAACCTACTTGCAACCATGTAGGTTAGAGGTTTACCCTCTTGCAGCTATTATTTTAGCAGTTAACGTACTTGCAACCATGTACTTGAGCAGTTTACATACTTACAACGATGTAGGTTAGCAGTTTATCTACTTGCAACCGTGTACTTAATCAATTTACCCTCTTGCAACCGTGTTTTCAGCAGTTTACCCTCTTGTGATCCTGTACTTTACCGGTTTACCTACTTCCAACCATGTAGATTAGCAGTTTACCTACTTGCACCCATGTAGGTTAGCCAATTTAACTACTTGCATCTATTTAGTTTAGCTGTTTACCTTCTTGCGTGCATGTAGTTTAGCATTTTACCCACTTGCAGCCATGTAGGTTAACGGTTTACCCTCATACAGCCTTGTACTTTTGCAGTTTGCCTACTTGCAACCATATGGCTCAGAAGTTCTGCTTTTTTTGTTTGCAATTGTAGGTTTGCAGCGTGACTTCTTCTATCCATGCACATGTAGGTAAGCTGAGTTTACCCTCTTACAACAATGTATTTAAGCAATTTACCCTCTTGTAACCGTGTATTTAGCAGTTTACCCTCTTGTAATCATGTACGTTACCGGTTTACCTACTTCCAACCATGTAGGTTAGCAGTTTACCTACTTGCACCCATTTAGGTTAGTGGTTTACCATCTTGCAGCCTTATACCTGGGCATTTTTCCAACTTGCAACAATTTACTTTTAAGTAGTTTACCTACTTGCAACCATGTAGGTTAGTGGTTTACCCTCTTGTAACCCTCTTGTAACCCTCTTTCAACCATGTATTTTTCAGTTTACCCTCTTGCAATCATGTAGTTTACCGGATTCCCTACTTGCATACATATAGTTTAGCAGTTTACCCACTTGCAACCATGTAGGTAAGAGGTTTACCCTCTTGCAGCTATAATTTTGCAGTTAACCTACTTGCAACCATGTACTTGAGCAGTTTACCCTATTGCAATCATGTAGGTTACCGGTTTACCTACTTGCATCCATATAGTTGAGCAATTTACCTACTTGCAACCCTGTAAGTTAGCAGTTTATCTACTTGCAACCGTGTACTTAAGCAATTTACCCTCTTGTAACCGTGTATTAAGCAGTTTACCCTCTTTCAACCATGTATTTTTCAGTTTACCCTCTTGCAATCATGTAGTTTACCGGTTTCCCTACTTGCATACATGTAGATTAGCAGTTTACCTACTTGCACCCATGTAGGTTAGCCAGTTTAACTACTTGCATCTATTTAGTTTAGCTGTTTACCTTCTTGCGTGCATGTAGTTTAGCATTTTACCCACTTGCAGCCATGTAGATTAACGGTTTACCCTCATACAGCCTTGTACTTTTGCAGTTTGCCTACTTGCAACCATATGGCTCAGAAGTCCTGCTTTTTTTTGTTTGCAATTGTAGGTTTGCAGTGTGACTTCTTCTATCCATGCACATGTAGGTAAGCTGAGTTTACCTTCTTACAACCATGTATTTAAGCAATTTACCCTCTTGCAACCGTGTAGGCCTATTTAGCAGTTTACCCTATTGTAATCATGTACGTTACCGGTTTACCTACTTCCAACCATGTAGGTTAGCAGTTTACCTACTTGCACCCATTTAGGTTAGTGGTTTACCATCTTGCAGCCTTGTACCTGGGCATTTTTCCAACTTGCAACAATTTACTTTTAAGTAGTTTACCTACTTGCAACCATGTAGGTTAGTGGTTTACCCTCTTGTAACCCTCTTGTAACCCTCTTTCAACCATGTATTTTTCAGTTTACCCTCTTGCAATCATGTAGTTTACCGGATTCCCTACTTGCATACATATAGTTTAGCAGTTTACCCACTTGCAACCATGTAGGTAAGAGGTTTACCCTCTTGCAGCTATTATTTTTGCAGTTAACCTACTTGCAACCATGTACTTGAGCAGTTTACCCTATTGCAATCATGTAGGTTACCGGTTTACCTACTTGCATCCATACTTGCAACCCTGTAAGTTAGCAGTTTATCTACTTGCAACCGTGTACTTAAGCAATTTACCCTCTTGCAATCATGTAGTTTACCGGATTCCCTACTTGCATACATATAGTTTAGCAGTTTACCCACTTGCAACCATGTAGGTAAGAGGTTTACCCTCTTGCAGCTATTATTTTTGCAGTTAACCTACTTGCAACCATGTTCTTGAGCAGTTTACCCCATTGCAATCATGTAGGTTACCGGTTTACCTACTTGCATCCATATAGTTGAGCAATTTACCTACTTGCAACCCTGTAAGTTAGCAGTTTATCTACTTGCAACCGTGTACTTAAGCAATTTACCGTATTGCAACCGTGTATTTAGCAGTTTAGCCTCTTGTAATCATGTACGTTACCGGTTTACCTACTTTCAACCATGTAGGTTAGCAGTTTACCTACTTGCACCCACTTAGGTAAGTGGTTTACCATCTTGCAGGCTTGTACCTGGGCAGTTTTCCTACTTGCAACAATGTACTTTTAAGTAGTTAACCTACTTGCAACCATGTAGGTTAGAGGTTTACCCTCTTGCAGCTATTATTTTAGCAGTTAACGTACTTGCAACCATGTACTTGAGCAGTTTACATACTTACAACGATGTAGGTTAGCAGTTTATCTACTTGCAACCGTGTACTTAAGCAATTTACCCTCTTGCAACCGTGTTTTCAGCAGTTTACCCTCTTGTGATCCTGTACTTTACCGGTTTACCTACTTCCAACCATGTAGATTAGCAGTTTACCTACTTGCACCCATGTAGGTTAGCCAATTTAACTACTTGCATCTATTTAGTTTAGCTGTTTACCTTCTTGCGTGCATGTAGTTTAGCATTTTACCCACTTGCAGCCATGTAGGTTAACGGTTTACCCTCATACAGCCTTGTACTTTTGCAGTTTGCCTACTTGCAACCATATGGCTCAGAAGTTCTGCTTTTTTTGTTTGCAATTGTAGGTTTGCAGCGTGACTTCTTCTATCCATGCACATGTAGGTAAGCTGAGTTTACCCTCTTACAACCATGTATTTAAGCAATTTACCCTCTTGTAACCGTGTATTTAGCAGTTTACCCTCTTGTAATCATGTACGTTACCGGTTTACCTACTTCCAACCATGTAGGTTAGCAGTTTACCTACTTGCACCCATTTAGGTTAGTGGTTTACCATCTTGCAGCCTTATACCTGGGCATTTTTCCAACTTGCAACAATTTACTTTTAAGTAGTTTACCTACTTGCAACCATGTAGGTTAGTGGTTTACCCTCTTGTAACCCTCTTGTAACCCTCTTTCAACCATGTATTTTTCAGTTTACCCTCTTGCAATCATGTAGTTTACCGGATTCCCTACTTGCATACATATAGTTTAGCAGTTTACCCACTTGCAACCATGTAGGTAAGAGGTTTACCCTTTTGCAGCTATTATTTTTGCAGTTAACCTACTTGCAACCATGTACTTGAGCAGTTTACCCTATTGCAATCATGTAGGTTACCGGTTTACCTACTTGCATCCATATAGTTGAGCAATTTACCTACTTGCAACCCTGTAAGTTAGCAGTTTATCTACTTGCAACCGTGTACTTAAGCAATTTACCCTCTTGTAACCGTGTATTAAGCAGTTTACCCTCTTGTAATCATGTACGTTACCGGTTTACCTACTTCCAACCATGTAGGTTAGCAGTTTACCTACTTGCACCCATTTAGGTTAGTGGTTTACCATCTTGCAGCCTTGTACCTGGGCATTTTTCCAACTTGCAACAATTTACTTTTAAGTAGTTTACCTACTTGCAACCATGTAGGTTAGTGGTTTACCCTCTTGTAACCCTCTTGTAACCCTCTTTCAACCATGTATTTTTCAGTTTACCCTCTTGCAATCATGTAGTTTACCGGATTCCCTACTTGCATACATATAGTTTAGCAGTTTACCCACTTGCAACCATGTAGGTAAGAGGTTGACCCTCTTGCAGCTATTATTTTTGCAGTTAACCTACTTGCAACCATGTACTTGAGCAGTTTACCCTATTGCAATCATGTAGGTTACCGGTTTACCTACTTGCATCCATATAGTTGAGCAATTTACCTACTTGCAACCCTGTAAGTTAGCAGTTTATCTACTTGCAACCGTGTACTTAAGCAATTTACCCTCTTGCAATCATGTAGTTTACCGGATTCCCTACTTGCATACATATAGTTTAGCAGTTTACCCACTTGCAACCATGTAGGTAAGAGGTTTACCCTCTTGCAGCTATTATTTTTGCAGTTAACCTACTTGCAACCATGTACTTGAGCAGTTTACCCCATTGCAATCATGTAGGTTACCAGTTTACCTACTTGCATCCATATAGTTGAGCAATTTACCTACTTGCAACCCTGTAAGTTAGCAGTTTATCTACTTGCAACCGTGTACTTAAGCAATTTACCGTATTGCAACCGTGTATTTAGCAGTTTAGCCTCTTGTAATCATGTACGTTACCGGTTTACCTACTTTCAACCATGTAGGTTAGCAGTTTACCTACTTGCACCCACTTAGGTAAGTGGTTTACCATCTTGCAGGCTTGTACCTGGGCAGTTAACCTACTTGCAACCATGTAGGTTAGAGGTTTACCCTCTTGCAGCTATTATTTTAGCAGTTAACGTACTTGCAACCATGTACTTGAGCAGTTTACATACTTACAACGATGTAGGTTAGCAGTTTATCTACTTGCAACCGTGTACTTAAGCAATTTACCCTCTTGCAACCGTGTATTCAGCAGTTTACCCTCTTGTGATCCTGTACTTTACCGGTTTACCTACTTCCAACCATGTAGATTAGTAGTTTACCTACTTGCACCCATGTAGGTTAGCCAATTTAACTACTTGCATCTATTTAGTTTAGCTGTTTACCTTCTTGCGTGCATGTAGTTTAGCATTTTACCCACTTGCAGCCATGTAGGTTAACGGTTTACCCTCATACAGCCTTGTACTTTTGCAGTTTGCCTACTTGCAACCATATGGCTCAGAAGTTCTGCTTTTTTTGTTTGCAATTGTAGGTTTGCAGTGTGACTTCTTCTATCCATGCACATGTAGGTAAGCTGAGTTTACCCTCTTACAACCATGTATTTAAGCAATTTACCCTCTTGTAACCGTGTATTTAGCAGTTTACCCTCTTGTAATCATGTACGTTACCGGTTGACCTACTTCCAACCATGTAGGTTAGCAGTTTACCTACTTGCACCCATTTAGGTTAGTGGTTTACCATCTTGCAGCCTTATACCTGGGCATTTTTCCAACTTGCAACAATTTACTTTTAAGTAGTTTACCTACTTGCAACCATGTAGGTTAGTGGTTTACCCTCTTGTAACCCTCTTGTAACCCTCTTTCAACCATGTATTTTTCAGTTTACCCTCTTGCAATCATGTAGTTTACCGGATTCCCTACTTGCATACATATAGTTTAGCAGTTTACCCACTTGCAACCATGTAGGTAAGAGGTTTACCCTCTTGCGGCTATTATTTTTGCAGTTAACCTACTTGCAACCATGTACTTGAGCAGTTTACCCTATTGCAATCATGTAGGTTACCGGTTTACCTACTTGCATCCATATAGTTGAGCAATTTACCTACTTGCAACCCTGTAAGTTAGCAGTTTATCTACTTGCAACCGTGTACTTAAGCAATTTACCCTCTTGTAACCGTGTATTAAGCAGTTTACCCTCTTGTAATCACGTACGTTACCTGTTTACCTACTTCCAACCATGTAGGTTAGCAGTTTACCTACTTGCAGCCATTTAGGTTAGTGGTTTACCATCTTGCAGCCTTGTACCTGGCCATTTTTCCTACTTGCAACAATATACTTTTAAGTAGTTTACCTACTTGCAACCATGTAGGTTACAGGTTTACCCTCTTGCAGCTATTATTTTAGCAGTTAACCTACTTGCAACAATGTACTTGAGCAGTTAACCCTATTGTAATCATGTAGGTTAGTGGTTTACCCTCTTGTAACCATGCACTTAAATTGTTTCCCAACTTATAACCATGTAGGTTAGAAGTTTGCCTAGTTTCCTACTCCATTCATGTAGATTAACAGTTTACCCTCTTTCAACCATGTATTTTTCAGTTTACCCTCTTGCAATCATGTAGTTTACCGGTTTCCCTACTTGCATACATGTAGATTAGCAGTTTACCTACTTGCACCCATGTAGGTTAGCCAGTTTAACTACTTGCATCTATTTAGTTTAGCTGTTTACCTTCTTGCGTGCATGTAGTTTAGCATTTTACCCACTTGCAGCCATGTAGATTAACGGTTTACCCTCATGCAGCCTTGTACTTTTGCAGTTTGCCTACTTGCAACCATATGGCTCAGAAGTCCTGCTTTTTTTGTTTGCAATTGTAGGTATGCAGTGTGACTTCTTCTATCCATGCACATGTAGGTAAGCTGAGTTTACCCTCTTACAACCATGTATTTAAGCAATTTACCCTCTTGCAACCGTGTATTTAGCAGTTTACCCTCTTGTAATCATGTACGTTACCGGTTTACCTACTTCCAACCATGTAGGTTAGCAATTTACCTACTTGCACCCATTTAGGTTAGTGGTTTACCATCTTGCAGCCTTGTACCTGGGCATTTTTCCAACTTGCAACAATTTACTTTTAAGTAGTTTACCTACTTGCAACCATGTAGGTTAGTGGTTTACCCTCTTGTAACCATGCACTTAAACTGTTTTCCAACTTATAACCATGTAGGTTAGCAGTTTGCCTAGTTGCCTATTCCATTTATGTAGATTAACAGTTTACCCTCTTTCAACCATGTATTTTTTTAGTTTACCCTCTTGCAATCATGTAGTTTACCGGTTTCCCTACTTGCATACATGTAGATTAGCAGTTTACCTACTTGCACCCATGTAGGTTAGCCAGTTTAACTACTTGCATCTATTTAGTTTAGCTGTTAACCTTCTTGCGTGCATGTAGTTTAGCATTTTACCCACTTGCAGCCATGTAGATTAACGGTTTACCCTCATACAGCCTTGTACTTTTGCAGTTTGCCTACTTGCAACCATATGGCTCAGAAGTTCTGCCTTTTTTGTTTGCAATTGTAGGTTTGCAGTGTGACTTCTTCTATCCCTGCACATGTAGGTAAGCTGAGTTTACCCTCTTACAACCATGTATTTAAGCAATCTACCCTCTTGCAACCGTGTATTTAGCAGTTTACCCTCTTGTAATCATGTACGCTACCGGTTTACCTACTTCCAACCATGTAGGTTAGCAGTTTACCTACTTGCACCATTTAGGTTAGTGGTTTACCATCTTGCAGCCTTGTACCTGGGCATTTTTCCAACTTGCAACAATTTACTTTTAAGTAGTTTACCTACTTGCAACCATGTAGGTTAGTGGTTTACCCTCTTGTAACCATGCACTTAAACTGTTTTCCAACTTATAACCATGTAGGTTAGCAGTTTGCCTAGTTGCCTACTCCATTCATGTAGATTAACAGTTTACCCTCTTTCAACCATGTATTTTTCAGTTTACCCTCTTGCAATCATGTAGTTTACCGGTTTCCCTACTTGCATACATGTAGATTAGCAGTTTACCTACTTGCACCCATGTAGGTTAGCCAGTTTAACTACTTGCATCTATTTAGTTTAGCTGTTTACCTTCTTGCGTGCATGTAGTTTAGCATTTTACCCACTTGCAGCCATGTAGATTAACGGTTTACCCTCATACAGCCTTGTACTTTTGCAGTTTGCCTACTTGCAACCATATGGCTCAGAAGTTCTGCTTTTTTTGTTTGCAATTGTAGGTTTGCAGTGTGACTTCTTCTATCCATGCACATGTAGGTAAGCTGAGTTTACCCTCTTACAACCATGTATTTAAGCAATTTACCCTCTTGCAACCGTGTATTTAGCAGTTTACCCTCTTGTAATCATGTACGTTACCGGTTTACCTACTTCCAACCATGTAGGTTAGCAGTTTACCTACTTGCACCCATTTAGGTTAGTGGTTTACCATCTTGCAGCCTTGTACCTGGGCATTTTTCCAACTTGCAACAATTTACTTTTAAGTAGTTTACCTACTTGCAACCATGTAGGTTAGTGGTTTACCCTCTTGTAACCCTCTTGTAACCCTCTTTCAACCATGTATTTTTCAGTTTACCCTCTTGCAATCATGTAGTTTACCGGATTCCCTACTTGCATACATATAGTTTAGCAGTTTACCCACTTGCAACCATGTAGGTAAGAGGTTTACCCTCTTGCAGCTATTATTTTTGCAGTTAACCTACTTGCAACCATGTACTTGAGCAGTTTACCCTATTGCAATCATGTAGGTTACCGGTTTACCTACTTGCATCCATATAGTTGAGCAATTTACCTACTTGCAACCCTGTAAGTTAGCAGTTTATCTACTTGCAACCGTGTACTTAAGCAATTTACCCTCTTGCAATCATGTAGTTTACCGGATTCCCTACTTGCATACATATAGTTTAGCAGTTTACCCACTTGCAACCATGTAGGTAAGAGGTTTACCCTCTTGCAGCTATTATTTTTGCAGTTAACCTACTTGCAACCATGTACTTGAGCAGTTTACCCCATTGCAATCATGTAGGTTACCGGTTTACCTACTTGCATCCATATAGTTGAGCAATTTACCTACTTGCAACCCTGTAAGTTAGCAGTTTATCTACTTGCAACCGTGTACTTAAGCAATTTACCGTATTGCAACCGTGTATTTAGCAGTTTAGCCTCTTGTAATCATGTACGTTACCGGTTTACCTACTTTCAACCATGTAGGTTAGCAGTTTACCTACTTGCACCCACTTAGGTAAGTGGTTTACCATCTTGCAGGCTTGTACCTGGGCAGTTTTCCTACTTGCAACAATGTACTTTTAAGTAGTTAACCTACTTGCAACCATGTAGGTTAGAGGTTTACCCTCTTGCAGCTATTATTTTAGCAGTTAACGTACTTGCAACCATGTACTTGAGCATTTTACATACTTACAACGATGTAGGTTAGCAGTTTATCTACTTGCAACCGTGTACTTAAGCAATTTACCCTCTTGCAACCGTGTATTCAGCAGTTTACCCTCTTGTGATCCTGTACTTTACCGGTTTACCTACTTCCAACCATGTAGATTAGCAGTTTACCTACTTGCACCCATGTAGGTTAGCCAATTTAACTACTTGCATCTATTTAGTTTAGCTGTTTACCTTCTTGCGTGCATGTAGTTTAGCATTTTACCCACTTGCAGCCATGTAGGTTAACGGTTTACCCTCATACAGCCTTGTACTTTTGCAGTTTGCCTACTTGCAACCATATGGCTCAGAAGTTCTGCTTTTTTTGTTTGCAATTGTAGGTTTGCAGTGTGACTTCTTCTATCCATGCACATGTAGGTAAGCTGAGTTTACCCTCTTACAACCATGTATTTAAGCAATTTACCCTCTTGTAACCGTGTATGTAGCAGTTTACCCTCTTGTAATCATGTACGTTACCGGTTTACCTACTTCCAACCATGTAGGTTAGCAGTTTACCTACTTGCACCCATTTAGGTTAGTGGTTTACCATCTTGCAGCCTTATACCTGGGCATTTTTCCAACTTGCAACAATTTACTTTTAAGTAGTTTACCTACTTGCAACCATGTAGGTTAGTGGTTTACCCTCTTGTAACCCTCTTGTAACCCTCTTTCAACCATGTATTTTTCAGTTTACCCTCTTGCAATCATGTAGTTTACCGGATTCCCTACTTGCATACATATAGTTTAGCAGTTTACCCACTTGCAACCATGTAGGTAAGAGGTTTACCCTCTTGCGGCTATTATTTTTGCAGTTAACCTACTTGCAACCATGTACTTGAGCAGTTTACCCTATTGCAATCATGTAGGTTACCGGTTTACCTACTTGCATCCATATAGTTGAGCAATTTACCTACTTGCAACCCTGTAAGTTAGCAGTTTATCTACTTGCAACCGTGTACTTAAGCAATTTACCCTCTTGCAATCATGTAGTTTACCGGATTCCCTACTTGCATACATGTAGATTAGCAGTTTACCTACTTGCACCCATGTAGGTTAGCCAGTTTAACTACTTGCATCTATTTAGTTTAGCTGTTTACCTTCTTGCGTGCATGTAGTTTAGCATTTTACCCACTTGCAGCCATGTAGATTAACGGTTTACCCTCATACAGCCTTGTACTTTTGCAGTTTGCCTACTTGCAACCATATGGCTCAGAAGTTCTGCTTTTTTTGTTTGCAATTGTAGGTTTGCAGTGTGACTTCTTCTATCCATGCACATGTAGGTAAGCTGAGTTTACCCTCTTACAACCATGTATTTAAGCAATTTACCCTCTTGCAACCGTGTATTTAGCAGTTTACCCTCTTGTAATCATGTACGTTACCGGTTTACCTACTTCCAACCATGTAGGTTAGCAGTTTACCTACTTGCACCCATTTAGGTTAGTGGTTTACCATCTTGCAGCCTTGTACCTGGGCATTTTTCCAACTTGCAACAATTTACTTTTAAGTAGTTTACCTACTTGCAACCATGTAGGTTAGTGGTTTACCCTCTTGTAACCCTCTTGTAACCCTCTTTCAACCATGTATTTTTCAGTTTACCCTCTTGCAATCATGTAGTTTACCGGATTCCCTACTTGCATACATATAGTTTAGCAGTTTACCCACTTGCAACCATGTAGGTAAGAGGTTTACCCTCTTGCAGCTATTATTTTTGCAGTTAACCTACTTGCAACCATGTACTTGAGCAGTTTACCCTATTGCAATCATGTAGGTTACCGGTTTACCTACTTGCATCCATATAGTTGAGCAATTTACCTACTTGCAACCCTGTAAGTTAGCAGTTTATCTACTTGCAACCGTGTACTTAAGCAATTTACCCTCTTGCAATCATGTAGTTTACCGGATTCCCTACTTGCATACATATAGTTTAGCAGTTTACCCACTTGCAACCATGTAGGTAAGAGGTTTACCCTCTTGCAGCTATTATTTTTGCAGTTAACCTACTTGCAACCATGTACTTGAGCAGTTTACCCCATTGCAATCATGTAGGTTACCGGTTTACCTACTTGCATCCATATAGTTGAGCAATTTACCTACTTGCAACCCTGTAAGTTAGCAGTTTATCTACTTGCAACCGTGTACTTAAGCAATTTACCGTATTGCAACCGTGTATTTAGCAGTTTAGCCTCTTGTAATCATGTACGTTACCGGTTTACCTACTTTCAACCATGTAGGTTAGCAGTTTACCTACTTGCACCCACTTAGGTAAGTGGTTTACCATCTTGCAGGCTTGTACCTGGGCAGTTTTCCTACTTGCAACAATGTACTTTTAAGTAGTTAACCTACTTGCAACCATGTAGGTTAGAGGTTTACCCTCTTGCAGCTATTATTTTAGCAGTTAACGTACTTGCAACCATGTACTTGAGCATTTTACATACTTACAACGATGTAGGTTAGCAGTTTATCTACTTGCAACCGTGTACTTAAGCAATTTACCCTCTTGCAACCGTGTATTCAGCAGTTTACCCTCTTGTGATCCTGTACTTTACCGGTTTACCTACTTCCAACCATGTAGATTAGCAGTTTACCTACTTGCACCCATGTAGGTTAGCCAATTTAACTACTTGCATCTATTTAGTTTAGCTGTTTACCTTCTTGCGTGCATGTAGTTTAGCATTTTACCCACTTGCAGCCATGTAGGTTAACGGTTTACCCTCATACAGCCTTGTACTTTTGCAGTTTGCCTACTTGCAACCATATGGCTCAGAAGTTCTGCTTTTTTGTTTGCAATTGTAGGTTTGCAGTGTGACTTCTTCTATCCATGCACATGTAGGTAAGCTGAGTTTACCCTCTTACAACCATGTATTTAAGCAATTTACCCTCTTGTAACCGTGTATGTAGCAGTTTACCCTCTTGTAATCATGTACATTACCGGTTTACCTACTTCCAACCATGTAGGTTAGCAGTTTACCTACTTGCACCCATTTAGGTTAGTGGTTTACCATCTTGCAGCCTTATACCTGGGCATTTTTCCAACTTGCAACAATTTACTTTTAAGTAGTTTACCTACTTGCAACCATGTAGGTTAGTGGTTTACCCTCTTGTAACCCTCTTGTAACCCTCTTTCAACCATGTATTTTTCAGTTTACCCTCTTGCAATCATGTAGTTTACCGGATTCCCTACTTGCATACATATAGTTTAGCAGTTTACCCACTTGCAACCATGTAGGTAAGAGGTTTACCCTCTTGCGGCTATTATTTTTGCAGTTAACCTACTTGCAACCATGTACTTGAGCAGTTTACCCTATTGCAATCATGTAGGTTACCGGTTTACCTACTTGCATCCATATAGTTGAGCAATTTACCTACTTGCAACCCTGTAAGTTAGCAGTTTATCTACTTGCAACCGTGTACTTAAGCAATTTACCCTCTTGTAACCGTGTATTAAGCAGTTTACCCTCTTGTAATCACGTACGTTACCTGTTTACCTACTTCCAACCATGTAGGTTAGCAGTTTACCTACTTGCAGCCATTTAGGTTAGTGGTTTACCATCTTGCAGCCTTGTACCTGGCCATTTTTCCTACTTGCAACAATATACTTTTAAGTAGTTTACCTACTTGCAACCATGTAGGTTACAGGTTTACCCTCTTGCAGCTATTATTTTAGCAGTTAACCTACTTGCAACAATGTACTTGAGCAGTTAACCCTATTGTAATCATGTAGGTTAGTGGTTTACCCTCTTGTAACCATGCACTTAAACTGTTTCCCAACTTATAACCATGTAGGTTAGAAGTTTGCCTAGTTTCCTACTCCATTCATGTAGATTAACAGTTTACCCTCTTTCAACCATGTATTTTTCAGTTTACCCTCTTGCAATCATGTAGTTTACCGGTTTCCCTACTTGCATACATGTAGATTAGCAGTTTACCTACTTGCACCCATGTAGGTTAGCCAGTTTAACTACTTGCATCTATTTAGTTTAGCTGTTTACCTTCTTGCGTGCATGTAGTTTAGCATTTTACCCACTTGCAGCCATGTAGATTAACGGTTTACCCTCATGCAGCCTTGTACTTTTGCAGTTTGCCTACTTGCAACCATATGGCTCAGAAGTCCTGCTTTTTTTGTTTGCAATTGTAGGTTTGCAGTGTGACTTCTTCTATCCATGCACATGTAGGTAAGCTGAGTTTACCCTCTTACAACCATGTATTTAAGCAATTTACCCTCTTGCAACCGTGTATTTAGCAGTTTACCCTCTTGTAATCATGTACGTTACCGGTTTACCTACTTCCAACCATGTAGGTTAGCAATTTACCTACTTGCACCCATTTAGGTTAGTGGTTTACCATCTTGCAGCCTTGTACCTGGGCATTTTTCCAACTTGCAACAATTTACTTTTAAGTAGTTTACCTACTTGCAACCATGTAGGTTAGTGGTTTACCCTCTTGTAACCATGCACTTAAACTGTTTTCCAACTTATAACCATGTAGGTTAGCAGTTTGCCTAGTTGCCTACTCCATTCATGTAGATTAACAGTTTACCCTCTTTCAACCATGTATTTTTCAGTTTACCCTCTTGCAATCATGTAGTTTACCGGTTTCCCTACTTGCATACATGTAGATTAGCAGTTTACCTACTTGCACCCATGTAGGTTAGCCAGTTTAACTACTTGCATCTATTTAGTTTAGCTGTTTACCTTCTTGCGTGCATGTAGTTTAGCATTTTACCCACTTGCAGCCATGTAGATTAACGGTTTACCCTCATACAGCCTTGTACTTTTGCAGTTTGCCTACTTGCAACCATGTAGGTTACAGGTTTACCCTCTTGCAGCTTTTATTTTAGCAGTTAACCTACTTGCAACAATGTACTTGAGCAGTTAACCCTATTGCAATCATGTAGGTTAGTGGTTTACCCTCTTGTAACCATGCACTTAAACTGTTTCCCAACTTATAACCATGTAGGTTAGAAGTTTGCCTAGTTGCCTACTCCATTCATGTAGATTAACAGTTTACCCTCTTTCAACCATGTATTTTTCAGTTTACCCTCTTGCAATCATGTAGTTTACCGGTTTCCCTACTTGCATACATGTAGATTAGCAGTTTACCTACTTGCACCCATGTAGGTTAGCCAGTTTAACTACTTGCATCTATTTAGTTTAGCTGTTTACCTTCTTGCGTGCATGTAGTTTAGCATTTTACCCACTTGCAGCCATGTAGATTAACGGTTTACCCTCATACAGCCTTGTACTTTTGCAGTTTGCCTACTTGCAACCATATGGCTCAGAAGTTCTGCTTTTTTGTTTGCAATTGTAGGTTTGCAGTGTGACTTCTTCTATCCATGCACATGTAGGTAAGCTGAGTTTACCTTCTTACAACCATGTATTTAAGCAATTTACCCTCTTGCAACCGTGTATTTAGCAGTTTACCCTCTTGTAATCATGTACGTTACCGGTTTACCTACTTCCAACCATGTAGGTTAGCAGTTTACCTACTTGCACCCATTTAGGTTAGTGGTTTACCATCTTGCAGCCTTGTACCTGGGCATTTTTCCAACTTGCAACAATTTACTCTTAAGTAGTTTACCTACTTGCAACCATGTAGGTTAGTGGTTTACCCTCTTGTAACCCTCTTGTAACCCTCTTTCAACCATGTATTTTTCAGTTTACCCTCTTGCAATCATGTAGTTTACCGGATTCCCTACTTGCATACATATAGTTTAGCAGTTTACCCACTTGCAACCATGTAGGTAAGAGGTTTACCCTCTTGCAGCTATTATTTTTGCAGTTAACCTACTTGCAACCATGTACTTGAGCAGTTTACCCTATTGCAATCATGTAGGTTACCGGTTTACCTACTTGCATCCAAATAGTTGAGCAATTTACCTACTTGCAACCCTGTGAGTTAGCAGTTTATCTACTTGCAACCGTGTACTTAAGCAATTTACCCTCTTGCAATCATGTAGTTTACCGGATTCCCTACTTGCATACATATAGTTTAGCAGTTTACCCACTTGCAACCATGTAGGTAAGAGGTTTACCCTCTTGCAGCTATTATTTTTGCAGTTAACCTACTTGCAACCATGTACTTGAGCAGTTTACCCCATTGCAATCATGTAGGTTACCGGTTTACCTACTTGCATCCATATAGTTGAGCAATTTACCTACTTGCAACCCTGTAAGTTAGCAGTTTATCTACTTGCAACCGTGTACTTAAGCAATTTACCGTATTGCAACCGTGTATTTAGCAGTTTAGCCTCTTGTAATCATGTACGTTACCGGTTTACCTACTTTCAACCATGTAGGTTAGCAGTTTACCTACTTGCACCCACTTAGGTAAGTGGTTTACCATCTTGCAGGCTTGTACCTGGGCAGTTTTCCTACTTGCAACAATGTACTTTTAAGTAGTTAACCTACTTGCAACCATGTAGGTTAGAGGTTTACCCTCTTGCAGCTATTATTTTAGCAGTTAACGTACTTGCAACCATGTACTTGAGCATTTTACATACTTACAACGATGTAGGTTAGCAGTTTATCTACTTGCAACCGTGTACTTAAGCAATTTACCCTCTTGCAACCGTGTATTCAGCAGTTTACCCTCTTGTGATCCTGTACTTTACCGGTTTACCTACTTCCAACCATGTAGATTAGCAGTTTACCTACTTGCACCCATGTAGGTTAGCCAATTTAACTACTTGCATCTATTTAGTTTAGCTGTTTACCTTCTTGCGTGCATGTAGTTTAGCATTTTACCCACTTGCAGCCATGTAGGTTAACGGTTTACCCTCATACAGCCTTGTACTTTTGCAGTTTGCCTACTTGCAACCATATGGCTCAGAAGTTCTGCTTTTTTTGTTTGCAATTGTAGGTTTGCATTGTGACTTCTTCTATCCATGCACATGTAGGTTAGCTGAGTTTACCCTCTTACAACCATGTATTTAAGCAATTTACCCTCTTGTAACCGTGTATGTAGCAGTTTACCCTCTTGTAATCATGTACGTTACCGGTTTACCTACTTCCAACCATGTAGGTTAGCAGTTTACCTACTTGCACCCATTTAGGTTAGTGGTTTACCATCTTGCAGCCTTATACCTGGGCATTTTTCCAACTTGCAACAATTTACTTTTAAGTAGTTTACCTACTTGCAACCATGTAGGTTAGTGGTTTACCCTCTTGTAACCCTCTTGTAACCCTCTTTCAACCATGTATTTTTCAGTTTACCCTCTTGCAATCATGTAGTTTACCGGATTCCCTACTTGCATACATATAGTTTAGCAGTTTACCCACTTGCAACCATGTAGGTAAGAGGTTTACCCTCTTGCAGCTATTATTTTTGCAGTTAACCTACTTGCAACCATGTACTTGAGCAGTTTACCCTATTGCAATCATGTAGGTTACCGGTTTACCTACTTGCATCCATATAGTTGAGCAATTTACCTACTTGCAACCCTGTAAGTTAGCAGTTTATCTACTTGCAACCGTGTACTTAAGCAATTTACCCTCTTGTAACCGTGTATTAAGCAGTTTACCCTCTTGTAATCACGTACGTTACCTGTTTACCTACTTCCAACCATGTAGGTTAGCAGTTTACCTACTTGCAGCCATTTAGGTTAGTGGTTTACCATCTTGCAGCCTTGTACCTGGCCATTTTTCCTACTTGCAACAATGTACTTTTAAGTAGTTTACCTACTTGCAACCATGTAGGTTACAGGTTTACCCTCTTGCAGCTTTTATTTTAGCAGTTAACCTACTTGCAACAATGTACTTGAGCAGTTAACCCTATTGCAATCATGTAGGTTAGTGGTTTACCCTCTTGTAACCATGCACTTAAACTGTTTCCCAACTTATAACCATGTAGGTTAGAAGTTTGCCTAGTTGCCTACTCCATTCATGTAGATTAACAGTTTACCCTCTTTCAACCATGTATTTTTCAGTTTACCCTCTTGCAATCATGTAGTTTACCGGTTTCCCTACTTGCATACATGTAGATTAGCAGTTTACCTACTTGCACCCATGTAGGTTAGCCAGTTTAACTACTTGCATCTATTTAGTTTAGCTGTTTACCTTCTTGCGTGCATGTAGTTTAGCATTTTACCCACTTGCAGCCATGTAGATTAACGGTTTACCCTCATACAGCCTTGTACTTTTGCAGTTTGCCTACTTGCAACCATATGGCTCAGAAGTTCTGCTTTTTTGTTTGCAATTGTAGGTTTGCAGTGTGACTTCTTCTATCCATGCACATGTAGGTAAGCTGAGTTTACCTTCTTACAACCATGTATTTAAGCAATTTACCCTCTTGCAACCGTGTAGGCCTATTTAGCAGTTTACCCTCTTGTAATCATGTACGTTACCGGTTTACCTACTTCCAACCATGTAGGTTAGCAGTTTACCTACTTGCACCCATTTAGGTTAGTGGTTTACCATCTTGCAGCCTTGTACCTGGGCATTTTTCCAACTTGCAACAATTTACTCTTAAGTAGTTTACCTACTTGCAACCATGTAGGTTAGTGGTTTACCCTCTTGTAACCCTCTTGTAACCCTCTTTCAACCATGTATTTTTCAGTTTACCCTCTTGCAATCATGTAGTTTACCGGATTCCCTACTTGCATACATATAGTTTAGCAGTTTACCCACTTGCAACCATGTAGGTAAGAGGTTTACCCTCTTGCAGCTATTATTTTTGCAGTTAACCAACTTGCAACCATGTACTTGAGCAGTTTACCCTATTGCAATCATGTAGGTTACCGGTTTACCTACTTGCATCCAAATAGTTGAGCAATTTACCTACTTGCAACCCTGTGAGTTAGCAGTTTATCTACTTGCAACCGTGTACTTAAGCAATTTACCCTCTTGCAATCATGTAGTTTACCGGATTCCCTACTTGCATACATATAGTTTAGCAGTTTACCCACTTGCAACCATGTAGGTAAGAGGTTTACCCTCTTGCAGCTATTATTTTTGCAGTTAACCTACTTGCAACCATGTACTTGAGCAGTTTACCCCATTGCAATCATGTAGGTTACCGGTTTACCTACTTGCATCCATATAGTTGAGCAATTTACCTACTTGCAACCCTGTAAGTTAGCAGTTTATCTACTTGCAACCGTGTACTTAAGCAATTTACCGTATTGCAACCGTGTATTTAGCAGTTTAGCCTCTTGTAATCATGTACGTTACCGGTTTACCTACTTTCAACCATGTAGGTTAGCAGTTTACCTACTTGCACCCACTTAGGTAAGTGGTTTACCATCTTGCAGGCTTGTACCTGGGCAGTTTTCCTACTTGCAACAATGTACTTTTAAGTAGTTAACCTACTTGCAACCATGTAGGTTAGAGGTTTACCCTCTTGCAGCTATTATTTTAGCAGTTAACGTACTTGCAACCATGTACTTGAGCATTTTACATACTTACAACGATGTAGGTTAGCAGTTTATCTACTTGCAACCGTGTACTTAAGCAATTTACCCTCTTGCAACCGTGTATTCAGCAGTTTACCCTCTTGTGATCCTGTACTTTACCGGTTTACCTACTTCCAACCATGTAGATTAGCAGTTTACCTACTTGCACCCATGTAGGTTAGCCAATTTAACTACTTGCATCTATTTAGTTTAGCTGTTTACCTTCTTGCGTGCATGTAGTTTAGCATTTTACCCACTTGCAGCCATGTAGGTTAACGGTTTACCCTCATACAGCCTTGTACTTTTGCAGTTTGCCTACTTGCAACCATATGGCTCAGAAGTTCTGCTTTTTTTGTTTGCAATTGTAGGTTTGCAGTGTGACTTCTTCTATCCATGCACATGTAGGTTAGCTGAGTTTACCCTCTTACAACCATGTATTTAAGCAATTTACCCTCTTGTAACCGTGTATGTAGCAGTTTACCCTCTTGTAATCATGTACGTTACCGGTTTACCTACTTCCAACCATGTAGGTTAGCAGTTTACCTACTTGCACCCATTTAGGTTAGTGGTTTACCATCTTGCAGCCTTATACCTGGGCATTTTTCCAACTTGCAACAATTTACTTTTAAGTAGTTTACCTACTTGCAACCATGTAGGTTAGTGGTTTAGCCTCTTGTAACCCTCTTGTAACCCTCTTTCAACCATGTATTTTTCAGTTTACCCTCTTGCAATCATGTAGTTTACCGGATTCCCTACTTGCATACATATAGTTTAGCAGTTTACCCACTTGCAACCATGTAGGTAAGAGGTTTACCCTCTTGCAGCTATTATTTTTGCAGTTAACCTACTTGCAACCATGTACTTGAGCAGTTTACCCTATTGCAATCATGTAGGTTACCGGTTTACCTACTTGCATCCATATAGTTGAGCAATTTACCTACTTGCAACCCTGTAAGTTAGCAGTTTATCTACTTGCAACCGTGTACTTAAGCAATTTACCCTCTTGTAACCGTGTATTAAGCAGTTTACCCTCTTGTAATCACGTACGTTACCTGTTTACCTACTTCCAACCATGTAGGTTAGCAGTTTACCTACTTGCAGCCATTTAGGTTAGTGGTTTACCATCTTGCAGCCTTGTACCTGGCCATTTTTCCTACTTGCAACAATGTACTTTTAAGTAGTTTACCTACTTGCAACCATGTAGGTTACAGGTTTACCCTCTTGCAGCTATTATTTTAGCAGTTAACCTACTTGCAACAATGTACTTGAGCAGTTAACCCTATTGCAATCATGTAGGTTAGTGGTTTACCCTCTTGTAACCATGCACTTAAACTGTTTCCCAACTTATAACCATGTAGGTTAGAAGTTTGCCTAGTTGCCTACTCCATTCATGTAGATTAACAGTTTACCCTCTTTCAACCATGTATTTTTCAGTTTACCCTCTTGCAATCATGTAGTTTACCGGTTTCCCTACTTGCATACATGTAGATTAGCAGTTTACCTACTTGCACCCATGTAGGTTAGCCAGTTTAACTACTTGCATCTATTTAGTTTAGCTGTTTACCTTCTTGCGTGCATGTAGTTTAGCATTTTACCCACTTGCAGCCATGTAGATTAACGGTTTACCCTCATACAGCCTTGTACTTTTGCAGTTTGCCTACTTGCAACCATATGGCTCAGAAGTTCTGCCTTTTTTGTTTGCAATTGTAGGTTTGCAGTGTGACTTCTTCTATCCCTGCACATGTAGGTAAGCTGAGTTTACCCTCTTACAACCATGTATTTAAGCAATTTACCCTCTTGCAACCGTGTATTTAGCAGTTTACCCTCTTGTAATCATGTACGCTACCGGTTTACCTACTTCCAACCATGTAGGTTAGCAGTTTACCTACTTGCACCATTTAGGTTAGTGGTTTACCATCTTGCAGCCTTGTACCTGGGCATTTTTCCAACTTGCAACAATTTACTTTTAAGTAGTTTACCTACTTGCAACCATGTAGGTTAGTGGTTTACCCTCTTGTAACCATGCACTTAAACTGTTTTCCAACTTATAACCATGTAGGTTAGCAGTTTGCCTAGTTGCCTACTCCATTCATGTAGATTAACAGTTTACCCTCTTTCAACCATGTATTTTTCAGTTTACCCTCTTGCAATCATGTAGTTTACCGGTTTCCCTACTTGCATACATGTAGATTAGCAGTTTACCTACTTGCACCCATGTAGGTTAGCCAGTTTAACTACTTGCATCTATTTAGTTTAGCTGTTTACCTTCTTGCGTGCATGTAGTTTAGCATTTTACCCACTTGCAGCCATGTAGATTAACGGTTTACCCTCATACAGCCTTGTACTTTTGCAGTTTGCCTACTTGCAACCATATGGCTCAGAAGTTCTGCTTTTTTTGTTTGCAATTGTAGGTTTGCAGTGTGACTTCTTCTATCCATGCACATGTAGGTAAGCTGAGTTTACCCTCTTACAACCATGTATTTAAGCAATTTACCCTCTTGCAACCGTGTATTTAGCAGTTTACCCTCTTGTAATCATGTACGTTACCGGTTTACCTACTTCCAACCATGTAGGTTAGCAGTTTACCTACTTGCACCCATTTAGGTTAGTGGTTTACCATCTTGCAGCCTTGTACCTGGGCATTTTTCCAACTTGCAACAATTTACTTTTAAGTAGTTTACCTACTTGCAACCATGTAGGTTAGTGGTTTACCCTCTTGTAACCCTCTTTCAACCATGTATTTTTCAGTTTACCCTCTTGCAATCATGTAGTTTACCGGATTCCCTACTTGCATACATATAGTTTAGCAGTTTACCCACTTGCAACCATGTAGGTAAGAGGTTTACCCTCTTGCAGCTATTATTTTTGCAGTTAACCTACTTGCAACCATGTACTTGAGCAGTTTACCCTATTGCAATCATGTAGGTTACCGGTTTACCTACTTGCATCCATATAGTTGAGCAATTTACCTACTTGCAACCCTGTAAGTTAGCAGTTTATCTACTTGCAACCGTGTACTTAAGCAATTTACCCTCTTGCAATCATGTAGTTTACCGGATTCCCTACTTGCATACATATAGTTTAGCAGTTTACCCACTTGCAACCATGTAGGTAAGAGGTTTACCCTCTTGCAGCTATTATTTTTGCAGTTAACCTACTTGCAACCATGTACTTGAGCAGTTTACCCCATTGCAATCATGTAGGTTACCGGTTTACCTACTTGCATCCATATAGTTGAGCAATTTACCTACTTGCAACCCTGTAAGTTAGCAGTTTATCTACTTGCAACCGTGTACTTAAGCAATTTACCGTATTGCAACCGTGTATTTAGCAGTTTAGCCTCTTGTAATCATGTACGTTACCGGTTTACCTACTTTCAACCATGTAGGTTAGCAGTTTACCTACTTGCACCCACTTAGGTAAGTGGTTTACCATCTTGCAGGCTTGTACCTGGGCAGTTTTCCTACTTGCAACAATGTACTTTTAAGTAGTTAACCTACTTGCAACCATGTAGGTTAGAGGTTTACCCTCTTGCAGCTATTATTTTAGCAGTTAACGTACTTGCAACCATGTACTTGAGCATTTTACATACTTACAACGATGTAGGTTAGCAGTTTATCTACTTGCAACCGTGTACTTAAGCAATTTACCCTCTTGCAACCGTGTATTCAGCAGTTTACCCTCTTGTGATCCTGTACTTTACCGGTTTACCTACTTCCAACCATGTAGATTAGCAGTTTACCTACTTGCACCCATGTAGGTTAGCCAATTTAACTACTTGCATCTATTTAGTTTAGCTGTTTACCTTCTTGCGTGCATGTAGTTTAGCATTTTACCCACTTGCAGCCATGTAGGTGAACGGTTTACCCTCATACAGCCTTGTACTTTTGCAGTTTGCCTACTTGCAACCATATGGCTCAGAAGTTCTGCTTTTTTTGTTTGCAATTGTAGGTTTGCAGTGTGACTTCTTCTATCCATGCACATGTAGGTAAGCTGAGTTTACCCTCTTACAACCATGTATTTAAGCAATTTACCCTCTTGTAACCGTGTATGTAGCAGTTTACCCTCTTGTAATCATGTACGTTACCGGTTTACCTACTTCCAACCATGTAGGTTAGCAGTTTACCTACTTGCACCCATTTAGGTTAGTGGTTTACCATCTTGCAGCCTTATACCTGGGCATTTTTCCAACTTGCAACAATTTACTTTTAAGTAGTTTACCTACTTGCAACCATGTAGGTTAGTGGTTTACCCTCTTGTAACCCTCTTGTAACCCTCTTTCAACCATGTATTTTTCAGTTTACCCTCTTGCAATCATGTAGTTTACCGGATTCCCTACTGGCATACATATAGTTTAGCAGTTTACCCACTTGCAACCATGAAGGTAAGAGGTTTACCCTCTTGCAGCTATTATTTTTGCAGTTAACCTACTTGCAACCATGTACTTGAGCAGTTTACCCTATTGCAATCATGTAGGTTACCAGTTTCCATACTTGCATCCATATAGTTGAGCAATTTACCTACTTGCAACCATGTAGGTTAGCAGTTTATCTACTTGCAACCGTGTACTTAAGCAATTTACCGTCTTGCAACCGTGTATTTAGCAGTTTACACTCTTGTGATATTGTACTTTACCGGTTTACCTACTTCCAACCATGTAGATTAGCAGTTTACCTACTTGCACCCATTTAGGCTAGTGGTTTACCATCTTGAAGCCTTGTACCTGGGCATTTTTCATACTTGCAACAATGTACTTAAGTAGTTTACCTACTTGCAACCATGAAGGTTAGAGGTTAAGCCTCTTGCAGCTATTATTTTAGCAGTTAACCTACTTGCAACCATGTACTTGAGCAGTTTACCCTATTGCAATCATGTAGGTTACCGGTTTACCTACTTGCATCCATATAGTTGAGCAATTTACCTTCTTTGCAACCATGTAGGTGAGCAGTTTATCTACTTGCAACCGTGTACTTAAGCAATTTACCCTCTTGTAACCGTGTATTAAGCAGTTTACCCTCTTGTAATCACGTACGTTACCTGTTTACCTACTTGCAGCCATTTAGGTTAGTGGTTTACCATCTTGCAGCCTTGTACCTGGCCATTTTTCCTACTTGCAACAATGTACTTTTAAGTAGTTTACCTACTTGCAACCATGTAGGTTACAGGTTTACCCTCTTGCAGCTATTATTTTAGCAGTTAACCTACTGGCAACAATGTACTTGAGCAGTTAACCCTATTGCAATCATGTAGGTTAGTGGTTTACCCTCTTGTAACCATGCACTTAAACTGTTTCCCAACTTATAACCATGTAGGTTAGAAGTTTGCCTAGTTGCCTACTCCATTCATGTAGATTAACAGTTTACCCTCTTTCAACCATGTATTTTTCAGTTTACCCTCTTGCAATCATGTAGTTTACCGGTTTCCCTACTTGCATACATGTAGATTAGCAGTTTACCTACTTGCACCCATGTAGGTTAGCCAGTTTAACTACTTGCATCTATTTAGTTTAGCTGTTTACCTTCTTGCGTGCATGTAGTTTAGCATTTTACCCTCTTGCAACCGTGTATTTAGCAGTGTACCCTCTTGTAATCATGTACGTTACCGGTCTACCTACTTCCAACCATGTAGGTTAGCAGTTTACCTACTTGCACCCATTTAGGTTAGTGGTTTACCATCTTGCAACCTTGTACCTGGGCATCTTTCCAACTTGCAACAATTTACTTTTAAGTAGTTTACCTACTTGCAACCATGTAGGTTAGTGGTTTACCCTATTGTAACCATGCACTTAAACTGTTTTCCAACTTTTAACCATGTAGGTTAGCAGTTTGCCTAGTTGCCTACTCCATTCATGTAGATTAACAGTTTACCCTCTTTCAACCATGTATTTTTCAGTTTACCCTCTTGCAATCATGTAGTTTACCGGATTCCCTACTTGCATACATATAGTTTAGCAGTTTACCCACTTGCAACCATATAGGTTAGAGGTTTACCCTCTTGCAGCTATTATTTTAGCACTTAACCTACTTGCAACCATGTACTTGAGCAGTTTACCCTATTGCAATCATGTAGGTTACCGGTTTCCCTACTTGCATCCATATAGTTGAGCAATTTACCTACTTGCAACCCTGTAAGTTAGCAGTTTATCTTAAATTGCTACTTAAGCAATTTACCCTCTTGTAACCGTGTATTTAGCAGTTTACCCTCTTGTAATCATGTACTTTACCGGTTTACCTACTTCCAACCATGTAGATTAGCAGTTTACCTACTTGCACCCATTTAGGTTAGTGGTTTACCATCTTGCAGCCTTGTACCTGGACATTTTTCATACTTGCAACCATGTACTTAAGTAGTTTTCCTACTTGTAACCATGTAGGTAAGAGGTTTACCCTCTTGCAGATATTATTTTTGCAGTTAACCTACTTGCAACCATGTACTTTAGCAGTTTACCCTATTGCAATCATGTAGGTTACCGGTTTACCTACTTGCATCCATATAGTTGAGCAATTAACCTACTTGCAACCGTGTGTTCAGCAGTTTACCCTCTTGTGATCCTGTACTTTACCGGTTTACCTACTTGCAACCATGTACTTTAGCAGTTTACCCTATTGCAATCATGTAGGTTACCGGTTTACCTACTTGCATCCATATAGTTGAGCAATTTACCTACTTGCAACCCTGTAAGTTAGCAGTTTATCTACTTGCAACCGTGTACTTAAGCAATTTACCCTCTTGTAACCGTGTATTAAGCAGTTTACCCTCTTGTAATCACGTACGTTACCTGTTTACCTACTTCCAACCATGTAGGTTAGCAGTTTACCTACTTGCAGCCATTTAGGTTAGTGGTTTACCATCTTGCAGCCTTGTACCTGGCCATTTTTCCTACTTGCAACAATGTACTTTTAAGTAGTTTACCTACTTGCAACCATGTAGGTTACAGGTTTACCCTCTTGCAGCTATTATTTTAGCAGTTAACCTACTTGCAACCATGTACTTGAGCAGTTTACCCTATTGCAATCATGTAGGTTAGTGGTTTACCCTCTTGTAACCATGCACTTAAACTGTTTCCCAACTTATAACCATGTAGGTTAGAAGTTTGCCTAGTTGCCTACTCCATTCATGTAGATTAACAGTTTACCCTCTTTCAACCATGTATTTTTCAGTTTACCCTCTTGCAATCATGTAGTTTACCGGTTTCCCTACTTGCATACATGTAGATTAGCAGTTTACCTACTTGCACCCATGTAGATTAACGGTTTACCCTCATACAGCCTTGTACTTTTGCAGTTTGCCTACTTGCAACCATATGGCTCAGAAGTTCTGCTTTTTTTGTTTGCAATTGTAGGTTTGTAGTGTGACTTCTTCTATCCATGCACATGTAGGTAAGCTGAGTTTACCCTCTTACAACCATGTATTTAAGCAATTTACCCTCTTGCAACCGTGTATTTAGCAGTGTACCCTCTTGTAATCATGTACGTTACCGGTTTACCTACTTCCAACCATGTAGGTTAGCAGTTTACCTACTTGCACCCATTTAGGTTAGTGGTTTACCATCTTGCAGCCTTGTACCTGGGCATTTTTCCAACTTGCAACAATTTACTTTTAAGTAGTTTACCTACTTGCAACCATGTAGGTTATTGGTTTACCCTATTGTAACCATGCACTTAAACTGTTTTCCAACTTATAACCATGTAGGTTAGCAGTTTGCCTAGTTGCCTACTCCATTCATGTAGATTAACAGTTTACCCTCTTGCAATCATGTAGTTTACTGGATTCCCTACTTGCATACATATAGTTTAGCAGTTTACCCACTTGCAACCATGTAGGTTAGAGGTTTACCCTCTTGCAGCTATTATTTTAGCACTTAACCTACTTGCAACCATGTACTTGAGCAGTTTACCCTATTGCAATCATGTAGGTTACCGGTTTCCCTACTTGCATCCATATAGTTGAGCAATTTACCTACTTGCAACCCTGTAAGTTAGCAGTTTATCTTAAATTGCTACTTAAGCAATTTACCCTCTTGTAACCGTGTATTAAGCAGTTTACCCTCTTGTAATCATGTACTTTACCGGTTTACCTACTTCCAACCATGTAGATTAGCAGTTTACCTACTTGCACCCATTTAGGTTAGTGGTTTACCATCTTGCAGCCTTGTACCTGGACATTTTTCATACTTGCAACAATGTACTTAAGTAGTTTTCCTACTTGTAACCATGTAGGTAAGAGGTTTACCCTCTTGCAGCTATTATTTTTGCAGTTAACCTACTTGCAACCATGTACTTGAGCAGTTTACCCTATTGCAATCATGTAGGTTACCGGTTTACCTACTTGCATCCATATAGTTGAGCAATTAACCTACTTGCAACCATGTAGGTGAGCAGTTTATCTACTTGCAACCGTGTACTTAAGCAGTTTACCTTATTACAATCATGTAGGTAAGCCTTTTACAGTCTTGCAACCTTGCAAATAAACTGTTCTGCAACCATGTAGGTTAGCAGTTTCCCTTTTGCAAATGTGTATTAAGCAGTTTACCCTCTTGCAATCATGTAGGTTACTGGTTTACCTACTACAACCATGTAGGTAAGCAGTTTACTTGCTTGGAACCATGTAGGTAACTTGTTTACCATCGTGCAGGTATTTTGTTAGCAGTTTTCCTACTTTCAACCATGTACTTAAGCAATTTACCGTCTTGCAACCATGTATTTAGCAGTTAACCCTCTTGTGATCTTGTACTTTACCGGTTTACCTACTTCCAACCATGTAGATTAGCAGTTTACCTATTTGCACCCGTTTAGGTTAGTGGTTTACCATCTTGCAGTCTTGTACCTGGGCATTTTTCATACTTGCAACCATGTACTTGAGCAGTTTACCCTATTGCAATCATGTAGGTAACCAGTTTTCATACTTGCATCCATATAGTTGAGCAATTTACCTACTTGCAACCATGTAGGTTAGCAGTTTATCTACTTGCAACCGTGTACTTAAGCAATTTACCGTCTTGCAACCGTGTATTTAGCAGTTTACACTCTTGTGATATTGTACTTTACCGGTTTCCCTACTTGCATACATGTAGATTAGCAGTTTACCTACTTGCACCCATGTAGGTTAGCCAGTTTAACTACTTGCATCTATTTAGTTTAGCTGTTTACCTTCTTGCGTGCATGTAGTTTAGCATTTTACCCACTTGCAGCCATGTAGATTAACGGTTTACCCTCATACAGCCTTGTACTTTTGCAGTTTGCCTACTTGCAACCATATGGCTCAGAAGTTCTGCTTTTTTTGTTTGCAATTGTAGGTTTGCAGTGTAACTTCTTCTATCCATGCACATGTAGGTAAGCTGAGTTTACCCTCTTACAACCATGTATTTAAGCAATTTACCCTCTTGCAACCGTGTAGGCCTATTTAGCAGTTTACCCTCTTGTAATCATGTACGTTACCGGTTTACCTACTTCCAACCATGTAGGTTAGCAGTTTACCTACTTGCACCCATTTAGGTTAGTGGTTTACCATCTTGCAGCCTTGTACCTGGGCATTTTTCCAACTTGCAACAATTTACTTTTAAGTAGTTTACCTACTTGCAACCATGTAGGTTAGTGGTTTACCCTCTTGTAACCCTCTTGTAACCCTCTTTCAACCATGTATTTTTCAGTTTACCCTCTTGCAATCATGTAGTTTACCGGATTCCCTACTTGCATACATATAGTTTAGCAGTTTACCCACTTGCAACCATGTAGGTAAGAGGTTTACCCTCTTGCAGCTATTATTTTTGCAGTTAACCTACTTGCAACCATGTACTTGAGCAGTTTACCCTATTGCAATCATGTAGGTTACCGGTTTACCTACTTGCATCCATATAGTAGAGCAATTTACCTACTTGCAACCCTGTAAGTTAGCAGTTTATCTACTTGCAACCGTGTACTTAAGCAATTTACCCTCTTGCAATCATGTAGTTTACCGGATTCCCTACTTCCATACATATAGTTTAGCAGTTTACCCACTTGCAACCATGTAGGTAAGAGGTTTACCCTCTTGCAGCTATTATTTTTGCAGTTAACCTACTTGCAACCATGTACTTGAGCAGTTTACCCCATTGCAATCATGTAGGTTACCGGTTTACCTACTTGCATCCATATAGTTGAGCAATTTACCTACTTGCAACCCTGTAAGTTAGCAGTTTATCTACTTGCAACCGTGTACTTAAGCAATTTACCGTATTGCAACCGTGTATTTAGCAGTTTAGCCTCTTGTAATCATGTACGTTACCGGTTTACCTACTTTCAACCATGTAGGTTAGCAGTTTACCTACTTGCACCCACTTAGGTAAGTGGTTTACCATCTTGCAGGCTTGTACCTGGGCAGTTTTCCTACTTGCAACAATGTACTTTTAAGTAGTTAACCTACTTGCAACCATGTAGGTTAGAGGTTTACCCTCTTGCAGCTATTATTTTAGCAGTTAACGTACTTGCAACCATGTACTTGAGCATTTTACATACTTACAACGATGTAGGTTAGCAGTTTATCTACTTGCAACCGTGTACTTAAGCAATTTACCCTCTTGCAACCGTGTATTCAGCAGTTTACCCTCTTGTGATCCTGTACTTTACCGGTTTACCTACTTGCAACCATGTACTTTAGCAGTTTACCCTATTGCAATCATGTAGGTTACCGGTTTACCTACTTGCATCCATATAGTTGAGCAATTTACCTACTTGCAACCCTGTAAGTTAGCAGTTTATCTACTTGCAACCGTGTACTTAAGCAATTTACCCTCTTGTAACCGTGTATTAAGCAGTTTACCCTCTTGTAATCACGTACGTTACCTGTTTACCTACTTCCAACCATGTAGGTTAGCAGTTTACCTACTTGCAGCCATTTAGGTTAGTGGTTTACCATCTTGCAGCCTTGTACCTGGCCATTTTTCCTACTTGCAACAATGTACTTTTAAGTAGTTTACCTACTTGCAACCATGTAGGTTACAGGTTTACCCTCTTGCAGCTATTATTTTAGCAGTTAACCTACTTGCAACCATGTACTTGAGCAGTTTACCCTATTGCAATCATGTAGGTTAGTGGTTTACCCTCTTGTAACCATGCACTTAAACTGTTTCCCAACTTATAACCATGTAGGTTAGAAGTTTGCCTAGTTGCCTACTCCATTCATGTAGATTAACAGTTTACCCTCTTTCAACCATGTATTTTTCAGTTTACCCTCTTGCAATCATGTAGTTTACCGGTTTCCCTACTTGCATACATGTAGATTAGCAGTTTACCTACTTGCACCCATGTAGATTAATGGTTTACCCTCATACAGCCTTGTACTTTTGCAGTTTGCCTACTTGCAACCATATGGCTCAGAAGTTCTGCTTTTTTTGTTTGCAATTGTAGGTTTGTAGTGTGACTTCTTCTATCCATGCACATGTAGGTAAGCTGAGTTTACCCTCTTACAACCATGTATTTAAGCAATTTACCCTCTTGCAACCGTGTATTTAGCAGTGTACCCTCTTGTAATCATGTACGTTACCGGTTTACCTACTTCCAACCATGTAGGTTAGCAGTTTACCTACTTGCACCCATTTAGGTTAGTGGTTTACCATCTTGCAGCCTTGTACCTGGGCATTTTTCCAACTTGCAACAATTTACTTTTAAGTAGTTTACCTACTTGCAACCATGTAGGTTAGTGGTTTACCCTATTGTAACCATGCACTTAAACTGTTTTCCAACTTATAACCATGTAGGTTAGCAGTTTGCCTAGTTGCCTACTCCATTCATGTAGATTAACAGTTTACCCTCTTTCAACCATGTATTTTTCAGTTAACCCTCTTGCAATCATGTAGTTTACTGGATTCCCTACTTGCATACATATAGTTTAGCAGTTTACCCACTTGCAACCATGTAGGTTAGAGGTTTACCCTCTTGCAGCTATTATTTTAGCACTTAACCTACTTGCAACCATGTACTTGAGCAGTTTACCCTATTGCAATCATGTAGGTTACCGGTTTCCCTACTTGCATCCATATAGTTGAGCAATTTACCTACTTGCAACCCTGTAAGTTAGCAGTTTATCTTAAATTGCTACTTAAGCAATTTACCCTCTTGTAACCGTGTATTAAGCAGTTTACCCTCTTGTAATCATGTACTTTACCGGTTTACCTACTTCCAACCATGTAGATTAGCAGTTTACCTACTTGCACCCATTTAGGTTAGTGGTTTACCATCTTGCAGCCTTGTACCTGGACATTTTTCATACTTGCAACAATGTACTTAAGTAGTTTTCCTACTTGTAACCATGTAGGTAAGAGCTTTACCCTCTTGCAGCTATTATTTTAGCAGTTAACCTACTTGCAACCATGTACTTGAGCAGTTTACCCTATTGCAATCATGTAGGTTACCGGTTTACCTACTTGCATCCATATAGTTGAGCAATTTACCTACTTGCAACCCTGTAAGTTAGCAGTTTATCTACTTGCAACCGTGTACTTAAGCAATTTACCCTCTTGTAACCGTGTATTAAGCAGTTTACCCTCTTGTAATCACGTACGTTACCTGTTTACCTACTTCCAACCATGTAGGTTAGCAGTTTACCTACTTGCAGCCATTTAGGTTAGTGGTTTACCATCTTGCAGCCTTGTACCTGGCCATTTTTCCTACTTGCAACAATGTACTTTTAAGTAGTTTACCTACTTGCAACCATGTAGGTTACAGGTTTACCCTCTTGCAGCTATTATTTTAGCAGTTAACCTACTTGCAACCATGTACTTGAGCAGTTTACCCTATTGCAATCATGTAGGTTAGTGGTTTACCCTCTTGTAACCATGCACTTAAACTGTTTCCCAACTTATAACCATGTAGGTTAGAAGTTTGCCTAGTTGCCTACTCCATTCATGTAGATTAACAGTTTACCCTCTTTCAACCATGTATTTTTCAGTTTACCCTCTTGCAATCATGTAGTTTACCGGTTTCCCTACTTGCATACATGTAGATTAGCAGTTTACCTACTTGCACCCATGTAGATTAATGGTTTACCCTCATACAGCCTTGTACTTTTGCAGTTTGCCTACTTGCAACCATATGGCTCAGAAGTTCTGCTTTTTTTGTTTGCAATTGTAGGTTTGTAGTGTGACTTCTTCTATCCATGCACATGTAGGTAAGCTGAGTTTACCCTCTTACAACCATGTATTTAAGCAATTTACCCTCTTGCAACCGTGTATTTAGCAGTGTACCCTCTTGTAATCATGTACGTTACCGGTTTACCTACTTCCAACCATGTAGGTTAGCAGTTTACCTACTTGCACCCATTTAGGTTAGTGGTTTACCATCTTGCAGCCTTGTACCTGGGCATTTTTCCAACTTGCAACAATTTACTTTTAAGTAGTTTACCTACTTGCAACCATGTAGGTTAGTGGTTTACCCTATTGTAACCATGCACTTAAACTGTTTTCCAACTTATAACCATGTAGGTTAGCAGTTTGCCTAGTTGCCTACTCCATTCATGTAGATTAACAGTTTACCCTCTTTCAACCATGTATTTTTCAGTTAACCCTCTTGCAATCATGTAGTTTACTGGATTCCCTACTTGCATACATATAGTTTAGCAGTTTACCCACTTGCAACCATGTAGGTTAGAGGTTTACCCTCTTGCAGCTATTATTTTAGCACTTAACCTACTTGCAACCATGTACTTGAGCAGTTTACCCTATTGCAATCATGTAGGTTACCGGTTTCCCTACTTGCATCCATATAGTTGAGCAATTTACCTACTTGCAACCCTGTAAGTTAGCAGTTTATCTTAAATTGCTACTTAAGCAATTTACCCTCTTGTAACCGTGTATTAAGCAGTTTACCCTCTTGTAATCATGTACTTTACCGGTTTACCTACTTCCAACCATGTAGATTAGCAGTTTACCTACTTGCACCCATTTAGGTTAGTGGTTTACCATCTTGCAGCCTTGTACCTGGACATTTTTCATACTTGCAACAATGTACTTAAGTAGTTTTCCTACTTGTAACCATGTAGGTAAGAGCTTTACCCTCTTGCAGCTATTATTTTAGCAGTTAACCTACTTGCAACCATGTACTTGAGCAGTTTACCCTATTGCAATCATGTAGGTTACCGGTTTACCTACTTGCATCCATATAGTTGAGCAATTAACCTACTTGCAACCATGTAGGTGAGCAGTTTATCTACTTGCAACCGTGTACTTAAGCAGTTTACCTTATTACAATCATGTAGGTAAGCCTTTTACAGTCTTGCAACCTTGCAAATAAACTGTTCTGCAACCATGTAGGTTAGCAGTTTCCCTTTTGCAAATGTGTATTAAGCAGTTTACCCTCTTGCAATCATGTAGGTTACTGGTTTACCTACTACAACCATGTAGGTAAGCAGTTTACTTGCTTGGAACCATGTAGGTAACTTGTTTACCATCGTGCAGGTATTTTGTTAGCAGTTTTCCTACTTTCAACCATGTACTTAAGCAATTTACCGTCTTGCAACCATGTATTTAGCAGTTAACCCTCTTGTGATCTTGTACTTTACCGGTTTACCTACTTCCAACCATGTAGATTAGCAGTTTACCTATTTGCACCCGTTTAGGTTAGTGGTTTACCATCTTGCAGTCTTGTACCTGGGCATTTTTCATACTTGCAACCATGTACTTGAGCAGTTTACCCTATTGCAATCATGTAGGTAACCAGTTTCCATACTTGCATCCATATAGTTGAGCAATTTACCTACTTGCAACCATGTAGGTTAGCAGTTTATCTACTTGCAACCGTGTACTTAAGCAATTTACCGTCTTGCAACCGTGTATTTAGCAGTTTACACTCTTGTGATATTGTACTTTACCGGTTTCCCTACTTGCATACATGTAGATTAGCAGTTTACCTACTTGCACCCATGTAGGTTAGCCAGTTTAACTACTTGCATCTATTTAGTTTAGCTGTTTACCTTCTTGCGTGCATGTAGTTTAGCATTTTACCCACTTGCAGCCATGTAGATTAACGGTTTACCCTCATACAGCCTTGTACTTTTGCAGTTTGCCTACTTGCAACCATATGGCTCAGAAGTTCTGCTTTTTTTGTTTGCAATTGTAGGTTTGCAGTGTGACTTCTTCTATCCATGCACATGTAGGTAAGCTGAGTTTACCCTCTTACAACCATGTATTTAAGCAATTTACCCTCTTGCAACCGTGTATTTAGCAGTTTACCCTCTTGTAATCATGTACGTTACCGGTTTACCTACTTCCAACCATGTAGGTTAGCAATTTACCTACTTGCACCCATTTAGGTTAGTGGTTTACCATCTTGCAGCCTTGTACCTGGGCATTTTTCCAACTTGCAACAATTTACTTTTAAGTAGTTTACCTACTTGCAACCATGTAGGTTAGTGGTTTACCCTCTTGTAACCATGCACTTAAACTGTTTTCCAACTTATAACCATGTAGGTTAGCAGTTTGCCTAGTTGCCTATTCCATTCATGTAGATTAACAGTTTACCCTCTTTCAACCATGTATTTTTCAGTTTACCCTCTTGCAATCATGTAGTTTACCGGTTTCCCTACTTGCATACATGTAGATTAGCAGTTTACCTACTTGCACCCATGTAGGTTAGCCAGTTTAACTACTTGCATCTATTTAGTTTAGCTGTTAACCTTCTTGCGTGCATGTAGTTTAGCATTTTACCCACTTGCAGCCATGTAGATTAACGGTTTACCCTCATACAGCCTTGTACTTTTGCAGTTTGCCTACTTGCAACCATATGGCTCAGAAGTTCTGCCTTTTTTGTTTGCAATTGTAGGTTTGCAGTGTGACTTCTTCTATCCCTGCACATGTAGGTAAGCTGAGTTTACCCTCTTACAACCATGTATTTAAGCAATTTACCCTCTTGCAACCGTGTATTTAGCAGTTTACCCTCTTGTAATCATGTACGTTACCGGTTTACCTACTTCCAACCATGTAGGTTAGCAGTTTACCTACTTGCACCATTTAGGTTAGTGGTTTACCATCTTGCAGCCTTGTACCTGGGCATTTTTCCAACTTGCAACAATTTACTTTTAAGTAGTTTACCTACTTGCAACCATGTAGGTTAGTGGTTTACCCTCTTGTAACCATGCACTTAAACTGTTTTCCAACTTATAACCATGTAGGTTAGCAGTTTGCCTAGTTGCCTACTCCATTCATGTAGATTAACAGTTTACCCTCTTTCAACCATGTATTTTTCAGTTTACCCTCTTGCAATCATGTAGTTTACCGGTTTCCCTACTTGCATACATGTAGATTAGCAGTTTACCTACTTGCACCCATGTAGGTTAGCCAGTTTAACTACTTGCATCTATTTAGTTTAGCTGTTTACCTTCTTGCGTGCATGTAGTTTAGCATTTTACCCACTTGCAGCCATGTAGATTAACGGTTTACCCTCATACAGCCTTGTACTTTTGCAGTTTGCCTACTTGCAACCATATGGCTCAGAAGTTCTGCTTTTTTTGTTTGCAATTGTAGGTTTGCAGTGTGACTTCTTCTATCCATGCACATGTAGGTAAGCTGAGTTTACCCTCTTACAACCATGTATTTAAGCAATTTACCCTCTTGCAACCGTGTAGGCCTATTTAGCAGTTTACCCTCTTGTAATCATGTACGTTACCGGTTTACCTACTTCCAACCATGTAGGTTAGCAGTTTACCTACTTGCACCCATTTAGGTTAGTGGTTTACCATCTTGCAGCCTTGTACCTGGGCATTTTTCCAACTTGCAACAATTTACTTTTAAGTAGTTTACCTACTTGCAACCATGTAGGTTAGTGGTTTACCCTCTTGTAACCCTCTTGTAACCCTCTTTCAACCATGTATTTTTCAGTTTACCCTCTTGCAATCATGTAGTTTACCGGATTCCCTACTTGCATACATATAGTTTAGCAGTTTACCCACTTGCAACCATGTAGGTAAGAGGTTTACCCTCTTGCAGCTATTATTTTTGCAGTTAACCTACTTGCAACCATGTACTTGAGCAGTTTACCCTATTGCAATCATGTAGGTTACCGGTTTACCTACTTGCATCCATATAGTTGAGCAATTTACCTACTTGCAACCCTGTAAGTTAGCAGTTTATCTACTTGCAACCGTGTACTTAAGCAATTTACCCTCTTGCAATCATGTAGTTTACCGGATTCCCTACTTGCATACATATAGTTTAGCAGTTTACCCACTTGCAACCATGTAGGTAAGAGGTTTACCCTCTTGCAGCTATTATTTTTGCAGTTAACCTACTTGCAACCATGTACTTGAGCAGTTTACCCCATTGCAATCATGTAGGTTACCGGTTTACCTACTTGCATCCATATAGTTGAGCAATTTACCTACTTGCAACCCTGTAAGTTAGCAGTTTATCTACTTGCAACCGTGTACTTAAGCAATTTACCGTATTGCAACCGTGTATTTAGCAGTTTAGCCTCTTGTAATCATGTACGTTACCGGTTTACCTACTTTCAACCATGTAGGTTAGCAGTTTACCTACTTGCACCCACTTAGGTAAGTGGTTTACCATCTTGCAGGCTTGTACCTGGGCAGTTTTCCTACTTGCAACAATGTACTTTTAAGTAGTTAACCTACTTGCAACCATGTAGGTTAGAGGTTTACCCTCTTGCAGCTATTATTTTAGCAGTTAACGTACTTGCAACCATGTACTTGAGCATTTTACATACTTACAACGATGTAGGTTAGCAGTTTATCTACTTGCAACCGTGTACTTAAGCAATTTACCCTCTTGCAACCGTGTATTCAGCAGTTTACCCTCTTGTGATCCTGTACTTTACCGGTTTACCTACTTCCAACCATGTAGATTAGCAGTTTACCTACTTGCACCCATGTAGGTTAGCCAATTTAACTACTTGCATCTATTTAGTTTAGCTGTTTACCTTCTTGCGTGCATGTAGTTTAGCATTTTACCCACTTGCAGCCATGTAGGTTAACGGTTTACCCTCATACAGCCTTGTACTTTTGCAGTTTGCCTACTTGCAACCATATGGCTCAGAAGTTCTGCTTTTTTTGTTTGCAATTGTAGGTTTGCAGTGTGACTTCTTCTATCCATGCACATGTAGGTAAGCTGAGTTTACCCTCTTACAACCATGTATTTAAGCAATTTACCCTCTTGTAACCGTGTATGTAGCAGTTTACCCTCTTGTAATCATGTACGTTACCGGTTTACCTACTTCCAACCATGTAGGTTAGCAGTTTACCTACTTGCACCCATTTAGGTTAGTGGTTTACCATCTTGCAGCCTTATACCTGGGCATTTTTCCAACTTGCAACAATTTACTTTTAAGTAGTTTACCTACTTGCAACCATGTAGGTTAGTGGTTTACCCTCTTGTAACCCTCTTGTAACCCTCTTTCAACCATGTATTTTTCAGTTTACCCGCTTGCAATCATGTAGTTTACCAGATTCCCTACTTGCATACATATAGTTTAGCAGTTTACCCACTTGCAACCATGTAGGTAAGAGGTTTACCCTCTTGCAGCTATTATTTTTGCAGTTAACCTACTTGCAACCATGTACTTGAGCAGTTTACCCTATTGCAATCATGTAGGTTACCGGTTTACCTACTTGCATCCATATAGTTGAGCAATTTACCTACTTGCAACCCTGTAAGTTAGCAGTTTATCTACTTGCAACCGTGTACTTAAGCAATTTACCCTCTTGTAACCGTGTATTAAGCAGTTTACCCTCTTGTAATCACGTACGTTACCTGTTTACCTACTTCCAACCATGTAGGTTAGCAGTTTACCTACTTGCAGCCATTTAGGTTAGTGGTTTACCATCTTGCAGCCTTGTACCTGGCCATTTTTCCTACTTGCAACAATGTACTTTTAAGTAGTTTACCTACTTGCAACCATGTAGGTTACAGGTTTACCCTCTTGCAGCTATTATTTTAGCAGTTAACCTACTTGCAACAATGTACTTGAGCAGTTAACCCTATTGCAATCATGTAGGTTAGTGGTTTACCCTCTTGTAACCATGCACTTAAACTGTTTCCCAACTTATAACCATGTAGGTTAGAAGTTTGCCTAGTTGCCTACTCCATTCATGTAGATTAACAGTTTACCCTCTTTCAACCATGTATTTTTCAGTTTACCCTCTTGCAATCATGTAGTTTACCGGTTTCCCTACTTGCATACATGTAGATTAGCAGTTTACCTACTTGCACCCATGTAGGTTAGCCAGTTTAACTACTTGCATCTATTTAGTTTAGCTGTTTACCTTCTTGCGTGCATGTAGTTTAGCATTTTACCCACTTGCAGCCATGTAGATTAACGGTTTACCCTCATACAGCCTTGTACTTTTGCAGTTTGACTACTTGCAACCATATGGCTCAGAAGTTCTGCTTTTTTTGTTTGCAATTGTAGGTTTGCAGTGTGACTTCTTCTATCCATGCACATGTAGGTAAGCTGAGTTTACCTTCTTACAACCATGTATTTAAGCAATTTACCCTCTTGCAACCGTGTAGGCCTATTTAGCAGTTTACCCTCTTGTAATCATGTACGTTACCGGTTTACCTACTTCCAACCATGTAGGTTAGCAGTTTACCTACTTGCACCCATTTAGGTTAGTGGTTTACCATCTTGCAAGCCTTGTACCTGGGCATTTTTCCAACTTGCAACAATTTACTTTTAAGTAGTTTACCTACTTGCAACCATGTAGGTTAGTGGTTTACCCTCTTGTAACCCTCTTGTAACCCTCTTTCAACCATGTATTTTTCAGTTTACCCTCTTGCAATCATGTAGTTTACCGGATTCCCTACTTGCATACATATAGTTTAGCAGTTTACCCACTTGCAACCATGTAGGTAAGAGGTTTACCCTCTTGCAGCTATTATTTTTGCAGTTAACCTACTTGCAACCATGTACTTGAGCAGTTTACCCCATTGCAATCATGTAGGTTACCGGTTTACCTACTTGCATCCATATAGTTGAGCAATTTACCTACTTGCAACCCTGTAAGTTAGCAGTTTATCTACTTGCAACCGTGTACTTAAGCAATTTACCGTATTGCAACCGTGTATTTAGCAGTTTAGCCTCTTGTAATCATGTACGTTACCGGTTTACCTACTTTCAACCATGTAGGTTAGCAGTTTACCTACTTGCACCCACTTAGGTAAGTGGTTTACCATCTTGCAGGCTTGTACCTGGGCAGTTTTCCTACTTGCAACAATGTACTTTTAAGTAGTTAACCTACTTGCAACCATGTAGGTTAGAGGTTTACCCTCTTGCAGCTATTATTTTAGCAGTTAACGTACTTGCAACCATGTACTTGAGCAGTTTACATACTTACAACGATGTAGGTTAGGAGTTTATCTACTTGCAACCATGTACTTAAGCAATTTACCCTCTTGCAACCGTGTATTCAGCAGTTTACCCTCTTGTGATCCTGTACTTTACCGGTTTACCTACTTGCAACCATGTACTTTAGCAGTTTACCCTATTGCAATCATGTAGGTTACCGGTTTACCTACTTGCATCCATATAGTTGAGCAATTTACCTACTTGCAACCCTGTAAGTTAGCAGTTTATCTACTTGCAGCCATTTAGGTTAGTGGTTTACCATCTTGCAGCCTTGTACCTGGCCATTTTTCCTACTTGCAACAATGTACTTTTAAGTAGTTTACCTACTTGCAACCATGTAGGTTACAGGTTTACCCTCTTGCAGCTATTATTTTAGCAGTTAACCTACTTGCAACCATGTACTTGAGCAGTTTACCCTATTGCAATCATGTAGGTTAGTGGTTTACCCTCTTGTAACCATGCACTTAAACTGTTTCCCAACTTATAACCATGTAGGTTAGAAGTTTGCCTAGTTGCCTACTCCATTCATGTAGATTAACAGTTTACCCTCTTTCAACCATGTATTTTTCAGTTTACCCTCTTGCAATCATGTAGTTTACCGGTTTCCCTACTTGCATACATGTAGATTAGCAGTTTACCTACTTGCACCCATGTAGATTAACGGTTTACCCTCATACAGCCTTGTACTTTTGCAGTTTGCCTACTTGCAACCATATGGCTCAGAAGTTCTGCTTTTTTTGTTTGCAATTGTAGGTTTGTAGTGTGACTTCTTCTATCCATGCACATGTAGGTAAGCTGAGTTTACCCTCTTACAACCATGTATTTAAGCAATTTACCCTCTTGCAACCGTGTATTTAGCAGTGTACCCTCTTGTAATCATGTACGTTACCGGTTTACCTACTTCCAACCATGTAGGTTAGCAGTTTACCTACTTGCACCCATTTAGGTTAGTGGATTACCATCTTGCAGCCTTGTACCTGGGCATTTTTCCAACTTGCAACAATTTACTTTTAAGTAGTTTACCTACTTGCAACCATGTAGGTTAGTGGTTTACCCTCTTGTAACCATGCACTTAAACTGTTTTCCAACTTATAACCATGTAGGTTAGCAGTTTGCCTAGTTGCCTACTCCATTCATGTAGATTAACAGTTTACCCTCTTTCAACCATGTATTTTTCAGTTTACCCTCTTGCAATCATGTAGTTTACCGGTTTCCCTACTTGCATACATGTAGATTAGCAGTTTACCTACTTGCACCCATGTAGGTTAGCCAGTTTAACTACTTGCATCTATTTAGTTTAGCTGTTTACCTTCTTGCGTGCATGTTGTTTAGCATTTTACCCACTTGCAGCCATGTAGATTAACGGTTTACCCTCATACAGCCTTGTACTTTTGCAGTTTGCCTACTTGCAACCATATGGCTCAGAAGTTCTGCTTTTTTTGTTTGCAATTGTAGGTTTGCAGTGTGACTTCTTCTATCCATGCACATGTAGGTAAGCTGAGTTTACCCTCTTACAACCATGTATTTAAGCAATTTACCCTCTTGCAACCGTGTAGGCCTATTTAGCAGTTTACCCTCTTGTAATCATGTACGTTACCGGTTTACCTACTTCCAACCATGTAGGTTAGCAGTTTACCTACTTGCACCCATTTAGGTTAGTGGTTTACCATCTTGCAGCCTTGTACCTGGGCATTTTTCCAACTTGCAACAATTTACTTTTAAGTAGTTTACCTACTTGCAACCATGTAGGTTAGTGGTTTACCCTCTTGTAACCCTCTTGTAACCCTCTTTCAACCATGTATTTTTCAGTTTACCCTCTTGCAATCATGTAGTTTACCGGATTCCCTACTTGCATACATATAGTTTAGCAGTTTACCCACTTGCAACCATGTAGGTAAGAGGTTTACCCTCTTGCAGCTATTATTTTTGCAGTTAACCTACTTGCAACCATGTACTTGAGCAGTTTACCCTATTGCAATCATGTAGGTTACCGGTTTACCTACTTGCATCCATATAGTTGAGCAATTTACCTACTTGCAACCCTGTAAGTTAGCAGTTTATCTACTTGCAACCGTGTACTTAAGCAATTTACCCTCTTGCAATCATGTAGTTTACCGGATTCCCTACTTGCATACATATAGTTTAGCAGTTTACCCACTTGCAACCATGTAGGTAAGAGGTTTACCCTCTTGCAGCTATTATTTTTGCAGTTAACCTACTTGCAACCATGTACTTGAGCAGTTTACCCCATTGCAATCATGTAGGTTACCGGTTTACCTACTTGCATCCATATAGTTGAGCAATTTACCTACTTGCAACCCTGTAAGTTAGCAGTTTATCTACTTGCAACCGTGTACTTAAGCAATTTACCGTATTGCAACCGTGTATTTAGCAGTTTAGCCTCTTGTAATCATGTACGTTACCGGTTTACCTACTTTCAACCATGTAGGTTAGCAGTTTACCTACTTGCACCCACTTAGGTAAGTGGTTTACCATCTTGCAGGCTTGTACCTGGGCAGTTTTCCTACTTGCAACAATGTACTTTTAAGTAGTTAACCTACTTGCAACCATGTAGGTTAGAGGTTTACCCTCTTGCAGCTATTATTTTAGCAGTTAACGTACTTGCAACCATGTACTTGAGCATTTTACATACTTACAACGATGTAGGTTAGCAGTTTATCTACTTGCAACCGTGTACTTAAGCAATTTACCCTCTTGCAACCGTGTATTCAGCAGTTTACCCTCTTGTGATCCTGTACTTTACCGGTTTACCTACTTCCAACCATGTAGATTAGCAGTTTACCTACTTGCACCCATGTAGGTTAGCCAATTTAACTACTTGCATCTATTTAGTTTAGCTGTTTACCTTCTTGCGTGCATGTAGTTTAGCATTTTACCCACTTGCAGCCATGTAGGTTAACGGTTTACCCTCATACAGCCTTGTACTTTTGCAGTTTGCCTACTTGCAACCATATGGCTCAGAAGTTCTGCTTTTTTTGTTTGCAATTGTAGGTTTGCAGTGTGACTTCTTCTATCCATGCACATGTAGGTAAGCTGAGTTTACCCTCTTACAACCATGTATTTAAGCAATTTACCCTCTTGTAACCGTGTATGTAGCAGTTTACCCTCTTGTAATCATGTACGTTACCGGTTTACCTACTTCCAACCATGTAGGTTAGCAGTTTACCTACTTGCACCCATTTAGGTTAGTGGTTTACCATCTTGCAGCCTTATACCTGGGCATTTTTCCAACTTGCAACAATTTACTTTTAAGTAGTTTACCTACTTGCAACCATGTAGGTTAGTGGTTTACCCTCTTGTAACCCTCTTGTAACCCTCTTTCAACCATGTATTTTTCAGTTTACCCGCTTGCAATCATGTAGTTTACCAGATTCCCTACTTGCATACATATAGTTTAGCAGTTTACCCACTTGCAACCATGTAGGTAAGAGGTTTACCCTCTTGCAGCTATTATTTTTGCAGTTAACCTACTTGCAACCATGTACTTGAGCAGTTTACCCTATTGCAATCATGTAGGTTACCGGTTTACCTACTTGCATCCATATAGTTGAGCAATTTACCTACTTGCAACCCTGTAAGTTAGCAGTTTATCTACTTGCAACCGTGTACTTAAGCAATTTACCGTATTGCAACCGTGTATTTAGCAGTTTACCCTCTTGTAATCATGTACGTTACCGGTTTACCTACTTTCAACCATGTAGGTTAGCAGTTTACCTACTTGCACCCACTTAGGTAAGTGGTTTACCATCTTGCAGGCTTGTACCTGGGCAGTTTTCCTACTTGCAACAATGTACTTTTAAGTAGTTAACCTACTTGCAACCATGTAGGTTAGAGGTTTACCCTCTTGCAGCTATTATTTTAGCAGTTAACGTACTTGCAACCATGTACTTGAGCAGTTTACATACTTACAACGATGTAGGTTAGGAGTTTATCTACTTGCAACCGTGTACTTAAGCAATTTACCCTCTTGCAACCGTGTATTCAGCAGTTTACCCTCTTGTGATCCTGTACTTTACCGGTTTACCTACTTGCAACCATGTACTTTAGCAGTTTACCCTATTGCAATCATGTAGGTTACCGGTTTACCTACTTGCATCCATATAGTTGAGCAATTTACCTACTTGCAACCCTGTAAGTTAGCAGTTTATCTACTTGCAACCGTGTACTTAAGCAATTTACCCTCTTGTAACCGTGTATTAAGCAGTTTACCCTCTTGTAATCACGTACGTTACCTGTTTACCTACTTCCAACCATGTAGGTTAGCAGTTTACCTACTTGCAGCCATTTAGGTTAGTGGTTTACCATCTTGCAGCCTTGTACCTGGCCATTTTTCCTACTTGCAACAATGTACTTTTAAGTAGTTTACCTACTTGCAACCATGTAGGTTACAGGTTTACCCTCTTGCAGCTATTATTTTAGCAGTTAACCTACTTGCAACCATGTACTTGAGCAGTTTACCCTATTGCAATCATGTAGGTTAGTGGTTTACCCTCTTGTAACCATGCACTTAAACTGTTTCCCAACTTATAACCATGTAGGTTAGAAGTTTGCCTAGTTGCCTACTCCATTCATGTAGATTAACAGTTTACCCTCTTTCAACCATGTATTTTTCAGTTTACCCTCTTGCAATCATGTAGTTTACCGGTTTCCCTACTTGCATACATGTAGATTAGCAGTTTACCTACTTGCACCCATGTAGATTAACGGTTTACCCTCATACAGCCTTGTACTTTTGCAGTTTGCCTACTTGCAACCATATGGCTCAGAAGTTCTGCTTTTTTTGTTTGCAATTGTAGGTTTGTAGTGTGACTTCTTCTATCCATGCACATGTAGGTAAGCTGAGTTTACCCTCTTACAACCATGTATTTAAGCAATTTACCCTCTTGCAACCGTGTATTTAGCAGTGTACCCTCTTGTAATCATGTACGTTACCGGTTTACCTACTTCCAACCATGTAGGTTAGCAGTTTACCTACTTGCACCCATTTAGGTTAGTGGTTTACCATCTTGCAGCCTTGTACCTGGGCATTTTTCTAACTTGCAACAATTTACTTTTAAGTAGTTTACCTACTTGCAACCATGTAGGTTAGTGGTTTACCCTATTGTAACCATGCACTTAAACTGTTTTCCAACTTATAACCATGTAGGTTAGCAGTTTGCCTAGTTGCCTACTCCATTCATGTAGATTAACAGTTTACCCTCTTTCAACCATGTATTTTTCAGTTTACCCTCTTGCAATCATGTAGTTTACCGGATTCCCTACTTGCATACATATAGTTTAGCAGTTTACCCACTTGCAACCATGTAGGTTAGAGGTTTACCCTCTTGCAGCTATTATTTTAGCACTTAACCTACTTGCAACCATGTACTTGAGCAGTTTACCCTATTGCAATCATGTAGGTTACCGGTTTCCCTACTTGCATCCATATAGTTGAGCAATTTACCTACTTGCAACCCTGTAAGTTAGCAGTTTATCTTAAATTGCTACTTAAGCAATTTACCCTCTTGTAACCGTGTATTAAGTAGTTTACCCTCTTGTAATCATGTACTTTACCGGTTTACCTACTTCCAACCATGTAGATTAGCAGTTTACCTACTTGCACCCATTTAGGTTAGTGGTTTACCATCTTGCAGCCTTGTACCTGGACATTTTTCATACTTGCAACAATGTACTTAAGTAGTTTTCCTACTTGTAACCATGTAGGTAAGAGGTTTACCCTCTTGCAGCTATTATTTTAGCAGTTAACCTACTTGCAACCATGTACTTGAGCAGTTTACCCTATTGCAATCATGTAGGTTACCGGTTTACCTACTTGCATCCATATAGTTGAGCAATTAAGCTACTTGCAACCATGTAGGTGAGCAGTTTATCTACTTGCAACCGTGTACTTAAGCAGTTTACCTTATTACAATCATGTAGGTAAGCCTTTTACAGTCTTGCAACCTTGCAAATAAACTGTTCTGCAACCATGTAGGTTAGCAGTTTCCCTTTTGCAAATGTGTATTAAGCAGTTTACCCTCTTGCAATCATGTAGGTTACTGGTTTACCTACTACAACCATGTAGGTAAGCAGTTTACCTGCTTGGAACCATGTAGGTAACTTGTTTACCATCGTGCAGGTATTTTGTTAGCAGTTTTCCTACTTTCAACCATGTACTTAAGCAATTTACCGTCTTGCAACCATGTATTTAGCAGTTAACCCTCTTGTGATCTTGTACTTTACCGGTTTACCTACTTCCAACCATGTAGATTAGCAGTTTACCTATTTGCACCCATTTAGGTTAGTGGTTTACCATCTTGCAGTCTTGTACCTGGGCATTTTTCATACTTGCAACCATGTACTTGAGCAGTTTACCCTATTGCAATCATGTAGGTAACCAGTTTCCATACTTGCATCCATATAGTTGAGCAATTTACCTACTTGCAACCATGTAGGTTAGCAGTTTATCTACTTGCAACCGTGTACTTAAGCAATTTACCGTCTTGCAACCGTGTATTTAGCAGTTTACACTCTTGTGATATTGTACTTTACCGGTTTCCCTACTTGCATACATGTAGATTAGCAGTTTACCTACTTGCACCCATGTAGGTTAGCCAGTTTAACTACTTGCATCTATTTAGTTTAGCTGTTTACCTTCTTGCGTGCATGTAGTTTAGCATTTTACCCACTTGCAGCCATGTTGATTAACGGTTTACCCTCATACAGCCTTGTACTTTTGCAGTTTGCCTACTTGCAACCATATGGCTCAGAAGTTCTGCTTTTTTTGTTTGCAATTGTAGGTTTGCAGTGTGACTTCTTCTATCCATGCACATGTAGGTAAGCTGAGTTTACCCTCTTACAACCATGTATTTAAGCAATTTACCCTCTTGCAACCGTGTATTTAGCAGTTTACCCTCTTGTAATCATGTACGTTACCGGTTTACCTACTTCCAACCATGTAGGTTAGCAATTTACCTACTTGCACCCATTTAGGTTAGTGGTTTACCATCTTGCAGCCTTGTACCTGGGCATTTTTCCAACTTGCAACAATTTACTTTTAAGTAGTTTACCTACTTGCAACCATGTAGGTTAGTGGTTTACCCTCTTGTAACCATGCACTTAAACTGTTTTCCAACTTATAACCATGTAGGTTAGCAGTTTGCCTAGTTGCCTATTCCATTCATGTAGATTAACAGTTTACCCTCTTTCAACCATGTATTTTTCAGTTTACCCTCTTGCAATCATGTAGTTTACCGGTTTCCCTACTTGCATACATGTAGATTAGCAGTTTACCTACTTGCACCCATGTAGGTTAGCCAGTTTAACTACTTGCATCTATTTAGTTTAGCTGTTAACCTTCTTGCGTGCATGTAGTTTAGCATTTTACCCACTTGCAGCCATGTAGATTAACGGTTTACCCTCATACAGCCTTGTACTTTTGCAGTTTGCCTACTTGCAACCATATGGCTCAGAAGTTCTGCCTTTTTTGTTTGCAATTGTAGGTTTGCAGTGTGACTTCTTCTATCCCTGCACATGTAGGTAAGCTGAGTTTACCCTCTTACAACCATGTATTTAAGCAATTTACCCTCTTGCAACCGTGTATTTAGCAGTTTACCCTCTTGTAATCATGTACGTTACCGGTTTACCTACTTCCAACCATGTAGGTTAGCAGTTTACCTACTTGCACCATTTAGGTTAGTGGTTTACCATCTTGCAGCCTTGTACCTGGGCATTTTTCCAACTTGCAACAATTTACTTTTAAGTAGTTTACCTACTTGCAACCATGTAGGTTAGTGGTTTACCCTCTTGTAACCATGCACTTAAACTGTTTTCCAACTTATAACCATGTAGGTTAGCAGTTTGCCTAGTTGCCTACTCCATTCATGTAGATTAACAGTTTACCCTCTTTCAACCATGTATTTTTCAGTTTACCCTCTTGCAATCATGTAGTTTACCGGTTTCCCTACTTGCATACATGTAGATTAGCAGTTTACCTACTTGCACCCATGTAGGTTAGCCAGTTTAACTACTTGCATCTATTTAGTTTAGCTGTTTACCTTCTTGCGTGCATGTAGTTTAGCATTTTACCCACTTGCAGCCATGTAGATTAACGGTTTACCCTCATACAGCCTTGTACTTTTGCAGTTTGCCTACTTGCAACCATATGGCTCAGAAGTTCTGCTTTTTTTGTTTGCAATTGTAGGTTTGCAGTGTGACTTCTTCTATCCATGCACATGTAGGTAAGCTGAGTTTACCCTCTTACAACCATGTATTTAAGCAATTTACCCTCTTGCAACCGTGTAGGCCTATTTAGCAGTTTACCCTCTTGTAATCATGTACGTTACCGGTTTACCTACTTCCAACCATGTAGGTTAGCAGTTTACCTACTTGCACCCATTTAGGTTAGTGGTTTACCATCTTGCAGCCTTGTACCTGGGCATTTTTCCAACTTGCAACAATTTACTTTTAAGTAGTTTACCTACTTGCAACCATGTAGGTTAGTGGTTTACCCTCTTGTAACCCTCTTGTAACCCTCTTTCAACCATGTATTTTTCAGTTTACCCTCTTGCAATCATGTAGTTTACCGGATTCCCTACTTGCATACATATAGTTTAGCAGTTTACCCACTTGCAACCATGTAGGTAAGAGGTTTACCCTCTTGCAGCTATTATTTTTGCAGTTAACCTACTTGCAACCATGTACTTGAGCAGTTTACCCTATTGCAATCATGTAGGTTACCGGTTTACCTACTTGCATCCATATAGTTGAGCAATTTACCTACTTGCAACCCTGTAAGTTAGCAGTTTATCTACTTGCAACCGTGTACTTAAGCAATTTACCCTCTTGCAATCATGTAGTTTACCGGATTCCCTACTTGCATACATATAGTTTAGCAGTTTACCCACTTGCAACCATGTAGGTAAGAGGTTTACCCTCTTGCAGCTATTATTTTTGCAGTTAACCTACTTGCAACCATGTACTTGAGCAGTTTACCCCATTGCAATCATGTAGGTTACCGGTTTACCTACTTGCATCCATATAGTTGAGCAATTTACCTACTTGCAACCCTGTAAGTTAGCAGTTTATCTACTTGCAACCGTGTACTTAAGCAATTTACCGTATTGCAACCGTGTATTTAGCAGTTTAGCCTCTTGTAATCATGTACGTTACCGGTTTACCTACTTTCAACCATGTAGGTTAGCAGTTTACCTACTTGCACCCACTTAGGTAAGTGGTTTACCATCTTGCAGGCTTGTACCTGGGCAGTTTTCCTACTTGCAACAATGTACTTTTAAGTAGTTAACCTACTTGCAACCATGTAGGTTAGAGGTTTACCCTCTTGCAGCTATTATTTTAGCAGTTAACGTACTTGCAACCATGTACTTGAGCATTTTACATACTTACAACGATGTAGGTTAGCAGTTTATCTACTTGCAACCGTGTACTTAAGCAATTTACCCTCTTGCAACCGTGTATTCAGCAGTTTACCCTCTTGTGATCCTGTACTTTACCGGTTTACCTACTTCCAACCATGTAGATTAGCAGTTTACCTACTTGCACCCATGTAGGTTAGCCAATTTAACTACTTGCATCTATTTAGTTTAGCTGTTTACCTTCTTGCGTGCATGTAGTTTAGCATTTTACCCACTTGCAGCCATGTAGGTTAACGGTTTACCCTCATACAGCCTTGTACTTTTGCAGTTTGCCTACTTGCAACCATATGGCTCAGAAGTTCTGCTTTTTTTGTTTGCAATTGTAGGTTTGCAGTGTGACTTCTTCTATCCATGCACATGTAGGTAAGCTGAGTTTACCCTCTTACAACCATGTATTTAAGCAATTTACCCTCTTGTAACCGTGTATGTAGCAGTTTACCCTCTTGTAATCATGTACGTTACCGGTTTACCTACTTCCAACCATGTAGGTTAGCAGTTTACCTACTTGCACCCATTTAGGTTAGTGGTTTACCATCTTGCAGCCTTATACCTGGGCATTTTTCCAACTTGCAACAATTTACTTTTAAGTAGTTTACCTACTTGCAACCATGTAGGTTAGTGGTTTACCCTCTTGTAACCCTCTTGTAACCCTCTTTCAACCATGTATTTTTCAGTTTACCCGCTTGCAATCATGTAGTTTACCAGATTCCCTACTTGCATACATATAGTTTAGCAGTTTACCCACTTGCAACCATGTAGGTAAGAGGTTTACCCTCTTGCAGCTATTATTTTTGCAGTTAACCTACTTGCAACCATGTACTTGAGCAGTTTACCCTATTGCAATCATGTAGGTTACCGGTTTACCTACTTGCATCCATATAGTTGAGCAATTTACCTACTTGCAACCCTGTAAGTTAGCAGTTTATCTACTTGCAACCGTGTACTTAAGCAATTTACCCTCTTGTAACCGTGTATTAAGCAGTTTACCCTCTTGTAATCACGTACGTTACCTGTTTACCTACTTCCAACCATGTAGGTTAGCAGTTTACCTACTTGCAGCCATTTAGGTTAGTGGTTTACCATCTTGCAGCCTTGTACCTGGCCATTTTTCCTACTTGCAACAATGTACTTTTAAGTAGTTTACCTACTTGCAACCATGTAGGTTACAGGTTTACCCTCTTGCAGCTATTATTTTAGCAGTTAACCTACTTGCAACAATGTACTTGAGCAGATAACCCTATTGCAATCATGTAGGTTAGTGGTTTACCCTCTTGTAACCATGCACTTAAACTGTTTCCCAACTTATAACCATGTAGGTTAGAAGTTTGCCTAGTTGCCTACTCCATTCATGTAGATTAACAGTTTACCCTCTTTCAACCATGTATTTTTCAGTTTACCCTCTTGCAATCATGTAGTTTACCGGTTTCCCTACTTGCATACATGTAGATTAGCAGTTTACCTACTTGCACCCATGTAGGTTAGCCAGTTTAACTACTTGCATCTATTTAGTTTAGCTGTTTACCTTCTTGCGTGCATGTAGTTTAGCATTTTACCCACTTGCAGCCATGTAGATTAACGGTTTACCCTCATACAGCCTTGTACTTTTGCAGTTTGACTACTTGCAACCATATGGCTCAGAAGTTCTGCTTTTTTTGTTTGCAATTGTAGGTTTGCAGTGTGACTTCTTCTATCCATGCACATGTAGGTAAGCTGAGTTTACCTTCTTACAACCATGTATTTAAGCAATTTACCCTCTTGCAACCGTGTAGGCCTATTTAGCAGTTTACCCTCTTGTAATCATGTACGTTACCGGTTTACCTACTTCCAACCATGTAGGTTAGCAGTTTACCTACTTGCACCCATTTAGGTTAGTGGTTTACCATCTTGCAAGCCTTGTACCTGGGCATTTTTCCAACTTGCAACAATTTACTTTTAAGTAGTTTACCTACTTGCAACCATGTAGGTTAGTGGTTTACCCTCTTGTAACCCTCTTGTAACCCTCTTTCAACCATGTATTTTTCAGTTTACCCTCTTGCAATCATGTAGTTTACCGGATTCCCTACTTGCATACATATAGTTTAGCAGTTTACCCACTTGCAACCATGTAGGTAAGAGGTTTACCCTCTTGCAGCTATTATTTTTGCAGTTAACCTACTTGCAACCATGTACTTGAGCAGTTTACCCCATTGCAATCATGTAGGTTACCGGTTTACCTACTTGCATCCATATAGTTGAGCAATTTACCTACTTGCAACCCTGTAAGTTAGCAGTTTATCTACTTGCAACCGTGTACTTAAGCAATTTACCGTATTGCAACCGTGTATTTAGCAGTTTAGCCTCTTGTAATCATGTACGTTACCGGTTTACCTACTTTCAACCATGTAGGTTAGCAGTTTACCTACTTGCACCCACTTAGGTAAGTGGTTTACCATCTTGCAGGCTTGTACCTGGGCAGTTTTCCTACTTGCAACAATGTACTTTTAAGTAGTTAACCTACTTGCAACCATGTAGGTTAGAGGTTTACCCTCTTGCAGCTATTATTTTAGCAGTTAACGTACTTGCAACCATGTACTTGAGCAGTTTACATACTTACAACGATGTAGGTTAGGAGTTTATCTACTTGCAACCATGTACTTAAGCAATTTACCCTCTTGCAACCGTGTATTCAGCAGTTTACCCTCTTGTGATCCTGTACTTTACCGGTTTACCTACTTGCAACCATGTACTTTAGCAGTTTACCCTATTGCAATCATGTAGGTTACCGGTTTACCTACTTGCATCCATATAGTTGAGCAATTTACCTACTTGCAACCCTGTAAGTTAGCAGTTTATCTACTTGCAGCCATTTAGGTTAGTGGTTTACCATCTTGCAGCCTTGTACCTGGCCATTTTTCCTACTTGCAACAATGTACTTTTAAGTAGTTTACATACTTGCAACCATGTAGGTTACAGGTTTACCCTCTTGCAGCTATTATTTTAGCAGTTAACCTACTTGCAACCATGTACTTGAGCAGTTTACCCTATTGCAATCATGTAGGTTAGTGGTTTACCCTCTTGTAACCATGCACTTAAACTGTTTCCCAACTTATAACCATGTAGGTTAGAAGTTTGCCTAGTTGCCTACTCCATTCATGTAGATTAACAGTTTACCCTCTTTCAACCATGTATTTTTCAGTTTACCCTCTTGCAATCATGTAGTTTACCGGTTTCCCTACTTGCATACATGTAGATTAGCAGTTTACCTACTTGCACCCATGTAGATTAACGGTTTACCCTCATACAGCCTTGTACTTTTGCAGTTTGCCTACTTGCAACCATATGGCTCAGAAGTTCTGCTTTTTTTGTTTGCAATTGTAGGTTTGTAGTGTGACTTCTTCTATCCATGCACATGTAGGTAAGCTGAGTTTACCCTCTTACAACCATGTATTTAAGCAATTTACCCTCTTGTAACCGTGTATTTAGCAGTTTACCCTCTTGTAATCATGTACGTTACCGGTTTACCTACTTCCAACCATGTAGGTTAGCAGTTTACCTACTTGCACCCATTTAGGTTAGTGGTTTACCATCTTGCAGCCTTATACCTGGGCATTTTTCCAACTTGCAACAATTTACTTTTAAGTAGTTTACCTACTTGCAACCATGTAGGTTAGTGGTTTACCCTCTTGTAACCCTCTTTCAACCATGTATTTTTCAGTTTACCCGCTTGCAATCATGTAGTTTACCAGATTCCCTACTTGCATACATATAGTTTAGCAGTTTACCCACTTGCAACCATGTAGGTAAGAGGTTTACCCTCTTGCAGCTATTATTTTTGCAGTTAACCTACTTGCAACCATGTACTTGAGCAGTTTACCCTATTGCAATCATGTAGGTTACCGGTTTACCTACTTGCATCCATATAGTTGAGCAATTTACCTACTTGCAACCCTGTAAGTTAGCAGTTTATCTACTTGCAACCGTGTACTTAAGCAATTTACCCTCTTGTAACCGTGTATTAAGCAGTTTACCCTCTTGTAATCACGTACGTTACCTGTTTACCTACTTCCAACCATGTAGGTTAGCAGTTTACCTACTTGCAGCCATTTAGGTTAGTGGTTTACCATCTTGCAGCCTTGTACCTGGCCATTTTTCCTACTTGCAACAATGTACTTTTAAGTAGTTTACCTACTTGCAACCATGTAGGTTACAGGTTTACCCTCTTGCAGCTATTATTTTAGCAGTTAACCTACTTGCAACAATGTACTTGAGCAGTTAACCCTATTGCAATCATGTAGGTTAGTGGTTTACCCTCTTGTAACCATGCACTTAAACTGTTTCCCAACTTATAACCATGTAGGTTAGAAGTTTGCCTAGTTGCCTACTCCATTCATGTAGATTAACAGTTTACCCTCTTTCAACCATGTATTTTTCAGTTTACCCTCTTGCAATCATGTAGTTTACCGGTTTCCCTACTTGCATACATGTAGATTAGCAGTTTACCTACTTGCACCCATGTAGGTTAGCCAGTTTAACTACTTGCATCTATTTAGTTTAGCTGTTTACCTTCTTGCGTGCATGTAGTTTAGCATTTTACCCACTTGCAGCCATGTAGATTAACGGTTTACCCTCATACAGCCTTGTACTTTTGCAGTTTGACTACTTGCAACCATATGGCTCAGAAGTTCTGCTTTTTTTGTTTGCAATTGTAGGTTTGCAGTGTGACTTCTTCTATCCATGCACATGTAGGTAAGCTGAGTTTACCTTCTTACAACCATGTATTTAAGCAATTTACCCTCTTGCAACCGTGTAGGCCTATTTAGCAGTTTACCCTCTTGTAATCATGTACGTTACCGGTTTACCTACTTCCAACCATGTAGGTTAGCAGTTTACCTACTTGCACCCATTTAGGTTAGTGGTTTACCATCTTGCAAGCCTTGTACCTGGGCATTTTTCCAACTTGCAACAATTTACTTTTAAGTAGTTTACCTACTTGCAACCATGTAGGTTAGTGGTTTACCCTCTTGTAACCCTCTTGTAACCCTCTTTCAACCATGTATTTTTCAGTTTACCCTCTTGCAATCATGTAGTTTACCGGATTCCCTACTTGCATACATATAGTTTAGCAGTTTACCCACTTGCAACCATGTAGGTAAGAGGTTTACCCTCTTGCAGCTATTATTTTTGCAGTTAACCTACTTGCAACCATGTACTTGAGCAGTTTACCCCATTGCAATCATGTAGGTTACCGGTTTACCTACTTGCATCCATATAGTTGAGCAATTTACCTACTTGCAACCCTGTAAGTTAGCAGTTTATCTACTTGCAACCGTGTACTTAAGCAATTTACCGTATTGCAACCGTGTATTTAGCAGTTTAGCCTCTTGTAATCATGTACGTTACCGGTTTACCTACTTTCAACCATGTAGGTTAGCAGTTTACCTACTTGCACCCACTTAGGTAAGTGGTTTACCATCTTGCAGGCTTGTACCTGGGCAGTTTTCCTACTTGCAACAATGTACTTTTAAGTAGTTAACCTACTTGCAACCATGTAGGTTAGAGGTTTACCCTCTTGCAGCTATTATTTTAGCAGTTAACGTACTTGCAACCATGTACTTGAGCAGTTTACATACTTACAACGATGTAGGTTAGGAGTTTATCTACTTGCAACCATGTACTTAAGCAATTTACCCTCTTGCAACCGTGTATTCAGCAGTTTACCCTCTTGTGATCCTGTACTTTACCGGTTTACCTACTTGCAACCATGTACTTTAGCAGTTTACCCTATTGCAATCATGTAGGTTACCGGTTTACCTACTTGCATCCATATAGTTGAGCAATTTACCTACTTGCAACCCTGTAAGTTAGCAGTTTATCTACTTGCAGCCATTTAGGTTAGTGGTTTACCATCTTGCAGCCTTGTACCTGGCCATTTTTCCTACTTGCAACAATGTACTTTTAAGTAGTTTACCTACTTGCAACCATGTAGGTTACAGGTTTACCCTCTTGCAGCTATTATTTTAGCAGTTAACCTACTTGCAACCATGTACTTGAGCAGTTTACCCTATTGCAATCATGTAGGTTAGTGGTTTACCCTCTTGTAACCATGCACTTAAACTGTTTCCCAACTTATAACCATGTAGGTTAGAAGTTTGCCTAGTTGCCTACTCCATTCATGTAGATTAACAGTTTACCCTCTTTCAACCATGTATTTTTCAGTTTACCCTCTTGCAATCATGTAGTTTACCGGTTTCCCTACTTGCATACATGTAGATTAGCAGTTTACCTACTTGCACCCATGTAGATTAACGGTTTACCCTCATACAGCCTTGTACTTTTGCAGTTTACCTACTTTCAACCATGTAGGTTAGCAGTTTACCTACTTGCACCCACTTAGGTAAGTGGTTTACCATCTTGCAGGCTTGTACCTGGGCAGTTTTCCTACTTGCAACAATGTACTTTTAAGTAGTTTACCTACTTGCAACCATGTAGGTTAGAGGTTTACCCTCTTGCAGCTATTATTTTAGCAGTTAACGTACTTGCAACCATGTACTTGAGCAGTTTACATACTTACAACGATGTAGGTTAGGAGTTTATCTACTTGCAACCATGTACTTAAGCAATTTACCCTCTTGCAACCGTGTATTCAGCAGTTTACCCTCTTGTGATCCTGTACTTTACCGGTTTACCTACTTGCAACCATGTACTTTAGCAGTTTACCCTATTGCAATCATGTAGGTTACCGGTTTACCTACTTGCATCCATATAGTTGAGCAATTTACCTACTTGCAACCCTGTAAGTTAGCAGTTTATCTACTTGCAGCCATTTAGGTTAGTGGTTTACCATCTTGCAGCCTTGTACCTGGCCATTTTTCCTACTTGCAACAATGTACTTTTAAGTAGTTTACCTACTTGCAACCATGTAGGTTACAGGTTTACCCTCTTGCAGCTATTATTTTAGCAGTTAACCTACTTGCAACCATGTACTTGAGCAGTTTACCCTATTGCAATCATGTAGGTTAGTGGTTTACCCTCTTGTAACCATGCACTTAAACTGTTTCCCAACTTATAACCATGTAGGTTAGAAGTTTGCCTAGTTGCCTACTCCATTCATGTAGATTAACAGTTTACCCTCTTTCAACCATGTATTTTTCAGTTTACCCTCTTGCAATCATGTAGTTTACCGGTTTCCCTACTTGCATACATGTAGATTAGCAGTTTACCTACTTGCACCCATGTAGATTAACGGTTTACCCTCATACAGCCTTGTACTTTTGCAGTTTGCCTACTTGCAACCATATGGCTCAGAAGTTCTGCTTTTTTTGTTTGCAATTGTAGGTTTGTAGTGTGACTTCTTCTATCCATGCACATGTAGGTAAGCTGAGTTTACCCTCTTACAACCATGTATTTAAGCAATTTACCCTCTTGCAACCGTGTATTTAGCAGTGTACCCTCTTGTAATCATGTACGTTACCGGTTTACCTACTTCCAACCATGTAGGTTAGCAGTTTACCTACTTGCACCCATTTAGGTTAGTGGATTACCATCTTGCAGCCTTGTACCTGGGCATTTTTCCAACTTGCAACAATTTACTTTTAAGTAGTTTACCTACTTGCAACCATGTAGGTTAGTGGTTTACCCTCTTGTAACCATGCACTTAAACTGTTTTCCAACTTATAACCATGTAGGTTAGCAGTTTGCCTAGTTGCCTACTCCATTCATGTAGATTAACAGTTTACCCTCTTTCAACCATGTATTTTTCAGTTTACCCTCTTGCAATCATGTAGTTTACCGGTTTCCCTACTTGCATACATGTAGATTAGCAGTTTACCTACTTGCACCCATGTAGGTTAGCCAGTTTAACTACTTGCATCTATTTAGTTTAGCTGTTTACCTTCTTGCGTGCATGTAGTTTAGCATTTTACCCACTTGCAGCCATGTAGATTAACGGTTTACCCTCATACAGCCTTGTACTTTTGCAGTTTGCCTACTTGCAACCATATGGCTCAGAAGTTCTGCTTTTTTTGTTTGCAATTGTAGGTTTGCAGTGTGACTTCTTCTATCCATGCACATGTAGGTAAGCTGAGTTTACCCTCTTACAACCATGTATTTAAGCAATTTACCCTCTTGCAACCGTGTAGGCCTATTTAGCAGTTTACCCTCTTGTAATCATGTACGTTACCGGTTTACCTACTTCCAACCATGTAGGTTAGCAGTTTACCTACTTGCACCCATTTAGGTTAGTGGTTTACCATCTTGCAGCCTTGTACCTGGGCATTTTTCCAACTTGCAACAATTTACTTTTAAGTAGTTTACCTACTTGCAACCATGTAGGTTAGTGGTTTACCCTCTTGTAACCCTCTTGTAACCCTCTTTCAACCATGTATTTTTCAGTTTACCCTCTTGCAATCATGTAGTTTACCGGATTCCCTACTTGCATACATATAGTTTAGCAGTTTACCCACTTGCAACCATGTAGGTAAGAGGTTTACCCTCTTGCAGCTATTATTTTTGCAGTTAACCTACTTGCAACCATGTACTTGAGCAGTTTACCCTATTGCAATCATGTAGGTTACCGGTTTACCTACTTGCATCCATATAGTTGAGCAATTTACCTACTTGCAACCCTGTAAGTTAGCAGTTTATCTACTTGCAACCGTGTACTTAAGCAATTTACCCTCTTGCAATCATGTAGTTTACCGGATTCCCTACTTGCATACATATAGTTTAGCAGTTTACCCACTTGCAACCATGTAGGTAAGAGGTTTACCCTCTTGCAGCTATTATTTTTGCAGTTAACCTACTTGCAACCATGTACTTGAGCAGTTTACCCCATTGCAATCATGTAGGTTACCGGTTTACCTACTTGCATCCATATAGTTGAGCAATTTACCTACTTGCAACCCTGTAAGTTAGCAGTTTATCTACTTGCAACCGTGTACTTAAGCAATTTACCGTATTGCAACCGTGTATTTAGCAGTTTAGCCTCTTGTAATCATGTACGTTACCGGTTTACCTACTTTCAACCATGTAGGTTAGCAGTTTACCTACTTGCACCCACTTAGGTAAGTGGTTTACCATCTTGCAGGCTTGTACCTGGGCAGTTTTCCTACTTGCAACAATGTACTTTTAAGTAGTTAACCTACTTGCAACCATGTAGGTTAGAGGTTTACCCTCTTGCAGCTATTATTTTAGCAGTTAACGTACTTGCAACCATGTACTTGAGCATTTTACATACTTACAACGATGTAGGTTAGCAGTTTATCTACTTGCAACCGTGTACTTAAGCAATTTACCCTCTTGCAACCGTGTATTCAGCAGTTTACCCTCTTGTGATCCTGTACTTTACCGGTTTACCTACTTCCAACCATGTAGATTAGCAGTTTACCTACTTGCACCCATGTAGGTTAGCCAATTTAACTACTTGCATCTATTTAGTTTAGCTGTTTACCTTCTTGCATGCATGTAGTTTAGCATTTTACCCACTTGCAGCCATGTAGGTTAACGGTTTACCCTCATACAGCCTTGTACTTTTGCAGTTTGCCTACTTGCAACCATATGGCTCAGAAGTTCTGCTTTTTTTGTTTGCAATTGTAGGTTTGCAGTGTGACTTCTTCTATCCATGCACATGTAGGTAAGCTGAGTTTACCCTCTTACAACCATGTATTTAAGCAATTTACCCTCTTGTAACCGTGTATGTAGCAGTTTACCCTCTTGTAATCATGTACGTTACCGGTTTACCTACTTCCAACCATGTAGGTTAGCAGTTTACCTACTTGCACCCATTTAGGTTAGTGGTTTACCATCTTGCAGCCTTATACCTGGGCATTTTTCCAACTTGCAACAATTTACTTTTAAGTAGTTTACCTACTTGCAACCATGTAGGTTAGTGGTTTACCCTCTTGTAACCCTCTTGTAACCCTCTTTCAACCATGTATTTTTCAGTTTACCCGCTTGCAATCATGTAGTTTACCAGATTCCCTACTTGCATACATATAGTTTAGCAGTTTACCCACTTGCAACCATGTAGGTAAGAGGTTTACCCTCTTGCAGCTATTATTTTTGCAGTTAACCTACTTGCAACCATGTACTTGAGCAGTTTACCCTATTGCAATCATGTAGGTTACCGGTTTACCTACTTGCATCCATATAGTTGAGCAATTTACCTACTTGCAACCCTGTAAGTTAGCAGTTTATCTACTTGCAACCGTGTACTTAAGCAATTTACCCTCTTGTAACCGTGTATTAAGCAGTTTACCCTCTTGTAATCACGTACGTTACTTGTTTACCTACTTCCAACCATGTAGGTTAGCAGTTTACCTACTTGCAGCCATTTAGGTTAGTGGTTTACCATCTTGCAGCCTTGTACCTGGCCATTTTTCCTACTTGCAACAATGTACTTTTAAGTAGTTTACCTACTTGCAACCATGTAGGTTACAGGTTTACCCTCTTGCAGCTATTATTTTAGCAGTTAACCTACTTGCAACAATGTACTTGAGCAGTTAACCCTATTGCAATCATGTAGGTTAGTGGTTTACCCTCTTGTAACCATGCACTTAAACTGTTTCCCAACTTATAACCATGTAGGTTAGAAGTTTGCCTAGTTGCCTACTCCATTCATGTAGATTAACAGTTTACCCTCTTTCAACCATGTATTTTTCAGTTTACCCTCTTGCAATCATGTAGTTTACCGGTTTCCCTACTTGCATACATGTAGATTAGCAGTTTACCTACTTGCACCCATGTAGGTTAGCCAGTTTAACTACTTGCATCTATTTAGTTTAGCTGTTTACCTTCTTGCGTGCATGTAGTTTAGCATTTTACCCACTTGCAGCCATGTAGATTAACGGTTTACCCTCATACAGCCTTGTACTTTTGCAGTTTGCCTACTTGCAACCATATGGCTCAGAAGTTCTGCTTTTTTTGTTTGCAATTGTAGGTTTGCAGTGTGACTTCTTCTATCCATGCACATGTAGGTAAGCTGAGTTTACCTTCTTACAACCATGTATTTAAGCAATTTACCCTCTTGCAACCGTGTAGGCCTATTCAGCAGTTTACCCTCTTGTAATCATGTACGTTACCGGTTTACCTACTTCCAACCATGTAGGTTAGCAGTTTACCTACTTGCACCCATTTAGGTTAGTGGTTTACCATCTTGCAAGCCTTGTACCTGGGCATTTTTCCAACTTGCAACAATTTACTTTTAAGTAGTTTACCTACTTGCAACCATGTAGGTTAGTGGTTTACCCTCTTGTAACCCTCTTGTAACCCTCTTTCAACCATGTATTTTTCAGTTTACCCTCTTGCAATCATGTAGTTTACCGGATTCCCTACTTGCATACATATAGTTTAGCAGTTTACCCACTTGCAACCATGTAGATAAGAGGTTTACCCTCTTGCAGCTATTATTTTTGCAGTTAACCTACTTGCAACCATGTACTTGAGCAGTTTACCCCATTGCAATCATGTAGGTTACCGGTTTACCTACTTGCATCCATATAGTTGAGCAATTTACCTACTTGCAACCCTGTAAGTTAGCAGTTTATCTACTTGCAACCGTGTACTTAAGCAATTTACCGTATTGCAACCGTGTATTTAGCAGTTTAGCCTCTTGTAATCATGTACGTTACCGGTTTACCTACTTTCAACCATGTAGGTTAGCAGTTTACCTACTTGCACCCACTTAGGTAAGTGGTTTACCATCTTGCAGGCTTGTACCTGGGCAGTTTTCCTACTTGCAACAATGTACTTTTAAGTAGTTAACCTACTTGCAACCATGTAGGTTAGAGGTTTACCCTCTTGCAGCTATTATTTTAGCAGTTAACGTACTTGCAACCATGTACTTGAGCAGTTTACATACTTACAACGATGTAGGTTAGGAGTTTATCTACTTGCAACCATGTACTTAAGCAATTTACCCTCTTGCAACCGTGTATTCAGCAGTTTACCCTCTTGTGATCCTGTACTTTACCGGTTTACCTACTTGCAACCATGTACTTTAGCAGTTTACCCTATTGCAATCATGTAGGTTACCGGTTTACCTACTTGCATCCATATAGTTGAGCAATTTACCTACTTGCAACCCTGTAAGTTAGCAGTTTATCTACTTGCAGCCATTTAGGTTAGTGGTTTACCATCTTGCAGCCTTGTACCTGGCCATTTTTCCTACTTGCAACAATGTACTTTTAAGTAGTTTACCTACTTGCAACCATGTAGGTTACAGGTTTACCCTCTTGCAGCTATTATTTTAGCAGTTAACCTACTTGCAACCATGTACTTGAGCAGTTTACCCTATTGCAATCATGTAGGTTAGTGGTTTACCCTCTTGTAACCATGCACTTAAACTGTTTCCCAACTTATAACCATGTAGGTTAGAAGTTTGCCTAGTTGCCTACTCCATTCATGTAGATTAACAGTTTACCCTCTTTCAACCATGTATTTTTCAGTTTACCCTCTTGCAATCATGTAGTTTACCGGTTTCCCTACTTGCATACATGTAGATTAGCAGTTTACCTACTTGCACCCATGTAGATTAACGGTTTACCCTCATACAGCCTTGTACTTTTGCAGTTTGCCTACTTGCAACCATATGGCTCAGAAGTTCTGCTTTTTTTGTTTGCAATTGTAGGTTTGTAGTGTGACTTCTTCTATCCATGCACATGTAGGTAAGCTGAGTTTACCCTCTTACAACCATGTATTTAAGCAATTTACCCTCTTGCAACCGTGTATTTAGCAGTGTACCCTCTTGTAATCATGTACGTTACCGGTTTACCTACTTCCAACCATGTAGGTTAGCAGTTTACCTACTTGCACCCATTTAGGTTAGTGGATTACCATCTTGCAGCCTTGTACCTGGGCATTTTTCCAACTTGCAACAATTTACTTTTAAGTAGTTTACCTACTTGCAACCATGTAGGTTAGTGGTTTACCCTCTTGTAACCCTCTTGTAACCCTCTTTCAACCATGTATTTTTCAGTTTACCCTCTTGCAATCATGTAGTTTACCGGATTCCCTACTTGCATACATATAGTTTAGCAGTTTACCCACTTGCAACCATGTAGGTAAGAGGTTTACCCTCTTGCAGCTATTATTTTTGCAGTTAACCTACTTGCAACCATGTACTTTAGCAGTTTACCCTATTGCAATCATGTAGGTTACCGGTTTACCTACTTGCATCCATATAGTTGAGCAATTTACCTACTTGCAACCCTGTAAGTTAGCAGTTTATCTACTTGCAACCGTGTACTTAAGCAATTTACCCTCTTGTAACCGTGTATTAAGCAGTTTACCCTCTTGTAATCACGTACGTTACCTGTTTACCTACTTCCAACCATGTAGGTTAGCAGTTTACCTACTTGCAGCCATTTAGGTTAGTGGTTTACCATCTTGCAGCCTTGTACCTGGCCATTTTTCCTACTTGCAACAATGTACTTTTAAGTAGTTTACCTACTTGCAACCATGTAGGTTACAGGTTTACCCTCTTGCAGCTATTATTTTAGCAGTTAACCTACTTGCAACCATGTACTTGAGCAGTTTACCCTATTGCAATCATGTAGGTTAGTGGTTTACCCTCTTGTAACCATGCACTTAAACTGTTTCCCAACTTATAACCATGTAGGTTAGAAGTTTGCCTAGTTGCCTACTCCATTCATGTAGATTAACAGTTTACCCTCTTTCAACCATGTATTTTTCAGTTTACCCTCTTGCAATCATGTAGTTTACCGGTTTCCCTACTTGCATACATGTAGATCAGCAGTTTACCTACTTGCACCCATGTAGGTTAGCCAGTTTAACTACTTGCAACCGTGTACTTAAGCAATTTACCCTCTTGCAACCGTGTATTCAGCAGTTTACCCTCTTGTGATCCTGTACTTTACCGGTTTACCTACTTCCAACCATGTAGATTAGCAGTTTACCTACTTGCACCCATGTAGGTTAGCCAATTTAACTACTTGCATCTATTTAGTTTAGCTGTTTACCTTCTTGCGTGCATGTAGTTTAGCATTTTACCCACTTGCAGCCATGTAGGTTAACGGTTTACCCTCATACAGCCTTGTACTTTTGCAGTTTGCCTACTTGCAACCATATGGCTCAGAAGTTCTGCTTTTTTTGTTTGCAATTGTAGGTTTGCAGTGTGACTTCTTCTATCCATGCACATGTAGGTAAGCTGAGTTTACCCTCTTACAACCATGTATTTAAGCAATTTACCCTCTTGTAACCGTGTACTTAGCAGTTTACCCTCTTGTAATCATGTACGTTACCGGTTTACCTACTTCCAACCATGTAGGTTAGCAGTTTACCTACTTGCACCCATTTAGGTTAGTGGTTTACCATCTTGCAGCCTTGTACCTGGGCATTTTTCCAACTTGCAACAATTTACTTTTAAGTAGTTTACCTACTTGCAACCATGTAGGTTAGTGGTTTACCCTCTTGTAACCCTCTTGTAACCCTCTTTCAACCATGTATTTTTCAGTTTACCCTCTTGCAATCATGTAGTTTACCGGATTCCCTACTTGCATACATATAGTTTAGCAGTTTACCCACTTGCAACCATGTAGGTAAGAGGTTTACCCTCTTGCAGCTATTATTTTTGCAGTTAACCTACTTGCAACCATGTACTTGAGCAGTTTACCCTATTGCAATCATGTAGGTTACCGGTTTACCTACTTGCATCCATATAGTTGAGCAATTTACCTACTTGCAACCCTGTAAGTTAGCAGTTTATCTACTTGCAACCGTGTACTTAAGCAATTTACCCTCTTGTAACCGTGTATTAAGCAGTTTACCCTCTTGTAATCACGTACGTTACCTGTTTACCTACTTCCAACCATGTAGGTTAGCAGTTTACCTACTTGCAGCCATTTAGGTTAGTGGTTTACCATCTTGCAGCCTTGTACCTGGCCATTTTTCCTACTTGCAACAATATACTTTTAAGTAGTTTACCTACTTGCAACCATGTAGGTTACAGGTTTACCCTCTTGCAGCTATTATTTTAGCAGTAAACCTACTTGCAACCATGTACTTTAGCAGTTTACCCTATTGCAATCATGTAGGTTACCGGTTTACCTACTTGCATCCATATAGTTGAGCAATTTACCTACTTGCAACCCTGTAAGTTAGCAGTTTATCTACTTGCAACCGTGTACTTAAGCAATTTACCCTCTTGTAACCGTGTATTAAGCAGTTTACCCTCTTGTAATCACGTACGTTACCTGTTTACCTACTTCCAACCATGTAGGTTAGCAGTTTACCTACTTGCAGCCATTTAGGTTAGTGGTTTACCATCTTGCAGCCTTGTACCTGGCCATTTTTCCTACTTGCAACAATGTACTTTTAAGTAGTTTACCTACTTGCAATCATGTAGGTTAGTGGTTTACCCTCTTGTAACCATGCACTTAAACTGTTTCCCAACTTATAACCATGTAGGTTAGAAGTTTGCCTAGTTGCCTACTCCATTCATGTAGATTTACAGTTTACCCTCTTTCAACCATGTAGTTTACCGGTTTCCCTACTTGCATACATGTAGATTAGCAGTTTACCTACTTGCACCCATGTAGGTTAGCCAGTTTAACTACTTGCATCTATTTAGTTTAGCTGTTTACCTTCTTGCGTACATGTAGTTTAGCATTTTACCCACTTGCAGCCATGTAGATTAACGGTTTACCCTCATACAGCCTTGTACTTTTGCAGTTTGCCTACTTGCAACCATATGGCTCAGAAGTTCTGCTTTTTTTGTTTGCAATTGTAGGTTTGTAGTGTGACTTCTTCTATCCATGCACATGTAGGTAAGCTGAGTTTACCCTCTTACAACCATGTATTTAAGCAATTTACCCTCTTGCAACCGTGTATTTAGCAGTGTACCCTCTTGTAATCATGTACGTTACCGGTTTACCTACTTCCAACCATGTAGGTTAGCAGTTTACCTACTTGCACCCATTTAGGTTAGTGGTTTACCATCTTGCAGCCTTGTACCTGGGCATTTTTCCAACTTGCAACAATTTACTTTTAAGTAGTTTACCTACTTGCAACCATGTAGGTTAGTGGTTTACCCTATTGTAACCATGCACTTAAACTGTTTTCCAACTTATAACCATGTAGGTTAGCAGTTTGCCTAGTTGCCTACTCCATTCATGTAGATTAACAGTTTACCCTCTTTCAACCATGTATTTTTCAGTTTACCCTCTTGCAATCATGTAGTTTACCGGATTCCCTACTTGCATACATATAGTTTAGCAGTTTACCCACTTGCAACCATGTAGGTTAGAGGTTTACCCTCTTGCAGCTATTATTTTAGCACTTAACCTACTTGCAACCATGTACTTGAGCAGTTTACCCTATTGCAATCATGTAGGTTACCGGTTTCCCTACTTGCATCCATATAGTTGAGCAATTTACCTACTTGCAACCCTGTAAGTTAGCAGTTTATCTTAAATTGCTACTTAAGCAATTTACCCTCTTGTAACCGTGTATTAAGCAGTTTACCCTCTTGTAATCATGTACTTTACCGGTTTACCTACTTCCAACCATGTAGATTAGCAGTTTACCTACTTGCACCCATTTAGGTTAGTGGTTTACCATCTTGCAGCCTTGTACCTGGAAATTTTTCATACTTGCAACAATGTACTTAAGTAGTTTTCCTACTTGTAACCATGTAGGTAAGAGGTTTACCCTCTTGCAGATATTATTTTTGCAGTTAACCTACTTGCAACCATGTACTTGAGCAGTTTACCCTATTGCAATCATGTAGGTTACCGGTTTACCTACTTGCATCCATATAGTTGAGCAATTAACCTACTTGCAACCCTGTAAGTTAGCAGTTTATCTACTTGCAACCGTGTACTTAAGCAATTTACCCTCTTGTAACCGTGTATTAAGCAGTTTACCCTCTTGTAATCGTGTACGTTACCGGTTTACCTACTTCCAACCATGTAGGTTCGCAGTTTACCTACTTGCAGCCATTTAGGTTAGTGGTTTACCATCTTGAAGCCTTGTACCTGGGCATTTTACCCTCTTGTAACCGTGTATTAAGCAGTTTACCCTCTTGTAATCATGTACGTTTCCGGTTTACCTTCTTCCAACCATGTAGATTAGCAGTTTACCTACTTGCACCCATTTAGGTTAGTGGTTTACCATCTTGCAGCCTTGTTCCTGGACATTTTTCATACTTGCAACAATGTACTTAAGTAGTTTTCCTACTTGTAACCATGTAGGTAAGAGGTTTACCCTCTTGCAGCTATTATTTTAGCAGTTAACCTACTTGCAACCATGTACTTGAGCAGTTTACCCTATTGCAATCATGTAGGTTACCGGTTTACCTACTTGCATCCATATAGTTGAGCAATTTACCTACTTGCAACCGTGTATTTAGCAGTGTACCCTCTTGTTATCATGTACGTTACCGGTTTACCTACTTCCAACCATGTAGGTTAGCAGTTTACCTACTTGCACCCATTTAGGTTAGTGGTTTACCATCTTGCAGCCTTGTACCTGGGCATTTTTCCAACTTGCAACAATTTACTTTTAAGTAGTTTACCTACTTGCAACCATGTAGGTTAGTGGTTTACCCTATTGTAACCATGCACTTAAACTGTTTTCCAACTTATAACCATGTAGGTTAGCAGTTTGCCTAGTTGCCTACTCCATTCATGTAGATTAACAGTTTACCCTCTTTCAACCATGTATTTTTCAGTTTACCCTCTTGCAATCATGTAGTTTACCGGATTCCCTACTTGCATACATATAGTTTAGCAGTTTACCCACTTGCAACCATGTAGGTTAGAGGTTTACCCTCTTGCAGCTATTATTTTAGCACTTAACCTACTTGCAACCATGTACTTGAGCAGTTTACCCTATTGCAATCATGTAGGTTACCGGTTTCCCTACTTGCATCCATATAGTTGAGCAATTTACCTACTTGCAACCCTGTAAGTTAGCAGTTTATCTTAAATTGCTACTTAAGCAATTTACCCTCTTGTAACCGTGTATTAAGCAGTTTACCCTCTTGTAATCATGTACTTTACCGGTTTACCTACTTCCAACCATGTAGATTAGCAGTTTACCTACTTGCACCCATTTAGGTTAGTGGTTTACCATCTTGCAGCCTTGTACCTGGAAATTTTTCATACTTGCAACAATGTACTGAAGTAGTTTTCCTACTTGTAACCATGTAGGTAAGAGGTTTACCCTCTTGCAGATATTATTTTTGCAGTTAACCTACTTGCAACCATGTACTTGAGCAGTTTACCCTATTGCAATCATGTAGGTTACCGGTTTACCTACTTGCATCCATATAGTTGAGCAATTAACCTACTTGCAACCCTGTAAGTTAGCAGTTTATCAACTTGCAACCGTGTACTTAAGTAATTTACCCTCTTGTAACCGTGTATTAAGCAGTTTACCCTCTTGTAATCGTGTACGTTACCGGTTTACCTACTTCCAACCATGTAGGTTCGCAGTTTACCTACTTGCAGCCATTTAGGTTAGTGGTTTACCATCTTGAAGCCTTGTACCTGGGCATTTTACCCTCTTGTAACCGTGTATTAAGCAGTTTACCCTCTTGTAATCATGTACGTTACCGGTTTACCTTCTTCCAACCATGTAGATTAGCAGTTTACCTACTTGCACCCATTTAGGTTAGTGGTTTACCATCTTGCAGCCTTGTACCTGGACATTTTTCATACTTGCAACAATGTACTTAAGTAGTTTTCCTACTTGTAACCATGTAGGTAAGAGGTTTACCCTCTTGCAGCTATTATTTTAGCAGTTAACCTACTTGCAACCATGTACTTGAGCAGTTTACCCTATTGCAATCATGTAGGTTACCGGTTTACCTACTTGCATCCATATAGTTGAGCAATTTACCTTCTTTGCAACCATGTAGGTGAGCAGTTTATCTACTTGCAACCGTGTACTTAAGCAGTTTACCTTATTACAATCATGTAGGTAAGCCTTTTACAGTCTTGCAACCTTGCAAATAAACTGTTCTGCAACCATGTAGGTTAGCAGTTTCCCTTTTGCAAATGTGTATTAAGCAGTTTACCCTCTTGCAATCATGTAGGTTACTGGTTTACCTACTACAACCATGTAGGTAAGCAGTTTACCTGCTTGGAACCATGTAGGTAACTTGTTTACCATCGTGCAGGTATTTTGTTAGCAGTTTTCCTACTTTCAACCATGTACTTAAGCAATTTACCGTCTTGCAACCATGTATTTAGCAGTTAACCCTCTTGTGATCTTGTACTTTACCGGTTTACCTACTTCCAACCATGTAGATTAGCAGTTTACCTATTTGCACCCATTTAGGTTAGTGGTTTACCATCTTGCAGTCTTGTACCTGGTCATTTTTTATACTTGCAACCATGTACTTGAGCAGTTTACCCTATTGCAATCATGTAGGTTACCAGTTTCCATACTTGCATCCATATAGTTGAGCAATTTACCTACTTGCAACCATGTAGGTTAGCAGTTTATCTACTTGCAACCGTGTACTTAAGCAATTTACCGTCTTGCAACCGTGTATTTAGCAGTTTACACTCTTGTGATATTGTACTTTACCGGTTTACCTACTTCCAACCATGTAGATTAGCAGTTTACCTACTTGCACCCATTTAGGCTAGTGGTTTACCATCTTGAAGCCTTGTACCTGGGCATTTTTCATACTTGCAACAATGTACTTAAGTAGTTTACCTACTTGCAACCATGAAGGTTAGAGGTTAAGCCTCTTGCAGCTATTATTTTAGCCGTTAACCTACTTGCAACCATGTACTTGAGCAGTTTACCCTATTGCAATCATGTAGGTTACCGGTTTACCTACTCGCATCCGTATAGTTGAGCAATTTACCTACTTTGCAACCATGTAGGTTAGCAGTTTATCTACTTGCAACCGTGTACTTAGGCAGTTTACCTTATTACAATCATGAAGGTTAGCGTTTTACAGTCTTGCAACCTTGCAAATAAACTGTTCTGCAACCATGTAGGTTAGCAGTTTCCCTTTTGCAAATGTGTATTAAGCAGTTTACCTGCTTGGAACCATGTAGGTAACTTGTTTACCATCGTGCAGGTATTTTGTTAGCAGTTTTCCTACTTTCAACCATGTACTTAAGCAATTTACCGTCTTGCAACCATGTATTTAGCAGTTAACCCTCTTGTGATCTTGTACTTTACCGGTTTACCTACTTCAAACCATGTAGATTAGCAGTTTACCTATTTGCACCCATTTAGGTTAGTGGTTTACCATCTTGCAGTCTTGTACCTGGTCATTTTTTATACTTGCAACCATGAACTTGAGCAGTTTACCCTATTGCAATCATGTAGGTTACCAGTTTCCATACTTGCATCCATATAGTTGAGCAATTTACCTACTTGCAACCATGTAGGTTAGCAGTTTATCTACTTGCAACCGTGTACTTAAGCAATTTACCGTCTTGCAACCGTGTATTTAGCAGTTTACACTCTTGTGATATTGTACTTTACCGGTTTACCTACTTCCAACCATGTAGATTAGCAGTTTACCTACTTGCACCCATTTAGGCTAGTGGTTTACCATCTTGAAGCCTTGTACCTGGGCATTTTTCATACTTGCAACAATGTACTTAAGTAGTTTACCTACTTGTAACCATGTAGGTAAGAGGTTTACCCTCTTGCAGCTATTATTTTAGCCGTTAACCTACTTGCAACCATGTACTTGAGCAGTTTACCCTATTGCAATCATGTAGGTTACCGGTTTACCTACTCGCATCCGTATAGTTGAGCAATTTACCTACTTTGCAACCATGTAGGTTAGCAGTTTATCTACTTGCAACCGTGTACTTAGGCAGTTTACCTTATTACAATCATGAAGGTTAGCGTTTTACAGTCTTGCAACCTTGCAAATAAACTGTTCTGCAACCATGTAGGTTAGCAGTTTCCCTTTTGCAAATGTGTATTAAGCAGTTTACCCTCTTGCAATCATGTAGGTTACTGGTTTACCTACTACAACCATGTAGGTAAGCAGTTTACCTGCTTGGAACCATGTAGGTTACTTGTTTACCATCGTGCAGGTATTTTGTTAGCAGTTTTCCTACTTTCAACCATGTACTTAAGCAATTTACCGTCTTGCAACCGTGTATTTAGCAGTTTACCCTCTTGTGATCTTGTACTTTACCGGTTTACCTACTTCCAACCATGTAGATTAGCAGTTTACCTACTTGCACCCATTTAGGTTAGTGGTTTACCATCTTGCAGCCTTGTACCTGGGCATTTTTCATACTTGCAACCATGTACTTGAGCAGTTTACCCTATTGCAATCATGTAGGTTACCAGTTTCCATACTTGCATCCATATAGTTGAGCAATTTACATCATTTTATCACATCACTGATCAAATACATTATACTCAACGAAAATCGTGCGGTTGGTTTTGCGACATTGATCTTTGCACACGTCTCCGTCCGCGTATTGCGGACGCCAGAGAGACAATTCTGCGGACGGCCGAGAAACGATTTCCTGTGCAAGGTTTCCAGAAGCCAGACAATTGGCGCCCTTTCATTGCCGCCAAATTGGGTCGTCCAATCACGCGCGGGATTTAAGGAAGGATTGGATCGCCTGTCACAGAAGATAGGTCATTTTATGTCACAGCTTACAGGACGAAACAACGTCCAATTTGTGTTATAAGTTTTGAAGGAAATAAGTTTTTTCTCGATATACTTGGATGCCCGGGGAAGAAAGAAGATTTTTCTCGGTGGATATATTTGGATACCCGTGGAAGAAATAAGATTTCTCTCAGTGGAAATATTTGGAGGCCCTTACAGGAAATTGGTTTTGTCTTGGTGGATATATACGGAGACCATGCCTCGCCCACGGAGGAAGGACAATAACCCCGGTCTTCCACGGGCTTCGGGCCCACTTGGCGTCGGTGCACGACGTCAGTCGACCAGAAGAAGAGCTGCGGCCAGCAGGGGCCATACAGGGCATGAACCGGACCAGGGTTCGTCACCAGCAGTTTCCGGCCAGGCAGCAGCACAACCGGTACGGCCAGTGGCAACATTTGTGCCGCCACCACGGCCCAGCACCCAGCAGCAGCAGTCTGAAGGAGGCCTACATAACCCAGCAGGGGAACAGACGGGGGTTTCGACGCTACCAGCGACGGACCACACACTCATGCAGCGACAGTCGGGTTGTGCACCACCAGGACAGTCTCCACCCGGGCAACTTGCAGCAGCGGCCGGGTCGGCGGCCGGGTCGGCGGCCATGTCGGCGACCGGGTCGGCAGGAGGCCTAATATATACTACGGCACTTGGACAGCCGGCGGGCATGGCAACACCAGCGGCGATACCGCCTCCCCCAGCTGTTCACGGTACGGCAGTTCAGCGGTCACAACAGCCAGCTCATGCATATCCAGCAGGAGCAATGGGACAGACTCCATACGGACAGCAAGTGCCAGCGGGCAACCAGTCCACCGGTTCGGGTGAGTCACCCAGGACAACAGGGAACAGTTATTTTACCCCTAATGCACATAGTTATTTTCCGGGGGTCGTACATAGCTTTACCTCTCACCTCCCAACGAGTTGCATGCCTAGTTCTGGGACTTCTGCATTTATTAGGTCACCTAATGTTCAAAGAGGGGAAGATCTCGGTGCGGTAGTGGCCCCCCCCTTCTGCGCAGGCGCCACCTGTCACAAGTCTAGCTACGGGCATTTTAAGTTCCGACCCTGCCCCTCCAACAGTGATTATGGATGGGGTATACACTCAGCCGCGCCCAATCCCCCGGGTGGGATCTACTTCTTTGCTAGGCGGGCATATTTCGCAGTCCATGAAAGAAAAAATCTGGCGTAGTGAGTACATTGACATATCCCTTCTCATTTCCGACAACGCAGTAGCCGCTCTCGCGCGATCTAACAAGTCAGATGAGGTCGCACTTGTACTGGAGGGCAATAAAATGTTTCTGCGGCCAAACACATCTACCAGTGCTCGCCGTAATAAACTGGATACTTGGGACAAATGGGTGTCCGCGTTTCACGTTTTCATGGCAGTGTACCTGATACAATTTCCATTTCGCGCAATCGAATTACTCAAGTATACGGAAATTATCCGCACAGCGGCTGTTCAGTTCTCAGGTATTGGGTGGCGGCTCTACGACGAACAATTTCGTCTCGGCCAAGAAATTCAGCCCGATCGGTCTTGGGCCGAATTAGATGTAGAATTGTGGCTAACAGTGGCCGCATCTGCGGTAGGATCTCCCTCGACTCAGCGGAACAACGTCCAGCAGCGATCAGGCTTAAGGTTGTGCTATGCGTTCAATGGTCCCAATGGTTGCAAATTCTTTGGGTGCAAATACCTTCACCAGTGCACGAAGTGCTCAAAGTCGGGACATGGAGCGCCAGCTTGCAAAGCAGACGGCCCGGCTAGGTCTCACCAGCAAGGGGGACAAAAGGGCACAAACCGACGTGTGAATTACCCGGTCGGGCGGTACAATAACACAACAGTAACTGCACCAGAAAAAGGCTCCTCGGCTCAGACCGTAGCGAACAAGGGTACTTTTCGTGCTCCCAACCCCAATTAGATTAGATATTTTGTCTAACTGGCTGGATTTGTACGATAATACGACCGACAGAACCATTTTACGGGAGGGTTTTTCTAGAGGTTTTACATTAGGTTACAATGGCCCTCGGGCCCCCCGGGACTCGGAATGTCTTCAGTCTGCCCTAGCTCAACCTCAGGTTGTTTTTGAAAAACTCCAGAAAGAAATCAATGCTGGTCGCATTGCAGGTCCTTTTGAGTCCCGCCCCCTTGAGCGGCTGCGGTGCTCGCCCATTGGTTTAGTACCTAAAAAGACCCCGGGGTCATATCGTTTGATTCAGCATCTTTCATTTCCTTGCGGGAGTGCAATTAATGATTTTATTGACAGGGACCAATGTAAGGTCAAATTTGCTTCCTTTGATGCGGCAGTACAACTAGTGATACAATCAGGACAGGGCGCCTGGCTTGCAAAATCTGACATCCAGTCAGCGTTTCGGCTGTTACCGGTTTCACCACAGGATTACGAATTGTTGGGGTTTACATTCGCCAACCAATTTTATTTTGATAAGTGCCTTCCGATGGGGTGTTCCGTTTCGTGTGCACTTTTCGAAAAGTTCAGCACTTTCCTGGAATTCCAGATAAGGAGGCTGGCGCAGGCGGGTCAGGTTACACACTATCTCGATGATTTCCTGTTCATCGCGCCTTCTCGAGACGAATGTCATGACCTTTTGGGTAACTTTACCGCAGCGTGTTCGGAGCTAGGCGTGCCTATTGCTCATGAGAAAACGGAAGGTCCGTCCAGGGTGCTTTCCTACCTTGGGCTCGTAATTGACACAGTGTTATGCCAAGTGCAGGTCCCTCTCGATAAGACCATCAGAATTACAGAGCAGATTCAGACGATTCTGGGTAACCCCAAGGCTACCCTGGTTCAACTTCAATCACTTATCGGGTCGCTGAACTTTGTTTGCAGGGCAGTTGCCCCCGGCCGGGCCTTTATGCGACGATTGATCGCGCTGACGAACGGTGTTCGGCAACCGCAGCATCGAATTCGTATTACCAAGGGGGCGAAACTCGACTTACTCATGTGGCTCACATTCCTACGGGAATTTAATGGGGTGACCCCGTTTCTCCAACAGGTTTGGAAGTGTTCAGACACACTGGAACTTTTCACCGACGCGGCAGCTTCTATTGGCTTCGGTGCGTTTTTTGCAGGGAGGTGGTTTCAAGGACACTGGACACAGGTTGTCATTACGCAGCCGTCCATTGCATTGCTTGAGTTGTTTCCGATTGTAGTGGCCATTTTATGCTGGGGTCCGCTTTTGGCCAACCAGAAGGTCAAGTTTCGGTCGGACAACATAGCAGTTGTACACATGATTAACAACCAGTCTTCCCGGTGCCCCAAAGCGATGCACCTAATTCGTTTGCTGGTTTTGGAATGCCTAAAGCACAACATTATTTTCAAAGCATTTCACATTCCAGGTGTACGAAATGACTTAGCTGATGCTCTTTCTCGTTTCCAGATGCGGCGCTTCTTTTCATTGGCCCCACAAGCAGATCCAGTCATGACTCCCTTGCCACCCCTTCCACAGGTATGGTAGGGTCGGAAATTGACAGATTGCTTTCACTAGCCTTCGCGCACAACACGCGTAGGGTGTATAACTCAGGTTGGACAGCATTTTGCCGTTTCATACAGGTGCAGGCGCGTCCAGTGACACAACCAGTGCGGGCAGAGTGCATTTGCGAGTTCATCGCATGGCTTTCCTTGCAGCATTATTCACCGTCTACAATTATCACGTATGTGAAGGGTGTTGGTTGCCACTTAAAACTTATGGGTGAACCGGACCCAACATGCGTTTTTATTGTGACCAAACTGCTCGAAGGTTGTAGGCGGGATGGTGCCAGGCGGGATCGGCGATCGCCGATTTCGGTGCCTTTACTCACCAATTTTATTTTATCTTTACCACTCATATGCTCTTGCGATTTCGAAGTCCGGCTTTTTCGGGCTGCCATGCTACTTGCATTTTTCGGATTTTTGCGTGTAGGTGAGTTTGCAGCAGCTTCCCGCACGAGTCTGCATGGAGCCCCGTTACACAAGGAAGATATCAATTTCGTGGGGTCCAACCGCGACGCGATACCGGAGGCTGTTATTTTGAGCATACGCCACAGCAAGAATAATCAGCGCGGTCCACCCCAAAGGGTCCACATTGGTAAAACAGTTGATACCACTATTTGCCCAGTACGTACATTGTTTGACTTTGTTCAAGTTCGCCCCAACACGCATGGCCTTTTGTTCTGTCACAGGGACGGCCTACCTCTCACGAAGTATCAGTTTAACAAATTACTGCAGAAGTCGCTTTCAGCTGTGGGGGTCAGAGGGGCGCATTTTAGGTCACATTCGTTTCGCATGGGGGCAGCATCGACTGCGTTTTCGCTGGGGGTCCCGGTTGAGGAGATTAAACGTATGGGCCGCTGGCGCTCAGACGCACTACTTAGTTACATTCGGCCCTTTCCCGACCAAGTATCGGCGTGAATTTGGCTCGTTACTGGGCGGCCAATTTTCGTCTGTTTATTTTTTGCCACACTTACTTTGTAGGTCAGGCAGAGGTGTGGATCCTCGGGGATTCCTTGGTGCGATGGGCTACACACGAGATTCCGGTTCCTGCTCGTGTTCACTGGAAAGGAAAAAGTGGCGCACATCTCCACGAGCTTCCACAGCTGATCAGTCAACTCGGACGGGGGTCTCCTACTATCATTATTATACATCTGGGCACCAATGATTTGGTTTCATTAAATTTTTTCGCGCTCCGACAACGAATCACATTGGCGATAACATATTGCCGGGAGAAATTTCCAAGCGCCAAGTGCGTGTGGTCCAATATCATCCCCCGTCTCTTTTACTACGGGGCTAATTCGCAACAGTCCTTGGAACGGGTGCGACGGGCTGCTAATCGGTGGGCAAGAACCCAGTGCCGTAGGCAGGGAGCCATGGTGCTCGAACACCCGCAATTTACTTGGGCGGATTGTAGCCTATACCGCAGAGATGGAGTTCATCTCTCTCCGGAAGGTAATCGTATCTTTCGGGGAAACCTGGGCACTTGCTTGTCAGCACTCCTGTGAGTTGTAGCGCTTTGTTGGGTTTTGAATTCTCTTCCTGTGGGTCGCGTTCCTCGCGTTTGGCAGTTTTTCGTTCAGGATAGAAATCAAAATCCAAATTTTGGCTTACGGATTTGCTTATACAGTTAAGTTGGGGCATTTGCCCCCTATATTTAAACATGTACCTCTAAATTACTTATATTGTATAAATTGCCAATGTATAATCTACAGTGCCGTGACGTTCCACACGGGCTATTCCCTGTCATACGTACCAATGGCAGGTAATTAACACACTCTAATTGCATAATTAATAGCTCCGTGTAATTCCTCTCGGGCTATACCCTACCGCATGTTCCAGCGGGGGGTACATTATGATAATTATTTACATTGTTCTTGTTCTTAATAAGCAGTTTACATTTGCATTAAAGTGAATGGAATCACAGTTGGTTTGTGATGTTTCACAATTTGTATTCAGCAATGGCCATTGCGTGGTGGTGGTCATGGGTATCACCTTTGTGGTAAAGGAGATCATGGGTATCTCTTTTTAACGTGTTGAGACCAGGAGGTCTATTTGTTATGTTTTGATTTTTTACGAACAATTGCATGCATTAGCCGGTTTGCCCTATTTTTGGTATCCGGTCTGAAAGGTTGCAATAAACACACTTGAAGCTGTGACATACACACACAATTCCCGGTTATCCGTCTCCCCTTTCATTGAAGTTTGAAGTATAAATCATTTTATCACATCACTGATCAAATACATTATACTCAACGAAAATCGTGCGGTTGGTTTTGCGACATTGATCTTTGCACACGTCTCCGTCCGCGTATTGCGGACGCCAGAGAGACAATTCTGCGGACGGCCGAGAAACGATTTCCTGTGCAAGGTTTCCAGAAGCCAGACAATTGGCGCCCTTTCATTGCCGCCAAATTGGGTCGTCCAATCACGCGCGGGATTTAAGGAAGGATTGGATCGCCTGTCACAGAAGATAGGTCATTTTATGTCACAGCTTACAGGACGAAACAACGTCCAATTTGTGTTATAAGTTTTGAAGGAAATAAGTTTTCCCACCTCCGCCCCTTCATGCCTCCCTATGTCACAGGATGTGCCTTGGGGCATGTTTCCCAGTCAGCAGTTTTTCGTTCAGGATAGAAATCCAAATCCAAATTTTGGCTTACGGATTTGCTTATACAGTTAAGTTGGGGCATTTGCCCCCTATATTTAAACATGTACCTCTAAATTACTTATATTGTATAAATTGCCAATGTATAATCTACAGTGCCGTGACGTTCCACACGGGCTATTCCCTGTCATACGTACCAATGGCAGGTAATTAACACACTCTAATTGCATAATTAATAGCTCCGTGTAATTCCTCTCGGGCTATACCCTACCGCATGTTCCAGCGGGGGGTACATTATGATAATTATTTACATTGTTCTTGTTCTTAATAAGCAGTTTACATTTGCATTAAAGTGAATGGAATCACAGTTGGTTTGTGATGTTTCACAATTTGTATTCAGCAATGGCCATTGCGTGGTGGTGGTCATGGGTATCACCTTTGTGGTAAAGGAGATCATGGGTATCTCTTTTTAACGTGTTGAGACCAGGAGGTCTATTTGTTATGTTTTGATTTTTTACGAACAATTGCATGCATTAGCCGGTTTGCCCTATTTTTGGTATCCGGTCTGAAAGGTTGCAATAAACACACTTGAAGCTGTGACATACACACACAATTCCCGGTTATCCGTCTCCCCTTTCATTGAAGTTTGAAGTATAACTACTTGCAACCATGTAAGTTAGCAGTTTATCTACTTGCAACCGTGTACTTAAGCAATTTACCCTCTTGTAACCGTGTATTAAGCAGTTTACCCTCTTGTAATCATGTACGTTACCGGTTTACATACTTCCAACCATGTAGGTTAGCAGTTTACCTACTTGCACCCATTTAGGTTTTTGGTTTACCATCTTGCAGCCTTGTACCTGGACATTTTTCATACTTGGAACAATGTACTTAAGTAGTTTACGTACTTGTAACCATGTAGGTAAGAGGTTTACCCTCTTGTAGCTATTATTTTAGCAGTTAACCTACTTGCAACCATGTACTTGAGCAGTTTACCCTATTGCAATCATGTAGGTTACCGGTTTACCTACTCGCATCCGAATAGTTGAGCAATTTACCTACTTGCAACCCTGTAAGTTAGCAGTTTATCTACTTGCAACCGTGTACTTAAGCAATTTACCCTCTTGTAACCGTGTATTAAGCAGTTTACCCTCTTGTAATCAAGTACGTTACCGGTTTACCTACTTCCAACCATGTAGGTTAGCAGTTTACCTACTTGCAGCCATTTAGGTTAGTGATTTACCATCTTGCAGCCTTGTACCTGACCATTTTTCCTACTTGCAACAATGTACTTTTAAGTAGTTTACCTACTTGCAACCATGTAGGTTACAGGTTTACCCTCTTGCAGCAATTATTTTAGCAGTTAACCTACTTGCAACCATGTACTTGAGCAGTTTACCCTATTGCAATCATGTAGGTTACCAGTTTACCTACTTGCATCCATATAGTTGAGCAATTTACCTACTTGCAACCCTGTAAGTTAGCAGTTTATCTACTTGCAACCGTGTACTTAAGCAATTTACCCTCTTGTAACCGTGTATTAAACAGTTTACCCTCTTGTAATCATGTACGTTACCGGTTTACCTACTACCAACCATGTAGGTTAGCAGTTTACCTACTTGCAGCCATTAAGGTTAGTGGTTTACCATCTTGCAGCCTTGTACCTGGCCATTTTTCCTACTTGCAACAATGTACTTTTAAGTCGTTTACCTACTTGCAACCATGTAGGTTACAGGTTTACCGTCTTGCAGCTATTATTTTAGCAGTTACCCTACTTGCAACCATGTACTTGAGCAGTTTACCCTATTGCAATCATGTAGGTTAGTGGTTTACCCTCTTGTAACCATGCACTTAAACTGTTTCCCAACTTATAACCATGTAGGTTAGCAGTTTGCCTAGTTGCCTACTCCATTCATGTAGATTAACAGTTAACCATCTTTCAACCATGTATTTTTCAGTTTACCCTCTTGCAATTATGTAGTTTACCGGTTTCCCTACTTGCATACATGTAGATTAGCAGTTTACCTACTTGCACCCATGTAGTTTAGCCAGTTTAACTACTTGCATCTATTTAGTTTAGCTGTTTACCCACTTGCAGCCATGAAGGTTAACGGTTTACCCTCATACAGCCTTGTACTTTTGCAGTTTGCCTACTTCAACCATATGGCTCAGAAGTTCTGCTTTTTTTGTTTGCAATTGTAGGTTTGCAGTGTGACTTTGCAGTTTACCCTCTTGTAATCATGTACGTTACCGGTTTACCTACTTCCAACCATGTAGGTTAGCAGTTTACCTACTTGCAGCCATTTAGGTTAGAGGTTTACCATCTTGCAGCTATTATTTTAGCAGTTAACCTACTTGCAACCATGTACTTGAGCAGTTTACCCTATTGCAATCATGTAGGTTACCGGTTTACCTACTTGCATCCATATAGTTGAGCAATTTACCTACTTTGCAACCATGTAGGTTAGCAGTTTATCTACTTGCAACCGTGTACTTAGGCAGTTTACCTTATTACAATCATGAAGGTTAGCGTTTTACAGTCTTGCAACCTTGCAAATAAACTGTTCTGCAACCATGTAGGTTAGCAGTTTCCCTTTTGCAAATGTGTATTAAGCAGTTTACCCTCTTGCAATCATGTAGGTTACTGGTTTACCTACTACAACCATGTAGGTAAGCAATTTACCTGCTTGGAACCATGTAGGTTACTTGTTTACCATCGTGCAGGTATTTTGTTAGCAGTTTTCCTACTTTCAACCATGTAGATTAGCAGTTTACCTACTTGCACCCATTTAGGTTAGTGGTTTACCATCTTGCAGCCTTGTACCTGGGCATTTTTCATACTTGCAACAATGTACTTGAGCAGTTTACCCTATTGCAATCATGTAGGTTACCAGTTTCCATACTTGCATCCATATAGTTGAGCAATTTACGTACTTGCAACCATGTAGGTTAGCAGTTTATCTACTTGCAACCGTGTACTTAAGCAATTTACCGTCTTGCAACCAGCCTTACTCTTGCGTTTACTAGGCTTTCTTATGGAAGTATGCCAAGAAAGGGTGCGCGTGCTTATCCCTAATTGAAGCTCCGCGTTGAAAGATCTAATGCCTGCGTTTACTTGATCTAGCAAGGAGTCAAGCTGTTTTTGGTTGTACTTGATTTCGCTCTCGTCCAATATTGGAGAAGACAAATGCTTAGTTGCTTGAAACTTAGCGAATGGGGCAGGTGGAATGGTTACGATAGAAATTACCGTCGTTGGCTTGCAAGCGAGGATTTCTTGCTTAAAACGATTAAACCTAGCAAACAAACCGTCCAAAGAAATATCCGATTTCTGTAACACCTTAGTACGGGAGTGATTTTTGCCGACGAAATTAGTTAAGTCGTTGATGCCAGCAGCTAATTTAATAATAATGAAATCAGCGGTATTATAACTACGTAGCTTTGCTAGGGTAGGCAAAATAAGGTCCTCAATAGTCGCTCCTCGGATAATAAGAAAATCGAGATCAAGTGAACAAGACTCCGGTCGCGGATATTGATCAAAATTATAAGCTATAGAATCTGCCACAAATAATTGACGGACTTCCGTCATTTAATTATTACGGAATGAATTTACGATCACGTCTGGGTCACCAGTTTAGTGGCCGGATCCTTCTTGCGGCCGGGAAAAGAAAAAGGCACAGACTCCTAATGCCGAATAAATCAAATAATAGAGGCCTTGCTGCGCCTTGCTATGTGTTTAAAGGAAGGGGAAAACAAATGAGGGAGCGGCACTCCCGCCCGATACACTTAAATGAGAACTTGAACAAAATTGAGTTTAGTCGAGAGGGTGACGTCGAGAAAATAAATCGGACTTACCGACGCGATGTACCTCTTAGCTGTATGCTACTGTCAAGGTGGTACACCACGAAAGTGAGTCCGGACTAAGATGAAATAAAATCTGCGAGACGCTAGCGAAGTTCAACAATATTTTGGGAGCGCAATGAAAAACACGTCTACACGGCACGAGAGCATGAAACGGAGAGAGTGCATAAAGGTTGTTGTTGAAGTGAACGCCCTGGCGTTACATAACAAAATCTACGCATGGACGAACTTAAATAGAGTGCCTACTTCGTGCATAGGAAATTAAAAAAGAAATTTAAAGGAGCTGCTACATACTTAAGCAATTTACCGTCTTGCAACCGTGTATTTAGCAGTTTACACTCTTGTGATATTGTACTTTACCGGTTTACCTACTTCCAACCATGTAGGTTAGCAGTTTATCTACTTGCTCCCATTTAGGTCAGTGGTTTACCATCTTGAAGCCTTGTACCTGGGCATTTTTCATACTTGCAACAATGTACTTAAGTAGTTTACCTACTTGTAACCATGTAGGTTACCGGTTTACCTACTTTGCAACCATGTAGGTTAGCAGTTTATCTACTTGCAACCGTGTACTTAAGCAGTTTACCTTATTACAATCATGTAGGTTAGCGTTTTACAGTCTTGCAACCTTGCAAATAAACTGTTCTGCAACCATGTAGGTTAGCAGTTTCCCTTTTGCAAATGTGTATTAAGCAGTTTACCCTCTTGCAATCATGTAGGTTACTGGTTTACCTACTACAACCATGTAGGTAAGCAGTTTACCTGCTTGGAACCATGTAGGTTACTTGTTTACCATCGTGCAGGTATTTTGTTAGCAGTTTTCCTACTTTCAACCATGTACTTAAGCAATTTACCGTCTTGCAACCGTGTATTTAGCAGTTTACCCTCTTGTGATCTTGTACTTTACCGGTTTACCTACTTCCAACCATGTAGATTAGCAGTTTACCTACTTGCACCCATTTAGGTTAGTGGTTTACCATCTTGCAGCCTTGTACCTGGGCATTTTTCATACTTGCAACCATGTACTTGAGCAGTTTACCCTATTGCAATCATGTAGGTTACCAGTTTCCATACTTGCATCCATATAGTTGAGCAATTTACCTACTTGCAACCATGTAAGTTAGCAGTTTATCTACTTGCAACCGTGTACTTAAGCAATTTACCCTCTTGTAACCGTGTATTAAGCAGTTTACCCTCTTGTAATCATGTACGTTACCGGTTTACCTACTTCCAACCATGTAGGTTAGCAGTTTACCTACTTGCACCCATTTAGGTTTTTGGTTTACCATCTTGCAGCCTTGTACCTGGACATTTTTCATACTTGGAACAATGTACTTAAGTAGTTTACGTACTTGTAACCATGTAGGTAAGAGGTTTACCCTCTTGTAGCTATTATTTTAGCAGTTAACCTACTTGCAACCATGTACTTGAGCAGTTTACCCTATTGCAATCATGTAGGTTACCGGTTTACCTACTCGCATCCGAATAGTTGAGCAATTTACCTACTTTCAACCCTGTAAGTTAGCAGTTTATCTACTTGCAACCGTGTACTTAAGCAATTTACCCTCTTGTAACCGTGTATTAAGCAGTTTACCCTCTTGTAATCAAGTACGTTACCGGTTTACCTACTTCCAACCATGTAGGTTAGCAGTTTACCTACTTGCAGCCATTTAGGTTAGTGGTTTACCATCTTGCAGCCTTGTACCTGGCCATTTTTCCTACTTGCAACAATGTACTTTTAAGTAGTTTACCTACTTGCAACAATGTAGGTTACAGGTTTACCCTCTTGCAGCAATTATTTTAGCAGTTAACCTACTTGCAACCATGTACTTGAGCAGTTTACCCTATTGCAATCATGTAGGTTACCAGTTTACCTACTTGCATCCATATAGTTGAGCAATTTACCTACTTGCAACCCTGTAAGTTAGCAGTTTATCTACTTGCAACCGTGTACTTAAGCAATTTACCCTCTTGTAACCGTGTATTAAACAGTTTACCCTCTTGTAATCATGTACGTTACCGGTTTACCTACTACCAACCATGTAGGTTAGCAGTTTACCTACTTGCAGCCATTTAGGTTAGTGGTTTACCATCTTGCAGCCTTGTACCTGGCCATTTTTCCTACTTGCAACAATGTACTTTTAAGTCGTTTACCTACTTGCAACCATGTAGGTTACAGGTTTACCCTCTTGCAGCTATTATTTTAGCAGTTACCCTACTTGCAACCATGTACTTGAGCAGTTTACCCTATTGCAATCATGTAGGTTAGTGGTTTACCCTCTTGCAACCATGCACTTAAACTGTTTCCCAACTTATAACCATGTAGGTTAGCAGTTTGCCTAGTTGCCTACTCCATTCATGTAGATTAACAGTTTACCATCTTTCAACCATGTATTTTTCAGTTTACCCTCTTGCAATTATGTAGTTTACCGGTTTCCCTACTTGCATACATGTAGATTAGCAGTTTACCTACTTGCACCCATGTAGTTTAGCCAGTTTAACTACTTGCATCTATTTAGTTTAGCTGTTTACCCACTTGCAGCCATGTAGGTTAACGGTTTACCCTCATACAGCCTTGTACTTTTGCAGTTTGCCTACTTCAACCATATGGCTCAGAAGTTCTGCTTTTTTTGTTTGCAATTGTAGGTTTGCAGTGTGACTTTGCAGTTTACCCTCTTGTAATCATGTACGTTACCGGTTTACCTACTTCCAACCATGTAGGTTAGCAGTTTACCTACTTGCAGCCATTTAGGTTAGAGGTTTACCATCTTGCAGCTATTATTTTAGCAGTTAACCTACTTGCAACCATGTACTTGAGCAGTTTACCCTATTGCAATCATGTAGGTTACCGGTTTACCTACTTGCATCCATATAGTTGAGCAATTTACCTACTTTGCAACCATGTAGGTTAGCAGTTTATCTACTTGCAACCGTGTACTTAGGCAGTTTACCTTATTACAACCATGAAGGTTAGCGTTTTACAGTCTTGCAACCTTGCAAATAAACTGTTCTGCAACCATGTAGGTTAGCAGTTTCCCTTTTGCAAATGTGTATTAAGCAGTTTACCCTCTTGCAATCATGTAGGTTACTGGTTTACCTACTACAACCATGTAGGTAAGCAATTTACCTGCTTGGAACCATGTAGGTTACTTGTTTACCATCGTGCAGGTATTTTGTTAGCAGTTTTCCTACTTTCAACCATGTAGATTAGCAGTTTACCTACTTGCACCCATTTGACTCCAGAGAGAGAATAAAAACTCACTTAAACACCTGATTTGCCAATTCGACCTCGGACACACCACCGAGTTTTATTGAAACCATCGATGCAGCAAAGACCTACAAGGAACCAAAACTTGTAGCGCTTCAAATGTGCTCAATAAAAAACCTTGGGACAAATGTGTCCCGTGAAAGTTAAGGCACAACAATTAATTGCAATAAAATTATAACTGGACCCAGAGCTGTGAATCCAAATGCCATGGTACAATGAATCTGTGTAAACAAAAACTAGGGTTGGCAAGAGAGCGCCAACTTCAACCTGCAGAAGTCATTCCCACAGGTGAACTTCAAAGCTTGGATCCTGGCCCACCTCCACCTCTGCAAGATACACAAGAGGCTGACCCTGGGAAGGAGTGCCAGAGTTGGAGAATGGAGCCATATTTTAAAAGTTAAGGAAGGCAATCCGCCCCCCCCCCCCCACCATGAGGCAAAAAGGGGGGGGGGGGGGGTAATATGAAAAACACAGAAAGTACAGGAATGACAAGTGTGTATCAGTATCTAATGCCAACAACTTCAGTTCATACAAAAATTGCGAGACACATACATGTAACCCAATGAGCCCCTTGATCATGTTGAAAACCCCTGGAACCAGATGTGACCGAATGGAAGACGTCTCAGGGTCTACAAGAATACGACCTGGGCCCAATGTGACAAAATTTTCATTTTTAATTATAAACACAACTCAGCAAACACAACCGAGACTGAGCAGCCCCCTGACAGGGCATATGCCAGACCGGCCAAAGCAGAACAAAAACACCCAGCTCGGCAAGAGACTCATCCGAGACTAACTGCACCACTGACAAGACACGTCAGGAACAGGTAAAACACAGCTCAGGAATACACTCATCTGAGACTAACGACTGCACCACTGACAAGGCACGCCAATTACAGTTAAACACAACTCAGGAATACACTCATCTGAGAATCACAACTGTACCACTGACAAGACACGTCAGGAACAGGTAAAAACAGCTCAGGAATACACTCATCTGAGACTAACCACTGTACCACTGACAAGACACGTCCGGAACAGGTAAAACAGCTCAGGAATACACTCATCTGAGACTAACCACTGTACCACTGACAAGACACGTCCGGAACAGGTAAAACAGCTCAGGAATACACTCATCTGAGACTAACCACTGTACTACTGACAAGACATGTCAGGAATAGGTAAAACAGCTCAGCAATACACTCATCTGAGACTAACCACTGTACCACTGACAAGACACGTCAGGAACAGGTAAAAACCCCACTTGTGAAATACATGTACTCGTTTTAAAAAATGACATTAGCCAACCTGACAAGGCTTTTCACGGGAACAAGATATTGAAACAGATCTTACCCATGAGGGTCAAATTGAGTCCCCAAGAACCGACATGATGGGCGAAAATACAGAAACCACTGACATAAACAAGTATGCCAAGCACACATAACTCCCCCGCCCCCTTGTGTACAATGTGAAGAAAGGCAGGAGATGCTGCACAAACACACAAAGCAACAGCATGAATACAATTAAGCATAGGAAAAAACAGGCGCCTTCCAAGAAGCCCTGCATACTGAAGCCCATCAATCAAATACATTCACAAAATAAATGTCACCTTAGGTTTAAAATAAACACTAAAAAGGACATTATCAAAGGCAATCAGCAAAAGAAAGAAGCCAATGTGGGTGGTGGGTGGGTTTTGAACAATGTTTGCTCGGTGGTGGACCAAGAGAAAATGTGATCGTTTTGGCGCGGTCATGGCCAAGGTCACGCACGAAAGCTGGACTGGATTGGCCAATGCCGATTTTAGTTGGCATTCAGCCAGCTCCGACGTTTACAGGGGAAAACTTGCTATTGAAAAGTCTGCTCTTCCACCCCCTGGAGCCAAAGTGTGTTTTACGGAGACAAGCACCGCAAAACGGTATTGACTCCAGAGAGAGAAAGAAAAACTCACTTAAACACCTGATTTGCCAATTCGACCTCGGACACACCACCGAGTTTTATTGAAACCATCGATGCAGCAAAGACCTACAAGGAACCAAAACTTGTAGTGCTTCAAATGTGCTCAATAAAAAACCTTGGGACAAATGTGTCCCGTGAAAGTTAAGGCACAACAATTAATTGCAATAAAATTATAACTGGACCCAGAGCTGTGAATCCAAATGCCATGGTACAATGAATCTGTGTAAACAAAAACTAGGGTTGGCAAGAGAGCGCCAACTTCAACCTGCAGAAGTCATTCCCACAGGTGAACTTCAAAGCTTGGATCCTGGCCCACCTCCACCTCTGCAAGATACACAAGAGGCTGACCCTGGGAAGGAGTGCCAGAGTTGGAGAATGGAGCCATATTTTAAAAGTTAAGGAAGGCAATCCGCCAAACAAGTTCCCAATACGGGAACTTGCCAAACCCCCCCCCCCCACCTTTCAAAGCAATTAACAATTAAAACAACAAGCACAAGCGGGCCTAAACATGGAACGAAGAAGGGTAGCAGAGGGCATCAGAATGCTGATGGAAATGGGTGAGAGCCTGGTAAAAATTGGCACAGAACCGATCATTGCCCAAGTCAGACAGATGCAAACCATCACGCCAGTACAATGAGACTTCAGATGGCTTGAAAATGTGTGAATTAATGACCACCCTAGCGTTCAGCTGACGGCATAGCTTGTGTGCATACTTATTCAATGCCTGAACGTTCTTTTTCCCCACGCCAGGGCGAACTTCACCATAATAAAACATCCTGAGCAGAATGTCAGACCACACAATGACAGTATTGGGAAGCATGTTTCGAATGCTATGGAGGCCCTCTGCTATCCTGCTACGAATTTCCTTAACTGGAGAGGAAAAGAGATCATTAGTGCCCAAATGTATGAACATGGTCTTGGGTGTTGGGACTTTCTGGAGTAGGCGGCGAACTAGGGGAACAAGAGCTGCAAGCTTTGCACCACGAACTCCAAACCACATCAGACGTCCGGGAGATGGCCGAGTGTCAGTTTGGCCTGCCCGAAACACAATACTGTCGCCGACCACCCAAGCACGAGACAAGCCTGCAATTAAAATAAAAAGGAAGGGGAGCAACAGTCCTGGCACCCAGAGACATGGAAGGCAGTGGAAACCACACTGCATGAACAAATGATTGGTAACAATTACACAAATTGAGGGCGGATGTACAGGTTCACAGCCGAGGATTTCCAACGACCCAAGGCTTTGATCTCTGTGACCGGAATGCCACAAAGGGCAGCAGATGTAGCAGCCCCTATACGGAAACTATGTCCATTAAAACCCGAAGCTGAAATCCCAAGACCCCCTAAACCCTTAACCAGCATGTGGCGGAACTGGTAAGCCGTTAAAGGAGACATATCAAGGTGAGCGAACAACGGGCCACACTTAGTTGGGTGCAAATGTAAGTAGTCCCAAAGCAATCTAACTGGGCATACTGAGTCTTCCCTGGAATGCGTGAACCGCAAAACAACAGAATCACCCCGCTGGTCAGTCTTTGAAAAACGAAGCCTAACAAACATCACAAGTTGTTCAGTACCCTCAAACCAAACATCATCAAATGCAAGAATTCTGGAACAGTCAGCCCCCCTACTTTTCGCTGTAAATTCCCCAACACGGAGAAAACCAAAGAAGGCCAAGGCAAAAGCTGAACGAAATAAACAAGCTTCAAAATCCGAAGAGGCCAAAACACCCATGACATTGTGAAGCTGTCGCAAAAGCTCCAGGGTGATCGGCCGCCTGACATCCGATCTCCGACCCAACCGACGACAGCCTTCCCTAATCCTTTGGACAAAGTAATTGTCAGTGGGGTCGACCCAACCATTGATTTTGTGAACAAAGGCAAGAGCAGATGTGTAGGAGGCAATCGTTGAAGGGGCGAGGCCCTCTAAGGACAAATGAGCAATGAATGCTGCGATATGATCGCAGGAAACTGGCCAACTGACTGGAAGACCTGCCTGTTCACGAAATTGCTGAAATCGGTCAACCCCCCGACTGTAACATGTCCAAGAACTGTCGGCCATGGAAGCCCCCAGTAGCCGCTCCGCTTCTGTGCTCAAAGCCCCCACAGAAAGGAAGGTACGTCGCTGCCTTGCTCGGCTGCCAGTGGTGCTAACGCTCTGAATCTGGACATCTGTGAACGGGACAACGCATCTGCAATGTTATTCCGAGAACCAGCAATGTGTCTAGCCCGAAAAGAGACATTGGCCCTAAGGCATTGGAGAACAAAAAACCGAACCAAGCTCATGATCTTAGGACACTTAGAAGATTGGTTATTGATGATGGCCACAACTGCTGCGTTATCAGAACGAATCAAAACCCGCTTCCCGGCCCACAAATCACCCCACAGTGTCAAAGCCACAACTACTGGGAAAAACTCCATCCATGCAATCGAATGCGAAGCATCTTTAATCTCTTAGGGCCACAAACCCTGGAACCATTTGCCCCCGAAATATCCACCAAAGCCAAAACCCCCGCTAGCATCCGTAAACAACTGCAAGTCAAAATCCTGAATCCAAAACTGATCGGGAATAATGGCCCGGCCGTTGAATTTGTGGAGGAAGACCTCCCACATACGCATATCTGCCCTGGCTCCCTCCGACAAACGAATCATGTGCCAAGGTTTCCTAACCCCTTTTGTCAGATCAATTAACCGGCGAAGAAATGCCCGCCCAGGGGCCACCGCTCGACAGATAAAGGACAAAGAGCCAATGAGTGACTGAAGAGACTTCAACGAAATTCTCCGAAGCCGCCCCGCAGCGAGAACCTTTTCCTTGATACTCTCAAGCTTACTATCGGGAACTGACACCACTTGAGTCTCTGTGTTAATGTCCAGCCCTAGGAAAGACAGCTTTGTAGAAGGCCCAACCGTCTTTTCAACAGCCAACGGCACCCCCAAATCAGAGCATAACTCCTGAAAGCACTGTAACAAGCCCTGGCAGGAGCGTGGGCCCACTGACCCAGCAGACCCTACAAAGAGAAAGTCGTCCGCATAATGGCAAACCCACTCAGATCCTGACTTACGTCGACATGCCCATTCCAAGAATGTGGAGAAGGTCTCGAATAACGCCGGAGCGCAGGACGCGCCCATAGGCAATGCTTTGTCAACAAAAATGTTGTCCAAAACCTGAATACCCAAGAGACAAAAATCCTCGGGATGAACGGGCAGAAGGCGGAACGCCGACTTTATATCGGCCTTCGCCAACCAGGAGCCTTTCCCCGCACTAACAACGATATTAATTGCATCATCAAAACTTGTGTAATGAACTGCACAGAACTGTTTATCAATGCCATCATTAACTGAATTGGACTCAGGGTAAGACAAATTGTGGATCAACCTGAAACAACCCGGCTCCGATTTTGGAACTAAGCCAATTGGGGAAATCCTAAGGTTATCAAAAGGCGCAATGGAAAACGGGCCTGCCATACGTCCCAAGTCGACTTCTTTGTTTAACTTCTCTAAAGCGAGGTTTGTTTGATCCCTGACCGATTTGGCATTGGGCGCGCCCATAGCAACCCGAGGCCCAAAGAAACCTAGCCTAAACCCCTCGGAAAACCCACTACGTAATGTATCAGCTGCCTTTGCATTCGGATATGAGTCCAAAAGGGGGGATAATTTTGACACCTCAACTGGGGAGTGAGCAAGACAACAAATGCATTTTTTGCCCATCTGGCAAGCCGGACGATTAATGTTAGAGTTGTTAGGAATTTGCACTGCTTTTCTTGGCAGCGGGGGATGAGCAACTAGAGTGCCCATGAGCAGAGGAATAACAGGAGGAGCATTTGTGTGTGTATCTACACTGAGCATTGGAGCAACCTCCCCGGTTAAAGGCAAAACAGAATCCGCCGCTACGGGGGATCTGGTTTGGGTTACCACGAAAGGGTCGAAAGGATCGTTGCCGAGAGCCCCCAGCCTGAAATCCCCGGAATCCCCCTACATTGGTGACATGGGGCCCCGGAACAGAAATAAGAAGGGCCCAAAGTTCCCCATCGATGACAGCCCAGGAACGAGTAGGGTGCACTTGCTGCCGCATCCGAAACTGGCGGTCATACTCGAGCCACCCTCTTCCGGAAAAACGAGCAGCAGCCATCCGAATAACGTGCATGTACTTCAACATTTCCTGAACCCGCTCAGGGTGGGCCCCAAGAAACACAGAAGAAAAAACTAAAAAGGCATCCGTCCAGCTTAGGATGGAAGTGATCTGGGTTTTCTTTTTTGTCTCCTGCAGCACTAACTGCCCCTTGTCCAGAGACAAGGACAAATTGGGAGAAGGGGGGTGCACAATATGCCGCTCAAGCAATACATCCAACTCAACGAATTCACTCTTAATTATCTTTTCCTTAATGTTAGTTGGAACAGTGACCCCCAAAGGCTCACAAACAGAAACTAAGGATCCCCCAATCCCGTGAGCGGAAGTAAGATTGGATGCGTTGACATTAGAAGTACAAGAAGAAATGGTAGAGGGGAAACCAGATGAGGAAGCAAATCCCCCCACAACAGATGGAGTCCCTAGTACTGGCCAAATAGAAGGGGCAGACTCACCACGATGTTGGGTACCTTGTCCCTCCGTCCCCGCCTGACCAGAAGAAGTCGAGCTGCCCAAAGCTGGAATCGGTTGACCGAAGTTTGCCTGCAAGGATCCGGTAGTGCTAGGTATGGGGACGCCCGCAGGCATGGCAGGCGTGCCAAAGGAAGGAACATCTCGGCTGGACACGGTAGTCGTGGTATTGGTAGGCCCAGTGGACAAATGCGACTGCCCCTGCCATTGGTAAGCCTGCTGGAACGGCGCTGGAGAAGTCGGGAACGTCGGGCAACAGACCGGTGGCGGTGGCGGTGCGCTGGCCTGAACTTGGCCGGCCAACACGGTGGACACTGGTGTCGGGCCCACCGAAGAAGGCGGATGAAGCCCACCGGGGGGTAGGCCTAGTCCTGATGATACCGAAGGCACACTGGGAGCCGAAGCCCCATCAGGCGCGAGTCCTGACGATGCCACCGACGTGCAGTTCACTGCAGTACGACGATCGAATTGCCGTCCGCCATGTTGACATGATTGAGCCGCTTCCTGTTGGCAGCCCGATGCCGATAGAGGGCGCCCTGCGGTTTCGTCCGAGGGGATTTCCTGCGCAACAGGGCCGATGTCCATGATGCGACGAAGAGCCCTGGATTGGGCTCGAGTTTCGCGTACTAACATCGGCGACTGCCCCTTTCTTTTTCTGCCCTTCGGCATGTCGCAGCAGAACAAGGGAACGGAACTGCTGACCGGAGATGAAGCAGGAGAAGCCGGACGAAACAGGCGAAAAAAATTACAGAAAAACTCCTCGAAGTTTGTTGAACAATGTTGAACAATGTTTGCTCGGTGGTGGACCAAGAGAAAATGTGATCGTTTTGGCGCGGTCATGGCCAAGGTCACGCACGAAAGCTGGACTGGATTGGCCAATGCCGATTTTAGTTGGCATTCAGCCAGCTCCGACGTTTACAGGGGAAAACTTGCTATTGAAAAGTCTGCTCTTCCATCCCCTGGAGCCAAAGTGTGTTTTACGGAGACAAGCACCGCAAAACGGTATTAGGTTAGTGGTTTACCATCTTGCAGCCTTGTACCTGGGCATTTTTCATACTTGCAACAATGTACTTGAGCAGTTTACCCTATTGCAATCATGTAGGTTACCAGTTTCCATACTTGCATCCATATAGTTGAGCAATTTACGTACTTGCAACCATGTAGGTTAGCAGTTTATCTACTTGCAACCGTGTACTTAAGCAATTTACCGTCTTGCAACCAGCCTTACTCTTGCGTTTACTAGGCTTTCTTATGGAAGTATGCCAAGAAAGGGTGCGTGTGCTTATCCCTAATTGAAGCTCCGCGTTGAAAGATCTAATGCCTGCGTTTACTTGATCTAGCAAGGAGTCAAGCTGTTTTTGGTTGTACTTGATTTCGCTCTCGTCCAATATTGGAGAAGACAGGTGGAATGGTTACGATAGAAATTACCGTCGTTGGCTTGCAAGCGAGGATTTCTTGCTTAAAACGATTAAACCTAGCAAACAAACCGTCCAAAGAAATATCCGATTTCTGTAACACCTTAGTACGGGAGTGATTTTTGCCGACGAAATTAGTTAAGTCGTTGATGCCAGCAGCTAATTTAATAATAATGAAATCAGCGGTATTATAACTACGTAGCTTTGCTAGGGTAGGCAAAATAAGGTCCTCAATAGTCGCTCCTCGGATAATAAGAAAATCGAGATCAAGTGAACAAGACTCCGGTCGCGGATATTGATCAAAATTATAAGCTATAGAATCTGCCACAAATAATTGACGGACTTTCGTCATTTAATTATTACGGAATGAATTTACGATCACGTCTGGGTCACCAGTTTAGTGGCCGGATCCTTCTTGCGGCCGGGAAAAGAAAAAGGCACAGACTCCTAATGCCGAATAAATCAAATAATAGAGGCCTTGCTGCGCCTTGCTATGTGTTTAAAGGAAGGGAAAAAAACGAGGGAGCGGCACTCCCGCCCGATACACTTAAATGAGAACTTGAACAAAATTGAGTTTAGTCGAGAGGGTGGCGTCGAGAAAATAAATCGGACTTACCGCCGCGATGTACCTCTTAGCTGTATGCTACTGCCAAGGTGGTACACCACGAAAGTGAGTCCGGACTAAGATGAAATAAAATCTGCGAGACGCTAACGAAGTTCAACAATATTTTGGGAGCGCAATGAAAAACACGTCTACACGGCACGAGAGCATGAAAAGGAGAGAGTGCATGAAGGTTGTTGTTGAAGTGAACGCCCTGGCGTTACATAACAAAATCTACGCATGGACGAACTTAAATAGAGTGCCTACTTCGTGCATAGGAAATTAAAAAAGAAATTTTAAGGAGCTGCTTCATACTTAAGCAATTTACCCTCTTGCAACCGTGTATTTAGCAGTTTAGCCTCTTGTAATCATGTACGTTTCCGGTTTACCTACTTCCAACCATGTAGGTTAGCAGTTTACCTACTTGCACCCACTTAGGTAAGTGGTTTACCATCTTACAGCCTTGTACCTGGGCATTTTTCCTACTTGCAACAATGTACTTTTAAGTAGTTAACCTACTTGCAACCATGTAGGTTAGAGGTTTACCCTCTTGCAGCTATTATTTTAGCAGTTAACGTACTTGCAACCATGTACTTGAGATGTTTACATACTTGCAACGATGTAGGTTAGCAGTTTATCTACTTGCAACCGTGTACTTAAGCAATTTACCCTCTTGCAACCGTGTATTCAGCAGTTTACCCTCTTGTGATCCTGTACTTTACCGGTTTACCTACTTCCAACGATGTAGATTAGCAGTTTACCTACTTGCACCCTACTTCGGCAATAAGCAGCTGATGCAAGCGTTTCTGAGTTGACGCTGAGGTGCGCAGGATTAATTCGTCCTTAAGTGTGTCGTAAGGATGGGCGCCTGGGCATTCTAGGAGTAGGTCGCGCACTTTCATAGCAATTTCGGGCTGCAGGGCAGAAACAACATAGGCAAATTTAGTATGTTGCTGCGTTTTATGTTGCGAGTCAAAAACCGCGCTTCTTCTTGCGCGAACCAAATTCTCGGGTCGTTTGGCCAAAATGGCGGCAGCTTAACGCTAACTGCAAACTGTGGTGACAAAGGTTTGTCCTCACCTTCAGCCATGATAGTATGACTATTAAATCAACCAAAAAGGAACAAAAAGTATTAACAGTGGTCGACTTCTAGTTACGTAATGCAGTGAATTTCAATGGTGTTGGACCAGACCTAACTGCTGTCGCAAGGCGAGTGCGTCAATTTGGAGAGATTTCAAAAGCTCTTTGTACCACTTTCTTTTGAGGGTTGATTTAGCATGCAGGCCGCCGTACAATTGTGAGAAATTGTTGCGTAACGTAGTATAATACCCAGCCTTACTCTTGCGTTTACTAGGCTTTCTTATGGAAGTATGCCAAGAAAGGGTGCGCGTGCTTATCCCTAATTGAAGCTCCGCGTTGAAAGATCTAATGCCTGCGTTTACTTGATCTAGCAAGGAGTCAAGCTGTTTTTGGTTGTACTTGATTTCGCTCTCGTCCAATATTGGTGAAGACAAATGCTTAGTGGCTTGAAACTTAGCTAATGGGGCAGGTGGAATGGTTACGATAGAAATTACCGTCGTTGGCTTGCAAGCGAGGATTTCTTGCTTAAAACGATTAAACCTAGCAAACAAGCCGTCCAAAGAAATATCCGATTTCTGTAACACCTTAGTACGGGAGTGATTTTTGCCGACGAAATTAGTTAAGTCGTTGATGCCAGCAGCTAATTTAATAATAATGAAATCAGCGGTATTATAACTACGTAGCTTTGCTAGGGTAGGCAAAATAAGGTCCTCAATAGTCGCTCCTCGGATAATAAGAAAATCGAGATCAAGTGAACAAGACTCCGGTCGCGGATATTGATCAAAATTATAAGCTATAGAATCTGCCACAAATAATTGACGGACTTCCGTCATTTAATTATTACGGAATGAATTTACGATCACGTCTGGGTCACCAGTTTAGTGGACGGATCCTTCTTGCGGCCGGGAAAAGAAAAAGGCACAGACTCCTAATGCCGAATAAATCAAATAATAGAGGCCTTGCTGCGCCTTGCTATGTGTTTAAAGGAAGGGGAAAACAAATGAGGGAGCGGCACTCCCGCCCGATACACTTAAATGAGAACTTGAACAAAATTGAGTTTAGTCGAGAGGGTGACGTCGAGAAAATAAATCGGACTTACCGCCGCGATGTACCTCTTAGCTGTATGCTACTGTCAAGGTGGTACACCACGAAAGTGAGTCCGGACTAAGATGAAATAAAATCTGCGAGACGCTAGCGAAGTTCAACAATATTTTGGGAGCGCAATGAAAAACACGTCTACACGGCACGAGAGCATGAAACGGAGAGAGTGCATAAAGGTTGTTGTTGAAGTGAACGCCCTGGCGTTACATAACAAAATCTACGCATGGACGAACTTAAATAGAGTGCCTACTTCGTGCATAGGAAATTAAAAAAGAAATTTAAAGGAGCTGCTACATACTTAAGCAATTTACCGTCTTGCAACCGTGTATTTAGCAGTTTACACTCTTGTGATATTGTACTTTACCGGTTTACCTACTTCCAACCATGTAGGTTAGCAGTTTATCTACTTGCACCCATTTAGGTCAGTGGTTTACCATCTTGAAGCCTTGTACCTGGGCATTTTTCATACTTGCAACAATGTACTTAAGTAGTTTACCTACTTGTAACCATGTAGGTTACCGGTTTACCTACTTTGCAACCATGTAGGTTAGCAGTTTATCTACTTGCAACCGTGTACTTAAGCAGTTTACCTTATTACAATCATGTAGGTTAGCGTTTTACAGTCTTGCAACCTTGCAAATAAACTGTTCTGCAACCATGTAGGTTAGCAGTTTCCCTTTTGCAAATGTGTATTAAGCAGTTTACCCTCTTGCAATCATGTAGGTTACTGGTTTACCTACTACAACCATGTAGGTAAGCAGTTTACCTGCTTGGAACCATGTAGGTTACTTGTTTACCATCGTAGGTTAGCAGTTTCCCTTTTGCAAATGTGTATTAAGCAGTTTACCCTCTTGCAGCCATGTAGGTTAACGGTTTACCCTCATACAGCCTTGTACTTTTGCAGTTTGCCTACTTCAACCATATGGCTCAGAAGTTCTGCTTTTTTTGTTTGCAATTGTAGGTTTGCAGTGTGACTTTGCAGTTTACCCTCTTGTAATCATGTACGTTACCGGTTTACCTACTTCCAACCATGTAGGTTAGCAGTTTACCTACTTGCAGCCATTTAGGTTAGAGGTTTACCATCTTGAAGCCTTGTACCTGGGCATTTTTCATACTTACAACAATGTACTTAAGTAGTTTACCTACTTGTAACCATGTAGGTAGAGGTTTACCCTCTTGCAGCTATTATTTTAGCAGTTAACCTACTTGCAACCATGTACTTGAGCAGTTTACCCTATTGCAATCATGTAGGTTACCAGTTTACCTACTTGCATCCATATAGTTGAGCAATTTACCTACTTGCAACCCTGTAAGTTAGCAGTTTATCTACTTGCAACCGTGTACTTAAGCAATTTACCCTCTTGTAACCGTGTATTAAACAGTTTACCCTCTTGTAATCATGTACGTTACCGGTTACCTACTACCAACCATGTAGGTTAGCAGTTTACCTACTTGCAGCCATTTAGGTTAGTGGTTTACCATCTTGCAGCCTTGTACCTGGCCATTTTTCCTACTTGCAACAATATACTTTTCAGTCGTTTACCTACTTGCAACCATGTAGGTTACAGGTTTACCCTCTTGCAGCTATTATTTTAGCAGTTAACCTACTTGCAACCATGTACTTGAGCAGTTTACCCTATTGCAATCATGTAGGTTAGTGGTTTACCCTCTTGTAACCATGCACTTAAACTGTTTCCCAACTTATAACCATGTAGGTTAGCAGTTTGCCTAGTTGCCTACTCCATTCATGTAGATTAACAGTTTACCCTCTTTCAACCATGTATTTTTCAGTTTACCCTCTTGCAATCATGTAGTTTACCGGTTTCCCTACTTGCATACATGTAGATTAGCAGTTTACCTACTTGCACCCATGTAGGTTAGCCAGTTTAACTACTTGCATCTATTTAGTTTAGCTGTTTACCTTCTTGCGTGCATGTAGTTTAGCATTTTACCCACTTGCAGCCATGTAGATTAACGGTTTACCCTCATACAGCCTTGTACTTTTGCAGTTTGCCTACTTGCAACCATATGGCTCAGAAGTTCTGCTTTTTTTGTTTGCAATTGTAGGTTTGCAGTGTGACTTCTTCTATCCATGCACATGTAGGTAAGCTGAGTTTAACCCTCTTACAACCATGTATTTAAGCAATTTACCCTCTTGCAACCGTGTATTTAGCAGTTTACCCTCTTGTAATCATGTACGTTACCGGTTTACCTACTTCCAACCATGTAGAGGTTTACCCTCTTGCAGCTATTATTTTAGCAGTTAACCTACTTGCAACCATGTACTTGAGCAGTTTACCCTATTGCAATCATGTAGGTTACCGGTTTACCTACTTGCATCCATATAGTTGAGCAATTTACCTACTTTGCAACCATGTAGGTTAGCAGTTTATCTACTTGCAACCGTGTTCTTAGGCAGTTTACCTTATTACAATCATGAAGGTTAGCGTTTTACAGTCTTGCAACCTTGCAAATAAACTGTTCTGCAACCATGTAGGTTAGCAGTTTCCCTTTTGCAAATGTGTATTAAGCAGTTTACCCTCTTGCAATCATGTAGGTTACTGGTTTACCTACTACAACCATGTAGGTAAGCAGTTTACCTGCTTGAAACCATGTAGGTTACTTGTTTACCATCGTGCAGGTATTTTGTTAGCAGTTTTCCTACTTTCAACCATGTACTTAAGCAATTTACCGTCTTGCAACCGTGTATTTAGCAGTTTACCCTCTTGTGATCTTGTACTTTACCGGTTTACCTACTTCCAACCATGTAGATTAGCAGTTTACCTACTTGCACCCATTTAGGTTAGTGGTTTACCATCTTGCAGCCTTGTACCTGGGCATTTTTCATACTTGCAACCATGTACTTTAGCAGTTTACCCTATTGCAATCATGTAGGTTACCAGTTTCCATACTTGCATCCATATAGTTGAGCAATTTACCTACTTGCAACCATGTAAGTTAGCAGTTTATCTACTTGCAACCGTGTACTTAAGCAATTTTCCGTCTTGCAACCGTGTATTTAGCAGTTTACACTCTTGTGATATTGTACTTTACCGGTTTACCTACTTCCAACCATGTAGATTAGCAGTTTACCTACTTGCACCCATTTAGGTTAGTGGTTTACCATCTTGAAGCCTTGTACCTGGGCATTTTTCATACTTGCAACAATGTACTTAAGTAGTTTACCTACTTGTAACCATGTAGGTTACCGGTTTACCTACTTTGCAACCATGTAGGTTAGCAGTTTATCTACTTGCAACCGTGTACTTAAGCAGTTTACCTTATAACAATCATGTAGGTTAGCGTTTTACAGTCTTGCAACCTTGCAAATAAACTGTTCTGCAACCATGTAGGTTAGCAGTTTCCCTTTTGCAAATGTGTATTAAGCAGTTTACCCTCTTGCAATCATGTAGGTTACTGGTTTACCTACTACAACCATGTAGGTAAGCAGTTTACCTGCTTGGAACCATGTAGGCAACTTGTTTACCATCGTGCAGGTATTTTGTTAGCAGTTTTCCTACTTTCAACCATGTACTTAAGCAATTTACCGTCTTGAAATCGTGTATATTTAGCAGTTTACCCTCTTGTGATCTTGTACTTTACCGGTTTACCTACTTCCAACAATGTAGGTTAGCAGTTTACCTACTTGCAGCCATTTGGGTTAGTGGTTTACCATCTTGCAGCCTTGTACCTGGCCATTTTTCCTACTTGCAACAATCTACTTTTAAGTAGTTTACCTACTTGCAACCATGTAGTTTACAGGTTTACCCTCTTGCAGCTATTATTTTAGCAGTTAACCTACTTGCAACCATGTACTTGAGAAGTTTACCCTATTGCAATCATGTAGGTTAGTGGTTTACCCTCTTGTAACCATTCACTTAAACTGTTTCCCAACTTATAACCATGTAGGTTAGCAGTTTGCCTAGTTGCCTACTCCATTCATGTAGATTAAGAGTTTACCCTCTTTCAACCATGTATTTTTCAGTTTACCCTCTTGCAATCATGTAGTTTACCGGTTTCCCTACTTGCATACATGTAGATTAGCAGTTTACCTACTTGCACCCATGTAGGTTAGCCAGTTTAACTACTTGCGTCTATTTAGTTTAGCTGTTTACCTTCTTGCGTGCATGTAGTTTAGCGTTTTACCCACTTGCAGCCATGTAGGTTAACGGTTTACCCTCATACAGCCTTGTACTTTTGCAGTTTGCCTACTTGCAACCATATGGCTCAGAAGTTCTGCTTTTTTTGTTTGCAATTGTAGGTTTGCAGTGTGACTTCTTCTATCCATGCACATGTACCTACTTGTAACCATGTAGGTAAGAGGTTTACCCTCTTGCAGCTATTATTTTAGCAGTTAACCTACTTGCAACCATGTACTTGAGCAGTTTACCCTATTGCAATCATGTAGGTTAACGGTTTACCTACTTGCATCCATATAGTTGAGCAATTTACCTACTTTGCAACCCTGTAGGTTAGCAGTTTATCTACTTGCAACCGTGTACTTAAGCAGTTTACCTTATTACAATCATGTAGGTTAGCGTTTTACAGTCTTGCAACCTTGCAAATAAACTGTTCTGCAACCATGTAGGTTAGCAGTTTCCCTTTTGCAAATGTGTATTAAGCAGTTTACCCTCTTGTAATCATGTAGGTTACTGGTTTACCTACTACAACCATGTAGGTAAGCAGTTTACCTGCTTGGAACCATCTAGGTTACTTGTTTACCATCGTGCAGGTATTTTGTTAGCAGTTTTCCTACTTTCAACCATGTACTTAAGCAATTTACCGTCTTGAAATCGTGTATTCAGCAGTTTACCCTCTTGTGATCTTGTACTTTACCGGTTTACCTACTTCCAACAATGTAGGTTAGCAGTTTACCTACTTGCAGCCATTTAGGTTAGTGGTTTACCATCTTGCAGCCTTGTACCTGGCCATTTTTCCTACTTGCAACAATGTACTTTTAAGTAGTTTACCTACTTGCAACCATGTAGGTTACAGGTTTACCCTCTTGCAGCTATTATTTTAGCAGTTTTCCTACTTTCAACCATGTACTTAAGCAATTTACCGTCTTGAAATCGTGTATTTAGCAGTTTACCCTCTTGTGATCTTGTACTTTACCGGTTTACCTACTTCCAACCATGTAGATTAGCAGTTTACCTACTTGCACCCATTTAGGTTAGTGGTTTACCATCTTGCAGCCTTGTACCTGGGCATTTTTCATACTTGCAACCATGTACTTTAGCAGTTTACCCTATTGCAATCATGTAGGTTACCAGTTTCCATACTTGCATCCATATAGTTGAGCAATTTACCTACTTGCAACCATGTAAGTTAGCAGTTTATCTACTTGCAACCGTGTACTTAAGCAATTTTCCGTCTTGCAACCGTGTATTTAGCAGTTTACACTCTTGTGATATTGTACTTTACCGGTTTACCTACTTCCAACCATGTAGATTAGCAGTTTACCTACTTGCACCCATTTAGGTTAGTGGTTTACCATCTTGAAGCCTTGTACCTGGGCATTTTTCATACTTGCAACAATGTACTTAAGTAGTTTACCTACTTGTAACCATGTAGGTTACCGGTTTACCTACTTTGCAACCATGTAGGTTAGCAGTTTATCTACTTGCAACCGTGTACTTAAGCAGTTTACCTTATAACAATCATGTAGGTTAGCGTTTTACAGTCTTGCAACCTTGCAAATAAACTGTTCTGCAACCATGTAGGTTAGCAGTTTCCCTTTTGCAAATGTGTATTAAGCAGTTTACCCTCTTGCAATCATGTAGGTTACTGGTTTACCTACTACAACCATGTAGGTAAGCAGTTTACCTGCTTGGAACCATGTAGGTTACTTGTTTACCATCGTGCAGGTATTTTGTTAGCAGTTTTCCTACTTTCAACCATGTACTTAAGCAATTTACCGTCTTGAAATCGTGTATATTTAGCAGTTTACCCTCTTATGATCTTGTACTTTACCGGTTTACCTACTTCCAACAATGTAGGTTAGCAGTTTACCTACTTGCAGCCATTTGGGTTAGTGGTTTACCATCTTGCAGCCTTGTACCTGGCCATTTTTCCTACTTGCAACAATCTACTTTTAAGTAGTTTACCTACTTGCAACCATGTAGTTTACAGGTTTACCCTCTTGCAGCTATTATTTTAGCAGTTAACCTACTTGCAACCATGTACTTGAGAAGTTTACCCTATTGCAATAGTGTAGGTTAGTGGTTTACCCTCTTGTAACCATTCACTTAAACTGTTTCCCAACTTATAACCATGTAGGTTAGCAGTTTGCCTAGTTGCCTACTCCATTCATGTAGATTAAGAGTTTACCCTCTTTCAACCATGTATTTTTCAGTTTACCCTCTTGCAATCATGTAGTTTACCGGTTTCCCTACTTGCATACATGTAGATTAGCAGTTTACCTACTTGCACCCATGTAGGTTAGCCAGTTTAACTACTTGCGTCTATTTAGTTTAGCTGTTTACCTTCTTGCGTGCATGTAGTTTAGCGTTTTACCCACTTGCAGCCATGTAGGTTAACGGTTTACCCTCATACAGCCTTGTACTTTTGCAGTTTGCCTACTTGGAACCATATGGCTCAGAAGTTCTGCTTTTTTGTTTGCAATTGTAGGTTTGCAGTGTGACTTCTTCTATCCATGCACATGTACCTACTTGTAACCATGTAGGTAAGAGGTTTACCCTCTTGCAGCTATTATTTTAGCAGTTAACCTACTTGCAACCATGTACTTGAGCAGTTTACCCTATTGCAATCATGTAGGTTACCGGTTTACCTACTTGCATCCATATAGTTGAGCAATTTACCTACTTTGCAACCATGTAGGTTAGCAGTTTATCTACTTGCAACCGTGTACTTAAGCAGTTTACCTTATTACAATCATGTAGGTTAGCATTTTACAGTCTTGCAACCTTGCAAATAAACTGTTCTGCAACCATGTAGGTTAGCAGTTTCCCTTTTGCAAATGTGTATTAAGCAGTTTACCCTCTTGCAATCATGTAGGTTACTGGTTTACCTACTACAACCATGTAGGTAAGCAGTTTACCTGCTTGGAACCATCTAGGTTACTTGTTTACCATCGTGCAGGTATTTTGTTAGCAGTTTTCCTACTTTCAACCATGTACTTAAGCAATTTACCGTCTTGAAATCGTGTATTCAGCAGTTTACCCTCTTGTGATCTTGTACTTTACCGGTTTACCTACTTCCAACAATGTAGGTTAGCAGTTTACCTACTTGCAGCCATTTAGGTTAGTGGTTTACCATCTTGCAGCCTTGTACCTGGCCATTTTTCCTACTTGCAACAATGTACTTTTAAGTAGTTTACCTACTTGCAACCATGTAGGTTACAGGTTTACCCTCTTGCAGCTATTATTTTAGCAGTTAACCTACTTGCAACCATGTACTTGAGAAGTTTACCCTATTGCAATCATGTAGGTTAGTGGTTTACCCTCTTGTAACCATGCACTTAAACTGTTTCCCAACTTATAACCATGTAGGTTAGCAGTTTGCCTAGTTGCCTACTCCATTCATGTAGATTAAGAGTTTATCCTCTTTCAACTATGTATTTTTCAGTTTACCCTCTTGCAATCATGTAGTTTACCGGTTTCCCTACTTGCATACATGTAGATTAGCAGTTTACCTACTTGCACCCATGTAGGTTAGCCAGTTTAACTACTTGCGTCTATTTAGTTTAGCTGTTTACCTTCTTTCGTGCATGTAGTTTAGCATTTTACCCACTTGCAGCCATGTAGGTTAACGGTTTACCCTCATACAGCCTTGTACTTTTGCAGTTTGCCTACTTGCAACCATATGGCTCAGAAGTTCTGCTTTTTTTGTTTGCAATTGTAGGTTTGCAGTGTGACTTCTTCTATCCATGCACATGTACCTACTTGTAACCATGTAGGTAAGAGGTTTACCCTCTTGCAGCTATTATTTTAGCAGTTAACCTACTTGCAACCATGTACTTGAGCAGTTTACCCTATTGCAATCATGTAGGTTACCAGTTTACCTACTTGCATCCATATAGTTGAGCAATTTACCTACTTGCAACCCTGTAAGTTAGCAGTTTATCTACTTGCAACCGTGTACTTAAGCAATTTACCCTCTTGTAACCGTGTATTAAACAGTTTACCCTCTTGTAATCATGTACGTTACCGGTTACCTACTACCAACCATGTAGGTTAGCAGTTTACCTACTTGCAGCCATTTAGGTTAGTGGTTTACCATCTTGCAGCCTTGTACCTGGCCATTTTTCCTACTTGCAACAATGTACTTTTCAGTCGTTTACCTACTTGCAACCATGTAGGTTACAGGTTTACCCTCTTGCAGCTATTATTTTAGCAGTTAACCTACTTGCAACCATGTACTTGAGCAGTTTACCCTATTGCAATCATGTAGGTTAGTGGTTTACCCTCTTGTAACCATGCACTTAAACTGTTTCCCAACTTATAACCATGTAGGTTAGCAGTTTGCCTAGTTGCCTACTCCATTCATGTAGATTAACAGTTTACCCTCTTTCAACCATGTATTTTTCAGTTTACCCTCTTGCAATCATGTAGTTTACCGGTTTCCCTACTTGCATACATGTAGATTAGCAGTTTACCTACTTGCACCCATGTAGGTTAGCCAGTTTAACTACTTGCATCTATTTAGTTTAGCTGTTTACCTTCTTGCGTGCATGTAGTTTAGCATTTTACCCACTTGCAGCCATGTAGATTAACGGTTTACCCTCATACAGCCTTGTACTTTTGCAGTTTGCCTACTTGCAACCATATGGCTCAGAAGTTCTGCTTTTTTTGTTTGCAATTGTAGGTTTGCAGTGTGACTTCTTCTATCCATGCACATGTAGGTAAGCTGAGTTTAACCCTCTTACAACCATGTATTTAAGCAATTTACCCTCTTGCAACCGTGTATTTAGCAGTTTACCCTCTTGTAATCATGTACGTTACCGGTTTACCTACTTCCAACCATGTAGAGGTTTACTCTCTTGCAGCTATTATTTTAGCAGTTAACCTACTTGCAACCATGTACTTGAGCAGTTTACCCTATTGCAATCATGTAGGTTACCGGTTTACCTACTTGCATCCATATAGTTGAGCAATTTACCTACTTTGCAACCATGTAGGTTAGCAGTTTATCTACTTGCAACCGTGTTCTTAGGCAGTTTACCTTATTACAATCATGAAGGTTAGCGTTTTACAGTCTTGCAACCTTGCAAATAAACTGTTCTGCAACCATGTAGGTTAGCAGTTTCCCTTTTGCAAATGTGTATTAAGCAGTTTACCCTCTTGCAATCATGTAGGTTACTTGTTTACCTACTACAACCATGTAGGTAAGCAGTTTACCTGCTTGAAACCATGTAGGTTACTTGTTTACCATCGTGCAGGTATTTTGTTAGCAGTTTTCCTACTTTCAACCATGTACTTAAGCAATTTACCGTCTTGCAACCGTGTATTTAGCAGTTTACCCTCTTGTGATCTTGTACTTTACCGGTTTACCTACTTCCAACCATGTAGATTAGCAGTTTACCTACTTGCACCCATTTAGGTTAGTGGTTTACCATCTTGCAGCCTTGTACCTGGGCATTTTTCATACTTGCAACCATGTACTTTAGCAGTTTACCCTATTGCAATCATGTAGGTTACCAGTTTCCATACTTGCATCCATATAGTTGAGCAATTTACCTACTTGCAACCATGTAAGTTAGCAGTTTATCTACTTGCAACCGTGTACTTAAGCAATTTTCCGTCTTGCAACCGTGTATTTAGCAGTTTACACTCTTGTGATATTGTACTTTACCGGTTTACCTACTTCCAACCATGTAGATTAGCAGTTTACCTACTTGCACCCATTTAGGTTAGTGGTTTACCATCTTGAAGCCTTGTACCTGGGCATTTTTCATACTTGCAACAATGTACTTAAGTAGTTTACCTACTTGTAACCATGTAGGTTACCGGTTTACCTACTTTGCAACCATGTAGGTTAGCAGTTTATCTACTTGCAACCGTGTACTTAAGCAGTTTACCTTATAACAATCATGTAGGTTAGCGTTTTACAGTCTTGCAACCTTGCAAATAAACTGTTCTGCAACCATGTAGGTTAGCAGTTTCCCTTTTGCAAATGTGTATTAAGCAGTTTACCCTCTTGCAATCATGTAGGTTTCTGGTTTACCTACTACAACCATGTAGGTAAGCAGTTTACCTGCTTGGAACCATGTAGGTTACTTGTTTACCATCGTGCAGGTATTTTGTTAGCAGTTTTCCTACTTTCAACCATGTACTTAAGCAATTTACCGTCTTGAAATCGTGTATATTTAGCAGTTTACCCTCTTGTGATCTTGTACTTTACCGGTTTACCTACTTCCAACAATGTAGGTTAGCAGTTTACCTACTTGCAGCCATTTGGGTTAGTGGTTTACCATCTTGCAGCCTTGTACCTGGCCATTTTTCCTACTTGCAACAATCTACTTTTAAGTAGTTTACCTACTTGCAACCATGTAGTTTACAGGTTTACCCTCTTGCAGCTATTATTTTAGCAGTTAACCTACTTGCAACCATGTACTTGAGAAGTTTACCCTATTGCAATCATGTAGGTTAGTGGTTTACCCTCTTGTAACCATTCACTTAAACTGTTTCCCAACTTATAACCATGTAGGTTAGCAGTTTGCCTAGTTGCCTACTCCATTCATGTAGATTAAGAGTTTACCCTCTTTCAACCATGTATTTTTCAGTTTACCCTCTTGCAATCATGTAGTTTACCGGTTTCCCTACTTGCATACATGTAGATTAGCAGTTTACCTACTTGCACCCATGTAGGTTAGCCAGTTTAACTACTTGCGTCTATTTAGTTTAGCTGTTTACCTTCTTGCGTGCATGTAGTTTAGCGTTTTACCCACTTGCAGCCATGTAGGTTAACGGTTTACCCTCATACAGCCTTGTACTTTTGCAGTTTGCCTACTTGCAACCATATGGCTCAGAAGTTCTGCTTTTTTTGTTTGCAATTGTAGGTTTGCAGTGTGACTTCTTCTATTCATGCACATGTACCTACTTGTAACCATGTAGGTAAGAGGTTTACCCTCTTGCAGCTATTATTTTAGCAGTTAACCTACTTGCAACCATGTACTTGAGCAGTTTACCCTATTGCAATCATGTAGGTTACCGGTTTACCTACTTGCATCCATATAGTTGAGCAATTTACCTACTTTGCAACCCTGTAGGTTAGCAGTTTATCTACTTGCAACCGTGTACTTAAGCAGTTTACCTTATTACAATCATGTAGGTTAGCGTTTTACAGTCTTGCAACCTTGCAAATAAACTGTTCTGCAACCATGTAGGTTAGCAGTTTCCCTTTTGCAAATGTGTATTAAGCAGTTTACCCTCTTGTAATCATGTAGGTTACTGGTTTACCTACTACAACCATGTAGGTAAGCAGTTTACCTGCTTGGAACCATCTAGGTTACTTGTTTACCATCGTGCAGGTATTTTGTTAGCAGTTTTCCTACTTTCAACCATGTACTTAAGCAATTTACCGTCTTGAAATCGTGTATTCAGCAGTTTACCCTCTTGTGATCTTGTACTTTACCGGTTTACCTACTTCCAACAATGTAGGTTAGCAGTTTACCTACTTGCAGCCATTTAGGTTAGTGGTTTACCATCTTGCAGCCTTGTACCTGGCCATTTTTCCTACTTGCAACAATGTACTTTTAAGTAGTTTACCTACTTGCAACCATGTAGGTTACAGGTTTACCCTCTTGCAGCTATTATTTTAGCAGTTTTCCTACTTTCAACCATGTACTTAAGCAATTTACCGTCTTGAAATCGTGTATTTAGCAGTTTACCCTCTTGTGATCTTGTACTTTACCGGTTTACCTACTTCCAACCATGTAGGTTAGCAGTTTACCTACTTGCAGCCATTTAGGTTAGTGGTTTACCATCTTGCAGCCTTGTACCTGGCCATTTTTCATACTTGCAACAATGTACTTTTAAGTAGTTTACCTACTTGCAACCATGTAGGTTACAGGTTTACCCTCTTGCAGCTATTATTTTAGCAGTTAACCTACTTGCAACCATGTACTTGAGAAGTTTACCCTATTGCAATCATGTAGGTTAGTGGTTTACCCTCTTGTAACCATGCACTTAAACTGTTTCCCAACTTATAACCATGTAGGTTAGCAGTTTGCCTAGTTGCCTACTCCATTCATGTAGATTAAGAGTTTATCCTCTTTCAACTATGTATTTTTCAGTTTACCCTCTTGCAATCATGTAGTTTACCGGTTTCCCTACTTGCATACATGTAGATTAGCAGTTTACCTACTTGCACCCATGTAGGTTAGCCAGTTTAACTACTTGCGTCTATTTAGTTTAGCTGTTTACCTTCTTTCGTGCATGTAGTTTAGCATTTTACCCACTTGCAGCCATGTAGGTTAACGGTTTACCCTCATACAGCCTTGTACTTTTGCAGTTTGCCTACTTGCAACCATATGGCTCAGAAGTTCTGCTTTTTTTGTTTGCAATTGTAGGTTTGCAGTGTGACTTCTTCTATCCATGCACATGTACCTACTTGTAACCATGTAGGTAAGAGGTTTACCCTCTTGCAGCTATTATTTTAGCAGTTAACCTACTTGCAACCATGTACTTGAGCAGTTTACCCTATTGCAATCATGTAGGTTACCAGTTTACCTACTTGCATCCATATAGTTGAGCAATTTACCTACTTGCAACCCTGTAAGTTAGCAGTTTATCTACTTGCAACCGTGTACTTAAGCAATTTACCCTCTTGTAACCTTGTATTAAACAGTTTACCCTCTTGTAATCATGTACGTTACCGGTTTACCTACTACCAACCATGTAGGTTAGCAGTTTACCTACTTGCAGCCATTTAGGTTAGTGGTTTACCATCTTGCAGCCTTGTACCTGGCCATTTTTCCTACTTGCAACAATGTACTTTTCAGTCGTTTACCTACTTGCAACCATGTAGGTTACAGGTTTACCCTCTTGCAGCTATTATTTTAGCAGTTCACCTACTTGCAACAATGTACTTGAGCAGTTTACCCTATTGCAATCATGTAGGTTAGAGGTTTACCCTCTTGTAACCATGCACTTAAACTGTTTCCCAACTTATAACCATGTAGGTTAGCAGTTTGCCTAGTTGCCTACTCCATTCATGTAGATTAACAGTTAACCCTCTTTCAACCATGTATTTTTCAGTTTACCCTCTTGCAATCATGTAGTTTACCGGTTTCCCTACTTGCATACATGTAGATTAGCAGTTTACCTACTTGCACCCATGTAGGTTAGCCAGTTTAACTACTTGCATCTATTTAGTTTAGCTGTTTACCTTCTTGCGTGCATGTAGTTTAGCATTTTACCCACTTGCAGCCATGTAGATTAACGGTTTACCCTCATACAGCCTTGTACTTTTGCAGTTTGCCTACTTGCAACCATATGGCTCAGAAGTTCTGCTTTTTTTGTTTGCAATTGTAGGTTTGCAGTGTGACTTCTTCTATCCATGCACATGTAGGTAAGCTGAGTTTACCCTCTTACAACCATGTATTTAAGCAATTTACCCTCTTGCAACCGTGTATTTAGCAGTTTACCCTCTTGTAATCATGTACGTTACCGGTTTACCTACTTCCAACCATGTAGAGGTTTACCCTCTTGCAGCTATTATTTTAGCAGTTAACCTACTTGCATCCATGTACTTGAGCAGTTTACCCTATTGCAATCATGTAGGTTACCGGTTTACCTACTTGCATCCATATAGTTGAGCAATTTACCTACTTTGCAACCATGTAGGTTAGCAGTTTATCTACTTGCAACCGTGTACTTAGGCAGTTTACCTTATTACAATCATGAAGGTTAGCGTTTTACAGTCTTGCAACCTTGCAAATAAACTGTTCTGCAACCATGTAGGTTAGCAGTTTACCCTCTTGTGATCTTGTACTTTACCGGTTTACCTACTTCCAACCATGTAGGTTAGCAGTTTACCTACTTGCACCCATTTAGGTTAGTGGTTTACCATCTTGCAGCCTTGTACCTGGACATTTTTCATACTTGCAACAATGTACTTTTAAGTAGTTTACCTACTTGCAACCATGTAGGTTACAGGTTTACCCTCTTGCAGCTATTATTTTAGCAGTTAACCTACTTGCAACCATGTACTTGAGAAGTTTACCCTATTGCAATCATGTAGGTTAGTGGTTTACCCTCTTGTAACCATGCACTTAAACTGTTTCCCAACTTATAACCATGTAGGTTAGCAGTTTGCCTAGTTGCCTACTCCATTCATGTAGATTAAGAGTTTATCCTCTTTCAACTATGTATTTTTCAGTTTACCCTCTTGCAATCATGTAGTTTACCGGTTTCCCTACTTGCATACATGTAGATTAGCAGTTTACCTACTTGCACCCATGTAGGTTAGCCAGTTTAACTACTTGCGTCTATTTAGTTTAGCTGTTTACCTTCTTTCGTGCATGTAGTTTAGCATTTTACCCACTTGCAGCCATGTAGGTTAACGGTTTACCCTCATACAGCCTTGTACTTTTGCAGTTTGCCTACTTGCAACCATATGGCTCAGAAGTTCTGCTTTTTTTGTTTGCAATTGTAGGTTTGCAGTGTGACTTCTTCTATCCATGCACATGTACCTACTTGTAACCATGTAGGTAAGAGGTTTACCCTCTTGCAGCTATTATTTTAGCAGTTAACCTACTTGCAACCATGTACTTGAGCAGTTTACCCTATTGCAATCATGTAGGTTACCAGTTTACCTACTTGCATCCATATAGTTGAGCAATTTACCTACTTGCAACCCTGTAAGTTAGCAGTTTATCTACTTGCAACCGTGTACTTAAGCAATTTACCCTCTTGTAACCGTGTATTAAACAGTTTACCCTCTTGTAATCATGTACGTTACCGGTTTACCTACTACCAACCATGTAGGTTAGCAGTTTACCTACTTGCAGCCATTTAGGTTAGTGGTTTACCATCTTGCAGCCTTGTACCTGGCCATTTTTCCTACTTGCAACAATGTACTTTTCAGTCGTTTACCTACTTGCAACCATGTAGGTTACAGGTTTACCCTCTTGCAGCTATTATTTTAGCAGTTCACCTACTTGCAACCATGTACTTGAGCAGTTTACCCTATTGCAATCATGTAGGTTAGTGGTTTACCCTCTTGTAACCATGCACTTAAACTGTTTCCCAACTTATAACCATGTAGGTTAGCAGTTTGCCTAGTTGCCTACTCCATTCATGTAGATTAACAGTTTACCCTCTTTCAACCATGTATTTTTCAGTTTACCCTCTTGCAATCATGTAGTTTACCGGTTTCCCTACTTGCATACATGTAGATTAGCAGTTTACCTACTTGCACCCATGTAGGTTAGCCAGTTTAACTACTTGCATCTATTTAGTTTAGCTGTTTACCTTCTTGCGTGCATGTAGTTTAGCATTTTACCCACTTGCAGCCATGTAGATTAACGGTTTACCCTCATACAGCCTTGTACTTTTGCAGTTTGCCTACTTGCAACCATATGGCTCAGAAGTTCTGCTTTTTTTGTTTGCAATTGTAGGTTTGCAGTGTGACTTCTTCTATCCATGCACATGTAGGTAAGCTGAGTTTACCCTCTTACAACCATGTATTTAAGCAATTTACCCTCTTGCAACCGTGTATTTAGCAGTTTACCCTCTTGTAATCATGTACGTTACCGGTTTACCTACTTCCAACCATGTAGAGGTTTACCCTCTTGCAGCTATTATTTTAGCAGTTAACCTACTTGCATCCATGTACTTGAGCAGTTTACCCTATTGCAATCATGTAGGTTACCAGTTTCCATACTTGCATCCATATAGTTGAGCAATTTACCTACTTGCAACCATGTAAGTTAGCAGTTTATCTACTTGCAACCGTGTACTTAAGCAATTTTCCGTCTTGCAACCGTGTATTTAGCAGTTTACACTCTTGTGATATTGTACTTTACCGGTTTACCTACTTCCAACCATGTAGATTAGCAGTTTACCTACTTGCACCCATTTAGGCTAGTGGTTTACCATCTTGAAGCCTTGTACCTGGGCATTTTTCATACTTGCAACAATGTACTTAAGTAGTTTACCTACTTGTAACCATGTAGGTAAGAGGTTTACCCTCTTGCAGCTATTATTTTAGCCGTTAACCTACTTGCAACCATGTACTTGAGCAGTTTACCCTATTGCAATCATGTAGGTTACCGGTTTACCTACTCGCATCCGAATAGTTGAGCAATTTACCTACTTTGCAACCATGTAGGTTAGCAGTTTATCTACTTGCTACCGTGTACTTAAGCAGTTTACCTTATTACAATCATGAAGGTTAGCATTTTACAGTCTTGCAACCTTGCAAATAAACTGTTCTGCAACCATGTAGGCTAGCAGTTTCCCTTTTGCAAATGTGTATTAAGCAGTTTACCCTCTTGCAATCATGTAGGTTACTGGTTTACCTACTACAACCATGTTGGTAAGCAGTTTACCTGCTTGGAACCATGTAGGTTACTTGTTTACCATCGTGCAGGTATTTTGTTAGCAGTTTTCCTACTTTCAACCATGTACTTAAGCAATTTACCGTCTTGCAACCGTGTATTTAGCAGTTTACAGTCTTGTGATATTGTACTTTACCGGTTTACCTACTTCCAACCATGTAGATTAGCAGTTTACCTACTTGCACCCATTTAGGCTAGTGGTTTACCATCTTGAAGCCTTGTACCTGGGCATTTTTCATACTTGCAACAATGTACTTAAGTAGTTTACCTACTTGTAACCATGTAGGTAAGAGGTTTACCCTCTTGCAGCTATTATTTTAGCAGTTAACCTACTTGCAACCATGTACTTGAGCAGTTTACCCTATTGCAATCATGTAGGTTACCGGTTTACCTACTTGCATCCATATAGTTGAGCAATTTACCTACTTTGCAACCATGTAGGTTAGCAGTTTATCTACTTGCAACCGTGTACTTAAGCAGTTTACCTTATTACAATCATGAAGGTTAGCATTTTACAGTCTTGCAACCTTGCAAATAAACTGTTTCCCTTTCCCTTTTGCAAATGTGTATTAAGCAGTTTACCCTCTTGCAATCATGTAGGTTACTGGTTTACCTACTACAACCATGTTGGTAAGCAGTTTACCTGCTTGGAACCATGTAGGTTACTTGTTTACCATCGTGCAGGTATTTTGTTAGCAGTTTTCCTACTTTCAACCATGTACTTAAGCAATTTACCGTCTTGCAACCGTGTATTTAGCAGTTTACCCTCTTGTGATCTTGTACTTTACCGGTTTACCTACTTCCAACCATGTAGATTAGCAGTTTACCTACTTGCACCCATTTAGGTTAGTGGTTTACCATCTTGCAGCCTTGTACCTGGGCATTTTTCATACTTGCAACAATGTACTTGAGCAGTTTACCCTATTGCAATCATGTAGGTTACCAGTTTCCATACTTGCATCCATATAGTTGAGCAATTTACCTACTTGCAACCATGTAGGTTAGCAGTTTATCTACTTGCAACCGTGTACTTAAGCAATTAACCGTCTTGCAACCAGCCTTACTCTTGCGTTTACTAGGCTTTCTTATGGAAGTATGCCAAGAAAGGGTGCGTGTGCTTATCCCTAATCGAAGCTCCGCGTTGAAAGAACTAATGCCTGCGTTTACTTGATCTAGCAAGGAGTCAAGCTGTTTTTGGTTGTACTTGATTTCGCTCTCGTCCAATATTGGAGAAGACAAATGCTTAGTGGCTTGAAACTTAGCGAATGGGGCAGGTGGAATGGTTACGATAGAAATTACCGTCGTTGGCTTGCAAGCGAGGATTTCTTGCTTAAAACGATTAAACCTAGCAAACAAACCGTTCAAAGAAATATCCGATTTCTGTAACACCTTAGTACGGGAGTGATTTTTGCCGACGAAATTAGTTAAGTCGTTGATGCCAGCAGCTAATTTAATAATAATGAAATCAGCGGTATTATAACTACGTAGCTTTGCTAGGGTAGGCAAAATAAGGTCCTCAATAGTCGCTCCTCGGATAATAAGAAAATCGAGATCAAGTGAACAAGACTCCGGTCGCGGATATTGATCAAAATTATAAGCTATAGAATCTGCCACAAATAATTGACGGACTTCCGTCATTTAATTATTACGGAATGAATTTACGATCACGTCTGGGTCACCAGTTTAGTGGCCGGATCCTTCTTGCGGCCGGGAAAAGAAAAAGGCACAGACTCCTAATGCCGAATAAATCAAATAATAGAGGCCTTGCTGCGCCTTGCTATGTGTTTAAAGGAAGGGGAAAAAAAAATGAGGGAGCGGCACTCCCGCCCGATACACTTAAATGAGAACTTGAACAAAATTGAGTTTAGTCGAGAGGGTGGCGTCGAGAAAATAAATCGGACTTACCGCCGCGATGTACCTCTTAGCTGTATGCTACTGTCAAGGTGGTACACCACGAAAGTGAGTCCGGACTAAGATGAAATAAAATCTGCGAGACGCTAACGAAGTTCAACAATATTTTGGGAGCGCAATGAAAAACACGTCTACACGGCACGAGAGCATGAAAAGGAGAGAGTGCATGAAGGTTGTTGTTGAAGTGAACGCCCTGGCGTTACATAACAAAATCTACGCATGGACGAACTTAAATAGAGTGCCTACTTCGTGCATAGGAAATTAAAAAAGAAATTTAAAGGAGCTGCTACATACTTAAGCAATTTACCCTCTTGCAACCGTGTATTTAGCAGTTTAGCCTCTTGTAATCATGTACGTAATACCGGTTTACCTACTTCCAACCATGTAGGTTAGCAGTTTACCTACTTGCACCCACTTAGGTAAGTGGTTTACCATCTTGCAGCCTTGTACCTGGGCATTTTTCCTACTTGCAACAATGCACTTTTAAGTAGTTAACCTACTTGCAACCATGTAGGTTAGAGGTTTACCCTCTTTTAGCTATTATTTTAGCAGTTAACGTACTTGCAACCATGTACTTGAGATGTTTACATACTTGCAACGATGTAGGTTAGCAGTTTATCTACTTGCAACCGTGTACTTAAGCAATTTACCCTCTTGCAACCGTGTATTCAGCAGTTTACCCTCTTGTGATCCTGTACTTTACCGGTTTACGTACTTCCAACCATGTAGATTAGCAGTTTACCTACTTGCAGCCATTTAGGTTAGTGGTTTACCATCTTGCAGCCTTGTACCTGGCCATTTTTCCTACTTGCAACAATGTACTTTAAAGTAGTTTACCTACTTGCAACCATGTAGGTTACAGGTTTACCCTCTTGCAGCTATTATTTTAGCAGTTAACCTACTTGCAACCATGTACTTGAGCAGTTTACCCTATTGCAATCATGTAGGTTACCAGTTTACCTACTTGCATCCATATAGTTGAGCAATTTACCTACTTGCAACCCTGTAAGTTAGCAGTTTATCTACTTGCAACCGTGTACTTAAGCAATTTACCCTCTTGTAACCGTGTATTAAACAGTTTACCCTCTTGTAATCATGTACGTTACCGGTTTACCTACTACCAACCATGTAGGTTAGCAGTTTACCTACTTGCAGCCATTTAGGTTAGTGGTTTACCATCTTGCAGCCTTATACCTGGCCATTTTTCCTACTTGCAACAATGTACTTTTCAGTCGTTTACCTACTTGCAACCATGTAGGTTACAGGTTTACCCTCTTGCAGCTATTATTTTAGCAGTTCACCTACTTGCAACCATGTACTTGAGCAGTTTACCCTATTGCAATCATGTAGGTTAGTGGTTTACCCTCTTGTAACCATGCACTTAAACTGTTTCCCAACTTATAACCATGTAGGTTAGCAGTTTGCCTAGTTGCCTACTCCATTCATGTAGATTAACAGTTTACCCTCTTTCAACCATGTATTTTTCAGTTTACCCTCTTGCAATCATGTAGTTTACCGGTTTCCCTACTTGCATACATGTAGATTAGCAGTTTACCTACTTGCACCCATGTAGGTTAGCCAGTTTAACTACTTGCATCTATTTAGTTTAGCTGTTTACCTTCTTGCGTGCATGTAGTTTAGCATTTTACCCACTTGCAGCCATGTAGATTAACGGTTTACCCTCATACAGCCTTGTACTTTTGCAGTTTGCCTACTTGCAACCATATGGCTCAGAAGTTCTGCTTTTTTTGTTTGCAATTGTAGGTTTGCAGTGTGACTTCTTCTATCCATGCACATGTAGGTAAGCTGAGTTTACCCTCTTACAACCATGTATTTAAGCAATTTACCCTCTTGCAACCGTGTATTTAGCAGTTTACCCTCTTGTAATCATGTACGTTACCGGTTTACCTACTTCCAACCATGTAGAGGTTTACCCTCTTGCAGCTATTATTTTAGCAGTTAACCTACTTGCATCCATGTACTTGAGCAGTTTACCCTATTGCAATCATGTAGGTTACCAGTTTCCATACTTGCATCCATATAGTTGAGCAATTTACCTACTTGCAACCATGTAAGTTAGCAGTTTATCTACTTGCAACCGTGTACTTAAGCAATTTTCCGTCTTGCAACCGTGTATTTAGCAGTTTACACTCTTGTGATATTGTACTTTACCGGTTTACCTACTTCCAACCATGTAGATTAGCAGTTTACCTACTTGCACCCATTTAGGCTAGTGGTTTACCATCTTGAAGCCTTGTACCTGGGCATTTTTCATACTTGCAACAATGTACTTAAGTAGTTTACCTACTTGTAACCATGTAGGTAAGAGGTTTACCCTCTTGCAGCTATTATTTTAGCCGTTAACCTACTTGCAACCATGTACTTGAGCAGTTTACCCTATTGCAATCATGTAGGTTACCGGTTTACCTACTCGCATCCGAATAGTTGAGCAATTTACCTACTTTGCAACCATGTAGGTAAGCAGTTTATCTACTTGCAACCGTGTACTTAAGCAGTTTACCTTATTACAATCATGAAGGTTAGCATTTTACAGTCTTGCAACCTTGCAAATAAACTGTTCTGCAACCATGTAGGCTAGCAGTTTCCCTTTTGCAAATGTGTATTAAGCAGTTTACCCTCTTGCAATCATGTAGGTTACTGGTTTACCTACTACAACCATGTTGGTAAGCAGTTTACCTGCTTGGAACCATGTAGGTTACTTGTTTACCATCGTGCAGGTATTTTGTTAGCAGTTTTCCTACTTTCAACCATGTACTTAAGCAATTTACCGTCTTGCAACCGTGTATTTAGCAGTTTACAGTCTTGTGATATTGTACTTTACCGGTTTACCTACTTCCAACCATGTAGATTAGCAGTTTACCTACTTGCACCCATTTAGGCTAGTGGTTTACCATCTTGAAGCCTTGTACCTGGGCATTTTTCATACTTGCAACAATGTACTTAAGTAGTTTACCTACTTGTAACCATGTAGGTAAGAGGTTTACCCTCTTGCAGCTATTATTTTAGCAGTTAACCTACTTGCAACCATGTACTTGAGCAGTTTACCCTATTGCAATCATGTAGGTTACCGGTTTACCTACTTGCATCCATATAGTTGAGCAATTTACCTACTTTGCAACCATGTAGGTTAGCAGTTTATCTACTTGCAACCGTGTACTTAAGCAGTTTACCTTATTACAATCATGAAGGTTAGCATTTTACAGTCTTGCAACCTTGCAAATAAACTGTTTCCCTTTCCCTTTTGCAAATGTGTATTAAGCAGTTTACCCTCTTGCAATCATGTAGGTTACTGGTTTACCTACTACAACCATGTTGGTAAGCAGTTTACCTGCTTGGAACCATGTAGGTTACTTGTTTACCATCGTGCAGGTATTTTGTTAGCAGTTTTCCTACTTTCAACCATGTACTTAAGCAATTTACCGTCTTGCAACCGTGTATTTAGCAGTTTACCCTCTTGTGATCTTGTACTTTACCGGTTTACCTACTTCCAACCATGTAGATTAGCAGTTTACCTACTTGCACCCATTTAGGTTAGTGGTTTACCATCTTGCAGCCTTGTACCTGGGCATTTTTCATACTTGCAACAATGTACTTGAGCAGTTTACCCTATTGCAATCATGTAGGTTACCAGTTTCCATACTTGCATCCATATAGTTGAGCAATTTACCTACTTGCAACCATGTAGGTTAGCAGTTTATCTACTTGCAACCGTGTACTTAAGCAATTAACCGTCTTGCAACCAGCCTTACTCTTGCGTTTACTAGGCTTTCTTATGGAAGTATGCCAAGAAAGGGTGCGTGTGCTTATCCCTAATCGAAGCTCCGCGTTGAAAGAACTAATGCCTGCGTTTACTTGATCTAGCAAGGAGTCAAGCTGTTTTTGGTTGTACTTGATTTCGCTCTCGTCCAATATTGGAGAAGACAAATGCTTAGTGGCTTGAAACTTAGCGAATGGGGCAGGTGGAATGGTTACGATAGAAATTACCGTCGTTGGCTTGCAAGCGAGGATTTCTTGCTTAAAACGATTAAACCTAGCAAACAAACCGTTCAAAGAAATATCCGATTTCTGTAACACCTTAGTACGGGAGTGATTTTTGCCGACGAAATTAGTTAAGTCGTTGATGCCAGCAGCTAATTTAATAATAATGAAATCAGCGGTATTATAACTACGTAGCTTTGCTAGGGTAGGCAAAATAAGGTCCTCAATAGTCGCTCCTCGGATAATAAGAAAATCGAGATCAAGTGAACAAGACTCCGGTCGCGGATATTGATCAAAATTATAAGCTATAGAATCTGCCACAAATAATTGACGGACTTCCGTCATTTAATTATTACGGAATGAATTTACGATCACGTCTGGGTCACCAGTTTAGTGGCCGGATCCTTCTTGCGGCCGGGAAAAGAAAAAGGCACAGACTCCTAATGCCGAATAAATCAAATAATAGAGGCCTTGCTGCGCCTTGCTATGTGTTTAAAGGAAGGGGAAAAAAAAATGAGGGAGCGGCACTCCCGCCCGATACACTTAAATGAGAACTTGAACAAAATTGAGTTTAGTCGAGAGGGTGGCGTCGAGAAAATAAATCGGACTTACCGCCGCGATGTACCTCTTAGCTGTATGCTACTGTCAAGGTGGTACACCACGAAAGTGAGTCCGGACTAAGATGAAATAAAATCTGCGAGACGCTAACGAAGTTCAACAATATTTTGGGAGCGCAATGAAAAACACGTCTACACGGCACGAGAGCATGAAAAGGAGAGAGTGCATGAAGGTTGTTGTTGAAGTGAACGCCCTGGCGTTACATAACAAAATCTACGCATGGACGAACTTAAATAGAGTGCCTACTTCGTGCATAGGAAATTAAAAAAGAAATTTAAAGGAGCTGCTACATACTTAAGCAATTTACCCTCTTGCAACCGTGTATTTAGCAGTTTAGCCTCTTGTAATCATGTACGTTAATACCGGTTTACCTACTTCCAACCATGTAGGTTAGCAGTTTACCTACTTGCACCCACTTAGGTAAGTGGTTTACCATCTTGCAGCCTTGTACCTGGGCATTTTTCCTACTTGCAACAATGCACTTTTAAGTAGTTAACCTACTTGCAACCATGTAGGTTAGAGGTTTACCCTCTTTTAGCTATTATTTTAGCAGTTAACGTACTTGCAACCATGTACTTGAGATGTTTACATACTTGCAACGATGTAGGTTAGCAGTTTATCTACTTGCAACCGTGTACTTAAGCAATTTACCCTCTTGCAACCGTGTATTCAGCAGTTTACCCTCTTGTGATCCTGTACTTTACCGGTTTACGTACTTCCAACCATGTAGATTAGCAGTTTACCTACTTGCAGCCATTTAGGTTAGTGGTTTACCATCTTGCAGCCTTGTACCTGGCCATTTTTCCTACTTGCAACAATGTACTTTAAAGTAGTTTACCTACTTGCAACCATGTAGGTTACAGGTTTACCCTCTTGCAGCTATTATTTTAGCAGTTAACCTACTTGCAACCATGTACTTGAGCAGTTTACCCTATTGCAATCATGTAGGTTACCAGTTTACCTACTTGCATCCATATAGTTGAGCAATTTACCTACTTGCAACCCTGTAAGTTAGCAGTTTATCTACTTGCAACCGTGTACTTAAGCAATTTACCCTCTTGTAACCGTGTATTAAACAGTTTACCCTCTTGTAATCATGTACGTTACCGGTTTACCTACTACCAACCATGTAGGTTAGCAGTTTACCTACTTGCAGCCATTTAGGTTAGTGGTTTACCATCTTGCAGCCTTGTACCTGGCCATTTTTCCTACTTGCAACAATGTACTTTTCAGTCGTTTACCTACTTGCAACCATGTAGGTTACAGGTTTACCCTCTTGCAGCTATTATTTTAGCAGTTCACCTACTTGCAACCATGTACTTGAGCAGTTTACCCTATTGCAATCATGTAGGTTAGTGGTTTACCCTCTTGTAACCATGCACTTAAACTGTTTCCCAACTTATAACCATGTAGGTTAGCAGTTTGCCTAGTTGCCTACTCCATTCATGTAGATTAACAGTTTACCCTCTTTCAACCATGTATTTTTCAGTTTACCCTCTTGCAATCATGTAGTTTACCGGTTTCCCTACTTGCATTATTATAGTTTAGCAGTTTACCTACTTCCAACCATGTAGGTTAGCAGTTTACCTACTTGCACCCACTTAGGTAAGTGGTTTACCATCTTGCAGCCTTGTACCTGGGCATTTTTCCTACTTGCAACAATGCACTTTTAAGTAGTTAACCTACTTGCAACCATGTAGGTTAGAGGTTTACCCTCTTTTAGCTATTATTTTAGCAGTTAACGTACTTGCAACCATGTACTTGAGATGTTTACATACTTGCAACGATGTAGGTTAGCAGTTTATCTACTTGCAACCGTGTACTTAAGCAATTTACTCTCTTGCAACCGTGTATTCAGCAGTTTACCCTCTTGTGATCCTGTACTTTACCGGTTTACGTACTTCCAACCATGTAGATTAGCAGTTTACCTACTTGCAGCCATTTAGGTTAGTGGTTTACCATCTTGCAGCCTTGTACCTGGCCATTTTTCCTACTTGCAACAATGTACTTTAAAGTAGTTTACCTACTTGCAACCATGTAGGTTACAGGTTTACCCTCTTGCAGCTATTATTTTAGCAGTTAACCTACTTGCAACCATGTACTTGAGCAGTTTACCCTATTGCAATCATGTAGGTTACCAGTTTACCTACTTGCATCCATATAGTTGAGCAATTTACCTACTTGCAACCCTGTAAGTTAGCAGTTTATCTACTTGCAACCGTGTACTTAAGCAATTTACCCTCTTGTAACCGTGTATTAAACAGTTTACCCTCTTGTAATCATGTACGTTACCGGTTTACCTACTACCAACCATGTAGGTTAGCAGTTTACCTACTTGCAGCCATTTAGGTTAGTGGTTTACCATCTTGCAGCCTTGTACCTGGCCATTTTTCCTACTTGCAACAATGTACTTTTCAGTCGTTTACCTACTTGCAACCATGTAGGTTACAGGTTTACCCTCTTGCAGCTATTATTTTAGCAGTTCACCTACTTGCAACCATGTACTTGAGCAGTTTACCCTATTGCAATCATGTAGGTTAGTGGTTTACCCTCTTGTAACCATGCACTTAAACTGTTTCCCAACTTATAACCATGTAGGTTAGCAGTTTGCCTAGTTGCCTACTCCATTCATGTAGATTAACAGTTTACCCTCTTTCAACCATGTATTTTTCAGTTTACCCTCTTGCAATCATGTAGTTTACCGGTTTCCCTACTTGCATACATGTAGATTAGCAGTTTACCTACTTGCACCCATGTAGGTTAGCCAGTTTAACTACTTGCATCTATTTAGTTTAGCTGTTTACCTTCTTGCGTGCATGTAGTTTAGCATTTTACCCACTTGCAGCCATGTAGATTAACTGTTTACCCTCATACAGCCTTGTACTTTTGCAGTTTGCCTACTTGCAACCATATGGCTCAGAAGTTCTGCTTTTTTTGTTTGCAATTGTAGGTTTGCAGTGTGACTTCTTCTATCCATGCACATGTAGGTAAGCTGAGTTTACCCTCTTACAACCATGTATTTAAGCAATTTACCCTCTTGCAACCGTGTATTTAGCAGTTTACCCTCTTGTAATCATGTACGTTACCGGTTTACCTACTTCCAACCATGTAGAGGTTTACCCTCTTGCAGCTATTATTTTAGCAGTTAACCTACTTGCATCCATGTACTTGAGCAGTTTACCCTATTGCAATCATGTAGGTTACCGGTTTACCTACTTGCATCCATATAGTTGAGCAATTTACCTACTTTGCAACCATGTAGGTTAGCAGTTTATCTACTTGCAACCGTGTACTTAGGCAGTTTACCTTATTACAATCATGAAGGTTAGCGTTTTACAGTCTTGCAACCTTGCAAATAAACTGTTCTGCAACCATGTATGTTAGCAGTTTCCCTTTTGCAAATGTGTATTAAGCAGTTTACCCTCTTGCAATCATTTAGGTTACTGGTTTACCTACTACAACCATGTAGGTTACTTGTTTACCATCGTGCAGGTATTTTGTTAGCAGTTTTCCTACTTTCAACCATGTACTTAAGCAATTTACCGTCTTGCAACCGTGTATTTAGCCGTTGTACTTTACCGGTTTACCTACTTCCAACCATGTAGATTAGCAGTTTACCTACTTGCACCCATTTAGGTTAGTGGTTTACCATCTTGCAGCCTTGTACCTGGGCATTTTTCATACTTGCAACCATGTACTTGAGCAGTTTACCCTATTGCAATCATGTAGGTTACCAGTTTCCATACTTGCATCCATATAGTTGAGCAATTTACCTACTTGCAACCATGTAAGTTAGCAGTTTATCTACTTGCAACCGTGTACTTAAGCAATTTTCCGTCTTGCAACCGTGTATTTAGCAGTTTACACTCTTGTGATATTGTACTTTACCGGTTTACCTACTTCCAACCATGTAGATTAGCAGTTTACCTACTTGCACCCATTTAGGCTAGTGGTTTACCATCTTGAAGCCTTGTACCTGGGCATTTTTCATACTTGCAACAATGTACTTAAGTAGTTTACCTACTTGTAACCATGTAGGTAAGAGGTTTACCCTCTTGCAGCTATTATTTTAGCCGTTAACCTACTTGCAACCATGTACTTGAGCAGTTTACCCTATTGCAATCATGTAGGTTACCGGTTTACCTACTCGCATCCGAATAGTTGAGCAATTTACCTACTTTGCAACCATGTAGGTTAGCAGTTTATCTACTTGCAACCGTGTACTTAAGCAGTTTACCTTATTACAATCATGAAGGTTAGCATTTTACAGTCTTGCAACCTTGCAAATAAACTGTTCTGCAACCATGTAGGCTAGCAGTTTCCCTTTTGCAAATGTGTATTAAGCAGTTTACCCTCTTGCAATCATGTAGGTTACTGGTTTACCTACTACAACCATGTTGGTAAGCAGTTTACCTGCTTGGAACCATGTAGGTTACTTGTTTACCATCGTGCAGGTAGGTCGAGAGGGTGGCGTCGAGAAAATAAATCGGACTTACCGCCGCGATGTACCTCTTAGCTGTATGCTACTGTCAAGGTGGTACACCACGAAAGTGAGTCCGGACTAAGATGAAATAAAATCTGCGAGACGCTAACGAAGTTCAACAATATTTTGGGAGCGCAATGAAAAACACGTCTACACGGCACGAGAGCATGAAAAGGAGAGAGTGCATGAAGGTTGTTGTTGAAGTGAACGCCCTGGCGTTACATAACAAAATCTACGCATGGACGAACTTAAATAGAGTGCCTACTTCGTGCATAGGAAATTAAAAAAGAAATTTAAAGGAGCTGCTACATACTTAAGCAATTTACCCTCTTGCAACCGTGTATTTAGCAGTTTAGCCTCTTGTAATCATGTACGTTAATACCGGTTTACCTACTTCCAACCATGTAGGTTAGCAGTTTACCTACTTGCACCCACTTAGGTAAGTGGTTTACCATCTTGCAGCCTTGTACCTGGGCATTTTTCCTACTTGCAACAATGCACTTTTAAGTAGTTAACCTACTTGCAACCATGTAGGTTAGAGGTTTACCCTCTTTTAGCTATTATTTTAGCAGTTAACGTACTTGCAACCATGTACTTGAGATGTTTACATACTTGCAACGATGTAGGTTAGCAGTTTATCTACTTGCAACCGTGTACTTAAGCAATTTACCCTCTTGCAACCGTGTATTCAGCAGTTTACCCTCTTGTGATCCTGTACTTTACCGGTTTACGTACTTCCAACCATGTAGATTAGCAGTTTACCTACTTGCAGCCATTTAGGTTAGTGGTTTACCATCTTGCAGCCTTGTACCTGGCCATTTTTCCTACTTGCAACAATGTACTTTAAAGTAGTTTACCTACTTGCAACCATGTAGGTTACAGGTTTACCCTCTTGCAGCTATTATTTTAGCAGTTAACCTACTTGCAACCATGTACTTGAGCAGTTTACCCTATTGCAATCATGTAGGTTACCAGTTTACCTACTTGCATCCATATAGTTGAGCAATTTACCTACTTGCAACCCTGTAAGTTAGCAGTTTATCTACTTGCAACCGTGTACTTAAGCAATTTACCCTCTTGTAACCGTGTATTAAACAGTTTACCCTCTTGTAATCATGTACGTTACCGGTTTACCTACTACCAACCATGTAGGTTAGCAGTTTACCTACTTGCAGCCATTTAGGTTAGTGGTTTACCATCTTGCAGCCTTGTACCTGGCCATTTTTCCTACTTGCAACAATGTACTTTTCAGTCGTTTACCTACTTGCAACCATGTAGGTTACAGGTTTACCCTCTTGCAGCTATTATTTTAGCAGTTCACCTACTTGCAACCATGTACTTGAGCAGTTTACCCTATTGCAATCATGTAGGTTAGTGGTTTACCCTCTTGTAACCATGCACTTAAACTGTTTCCCAACTTATAACCATGTAGGTTAGCAGTTTGCCTAGTTGCCTACTCCATTCATGTAGATTAACAGTTTACCCTCTTTCAACCATGTATTTTTCAGTTTACCCTCTTGCAATCATGTAGTTTACCGGTTTCCCTACTTGCATTATTATAGTTTAGCAGTTTACCTACTTCCAACCATGTAGGTTAGCAGTTTACCTACTTGCACCCACTTAGGTAAGTGGTTTACCATCTTGCAGCCTTGTACCTGGGCATTTTTCCTACTTGCAACAATGCACTTTTAAGTAGTTAACCTACTTGCAACCATGTAGGTTAGAGGTTTACCCTCTTTTAGCTATTATTTTAGCAGTTAACGTACTTGCAACCATGTACTTGAGATGTTTACATACTTGCAACGATGTAGGTTAGCAGTTTATCTACTTGCAACCGTGTACTTAAGCAATTTACCCTCTTGCAACCGTGTATTCAGCAGTTTACCCTCTTGTGATCCTGTACTTTACCGGTTTACGTACTTCCAACCATGTAGATTAGCAGTTTACCTACTTGCAGCCATTTAGGTTAGTGGTTTACCATCTTGCAGCCTTGTACCTGGCCATTTTTCCTACTTGCAACAATGTACTTTAAAGTAGTTTACCTACTTGCAACCATGTAGGTTACAGGTTTACCCTCTTGCAGCTATTATTTTAGCAGTTAACCTACTTGCAACCATGTACTTGAGCAGTTTACCCTATTGCAATCATGTAGGTTACCAGTTTACCTACTTGCATCCATATAGTTGAGCAATTTACCTACTTGCAACCCTGTAAGTTAGCAGTTTATCTACTTGCAACCGTGTACTTAAGCAATTTACCCTCTTGTAACCGTGTATTAAACAGTTTACCCTCTTGTAATCATGTACGTTACCGGTTTACCTACTACCAACCATGTAGGTTAGCAGTTTACCTACTTGCAGCCATTTAGGTTAGTGGTTTACCATCTTGCAGCCTTGTACCTGGCCATTTTTCCTACTTGCAACAATGTACTTTTCAGTCGTTTACCTACTTGCAACCATGTAGGTTACAGGTTTACCCTCTTGCAGCTATTATTTTAGCAGTTCACCTACTTGCAACCATGTACTTGAGCAGTTTACCCTATTGCAATCATGTAGGTTAGTGGTTTACCCTCTTGTAACCATGCACTTAAACTGTTTCCCAACTTATAACCATGTAGGTTAGCAGTTTGCCTAGTTGCCTACTCCATTCATGTAGATTAACAGTTTACCCTCTTTCAACCATGTATTTTTCAGTTTACCCTCTTGCAATCATGTAGTTTACCGGTTTCCCTACTTGCATACATGTAGATTAGCAGTTTACCTACTTGCACCCATGTAGGTTAGCCAGTTTAACTACTTGCATCTATTTAGTTTAGCTGTTTACCTTCTTGCGTGCATGTAGTTTAGCATTTTACCCACTTGCAGCCATGTAGATTAACTGTTTACCCTCATACAGCCTTGTACTTTTGCAGTTTGCCTACTTGCAACCATATGGCTCAGAAGTTCTGCTTTTTTTGTTTGCAATTGTAGGTTTGCAGTGTGACTTCTTCTATCCATGCACATGTAGGTAAGCTGAGTTTACCCTCTTACAACCATGTATTTAAGCAATTTACCCTCTTGCAACCGTGTATTTAGCAGTTTACCCTCTTGTAATCATGTACGTTACCGGTTTACCTACTTCCAACCATGTAGAGGTTTACCCTCTTGCAGCTATTATTTTAGCAGTTAACCTACTTGCATCCATGTACTTGAGCAGTTTACCCTATTGCAATCATGTAGGTTACCGGTTTACCTACTTGCATCCATATAGTTGAGCAATTTACCTACTTTGCAACCATGTAGGTTAGCAGTTTATCTACTTGCAACCGTGTACTTAGGCAGTTTACCTTATTACAATCATGAAGGTTAGCGTTTTACAGTCTTGCAACCTTGCAAATAAACTGTTCTGCAACCATGTATGTTAGCAGTTTCCCTTTTGCAAATGTGTATTAAGCAGTTTACCCTCTTGCAATCATTTAGGTTACTGGTTTACCTACTACAACCATGTAGGTTACTTGTTTACCATCGTGCAGGTATTTTGTTAGCAGTTTTCCTACTTTCAACCATGTACTTAAGCAATTTACCGTCTTGCAACCGTGTATTTAGCCGTTGTACTTTACCGGTTTACCTACTTCCAACCATGTAGATTAGCAGTTTACCTACTTGCACCCATTTAGGTTAGTGGTTTACCATCTTGCAGCCTTGTACCTGGGCATTTTTCATACTTGCAACCATGTACTTGAGCAGTTTACCCTATTGCAATCATGTAGGTTACCAGTTTCCATACTTGCATCCATATAGTTGAGCAATTTACCTACTTGCAACCATGTAAGTTAGCAGTTTATCTACTTGCAACCGTGTACTTAAGCAATTTTCCGTCTTGCAACCGTGTATTTAGCAGTTTACACTCTTGTGATATTGTACTTTACCGGTTTACCTACTTCCAACCATGTAGATTAGCAGTTTACCTACTTGCACCCATTTAGGCTAGTGGTTTACCATCTTGAAGCCTTGTACCTGGGCATTTTTCATACTTGCAACAATGTACTTAAGTAGTTTACCTACTTGTAACCATGTAGGTAAGAGGTTTACCCTCTTGCAGCTATTATTTTAGCCGTTAACCTACTTGCAACCATGTACTTGAGCAGTTTACCCTATTGCAATCATGTAGGTTACCGGTTTACCTACTCGCATCCGAATAGTTGAGCAATTTACCTACTTTGCAACCATGTAGGTTAGCAGTTTATCTACTTGCAACCGTGTACTTAAGCAGTTTACCTTATTACAATCATGAAGGTTAGCATTTTACAGTCTTGCAACCTTGCAAATAAACTGTTCTGCAACCATGTAGGCTAGCAGTTTCCCTTTTGCAAATGTGTATTAAGCAGTTTACCCTCTTGCAATCATGTAGGTTACTGGTTTACCTACTACAACCATGTTGGTAAGCAGTTTACCTGCTTGGAACCATGTAGGTTACTTGTTTACCATCGTGCAGGTATTTTGTTAGCAGTTTTCCTACTTTCAACCATGTACTTAAGCAATTTACCGTCTTGCAACCGTGTATTTAGCAGTTTACAGTCTTGTGATATTGTACTTTACCGGTTTACCTACTTCCAACCATGTAGATTAGCAGTTTACCTACTTGCACCCATTTAGGCTAGTGGTTTACCATCTTGCAGCCTTGTACCTGGGCATTTTTCATACTTGCAACAATGTACTTAAGTAGTTTACCTACTTGTAACCATGTAGGTAAGAGGTTTACCCTCTTGCAGCTATTATTTTAGCAATTTACCTACTTGCAACCATGTAGGTTAGCAGTTTATCTACTTGCAACCGTGTACTTAAGCAATTTACCGTCTTGCAACCAGCCTTACTCTTGCGTTTACTAGGCTTTCTTATGGAAGTATGCCAAGAAAGGGTGCGTGTGCTTATCCCTAATCGAAGCTCCGCGTTGAAAGAACTAATGCCTGCGTTTACTTGATCTAGCAAGGAGTCAAGCTGTTTTTGGTTGTACTTGATTTCGCTCTCGTCCAATATTGGAGAAGACAAATGCTTAGTGGCTTGAAACTTAGCGAATGGGGCAGGTGGAATGGTTACGATAGAAATTACCGTCGTTGGCTTGCAAGCGAGGATTTCTTGCTTAAAACGATTAAACCTAGCAAACAAACCGTTCAAAGAAATATCCGATTTCTGTAACACCTTAGTACGGGAGTGATTTTTGCCGACGAAATTAGTTAAGTCGTTGATGCCAGCAGCTAATTTAATAATAATGAAATCAGCGGTATTATAACTACGTAGCTTTGCTAGGGTAGGCAAAATAAGGTCCTCAATAGTCGCTCCTCGGATAATAAGAAAATCGAGATCAAGTGAACAAGACTCCGGTCGCGGATATTGATCAAAATTATAAGCTATAGAATCTGCCACAAATAATTGACGGACTTCCGTCATTTAATTATTACGGAATGAATTTACGATCACGTCTGGGTCACCAGTTTAGTGGCCGGATCCTTCTTGCGGCCGGGAAAAGAAAAAGGCACAGACTCCTAATGCCGAATAAATCAAATAATAGAGGCCTTGCTGCGCCTTGCTATGTGTTTAAAGGAAGGGGAAAAAAAAATGAGGGAGCGGCACTCCCGCCCGATACACTTAAATGAGAACTTGAACAAAATTGAGTTTAGTCGAGAGGGTGGCGTCGAGAAAATAAATCGGACTTACCGCCGCGATGTACCTCTTAGCTGTATGCTACTGTCAAGGTGGTACACCACGAAAGTGAGTCCGGACTAAGATGAAATAAAATCTGCGAGACGCTAACGAAGTTCAACAATATTTTGGGAGCGCAATGAAAAACACGTCTACACGGCACGAGAGCATGAAAAGGAGAGAGTGCATGAAGGTTGTTGTTGAAGTGAACGCCCTGGCGTTACATAACAAAATCTACGCATGGACGAACTTAAATAGAGTGCCTACTTCGTGCATAGGAAATTAAAAAAGAAATTTAAAGGAGCTGCTACATACTTAAGCAATTTACCCTCTTGCAACCGTGTATTTAGCAGTTTAGCCTCTTGTAATCATGTACGTTAATACCGGTTTACCTACTTCCAACCATGTAGGTTAGCAGTTTACCTACTTGCACCCACTTAGGTAAGTGGTTTACCATCTTGCAGCCTTGTACCTGGGCATTTTTCCTACTTGCAACAATGCACTTTTAAGTAGTTAACCTACTTGCAACCATGTAGGTTAGAGGTTTACCCTCTTTTAGCTATTATTTTAGCAGTTAACGTACTTGCAACCATGTACTTGAGATGTTTACATACTTGCAACGATGTAGGTTAGCAGTTTATCTACTTGCAACCGTGTACTTAAGCAATTTACCCTCTTGCAACCGTGTATTCAGCAGTTTACCCTCTTGTGATCCTGTACTTTACCGGTTTACGTACTTCCAACCATGTAGATTAGCAGTTTACCTACTTGCAGCCATTTAGGTTAGTGGTTTACCATCTTGCAGCCTTGTACCTGGCCATTTTTCCTACTTGCAACAATGTACTTTAAAGTAGTTTACCTACTTGCAACCATGTAGGTTACAGGTTTACCCTCTTGCAGCTATTATTTTAGCAGTTAACCTACTTGCAACCATGTACTTGAGCAGTTTACCCTATTGCAATCATGTAGGTTACCAGTTTACCTACTTGCATCCATATAGTTGAGCAATTTACCTACTTGCAACCCTGTAAGTTAGCAGTTTATCTACTTGCAACCGTGTACTTAAGCAATTTACCCTCTTGTAACCGTGTATTAAACAGTTTACCCTCTTGTAATCATGTACGTTACCGGTTTACCTACTACCAACCATGTAGGTTAGCAGTTTACCTACTTGCAGCCATTTAGGTTAGTGGTTTACCATCTTGCAGCCTTGTACCTGGCCATTTTTCCTACTTGCAACAATGTACTTTTCAGTCGTTTACCTACTTGCAACCATGTAGGTTACAGGTTTACCCTCTTGCAGCTATTATTTTAGCAGTTCACCTACTTGCAACCATGTACTTGAGCAGTTTACCCTATTGCAATCATGTAGGTTAGTGGTTTACCCTCTTGTAACCATGCACTTAAACTGTTTCCCAACTTATAACCATGTAGGTTAGCAGTTTGCCTAGTTGCCTACTCCATTCATGTAGATTAACAGTTTACCCTCTTTCAACCATGTATTTTTCAGTTTACCCTCTTGCAATCATGTAGTTTACCGGTTTCCCTACTTGCATTATTATAGTTTAGCAGTTTACCTACTTCCAACCATGTAGGTTAGCAGTTTACCTACTTGCACCCACTTAGGTAAGTGGTTTACCATCTTGCAGCCTTGTACCTGGGCATTTTTCCTACTTGCAACAATGCACTTTTAAGTAGTTAACCTACTTGCAACCATGTAGGTTAGAGGTTTACCCTCTTTTAGCTATTATTTTAGCAGTTAACGTACTTGCAACCATGTACTTGAGATGTTTACATACTTGCAACGATGTAGGTTAGCAGTTTATCTACTTGCAACCGTGTACTTAAGCAATTTACCCTCTTGCAACCGTGTATTCAGCAGTTTACCCTCTTGTGATCCTGTACTTTACCGGTTTACGTACTTCCAACCATGTAGATTAGCAGTTTACCTACTTGCAGCCATTTAGGTTAGTGGTTTACCATCTTGCAGCCTTGTACCTGGCCATTTTTCCTACTTGCAACAATGTACTTTAAAGTAGTTTACCTACTTGCAACCATGTAGGTTACAGGTTTACCCTCTTGCAGCTATTATTTTAGCAGTTAACCTACTTGCAACCATGTACTTGAGCAGTTTACCCTATTGCAATCATGTAGGTTACCAGTTTACCTACTTGCATCCATATAGTTGAGCAATTTACCTACTTGCAACCCTGTAAGTTAGCAGTTTATCTACTTGCAACCGTGTACTTAAGCAATTTACCCTCTTGTAACCGTGTATTAAACAGTTTACCCTCTTGTAATCATGTACGTTACCGGTTTACCTACTACCAACCATGTAGGTTAGCAGTTTACCTACTTGCAGCCATTTAGGTTAGTGGTTTACCATCTTGCAGCCTTGTACCTGGCCATTTTTCCTACTTGCAACAATGTACTTTTCAGTCGTTTACCTACTTGCAACCATGTAGGTTACAGGTTTACCCTCTTGCAGCTATTATTTTAGCAGTTCACCTACTTGCAACCATGTACTTGAGCAGTTTACCCTATTGCAATCATGTAGGTTAGTGGTTTACCCTCTTGTAACCATGCACTTAAACTGTTTCCCAACTTATAACCATGTAGGTTAGCAGTTTGCCTAGTTGCCTACTCCATTCATGTAGATTAACAGTTTACCCTCTTTCAACCATGTATTTTTCAGTTTACCCTCTTGCAATCATGTAGTTTACCGGTTTCCCTACTTGCATACATGTAGATTAGCAGTTTACCTACTTGCACCCATGTAGGTTAGCCAGTTTAACTACTTGCATCTATTTAGTTTAGCTGTTTACCTTCTTGCGTGCATGTAGTTTAGCATTTTACCCACTTGCAGCCATGTAGATTAACTGTTTACCCTCATACAGCCTTGTACTTTTGCAGTTTGCCTACTTGCAACCATATGGCTCAGAAGTTCTGCTTTTTTTGTTTGCAATTGTAGGTTTGCAGTGTGACTTCTTCTATCCATGCACATGTAGGTAAGCTGAGTTTACCCTCTTACAACCATGTATTTAAGCAATTTACCCTCTTGCAACCGTGTATTTAGCAGTTTACCCTCTTGTAATCATGTACGTTACCGGTTTACCTACTTCCAACCATGTAGAGGTTTACCCTCTTGCAGCTATTATTTTAGCAGTTAACCTACTTGCATCCATGTACTTGAGCAGTTTACCCTATTGCAATCATGTAGGTTACCGGTTTACCTACTTGCATCCATATAGTTGAGCAATTTACCTACTTTGCAACCATGTAGGTTAGCAGTTTATCTACTTGCAACCGTGTACTTAGGCAGTTTACCTTATTACAATCATGAAGGTTAGCGTTTTACAGTCTTGCAACCTTGCAAATAAACTGTTCTGCAACCATGTATGTTAGCAGTTTCCCTTTTGCAAATGTGTATTAAGCAGTTTACCCTCTTGCAATCATTTAGGTTACTGGTTTACCTACTACAACCATGTAGGTTACTTGTTTACCATCGTGCAGGTATTTTGTTAGCAGTTTTCCTACTTTCAACCATGTACTTAAGCAATTTACCGTCTTGCAACCGTGTATTTAGCCGTTGTACTTTACCGGTTTACCTACTTCCAACCATGTAGATTAGCAGTTTACCTACTTGCACCCATTTAGGTTAGTGGTTTACCATCTTGCAGCCTTGTACCTGGGCATTTTTCATACTTGCAACCATGTACTTGAGCAGTTTACCCTATTGCAATCATGTAGGTTACCAGTTTCCATACTTGCATCCATATAGTTGAGCAATTTACCTACTTGCAACCATGTAAGTTAGCAGTTTATCTACTTGCAACCGTGTACTTAAGCAATTTTCCGTCTTGCAACCGTGTATTTAGCAGTTTACACTCTTGTGATATTGTACTTTACCGGTTTACCTACTTCCAACCATGTAGATTAGCAGTTTACCTACTTGCACCCATTTAGGCTAGTGGTTTACCATCTTGAAGCCTTGTACCTGGGCATTTTTCATACTTGCAACAATGTACTTAAGTAGTTTACCTACTTGTAACCATGTAGGTAAGAGGTTTACCCTCTTGCAGCTATTATTTTAGCCGTTAACCTACTTGCAACCATGTACTTGAGCAGTTTACCCTATTGCAATCATGTAGGTTACCGGTTTACCTACTCGCATCCGAATAGTTGAGCAATTTACCTACTTTGCAACCATGTAGGTTAGCAGTTTATCTACTTGCAACCGTGTACTTAAGCAGTTTACCTTATTACAATCATGAAGGTTAGCATTTTACAGTCTTGCAACCTTGCAAATAAACTGTTCTGCAACCATGTAGGCTAGCAGTTTCCCTTTTGCAAATGTGTATTAAGCAGTTTACCCTCTTGCAATCATGTAGGTTACTGGTTTACCTACTACAACCATGTTGGTAAGCAGTTTACCTGCTTGGAACCATGTAGGTTACTTGTTTACCATCGTGCAGGTATTTTGTTAGCAGTTTTCCTACTTTCAACCATGTACTTAAGCAATTTACCGTCTTGCAACCGTGTATTTAGCAGTTTACAGTCTTGTGATATTGTACTTTACCGGTTTACCTACTTCCAACCATGTAGATTAGCAGTTTACCTACTTGCACCCATTTAGGCTAGTGGTTTACCATCTTGAAGCCTTGTACCTGGGCATTTTTCATACTTGCAACAATGTACTTAAGTAGTTTACCTACTTGTAACCATGTAGGTAAGAGGTTTACCCTCTTGCAGCTATTATTTTAGCAGTTAACCTACTTGCAACCATGTACTTGAGCAGTTTACCCTATTGCAATCATGTAGGTTACCGGTTTACCTACTTGCATCCATATAGTTGAGCAATTTACCTACTTTGCAACCATGTAGGTTAGCAGTTTATCTACTTGCAACCGTGTACTTAAGCAGTTTACCTTATTACAATCATGAAGGTTAGCATTTTACAGTCTTGCAACCTTGCAAATAAACTGTTTCCCTTTCCCTTTTGCAAATGTGTATTAAGCAGTTTACCCTCTTGCAATCATGTAGGTTACTGGTTTACCTACTACAACCATGTTGGTAAGCAGTTTACCTGCTTGGAACCATGTAGGTTACTTGTTTACCATCGTGCAGGTATTTTGTTAGCAGTTTTCCTACTTTCAACCATGTACTTAAGCAATTTACCGTCTTGCAACCGTGTATTTAGCAGTTTACCCTCTTGTGATCTTGTACTTTACCGGTTTACCTACTTCCAACCATGTAGATTAGCAGTTTACCTACTTGCACCCATTTAGGTTAGTGGTTTACCATCTTGCAGCCTTGTACCTGGGCATTTTTCATACTTGCAACAATGTACTTGAGCAGTTTACCCTATTGCAATCATGTAGGTTACCAGTTTCCATACTTGCATCCATATAGTTGAGCAATTTACCTACTTGCAACCATGTAGGTTAGCAGTTTATCTACTTGCAACCGTGTACTTAAGCAATTTACCGTCTTGCAACCAGCCTTACTCTTGCGTTTACTAGGCTTTCTTATGGAAGTATGCCAAGAAAGGGTGCGTGTGCTTATCCCTAATCGAAGCTCCGCGTTGAAAGAACTAATGCCTGCGTTTACTTGATCTAGCAAGGAGTCAAGCTGTTTTTGGTTGTACTTGATTTCGCTCTCGTCCAATATTGGAGAAGACAAATGCTTAGTGGCTTGAAACTTAGCGAATGGGGCAGGTGGAATGGTTACGATAGAAATTACCGTCGTTGGCTTGCAAGCGAGGATTTCTTGCTTAAAACGATTAAACCTAGCAAACAAACCGTTCAAAGAAATATCCGATTTCTGTAACACCTTAGTACGGGAGTGATTTTTGCCGACGAAATTAGTTAAGTCGTTGATGCCAGCAGCTAATTTAATAATAATGAAATCAGCGGTATTATAACTACGTAGCTTTGCTAGGGTAGGCAAAATAAGGTCCTCAATAGTCGCTCCTCGGATAATAAGAAAATCGAGATCAAGTGAACAAGACTCCGGTCGCGGATATTGATCAAAATTATAAGCTATAGAATCTGCCACAAATAATTGACGGACTTCCGTCATTTAATTATTACGGAATGAATTTACGATCACGTCTGGGTCACCAGTTTAGTGGCCGGATCCTTCTTGCGGCCGGGAAAAGAAAAAGGCACAGACTCCTAATGCCGAATAAATCAAATAATAGAGGCCTTGCTGCGCCTTGCTATGTGTTTAAAGGAAGGGGGAAAAAAAAATGAGGGAGCGGCACTCCCGCCCGATACACTTAAATGAGAACTTGAACAAAATTGAGTTTAGTCGAGAGGGTGGCGTCGAGAAAATAAATCGGACTTACCGCCGCGATGTACCTCTTAGCTGTATGCTACTGTCAAGGTGGTACACCACGAAAGTGAGTCCGGACTAAGATGAAATAAAATCTGCGAGACGCTAACGAAGTTCAACAATATTTTGGGAGCGCAATGAAAAACACGTCTACACGGCACGAGAGCATGAAAAGGAGAGAGTGCATGAAGGTTGTTGTTGAAGTGAACGCCCTGGCGTTACATAACAAAATCTACGCATGGACGAACTTAAATAGAGTGCCTACTTCGTGCATAGGAAATTAAAAAAGAAATTTAAAGGAGCTGCTACATACTTAAGCAATTTACCCTCTTGCAACCGTGTATTTAGCAGTTTAGCCTCTTGTAATCATGTACGTTAATACCGGTTTACCTACTTCCAACCATGTAGGTTAGCAGTTTACCTACTTGCACCCACTTAGGTAAGTGGTTTACCATCTTGCAGCCTTGTACCTGGGCATTTTTCCTACTTGCAACAATGCACTTTTAAGTAGTTAACCTACTTGCAACCATGTAGGTTAGAGGTTTACCCTCTTTTAGCTATTATTTTAGCAGTTAACGTACTTGCAACCATGTACTTGAGATGTTTACATACTTGCAACGATGTAGGTTAGCAGTTTATCTACTTGCAACCGTGTACTTAAGCAATTTACCCTCTTGCAACCGTGTATTCAGCAGTTTACCCTCTTGTGATCCTGTACTTTACCGGTTTACGTACTTCCAACCATGTAGATTAGCAGTTTACCTACTTGCAGCCATTTAGGTTAGTGGTTTACCATCTTGCAGCCTTGTACCTGGCCATTTTTCCTACTTGCAACAATGTACTTTAAAGTAGTTTACCTACTTGCAACCATGTAGGTTACAGGTTTACCCTCTTGCAGCTATTATTTTAGCAGTTAACCTACTTGCAACCATGTACTTGAGCAGTTTACCCTATTGCAATCATGTAGGTTAGTGGTTTACCCTCTTGTAACCATGCACTTAAACTGTTTCCCAACTTATAACCATGTAGGTTAGCAGTTTGCCTAGTTGCCTACGCCATTCATGTAGATTAACAGTTTACCCTCTTTCAACCATGTATTTTTCAGTTTACCCTCTTGCAATCATGTAGTTTACCGGTTTCCCTACTTGCATACATGTAGATTAGCAGTTTACCTACTTGCACCCATGTAGGTTAGCCAGTTTAACTACTTGTATCTATTTAGTTTAGCTGTTTACCTTCTTGCGTGCATGTAGTTTAGCATTTTACCCACTTGCAGCCATGTAGATTAACGGTTTACCCTCATGCAGCCTTGTACTTTTGCAGTTTGCCTACTTGCAACCATATGGCTCAGAAGTTCTGCTTTTTTTGTTTGCAATTGTAGGTTTGCAGTGTGACTTCTTCTATCCATGCACATGTAGGTAAGCTGAGTTTACCCTCTTACAACCATGTATTTAAGCAATTTACCCTCTTGCAACCGTGTATTTAGCAGTTTACCCTCTTGTAATCATGTACGTTACCGGTTTACCTACTTCCAACCATGTAGGTTAGCAGTTTACCTACTTGCACCCATTTAGGTTAATGGTTTACCATCTTGCAGCCTTGTACCTGGGCATTTTTCCAACTTGCAACAATTTACTTTTAAGTAGTTTACCTACTTGCAACCATGTAGGTTAGTGGTTTACCCTCTTGTAACCATGCACTTAAACTGTTTTCCAACTTATAACCATGTAGGTTAGCAGTTTGCCTAGTTGCCTATTCCATTCATGTAGATTAACAGTTTACCCTCTTTCAACCATGTATTTTTCAGTTTACCCTCTTGCAATCATGTAGTTTACCGGTTTCCCTACTTGCATACATGTAGATTAGCAGTTTACCTACTTGCACCCATGTAGGTTAGCCAGTTTAACTACTTGCATCGATTTAGTTTAGCTGTTAACCTTCTTGCGTGCATGTAGTTTAGCATTTTACCCACTTGCAGCCATGTAGATTAACGGTTTACCCTCATACAGCCTTGTACTTTTGCAGTTTGCCTACTTGCAACCATATGGCTCAGAAGTTCTGCTTTTTTTGTTTGCAATTGTAGGTTTGCAGTGTGACTTCTTCTATCCATGCACATGTAGGTAAGCTGAGTTTACCCTCTTACAACCATGTATTTAAGCAATTTACCCTCTTGCAACCGTGTATTTAGCAGTTTACCCTCTTGTAATCATGTACGTTACCGGTTTACCTACTTCCAACCATGTAGGTTAGCAGTTTACCTACTTGCACCCATTTAGGTTAGTGGTTTACCATCTTGCAGCCTTGTACCTGGGCATTTTTCCAACTTGCAACAATTTACTTTTAAGTAGTTTACCTACTTGCAACCATGTAGGTTAGTGGTTTACCCTCTTGTAACCATGCACTTAAACTGTTTTCCAACTTATAACCATGTAGGTTAGCAGTTTGCCTAGTTGCCTACTCCATTCATGTAGATTAACAGTTTACCCTCTTTCAACCATGTATTTTTCAGTTTACCCTCTTGCAATCATGTAGTTTACCGGATTCCCTACTTGCATACATATAGTTTAGCAGTTTACCCACTTGCAACTATGTAGATTAGAGGTTTACCCTCTTGCAGCTATTATTTTAGCACTTAACCTACTTGCAACCATGTACTTGACCAGTTTACCCTATTGCAATTGTAATAGCGCCCTCTCTTGACCTGTTTGTATTGCTCATTATATATTCATGACATGTAGTGAACATGACAGCCGAGTTATAAACTTGTGAGTCAGGTCTCGCCTCACTCCTTGTCAAAACACTAAACTGGCGACGAGTACGGATTCGAAACTCAAGCATCGTGACAATATCAGTCTGATACGTCATATCACAGCTTATTTGGATCCTCTACAACGTGGGTTTGCACAGACTTTTCCGTTCACTTTTGCACTTCGCTACACGCACACAGTGACCTTTCGTGAACTCAGTCAACATGGTGACCGCCATGCCCACGTTACCTCCATTCGAAGCACACAGCGAGCCCACATCCCTTGGCATCAAATGGGAAAAATGGATCAAGCGCTTTGAAGGAGCCATGATAGGGTTCAACATCAACACCGGCAAGAGGAAGAGAGCTTTACTCCTACACTACGGAGGTGAGCAGCTTCAATCTATCTTTGATACTCTCACAAACACCGGTGATGAGAATAACTTTGAACAAGCAAAATATGCCCTGACAAACCACTTCGTGCCAAAGAGAAATCCAATCTACGAGACAATCCTGTTTCGACGACTCACACAGAACCCTGATGAAAGTGTCGATCAGTTCTGCATTCGCCTTCGCAAAGCCGCAGAGAAATGTGAATTCTCTGACCTGGATCGTGAACTCTTGACGCAGCTTATAACTGGATGTACATCCAAGAAGCTACGCCGCAGATCACTTGAGAAGCAGCATACACTATCTCAGCTATTGGAGCTTGCCAGATCACTGGAACTGTCTGAGAAACGGGCTGGTGACGTTGAGTGCCACACCAGTGAAACCCACCAGACTGTGAATAAAGTCTCAAGCTCTAAGAAACCAACTCGTGGAACTCACAAGGGCAAATCTTCCCGTAATACGCCTAGAACACAGAGCAGCTCTAAGCCTAAAGTGTGTCGTAACTGTGGTGGTGAATACCCGCATGACCGTGAATGCCCAGCCAAAGGGAAAGAGTGCAGTTCATGCGGTAAACTCAACCACTTCTCCTCTGTCTGCCGATCCAGCAAAGGCAAACAGCAGTCAAACTACAACAAGCCCCAGACAGTGAGAAATGTGGATGAAAACTGTCCCTCATCAGATGATGAATACATCTTCGCATTTGACACTACGAGTACCTCTAACAAGCTTCGAACCACAGTTCGCATTGAAGGCCACAACACGCCAGTCGTCGTCGATTCTGGTTGCCCTCGTAACATCATCGACAAATCCACCTTCGACCAAATCTGCCTTCACAAACCACTGAAACTGGTGAAAACAAAGGTACGTCTCTACCCATACGGTGCAGATAAGCCTCTGCCCCTGTGTGGTACATTCTCAGCACTCCTTGAATCTGGAAAGCGCTTTGTGACAGCTGAGGTGTTTGTTGTTGACACCAAAGCTGCCTGCCTCCTTGGCCTCCAATCAGCACAGGACTTGGGACTTCTCACAGTCAACGAACCGGTCAACATCATCACTGATAACAACCAAGACTACACCAAGTCCTACCCGAGTTTGTTTGCCCCACACATTGGCAAACTTGAAGGAGTCCAAGTGAAACTACACATCGACGAATCGGTACCTCCCGTCGCACAACGCTATCGCAAAGCCCCTTTCCACCTACGCAAGCAGATCGAAAAGCATCTTCGCGATCTCGAGGACCAAGACATCATCGAAGACGCGCATGGTCCAACCCCTTGGGTCTCCCATCATTGCTGTTCCTAAACCTCATAACCACGACGACATCCGTCTGTGTATCGACATGAGAGCTGCGAACAAAGCAATTAAGCGAGAACGACACCCCACGCCCACTAGGGACGAACTCATAGCTGAGCTGAACGGCTCACGAGTCTTCTCGAAACTGGATCTTCGTTCCGGATATCATCAGTTGGAATTAGCACCTGAGAGTCGATACATCACGACCTTCGCTACACACGTCGGACTCAAGAGATACAAAAGACTGATCTTCGGTATCTCTTCCGCCAGTGAAGTGTTCCAAAACACAATCCGGCAAACCATCGAAGGCATACCCGGTGTGCTTAATGTCTCCGATGACATACTGATCCATGCCCCCTCCATCGACGAGCGCAACAAGAGGCTACACGTCCTTCTTACATGCTTGCAAGAGAAGGGACTAACAGTGAACAGTGAGAAGTGCCAGTTCGCTCAATCTCGTGTGCACTTCTTTGGGCTTGCCTTCAGCGAACATGGTGTCTCTCCAGATCCGCGAAAAGTTGACGCGATCAAAAACGCGAGTGCCCCACAAAGCCCTGCAGAAATCCGCAGCCTACTCGGTATGGCAAGCTACAGCTCACGCTTCATACCAAACCTCTCCACCATCACGGAACCCCTTCGCGCACTCACTGAGAAAGACGCAAAGTTCGAGTGGAACTCGACACACGACACAGCTCTACAACAACTCAAAGACTCACTCACACGTGAAGTCGTCGGTGCCTACTTCGACCCAGCCAAAGACACGGAAGTATGGGTTGATGCCAGTCCTGTCGGTCTTGGCGCCATGTTAACACAAACGGACAAACATGGTGTAAGCAAAGTGGTCAGTTATGCCAGTCGCGCCCTAACACCCACCGAGCAACGCTACAGCCAAATCGAGCGAGAAGCCCTTGGTATCACCTGGGGAATACAGCGCTTCAAAATGTATCTCTTCGGTCAGTCATTCACAGTTGTCACTGACCACAAGCCGCTCATCCCTATATTCAGCAAACCTCAGGCAAACCCATCTCCTCGCATACAGAACTGGCTACTCAAACTGCAGTCGTACGACATGTCTGTTGTTCATCAAGCCGGAAAAGACAACCCAGCAGACTACATGTCCAGACACCCAAACCCAACTACATGCAGCACGACTGACAGTCTTGCTCAAGAAGCTGAGGAGTTTGTTAACTTTGTCGCACACCACTCAACTCCCAAAGCTCTCACGCTCGACGAAATCCGCCGTGAAACAGACAAGGAACTTGGTCTCCAAACAGTCATACAAGCCTATCGCAATGACCAATGGTTCAAGCTCAAAGAGAACTATAACGCCTTCTGGGCCATACGCGACAGCATTACAGTCACACAACATGGTGTAGTCTTGCGCGAACAACGGATCGTCATTCCCGCTAATTTGCAACAACGCGTCCTCCATCTCGCACACAGTGGTCACCAAGGAATCGCGAAAACCAAGTCGCTGCTACGCGAAAAGGTATGGTTCCCGAACTTTGACCAGAAAGCTGAAGAACTTGTCAAACACTGCCTCGCTTGCCAAGCTTCAACACTTGAACACAAACGCGAACCATTGTCAATGACAGATCTTCCTGCATACCCTTGGCAAAATGTCAGTGTCGACTTTTGTGGCCCATTTGCCTCCGGCGACTACTTACTAGTGTGTATGGATGACTACTCCAGATTTCCGTGCGTTGAAATCCTTCGCTCAACTTCAGCTCGAGCCACGATCCCCATCATGGGCAAAATCTTTGCTGCCCATGGTATCCCAGAAGTTGTGAAAACGGATAATGGACCCCCCGTTCAACAGTGTGGAATTCAAAACATTCTCCGAATACCTTGGTTTTCGCCACAGAAAGATCACCCCTCACTGGCCTGAAGCCAATGGTCAAGCGGAGAACTTCATGAAAACTCTCAAAAAAGCTGTCCGTTGTGCAGAAGCTGAGGGGAAGCCATGGAAACAAGAACTCTGGACATTCCTACGAGCATACCGTTCCATCCCACACTGCACTACCGGAATTCCCCCTGCAACCGCACGCTTTGGACGCAACATCAACTCTCTACTCCCTCAACTCCCACCAAAGCGTGACCAGGACCGTCCGTCCGTCCAGCTTCGCCAACATGATCGTCACGCGAAAATGAAAATGAAACTCTATGCTGACAAACGTCGACATGTTGCGCCATCCCCAATCACTGTTGGCGATACCGTGCTTGTCAAGAACTTTGACACTCTCCGCAAAACCACCCCACCGTACAACCCGAAACTCTACACGGTCACTCACAAAAAGGGCCCCATGATTACTGCTCAATGTGGCCAACATGTTGTGACCGGCAATGTTTCCCACTGCAAGAAATTCCTTGGGGAGGAGAAGCATCTTCCTGCAGATCAACCTTCTGCAACCCCTCCAAACTTTAACCGACCGAAACGCGAACAATGTGCTCCGTCGCGATATAAAGACTTTGTGTAATTCCTTGTGAATGAGAAGTTCATACAATCACAAGAAACTCTAAAGTTGGACAGTTTCAGAGATTTTATTAATCAGACATTTGATCTCCATCATATCGCCTAATCATCTCTTTCAAAACATTTGATTCAAACTTTGTTGACAGATTTGTGTGAATTTACTGGCTCTCTGCATGTTTCTGTTAAATCAACCAAAGAAACTAATGTAAACTTAGAGTTGAAGAAAACTAATTTGGCTTAATCAAGTCTACAGATGTTTGCATTACAGTTCACTTGCATTTATACTGCCATGCACATTTCAGAAAGCAAACATCTTTTATTTGGTTTAATCATCTTTGCACGTGGTTAAATTTGGTTCACATTAGCTAAGCAGAGTTAGCTGCCAGTTTCCTTTGAACCTAAGTATTTCTGGTTTCATGTGCCAACTTGATTGAAGTCTTCATGTAATCTTGCTATACTCCTGTGTTGATTCTAAAAAAAGGGAGAGGTGTAACATATGTAATAGCGCCCTCTCTTGATCTGTTTGTATTGCTCATTATATATTCATGACATGTAGTGAACATGACAGCCGAGTTATAAACTTGTGAGTCAGGTCTCGCCTCACTCCTTGTCAAAACACTAAATAGGTTACCGGTTTACCTACTTGCATCCATATAGTTGAGCAATTTACCTACTTGCAACCCTGTAAGTTAGCAGTTTATCTACTTGCAACCGTGTACTCAAGCAATTTACCCTCTTGTAACCGTGTATTAAGCAGTTTACCCTCTTGTAATCATGTACGTTACCGGTTTACCTACTTCCAACCATGTAGGTTAGCAGTTTACCTACTTGCAGCCATTTAGGTTAGTGGTTTACCATCTTGCAGCCTTGTACCTGGCCATTTTTCCTACTTGCAACAATGTACTTTTAAGTAGTTTACCTACTTGCAACCATGTAGGTTACAGGTTTACCCTCTTGCAGCTATTATTTTAGCAGTTAACCTACTTGCAACCATGTACTTGAGCAGTTTACCCTATTGCAATCATGTAGGTTAGTGGTTTACCCTCTTGTAACCATGCACTTAAACTGTTCCCCAACTTATAACCATGTAGGTTAGCAGTTTGCCTAGTTGCCTACTCCATTCATGTAGATTAACAGTTTACCCTCTTTCAACCATGTATTTTTCAGTTTACCCTCTTGCAATCATGTAGTTTACCGGTTTCCCTACTTGCATACATGTAGATTAGCAGTTTACCTACTTGCACCCATGTAGGTTAGCCAGTTTAACTACTTGCATCTATTTAGTTTAGCTGTTTACCTTCTTGCGTGCATGTAGTTTAGCATTTTACCCACTTGCAGCCATGTAGATTAACGGTTTACCCTCATACAGCCTTGTACTTTTGCAGTTTGCCTACTTGCAACCATATGGCTCAGAAGTTCTGCTTTTTTTGTTTGCAATTGTAGGTTTGCAGTGTGACTTCTTCTATCCATGCACATGTAGGTAAGCTGAGTTTACCCTCTTACAACCATGTATTTAAGCAATTTACCCTCTTGCAACCGTGTAGGCCTATTTAGCAGTTTACCCTCTTGTAATCATGTACGTTACCGGTTTACCTACTTCCAACCATGTAGGTTAGCAGTTTACCTACTTGCACCCATTTAGGTTAGTGGTTTACCATCTTGCAGCCTTGTACCTGGGCATTTTTCCAACTTGCAACAATTTACTTTTAAGTAGTTTACCTACTTGCAACCAAGTAGGTTAGTGGTTTACCCTCTTGTAACCCTCTTGTAACCCTCTTTCAACCATGTTTTTTTCAGTTTACCCTCTTGCAATCATGTAGTTTACCGGATTCCCTACTTGCATACATATAGTTTAGCAGTTTACCCACTTGCAACCATGTAGGTAAGAGGTTTACCCTCTTGCAGCTATTATTTTTGCAGTTAACCTACTTGCAACCATGTACTTGAGCAGTTTACCCTATTGCAATCATGTAGGTTACCGGTTTACCTACTTGCATCCATATAGTTGAGCAATTTACCTACTTGCAACCCTGTAAGTTAGCAGTTTATCTACTTGCAACCGTGTACTTAAGCAATTTACCCTCTTGCAATCATGTAGTTTACCGGATTCCCTACTTGCATACATATAGTTTAGCAGTTTACCCACTTGCAACCATGTAGGTAAGAGGTTTACCCTCTTGCAGCTATTATTTTTGCAGTTAACCTACTTGCAACCATGTACTTGAGCAGTTTACCCCATTGCAATCATGTAGGTTACCGGTTTACCTACTTGCATCCATATAGTTGAGCAATTTACCTACTTGCAACCCTGTAAGTTAGCAGTTTATCTACTTGCAACCGTGTACTTAAGCAATTTACCCTCTTGCAACCGTGTATTCAGCAGTTTACCCTCTTGTGATCCTGTACTTTACCGGTTTACCTACTTCCAACCATGTAGATTAGCAGTTTACCTACTTGCACCCATGTAGGTTAGCCAATTTAACTACTTGCATCTATTTAGTTTAGCTGTTTACCTTCTTGCGTGCATGTAGTTTAGCATTTTACCCACTTGCAGCCATGTAGGTTAACGGTTTACCCTCATACAGCCTTGTACTTTTGCAGTTTGCCTACTTGCAACCATATGGCTCAGAAGTTCTGCTTTTTTTGTTTGCAATTGTAGGTTTGCAGTGTGACTTCTTCTATCCATGCACATGTAGGTAAGCTGAGTTTACCCTCTTACAACCATGTATTTAAGCAATTTACCCTCTTGTAACCGTGTATTTAGCAGTTTACCCTCTTGTAATCATGTACGTTACCGGTTTACCTACTTCCAACCATGTAGGTTAGCAGTTTACCTACTTGCACCCATTTAGGTTAGTGGTTTACCATCTTGCAGCCTTGTACCTGGGCATTTTTCCAACTTGCAACAATTTACTTTTAAGTAGTTTACCTACTTGCAACCATGTAGGTTAGTGGTTTACCCTCTTGTAACCCTCTTGTAACCCTCTTTCAACCATGTATTTTTCAGTTTACCCTCTTGCAATCATGTAGTTTACCGGATTCCCTACTTGCATACATATAGTTTAGCAGTTTACCCACTTGCAACCATGTAGGTAAGAGGTTTACCCTCTTGCAGCTATTATTTTTGCAGTTAACCTACTTGCAACCATGTACTTTAGCAGTTTACCCTATTGCAATCATGTAGGTTACCGGTTTACCTACTTGCATCCATATAGTTGAGCAATTTACCTACTTGCAACCCTGTAAGTTAGCAGTTTATCTACTTGCAACCGTGTACTTAAGCAATTTACCCTCTTGTAACCGTGTATTAAGCAGTTTACCCTCTTGTAATCACGTACGTTACCTGTTTACCTACTTCCAACCATGTAGGTTAGCAGTTTACCTACTTGCAGCCATTTAGGTTAGTGGTTTACCATCTTGCAGCCTTGTACCTGGCCATTTTTCCTACTTGCAACAATGTACTTTTAAGTAGTTTACCTACTTGCAACCATGTAGGTTACAGGTTTACCCTCTTGCAGCTACTATTTTAGCAGTTAACCTACTTGCAACCATGTACTTGAGCAGTTTACCCTATTGCAATCATGTAGGTTAGTGGTTTCCCCTCTGTAACCATGCACTTAAACTGTTTCCCAACTTATAACCATGTAGGTTAGAAGTTTGCCTAGTTGCCTACTCCATTCATGTAGATTAACAGTTTACCCTCTTTCAACCATGTATTTTTCAGTTTACCCTCTTGCAATCATGTAGTTTACCGGTTTCCCTACTTGCATACATGTAGATTAGCAGTTTACCTACTTGCAACCATATGGCTCAGAAGTTCTGCTTTTTTTGTTTGCAATTGTAGGTTTGTAGTGTGACTTCTTCTATCCATGCACATGTAGGTAAGCTGAGTTTACCCTCTTACAACCATGTATTTGAGCAATTTACCCTCTTGCAACCGTGTATTTAGCAGTGTACCCTCTTGTAATCATGTACGTTACCGGTTTACCTACTTCCAACCATGTAGGTTAGCAGTTTACCTACTTGCACCCATTTAGGTTAGTGGTTTACCATCTTGCAGCCTTGTACCTGGGCATTTTTCCAACTTGCAACAATTATTTTTAAAGTAGTTTACCTACTTGCAACCATGTAGGTTAGTGGTTTACCCTATTGTAACCATGCACTTAAACTGTTTTCCAACTTATAACCATGTAGGTTAGCAGTTTGCCTAGTTGCCTACTCCATTCATGTAGATTAACAGTTTACCCTCTTTCAACCATGTATTTTTCAGTTTACCCTCTTGCAATCATGTAGTTTACCGGATTCCCTACTTGCATACATATAGTTTAGCAGTTTACCCACTTGCAACCATGTAGGTTAGAGGTTTACCCTCTTGCAGCTATTATTTTAGCACTTAACCTACTTGCAACCATGTACTTGAGCAGTTTACCCTATTGCAATCATGTAGGTTACCGGTTTCCCTACTTGCATCCATATAGTTGAGCAATTTACCTACTTGCAACCCTGTAAGTTAGCAGTTTATCTTAAATTGCTACTTAAGCAATTTACCCTCTTGTAACCGTGTATTAAGCAGTTTACCCTCTTGTAATCATGTACTTTACCGGTTTACCTACTTCCAACCATGTAGATTAGCAGTTTACCTACTTGCACCCATTTAGGTTAGTGGTTTACCATCTTGCAGCCTTGTACCTGGACATTTTTCATACTTGCAACAATGTACTTAAGTAGTTTACCCTATTGCAATCATGTAGGTTACCGGTTTACCTACTTGCATCCATATAGTTGAGCAATTAACCTACTTGCAACCCTGTAAGTTAGCAGTTTATCTACTTGCAACCGTGTACTTAAGCAATTTACCCTCTTGTAACCGTGTATTAAGCAGTTTACCTTCTTGTAATCGTGTACGTTACCGGTTTACCTACTTCCAACCATGTAGGTTCGCAGTTTACCTACTTGCAGCCATTTAGGTTAGTGGTTTACCATCTTGAAGCCTTGTACCTGGGCATTTTACCCTCTTGTTACCGTGTATTAAGCAGTTTACCCTCTTGTAATCATGTACGTTACCGGTTTACCTTCTTCCAACCATGTAGATTAGCAGTTTACCTACTTGCACCCATTTAGGTTAGTGGTTTACCATCTTGCAGCCTTGTACCTGGACATTTTTCATACTTGCAACAATGTACTTAAGTAGTTTTCCTACTTGTAACCATGTAGGTAAGAGGTTTACCCTCTTGCAGCTATTATTTTAGCAGTTAACCTACTTGCAACCATGTACTTGAGCAGTTTACCCTATTGCAATCATGTAGGTTACCGGTTTACCTACTTGCATCCATATAGTTGAGCAATTTACCTTCTTTGCAACCATGTAGGTGAGCAGTTTATCTACTTGCAACCGTGTACTTAAGCAGTTTACCTTATTACAATCATGTAGGTAAGCCTTTTACAGTCTTGCAACCTTGCAAATAAACTGTTCTGCAACCATGTAGGTTAGCAGTTTCCCTTTTGCAAATGTGTATTAAGCAGTTTACCCTCTTGCAATCATGTAGGTTACTGGTTTACTTACTACAACCATGTAGGTAAGCAGTTTACCTGCTTGGAACCATGTAGGTAACTTGTTTACCATCGTGCAGGTATTTTGTTAGCAGTTTTCCTACTTTCAACCATGTACTTAAGCAATTTACCGTCTTGCAACCATGTATTTAGCAGTTAACCCTCTTGTGATCTTGTACTTTACCGGTTTACATACTTCCAACCATGTAGATTAGCAGTTTACCTATTTGCACCCATTTAGGTTAGTGGTTTACCAACTTGCAGTCTTGTACCTGGGCATTTTTCATACTTGCAACCATGTTCTTGAGCAGTTTACCCTATTGCAATCATGTAGGTAACCAGTTTCCATACTTGCATCCATATAGTTGAGCAATTTACCTACTTGCAACCATGTAGGTTAGCAGTTTATCTACTTGCAACCGTGTACTTAGGCAATTTACCGTCTTGCAACCGTGTATTTAGCAGTTTACACTCTTGTGATATTGTACTTTACCGGTTTACCTACTTCCAACCATGTAGATTAGCAGTTTACCTACTTGCACCCATTTAGGCTAGTGGTTTACCATCTTGAAGCCTTGTACCTGGGCATTTTTCATACTTGCAACAATGTACTTAAGTAGTTTACCTACTTGTAACCATGTAGGTAAGAGGTTTACCCTCTTGCAGCTATTATTTTAGCAGTTAACCTACTTGCAACCATGTACTTGAGCAGTTTACCCTATTGCAATCATGTAGGTTACCGGTTTACCTACTTGGATCCATATAGTTCTGGTTCGCGCCTACGACTGCCACGGTTGCTGGACCTACTCCCTGAACGCTGGCGCATTTTGCCTAATAACGAATCAACTTTTAGCGTTAGCTGATCGACCTTATCGCGCAACGCTTTGATTTTAGGGAAAGCCGGTCCTGCATGTGCATTTGCTGAAATGGCCGTGACTTGCCCCATGGTAGATGCGGGCCTGACCTCAAGAACCCTGTCCGCGACAACAGCTAGCTGGTCAATTGAAACAGTCTCGCTCGTGGGCGCTAGAATAAGCTGGGCGTTGGTGGGCAAACGCTGCAAGAATAACTGCTTCAAAATACTCTCCTCGAGTTTGTGTTCGCCTAGAAGTTGGCGCATACGCCTAAGGAGTTGCGAGGGCTTGCGATCGTCTAGCTCTTCGGCAGTAAGCAGCTGATGCAAGCGTTTCTGAGGTGCGCAGGATAAATTCGTCCTTAAGTGTGTCGTAAGGATGGGCGCCTGGGCATTCTAGGAGTAGGTCGCGCACTTCCATAGCAATTTCGGGCTGCAGGGCAGAAACAACGTAGGCAAATTTAGTATGTTGCTGCGTTTTATGTTGCGAGTCAAAAACCGCGCTTCTACTTGCGCGAACCAAATTCTCGGGTCGTTTGGCCAAAATGGCGGCAGCTTAACGCTAACTGCAAACTGTGGTGACAAAGGTTTGTCCTCAGATTCAGCCATGATAGTGTGACTATTAAATCAACCAAAAAGGAACAACAAGTATTAACAGTGGTCGACTTCTAGTTACGTAATGCAGTGAATGTCAATGGTGTTGGACCAGACCTAACTGCTGTCGCAAGGCGAGTGCGTCAATTTGGAGAGATTTCAAAAGCTCTTTGTACCACTTTCTTTTGAGGGTTGATTTAGCATGCAGGCCGCCGAACAATTGTGAGAAATTGTTGCGTTTACTAGGCTTTCTTATGGAAGTATGCAAAGAAAGGGTGCGCGCGCTTATCCCTAATTGAAGCTCCGCGTTTAAAGATCTAATGCCTGCGTTTACTTGATCTAGCAAGGAGTCAAGCTGTTTTTGGTTGTACTTGATTTCGCTCTCGTCCAATATTGGAGAAGACAAATGCTTAGTGGCTTGAAACTTAGCGAATGGGGCAGGTGGAATGGTTACAATAGAAATTACCGTCGTTGGCTTGCAAGCGAGGATTTCTTGCTTAAAACGATTAAACCTAGCAAACAAACCGTCCAAAGAAATATCCGATTTCTGTAACACCTTAGTACGGGAGTGATTTTTGCCGACGAAATTAGTTAAGTCGTTGATGCCAGCAGCTAATTTAATAATAATGAAATCAGCGGTATTATAACTACGTAGCTTTGCTAGGGTAGGCAAAATAAGGTCCTCAATAGTCGCTCCTCGGATAATAAGAAAATCGAGATCAAGTGAACAAGACTCCGGTCGCGGATATTGATCAAAATTATAAGCTATAGAATCTGCCACAAATAATTGACGGACTTTCGTCATTTAATTATTACGGAATAAATTTACGATCACGTCTGGGTCACCAGTTTAGTGGCCGGATCCTTCTTGCGGCCGGGAATAGAAAAAGGCACAGACTCCTAATGCCGAATAAATGAAATAATAGAGGCCTTGCTGCGCCTTGCTATGTGTTTAAAGGATGGGGGGAAAAAATGAGGGAGCGGCACTCCCGCCGGATACACTTAAATGAGAACTTGAACAAAATTGAGTTTAGTCGAGAGGGTGGCGTCGAGAAAATAAATCGGACTTACCGCCGCGATGTACCTCTTAGCTGTATGCTACTGTCAAGGTGGTACACCACGACAGTGAGTCCGGACTAAGATGAAATAAAATCTGCGAGACGCTAACGAAGTTCAACAATATTTCGGGAGCGCGATGAAAAACACGTCTACACGGCACGAGAGCATGAAACGGAGAGAGTGCATGAAGGTTGTTGTTGAAGTGAACGCCCTGGCGTTACATAACAAAATCTACGCATGGACGAACTTAAATGGAGTGCCTACTTCGTGCATAGCAAATTAAAAAAGAAATTTAAAGGAGCTGCTACATACTTAAGCAATTTACCCTCTTGCAACCGTGTATTTAGCAGTTTAGCCTCTTGTAATCATGTACGTTACCGGTTTACCTACTTCCAACCATGTAGATTAGCAGTTTACCTACTTGCACCCATGTAGGTTAGCCAATTTGACTACTTGCATCTATTTAGTTTAGCTGTTTACCTTCTTGCGTGCATGTAGTTTAGCATTTTACCCACTTGTAGGTTAACGGTTTACCCTCATACAGCCTTGTACTTTTGCAGTTTGCCTACTTGCAACCATATGGCTCAGAAGTTCTGCTTTTTTTGTTTGCAATTGTAGGTTTGCAGTGTGACTTCTTCTATCCATGTGTAGCGAAGTCGAGTCACACAACACAAAATTAAATTAAGAAGGGAAGCAGGAATGAATGTGCAAGGCCTAAAACAGCCAAAATACCTATTTATTAACCTATGCAAAGAAGTACGATACAAAACTAATAATAATGGAAGCAAGATATTCTACGGGAACTACGTATTAATGGAAGAATCTAGGGGTAAAATGCAAGTTATTGGTAAATTATGGTGGGTTGGGTGTCTAGTGTCCGGTACAGTAAGGTAAAATAAAGTTCAGAGGATGTTCCAAAAGTAAGGTAAGGGTTTGCAAAAAGGAAAGAACTTACTTAAGTTTAGCATGCTGGCTGCAACTGCAACCAAGGATAGCAAATCAATTGACATCTCCAAACCAGTGGCATATACCGAGGGACCACACCCTCCACCTACAGATAGGTGTTCACTGATTGAAACCCCAGGGCTGACTCAACTGGCACATTCCAGTGGCCTTGGTTTTAACCAAGGTCCAGAGCCCAAGGCCCCAACAAAAGAGGGATTAGGAGGGTTAATGACATTCCAAGTAGGTAGTTACCAGTAGAACATAATAGACAGTGAGGGTAGCTAAATAAAGGAAAAGTACAATCAAAGGATATGCTAAACTGTAGCAGGTAGATTGAGCAGACTAGTCCACATCTTCCTCAGAGGGGAGACCAGTGACCAGCCTGCACCAAGTGTGCCAGGGGGGGGGGGAGGGGGGTGGTTCTTTACACAGCCTCCTCCTCTGGGAAGACGTGTCCTCACGTCTCGGTCACAGTGGGAGTGACTGTCAGGTCGGTCTACCTGTATGCAAAGGATGAGAGAAACTACACACTTTCTGTGAATTTAACAATAATTTTCCATGATGCACAAAATTTGTTTGAAGAGGCCCCCTAGTTTCAAAATTTAGATACCTAACTGACTATTTTAATAAATACTTTGAATTACCTACAACTACGCCATGGCCTACTTTTACTACGCTAAGTTTAAGTTACATTAACATTCGCATCCAGAGTTAACATTTTTTATAACTCGGGTGCTTTTACTCTACGTTTTATGTTTTAAACTAATATTTACAACGATCGTGTAAGTTTACATGTTGTGTTCTGATGGAATAAGTTTCTAGACGTCCCTTCTGCAATTCACTCGGCTGAATCTTGTGCAGGCATTGATTGATTAAATCAGTAATTTGGAAATAAGGATTACTATAAAAGCCAAGTGCAATATGAAAAATAAATCAATTTTAACAAAAACCTGTTACTTCCTGGGTTTAACCAGAGACCTTAAAATTACTGGATTTGACAAATTACTCAAACAGTCTCTATACTACCCTGTTCCCACCACCAGTGTATGTAGCCTCTACAGTTCAAAGTCTCCAGTTTTCATCCATGCTGGAGCATTGCGTCTCCGCCCGAATCTGGTCATCTGAAGGCCTGTGGCACTTTCTGGTGCCTGCATAGGGGAAGGATTATCACTCCACATGTCGTCCTCATCGGATTAACACTCCATGGATGTGTACATCCCCGCAGATTCAGATGGCTGGTTCAAGAGGGGGGCTTCTTCTGCTTCATAACCTGGCGGTCTGTTGCCCACAGGACGAAGTGAACTGTCGGTGTCTGGCGTTGTGCTTGGAACAGTAGCTGGACGTGCATTGTAGGGCTTTAGGCGATCAAAATGGACAATCTGGAACCGTCCACCATTCTTGTGCCTGATTCTGTAGTTGGCATCAGATAATTTCTCAATAACCTTGAAGGGGACCCTTCCAGAAAGCTTGCAGTTTGGGGCTCCGTCCACGCTTGGTTTGGTGTGTATATAGCCATACACAGTCACCTTCCTGGAATGGTGTACCCATTTGTTTGGCATCATACAGGCGTTTCTGTCGTTTTTGGGCTGCTTTGGTATGGATGCGTACATTTGCATATGCATATTTGAGCTTGTGATGGAGTTCATAGGCAAAGTTATCTGGGCTTTGATGTTGACTCCCAGGCACTTCACCTGCGATGAGATCAAGGGGAATATTGGCTTCCCTCCCAAACATCAGGGAGTTAGGTGTGGCTTTAGTTGAGGCATGTTCACTCGCTCGGTACGCCTTCATCACATATGGCAGATGTTCATCCCAGTCCGTTTGGTCCTCCTTTACATACATGGTGATCATCGTCTGCAGAGTTCTGTTGAAGCGTTCAACAAGACCATCCGACTGAGGGTGGTAAGCTGTTGTTCTGGTCTTGTTGATACCGAGCAGACGACAGATATTCTGGAAGAGAGATGATTCAAAGTTCGCTCCCTGGTCACTGTGGAGTGAAAATGGTACACCATACCTGCATACAAACTCCTCTACCAGAACACGTGCCACAGTAGCAGCTTCTTGGTTGGGTATAGCGAAGGCCTCAGTCCATTTAGTGAAGTAGTCGGCGACTACTAAAACATAACGGTTTCCTCTTGAAGATAGCGGTAAGGGACCCATGATGTCAATGGCAATTTTCTCCATCGGAGCACCCACTGGAGCTAGAACAAGAGCAGCACGACGCTTTGGATTTGGAGACTTCTTGCCAGGACACTTCGGACACCTACGGACCCATGTTTTGACGTCACGGGCACACCCAATCCAGAAGTAGTTGTTTTTGACCTTTTGGACTGTTTTGCTGATACCAAGATGACCACCTCCAGGCCCGTCATGTGCTTTTTGCATTAAATCTTCTGCTATGCTCTGGGAACCACCAGCAAAAGATGTGACCCCTGACCTGCAGTATCATTCCATCGTCGATATAGGACGTCATGGTGTATCTCTAGTTGGTCCCATTGGAACAGGTACCCCTTGGTGTCTTCATCCAGTCCACTGCTTGAAGCAACATCTGGTTTTGTGCCGCTCTCCTTCCACCTGATAATAGGGGCTAGGCGCGGATCAGCTAGTTGGGCCCTCCTCATCTCCTCAGTATCCCAGGTAGGCATCTGAATGACGCTGCACTGTTGAGAAGGGTACCTTGAAATGGCGTCTGCATTTGAATGTTTTGTGCCTGCTCGATGGAGGATATCAAACTTGTATGAACTTAGGAGCTCTAGCCATCTCGCTACCTGGCCTTCAGGGTCTTTGAAGTTGTACAGCCATCTTAAAGAGCCATGATCTGTGCGAAGGGTGAACCGACGTCCATAGAGGTAATGCTTGAAATGCCGAACATAGGTGATAACAGCAAGAAGTTCTATCCGGGTGACACTGTAGCGACGTTCAGATTTGCTAAGGGTTCTGCTTGCATAGCTAATCACCTTCTCCTTGCCTCCCTGCACCTGAGAAAGAACTGCACCAATCCCTCTATCGCTGGCGTCTGTGTCTAGGATGAAGGGCTCAGCAAAATCTGGGTAGGCCAAGATTGGGGCTGTTGTGAGAACCTTCTTTAGCAGCAGGAAAGCAGAGTCGCACTCGTCAGTCCAGATGAACTTGGAGTTCTTCTGTGTCAATTGATGGAGAGGTGATGCAATGTGAGCGAAATCTGCCACGAACTTGCGGTAATAGGAACAGAGGCCAAGGAAGCTTCGGACTTCGGATAAACTGCAAGGGGTAGGCCATTCTCGAACTTTGCGATCTATATCTGGGTCTGTTGATACACCATCAGACGAAACTATATGACCAAGATAAAGGACTTCAGTACGAGCTAAAGAACACTTCTTAGGCTTCAGTTTCAGGCCGGCATCTTCGAAGGCGGTGAGTACTACCGACAGTCTCTCCATATGCTCGTCAAATGTCTTAGAATAGATTATGACATCGTTCAAGTATATGAGGCAGATCTTCCAGTGAAGACCATGAAGGACGATCTCCATCAGCCGTTCGAAGGTACTTGGGGCGTTACACAAACCAAAAGGAAGAACATTGAATTAATACAAGCCAGTTCCAGTAGAGAACGCTGTTTTATGGCGATCCTCCGGGTTGACTTCTGTCTGCCAGTATCCAGAGGCCAAATCCAATGTTGAGAACCAACAGGAACCAGTCAACGCATCCAAGCTGTCATCGATGCGAGGAAGGGGGTAGGCATCCTTCTTAGTGACTTGGTTGAGGCGCCGGTAGTCAATGCAGAATCTCAACGTTCCATCCTTCTTCTTCACCAGGACAACCGGTGAAGTCCAAGGGCTGTTAGATGGTTGAATCACACCCTGTTGTAGCATTTCATCTACTTGTTGCTGTGCTTCAGCTCGCTGGTTGATAGGGAGCCGTCTTGCTCGCTGTTTGATGGGTTGAGCATCGCCTGTGTCGATGTGATGATATAATTTGTCAGTTCTTCCCAGCTTACCATCTTCGCCAGTGAAAGCGCCTTGATGCTTGACCAGTATCTGCAGCAGTGCGTCATGTTGTTCGGCTGTTAACCCTTTGGAGCTTCTATGAAGGAGATCTTCAATGGATTTCCTCAACACTGCCGGCTGACAAGAGACGTCATCAGTCATCTTCGTCGACACCTCGCTAGCATGATGAACAAGAGCTACATTGGTGCCCCTGTGTAAAACAAGATCTGATGTAGTGGGGTTAATAACTCGCAATGGAACAGTGATGTTTTGGGGGTTTACAAAGGTTCTGCCTATTACAACTCCCCGTTGTCTATTCTTATATTGGGTAGTTGCCTCAACAACTCCGGACTTAGGCAAAATTCCCCTAACTTGAATTTTCCCATCCAAAATAACTTCAGACTTAGAGGGCACCGTAACAGTTTGTGCCACACTAACATGACAACATTTTGGATCATCAACCTCTCTGCGTAGTGGGACTGAGCATTTATCAATTATCAGTTTAGCATTAGCAAAATCAAGTATTGTATGATATTTTTCAAGAAAGTCTGAACCTAAAATACCAGGTTGGGTCACTTCTGCAATTATGACTTCTTGTTTCAGGCGAACACAACCCAAGTGCAACATAACCACAGCTACACCTTCAACATTAAGCAAATTCAGCCGGAAATGAATCCCAAACTTTCGAGTGTATGATGGTGTGCGACGAACCTGAATCAACAAGAAATCGAACGTCACAGTTTTGGACTCCAACCTGTACATACAAGGACTGCCCTACATTACAATTCTGAATTTGGGCCTCAACACTACCCGACTGAGGTTGGCCCTAGTCTCAGTCGAACTTAGTTTCCCTGATTGGCCTGTTGCAAATTATCAGGCTTGGCTCCTGCACCAGTTTGTTGTGTTGGTGAATTATTGTTTACGCTATCTTTATTTTGGCATTTTGCTTTGACATGCCCCTTTTGGCCACATATCCAACAAATTAAATCCCTATATTTCTGACGTCTCTAGGTTAACGACTCAACGGCTTTAGTGAGTTGCTCAATCTTTTTGTTTATCTCTTCAAAACGAGTTTGACTATCCCATTGTGCATGATCTATCACTTGGGGAGGGTTGGCAGGAGGGCCTGTAACACAGACAGCTTTTACCCCTGTTTGAATTTCAACCCTCTTGTCTTCTAAAGAAACTAGCATTTCTTCTTCTATGGCAAGGGTTAATGCCGCATCAAGTGTTTGGGGCTTATTACGCCTGACATGAAGACGAGTGCTACGTGAATCTAAAGCTTCTAGAAATTGATCTTTAGCAATGTCATCACGGACAGTCTGCGGAATTGAAGGGTAGGCTCGGTTAGTCAATCTGCGAATTGCCCCAGCAAGTTCTGACAAATTTTCACCAGATTTACGCACTCTAGACCGTAATTGGACCTTATACATATCAGTCTGTTTCGTTCTATCAAACCGGTTTTGCAAAGCTTGAACAACAGTGGAATACTGAGTGCGATCATCAGCTGATAGATCGGTGTACACATGCAAAGCAGCACCCCTCAATCTAACGGCCAAAAATTTACATTTTTGCGCTTCAGACCAGCCATTGATATTGCTACAAAACTCAAAATTGGTCAACCAGTCCTCCAACGTTACAGACTGTCCATTAAATGGTTCTGGCATAACAACAGGTTTGGGCTCACCAAGACTTACATTACTACCAATCTGTGAGTGATACGAAGGTGGTAAGGTGCGCATTTGATTAACATTGGGTGTAGAGGTACAAACTGGGGCAGAGTGAGTATTTCTCTTCGCACCAATAACAGATGTTTGGCTAGCTTGTTCACTAAAAGTTACCCTTTTATTATGGCTTAAAAGACCACTTTGCCCTACTGGCAAAGAACTTGGTTTGTCTGCTCTTACATTACACTCTAGTGGCGAGCTAGGCCCACCAAGAAATAAAGTTGACTCCCCATCGGCGGAGTCAGCCTGGAGTTCCGAAGTGAAGGGTAGGTTTGGAGAAAAGGCCTCAAGGGAGTCATTAGGGGGGCTCATCTCTGTACAGGTCACTAGACAACCCTGAGCATCATCATAAGCCCTATCTATCTCATCCTCTAAGGCCCTAATTGTTTCCCTTAGTAGCCTACGTTCATCGTCTAAAGGAAATGGAAGGGGACCTCCCTCTGCCATCTCAGTTTTTTTGACAATTACAGACGTTTGTATATAACTACAAAACAAAACAGTTTCTCCAAATGTGTATTATTCTTACGTTACACACAACGGTAAGCATAACATGAATCTATGCACTCAACAAAGCCAAATAAATTGAGCAACAAACAATTCCGCAAATGGAGGGTACCATTCACCCGCAGTTTAAGGGTTAATACAAACCCAGCCGGTACATTATTCACAGGTATCCATCCTCCTTTACAGAAATTTTAGTTACCCCTATTTGACACAAAACCGAATAACCGCACCAACAGTTGTCTTTTGGGGTTGGGGCCAGACACATTAAATTTCACCATCACGCAAATGTCTACATGTACTGCTTACCAGTTATCAGTAGTCTTACTACAAGCCTCATTAAATAATACGAGCGTAATGACTGGATTCGCATCTCTGGATCAATGGTAAATGTTTTTTTTTTTTTTTAACCACCAATCCCACCGCTGCCACCAAATGTAGCGAAGTCGAGACACACAACACAAAATTAAATTAAGAAGGGAAGCAGGAATGAATGTGCAAGGCCCAAAACAGCCAAAATACCTATTTATTAACCTATGCAAAGAACTACAATACAAAACTAATAATAATGGAAGCAAGATATTCTACGGGAACTACGTATTAATGAAAGAAACTAGGGGTAAAATGCAAGTTATTGGTTAATTATGGTGGGTTGGGTGTCTAGTGTCCGGTACAGTAAGGCAAAATAAAGTTCAGAGGATGTTCCAAAAGTAAGGTAAGGGTTTGCAAAAAGGAACGAACTTACTTAAGTTTAGCATGCTGGCTGCAACTGCAACCAAGGATAGCAAATCAATTGACATCTCCAAACCAGTGGCATATACCGAGGGACCACACCCTCCACCTACAGATAGGTGTTCACTGGTTGAAACCCCAGGGCTGACTCAACTGGCACATTCCAGTGGCCTTGGTTTTAACCAAGGTCCAGAGCCCAAGGCCCCAACAAAAGAGGGATTAGGAGGGTTAATGACATTCCAAGTAGGTAGTTACCAGTAGAACATAATAGACAGTGAGGGTAGCTAAATAGAGGAAAAGTACAATCAAAGGATATGCTAAACTGTAACAGGTAGATTGAGCAGACTAGTCCACATCTTCCTCAGAGGGGAGACCAGTGACCAGCCTGCACCAAGTGTGCCAGGGGGGTGGTTCTTTACACATGCACATGTAGGTAAGCTGAGTTTACCCTCTTACAACCATGTATTTAAGCAATTTACCCTCTTGCAACCGTGTATTTAGCAGTTTACCCTCTTGTAATCATGTATTTAAGCAATTTACCCTCTTGCAACCGTGTATTTAGCAGTGTACCCTTTTGTAATCATGTACGTTACCGGTTTACCTACTTCCAACCATGTAGGTTAGCAGTTTACCTACTTGCACCCATTTAGGTTAGTGGTTTACCATCTTGCAGCCTTGTACCTGGCCATTTTTCCTACTTGCAACAATGTACTTTTAAGTAGTTTACCTACTTGCAACCATGTACTTGAGCAGTTTACCCTATTGCAATCATGTAGGTTAGTGGTTTACCCTCTTGTAACCATGCACTTAAACTGTTTCCCAACTTATAACCATGTAGATTAGCAGTTTACCTACTTGCACCCATTTAGGTTAGTGGTTTACCATCTTGCAGCCTTGTACCTGGACATTTTTCATACTTGCAACAATGTACTTAAGTAGTTTACCTACTAGGAACCATGTAGGTAAGAGGTTTACCCTCTTGCTGCTATTATTTTTGCAGTTAACCTACTTGCAACCATGTACTTGAGCAGTTTACCCTATTGCAATCATGTTGGTTACCGGTTTACCTACTTGCATCCATATAGTTGAGCAATTTACCTACTTGCAACCATGTAGATTAGCATTTTACCTACTTGCACCCATTTAGGTTAGTGGTTTACCATCTTGCAGCCTTGTACCTGGACATTTTTCATACTTGCAACAATGTACTTAAGTAGTTTACCTACTTGTAACCATGTAGGTTAGTGGTTTACCCTCTTGTATCCATGCACTTAAACTGTTTCCCAACTTATAACCATGTAGGTTAGCAGTTTGCCTAGTTGCCTACTCCATTCATGTAGATTAACAGTTTACCCTCTTTCAACCATGTATTTTTCAGTTTACCCTCTTGCAATCATGTAGTTTACCGGTTTCCCTACTTGCATACATATAGTTTATCAGTTTACCCACTTGCAACCATGTAGGTTAGGCAGTTTCACTACTTGCATCTATTTAGTTTAGCTGTTTACCTTCTTGCGTGCATGTAGTTAAGCATTTTACCCACTTGCAGCCATGTAGGTTAACGGTTTACCCTATTACAGCCTTGTACTTTTGCAGTTTGTCTACTTGCAACCATATGGCTCAGAAGTTCTGCTTTTTTTGTTTGCAATTGTAGGATTGCAGTGTGACTTCTTCTATCCATGCACATGTAGGTAAGCTGAGTTTACACTCTTACAACCATGTATTTAAGCAATTTAGCCTCTTGCTACCGTGTATTTAGCAGTTTACCCTCTTGTAATCATGTACGTTACCGGTTTAACCTACTTCCAACCATGTAGGTTAGCAGTTTATCTACTTGCACCCATTTAGGTTAGTGGTTTACCATCTTGCAGCCTTGTACCTGGCCATTTTTCCTACTTGCAACAATTTACTTTTAAGTAGTTTACCTACTTGCAACCATGTAGGTTAGAGGTTTACCCTCTTGCAGCTATTATTTTAGCAGTTAACCTACTTGCAACCATGTACCTGAGCAGTTTACCCTATTGCAATCATGTAGGTTAGTGGTTTACCCTCTTGTAACCATGCACTTAAACTGTTTCCCAACTTATAACCATGTAGGTTAGCAGTTTGCCTAGTTGCCTACTCAATTCATGTAGATTAACAGTTTACCCTCTTTCAACCATGTATTTTTCAGTTTACCCTCTTGCAATCATGTAGTTTACCAGTTTCCCTACTTGCATACATGTAGATTAGCAGTTTACCTACTTGCACCCATGTAGGTTAGCCAGTTTAACTACTTGCATCTATTTAGTTTAGCTGTTTACCTTCTTGCGTGCATGTAGTTTAGCATTTTACCCACTTGCAGCCATGTAGGTTAACGGTTTACCCTCATACAGCCTTGTACTTTTGCAGTTTGCCTACTTGCAACCATATGGCTCAGAAGTTCTGCTTTTTTGTTTGCAATTGTAGGTTTTGCAGTGTGACTTCTTCTATCCATGCACATGTAGGTAAGCTGAGTTTACCCTCTTACAACCATGTATTTAAGCAATTTACCCTCTTGCAACCGTGTATTTAGCAGTGTACCCTCTTGTAATCATGTACGTTACCGGTTTACCTACTTCCAACCATGTAGGTTAGCAGTTTACCTACTTGCACCCATTTAGGTTAGTGGTTTACCATCTTGCAGCCTTGTACCTGGGCATTTTTCCAACTTGCAACAATTTACTTTTAAGTAGTTTACCTACTTGCAACCATGTAGGTTAGAGGTTTACCCTCTTGCAGCTATTATTTTAGCAGTTAACCTACTTGCAACCATGTATTGAGCAGTTTACCATATTGCAATCATGTAGGTTAGTGGTTTACCCTCTGGTAACCATGCACTTAAACTGTTTCCCAACTTATAACCATGTAGGTTAGCAGTTTGCCTAGTTGCCTACTCCATTCATGTAGATTAACAGTTTACCCTCTTTCAACCATGTATTTTTCAGTTTACCCTCTTGCAATCATGTAGTTTACCGGTTTCCCTACTTGCATACATATAGTTTATCAGTTTACCCACTTGCAACCATGTAGTTTAGGCAGTTTCACTACTTGCATCTATTTAGTTTAGCTGTTTACCTTCTTGCGTGCATGTAGTTAAGCATTTTACCCACTTGCAGCCATGTAGGTTAACGGTTTACCCTCTTACAGCCTTGTACTTTTGCAGTTTGTCTACTTGCAACCATATGGCTCAGAAGTTCTGCTTTTTTTGTTTGCAATTGTAGGTTTGCAGTGTGACTTCTTCTATCCATGCACATGTAGGTAAGCTGAGTTTACCCTCTTACAACCATGTATTTAAGCAATTTAGCCTCTTGCTACTGTGTATTTAGCAGTTTACCCTCTTGTAATCATGTACATAACCGGTTTAACCTACTTCCAACCATGTAGGTTAGCAGTTTATCTACTTGCACCCATTTAGGTTAGTGGTTTACCATCTTGCAGCCTTGTACCTGGCCATTTTTCCTACTTGCAACAATTTACTTTTAAGTAGTTTACCTACTTGCAACCATGTAGGTTAGAGGTTTACCCTCTTGCAGCTATTATTTTAGCAGTTAACCTACTTGCAACCATGTACTTGAGCAGTTTACCCTATTGCAATCATGTAGGTTAGTGGTTTACCCTCTGGTAACCATGCACTTAAACTGTTTCCCAACTTATAACCATGTAGGTTAGCAGTTTGCCTAGTTGCCTACTCCATTCATGTAGATTAACAGTTTACCCTCTTTCAACCATGTATTTTTCAGTTTACCCTCTTGCAATCATGTAGTTTACCGGTTTCCCTACTTGCATACATATAGTTTATCAGTTTACCCACTTGCAACCATGTAGGTTAGGCAGTTTCACTACTTGCATCAATTTAGTTTAGCTGTTTACCTTCTTGCGTGCATGTAGTTAAGCATTTTACCCACTTGCAGCCATGTAGGTTAACGGTTTACCCTATTACAGCCTTGTACTTTTGCAGTTTGTCTACTTGCAACCACATGGCTCAGAAGTTCTGCTTTTTTTGTTTGCAATTGTAGGTTTGCAGCGTGACTTCTTCTATCCATGCACATGTAGGTAAGCTGAGTTTATCCTCTTACAACCATGTATTTAAGCAATTTACCCTCTTGCTACCGTGTATTTAGCAGTTTACCCTCTTGTAATAATGTACATAACCGGTTTAACCTACTTCCAACCATGTAGGTTAGCAGTTTATCTACTTGCACCCATTTAGGTTAGTGGTTTACCATCTTGCAGCCTTGTACCTGGCCATTTTTCCTACTTGCAACAATTTACTTTTAAGTAGTTTACCTACTTGCAACCATGTAGGTTAGAGGTTTACCCTCTTGCAGCTATTATTTTAGCAGTTAACCTACTTGCAACCATGTACTTGAGCAGTTTACCCTATTGCAATCATGTAGGTTAGTGGTTTACCCTCTTGTAACCATGCACTTAAACTGTTTCGCAACTTATAACCATGTAGGTTAGCAGTTTGCCTAGTTGCCTACTCCATTCATGTAGATTAACAGTTTACCCTCTTTCAACCATGTATTTTTCAGTTTACCCTCTTGCAATCATGTAGTTTACCGGTTTCCCTACTTGCATACATATACTTTAGCAGTTTACCCACTTGCAACCATTTAGGTTAGGCAGTTTTACTACTTGCATCTATTTAGTTTAGCTGTTTTCCTTTTTGCGTACATGTAGTTAAGCATTTTACCCACTTGCAGCCATTTAGGTTAACGGTTTACCCTCTTACAGCCTTGTACTTTTGCAGTTTCCCTACTTGCAACCATATGGCTCAGAATTTCTGCTTTTTTTGTTTGCAATTGTAGGTTTGCAGTGTGACTTCTTCTATCCATGCACATGTAGGTAAGCTGAGTTTACCATCTGACAACCATGTATTTAAGCAATTTACCCTCTTGCTACCGTGTATTTAATAGCAGTTTACCCTCTTGTAATCATGTACGTTACCGGTTTACCTACTTCCAACCATTTAGGTTAGCAGTTTATCTACTTGCACCCATTTAGGTTAGTTGTTTACCATCTTGCAGCCTTGTTCCTGGCCATTTTTCCTACTTGCAACAATATACTTTTAAGTAGTTAACCTACTTGCAACCATGTAGGTTAGAGGTTTACCCTCTTGCAGCTATTATTTTAGCACTTAACCTACTTGCAACCATGTACTTGAGCAGTTTACATACTTGCAACGATTTAGGTTAGCAGTTTATCTACTTGCAACCGTGTACTTAAGCAATTTACCCTCTTGCAACTGTGTATTCAGCAGTTTACCCTTTTGTGATCCTGTACTTTACCGGTTTACCTACTTCCAACCATGTAGATTAGCAGTTTACCTACTTGCACCCATGTAGGTTAGCCAGTTTAACTACTTGCATCTATTTAGTTTAGCTGTTTACCTTCTTGCGTGCATGTAGTTAAGCATTTTACCCACTTGCAGCCATGTAGGTTAACGATTTACCCTCATACAGCCTTGTACTTTTGCAGTTTGCCTACTTGCAACCACATGGCTCAGAATTTCTGCTTTTTTTGTTTGCAATTGTAGGTTTGCAGCGTGACTTCTTCTATCCATGCACATGTAGGTAAGCTGAGTTTACCCTCTTACAACCATGTATTTAAGCAATTTACCCTCTTGCAACCGTGTATTTCGCAGTTTACCCTCTTGTAATCATGTACGTTACCGGTTTACCTACTTCCAACCGTGTAGGTTAGCAGTTTACCTACTTGCACCCATTTAGGTTAGTGGTTTACCATCTTGCAGCCATGTACCTGGGCATTTTTCCAACTTGCAACAATTTACTTTTAAGTAGTTTACCTACTTGCAACCATGTAGGTTAGTGGTTTACCCTCTTGTAACCAAGCACTTAAACTGTTTTCCAACTTATAACCATGTAGGTTAGCAGTTTGCCTAGTTGCCTACTCCATTCATGTAGATTAACAGTTTACCCTCTTTCAACCATGTATTTTTCAGTTTACCCTCTTGCAATCATGTAGTTTACCGGATTCCCTACTTGCATACATATAGTTTTATAGCAGTTTACCCACTTGCAACCATGTAGGTTAGAGGTTTACCCTCTTGCAGCTATTATTTTAGCACTTAACCTACTTGCATCCATGTACTTGAGCAGTTTACCCTATTGCAATCATGTAGGTTACCGGTTTCCCTACTTGCATCCATATAGTTAAGCAATTTACCTACTTGCAACCATGTAGGTTAGCAGTTTATCTACTTGCAACCGTGTTCTTAAGCAATTTACCGTCTTGCAACTGTGTATTTAGCAGTTTACCCTCTTGTGATCTTGTACTTTACCGGTTTACCTATTTCCAACCATGTAGATTAGCAGTTTACCTACTTGCACCCACTTAGGTTATTGGTTTACCATCTTGCAGCCTTGTACCTGGACATTTTTCATACTTGCAACAATGTACTTAAGTAGTTTACCTACTTGTAACCATGTAGGTAAGAGGTTTACCCTCTTGCAGCTATTATTTTAGCAGTTAACCTACTTGCAACCATGTACTTGAGCAGTTTACACTATTGCAATCATGTAGGTTACCGGTTTACCTACTTGCATCCATATAGTTGAGCAATTTACCTACTTTCAACCCTGTAAGTTAGCAGTTTATCTACTTGCAACCGTGTACTTAAGCAATTTACCGTCTTGCAACCGTGTATTAATCAATTTACCCTCTTGTGATCTTGTACCTTACCGGTTTACCTACTTCCAACCATGTAGATTAGCAGTTTACCTACTTGCACCCATTTAGGTTACTGGTTTACCATCTTGAAGCCTTGTACCTGGGCATTTTTCATACTTGCAACAATGTACTTAAGTAGTTTACCTACTTGTAATCATGTAGGTAAGAGGTTTACCCTCTTGCAGCTATTATTTTAGCAGTTAACCTACTTGCAACCATGTACTTGAGCAGTTTACCCTATTGCAATCATGTAGGTTACCGGTTTACCTACTTGCATCCATATAGTTGAGCAATTTACCTACTTTGCAACCATGTAGGTTAGCAGTTTATCTACTTGCAACCGTGTACTTAAGCAGTTTACCTTTTACAATCATGTAGGTTAGCATTTTACAGTCTTGCAACCTTGCAAATAAACTGTTCTGCAACCATGTAGGCTAGCAGTTTCCCTTTTGCAAATGTGTATTAAGCAGTTTACCCTCTTGCAATCATGTAGGTTACTGGTTTACCTACTACAACCATGTAGGTAAGCAGTTTACCTGCTTGGAACCATGTAGGTTACTTGTTTACCATCGTGCATGTATTTTGTTAGCAGTTTTCCTACTTTCAACCATGTACTTAAGCAATTTACCGTCTTGCAACCGTGTATTTAGCAGTTTACCCTCTTGTGATCTTGTACTTTACCGGTTTACCTACTTCCAACCATGTACATTAGCAGTTTACATACTTGCACCCATTTAGGTTAGTGGTTTACCATCTTGCAGCCTTGTATCTGGACATTTTTCATACTTGCAACCATGTACTTGAGCAGTTTACCCTATTGCAATCATGTAGGTTACCAGTTTCCATACTTGCATCCATATAGTTGAGCAATTTACCTACTTGCAACCATGTAGGTTAGCAGTTTATCTACTTGCAACCGTGTACTTCAGCAATTTACCGTCTTGCAACCGTGTATTTAGCAGTTTACACTCTTGTTATATTGTACTTTACCGGTTTACCTACTTCCAACCATGTAGATTAGCAGTTTACCTACTTGCACCCATTAAGGTTAGTGGTTTACCATCTTGAAGCCTTGTACCTGGGCATTTTTCATACTTGCAACAATGTACTTAAGTAGTTTACCTACTTGTAACCATGTAGGTAAGAGGTTTACCCTCTTGCAGCTATTATTTTAGCAGTTAACCTACTTGCAACCATGTACTTGAGCAGTTTACCCTATTGCAACCATGTAGGTTACCGGTTTACCTACTTGCATCCATATAGTTGAGCAATTTACCTACTTTGCAACCATGTAGGTTAGCAGTTTATCTACTTCCAACCGTGTACTTAAGCAGTTTACCTTATTACAATCATGTAGGTTAGCATTTTACAGTCTTGCAACCTTGCAAATAAACTGTTCTGCAACCACGTAGGCTAGCAGTTTCCCTTTTGCAAATGTGTATTAAGCAGTTTACCCTCTTGCAATCATGTAGGTTACTAGTTTACCTACTACAACCATGTAGGTAAGCAGTTTACCTGCTTGGAACCATGTAGGTTACTTGTTTACCATCGTGCAGGTATTTTGTTAGCAGTTTTCCTACTTTCAACCATGTACTTAAGCAATTTACCGTCTTGCAACCGTGTATTTAGCAGTTTACCCTCTTGTGATCTTGTACTTTACCAGTTTACCTACTTCCAACCATGTAGATTAGCAGTTTACCTACTTGCACCCATTTAGGTTAGTGGTTTACCATCTTGCAGCCTTGTACCTGGGGATTTTTCATACCTGCTTGGAACCATGTAGGTTACTTGTTTACCATCGTGCAGGTATTTTGTTAGCAGTTTATCTACTTGCAACCGTGTACTTAAGCAGTTTACCTTATAACAATCATGTAGGTTAGCGTTTTACCCTCTTGCAACCGTGCAAATAAACTGTTCTGCAACCATGTAGGTTAGCAGTTTCCCTTTTGCAAATGTGTATTAAGCAGTTTACCCTCTTGCAATCATGTAGGTTACTTGTTTACCATCGTGCAGGTATTTTGTTAGGAGTTTTCCTACTTTCAACCATGTACTTAAGCAGTTTACCCTCTTGTGATCTTGTACTTTACCGGTTTACCTACTTCCAACCATGTAGTTTAGCATTTTACCTACTTCCAACCGTGTACTTAAGCAGTTTACCTTATTACAATTATGTAGGTAAGCGTTTTACCCTCTTGCAACCGTGCAAATAAACTGTTCTGCAACCATGTAGGTTAGCAGTTTCCCTTTTGCAAATGTGTATTAAGCAGTTTACCCTCTTGCAATCATGTAGGTTACTGGTTTACCTACTACAACCATGTAGGTAAGCAGTTTACCTGCTTGGAACCATGTAGGTTACTTGTTTACCATCGTGCATGTATTTTGTTAGCAGTTTTCCTACTTTCAACCATGTACTTAAGCAATTTACCGTCTTGCAACCGTGTATTTAGCAGTTTACCCTCTTGTGATCTTGTACTTTACCGGTTTACCTACTTCCAACCATGTACATTAGCAGTTTACATACTTGCACCCATTTAGGTTAGTGGTTTACCATCTTGCAGCCTTGTATCTGGACATTTTTCATACTTGCAACCATGTACTTGAGCAGTTTACCCTATTGCAATCATGTAGGTTACCAGTTTCCATACTTGCATCCATATAGTTGAGCAATTTACCTACTTGCAACCATGTAGGTAAGCAGTTTATCTACTTGCAACCGTGTACTTCAGCAATTTACCGTCTTGCAACCGTGTATTTAGCAGTTTACACTCTTGTGATATTGTACTTTACCGGTTTACCTACTTCCAACCATGTAGATTAGCAGTTTACCTACTTGCACCCATTTAGGTTAGTGGTTTACCATCTTGAAGCCTTGTACCTGGGCATTTTTCATACTTGCAACAATGTACTTAAGTAGTTTACCTACTTGTAACCATGTAGGTAAGAGGTTTACCCTCTTGCAGCTATTATTTTAGCAGTTAACCTACTTGCAACCATGTACTTGAGCAGTTTACCCTATTGCAACCATGTAGGTTACCGGTTTACCTACTTGCATCCATATAGTTGAGCAATTTACCTACTTTGCAACCATGTAGGTTAGCAGTTTATCTACTTGCAACCGTGTACTTAAGCAGTTTACCTTATTACAATCATGTAGGTTAGCATTTTACAGTCTTGCAACCTTGCAAATAAACTGTTCTGCAACCACGTAGGCTAGCAGTTTCCCTTTTGCAAATGTGTATTAAGCAGTTTACCCTCTTGCAATCATGTAGGTTACTGGTTTACCTACTACAACCATGTAGGTAAGCAGTTTACCTGCTTGGAACCATGTAGGTTACTTGTTTACCATCGTGCAGGTATTTTGTTAGCAGTTTTCCTACTTTCAACCATGTACTTAAGCAATTTACCGTCTTGCAACCGTGTATTTAGCAGTTTACCCTCTTGTGATCTTGTACTTTACCAGTTTACCTACTTCCAACCATGTAGATTAGCAGTTTACCTACTTGCACCCATTTAGGTTAGTGGTTTACCATCTTGCAGCCTTGTACCTGGGAATTTTTCATACCTGCTTGGAACCATGTAGGTTACTTGTTTACCATCGTGCAGGTATTTTGTTAGCAGTTTTCCTACTTTCAACCATGTACTTAAGCAATTTACCGTCTTGCAACCGTGTATTTAGCAGTTTACCCTCTTGTAATCATGTACTTTACCGGTTTACCTACTTCCAACCATGTAGGTTAGCAGTTTATCTACTTGCTCCCATTTAGGTTAGTGGTTTACCATCTTGCAGCCTTGTACCTGGGCATTTTTCATACTTGCAACCATGTACTTGAGCAGTTTACACTATTGCAATCATGTAGGTTACCGGTTTACCTACTTGCATCCATATAGTTGAGCAATTTACCTAGTTGCAACCACGTAGGTTAGCAGTTTATCTACTTGCAACCGTGTACTTAAGCAATTCACCGTCTTGCAACCGTGTATTTAGCAGTTTACCCTCTTGTGATCTTGTACTTTACCGGTTTACCTACTTCCGACCATTTAGATTAGTAGTTTACCTACTTGGACCCAGCTAGGTTAGTGGTTTACCATTTTGAAGCCTTGTACCTGGGCATTTTTCATACTTGCAACAATGTACTTAAGAAGTTTACCTACTTGTAACCATGTAGGTAAGAGGTTTACCCTCTTGCAGCTGTTATTTTAGCACTTAACCTTCTTGCAACCATGTACTTGAGCAGTTTACCCTATTGCAATCATGTAGGTTACCGGTTTACCTACTTGCATCCATATAGTTGAGCAATTTACCTACTTTGCAACCATGTAGGTAAGCAGTTTATCTACTTGCAACCGTGTACTTAAGCAGTTTACCTTATAACAATCATGTAGGTTAGCGTTTTCCCCTCTTGCAACCGTGCAAATAAACTGTTCTGCAACCATGTAGGTTAGCAGTTTCCCTTTTGCAAATGTGTATTAAGCAGTTTACCCTCTTGCAATCATGTAGGTTACTTGTTTACCATCGTGCAGGTATTTTGTTAGGAGTTTTCCTACTTTCAACCATGTACTTAAGCAGTTTACCCTCTTGTGATCTTGTACTTTACCGGTTTACCTACTTCCAACCATGTAGTTTAGCAGTTTACCTACTTCCAACCGTGTACTTAAGCAGTTTACCTTATTACAATTATGTAGGTAAGCATTTTACCCTCTTGCAACCGTGCAAATAAACTGTTCTGCAACCATGTAGGTTAGCAGTTTCCCTTTTGCAAATGTGTATTAAGCAGTTTACCCTCTTGCAATCATGTAGGTTACTGGTTTACCTACTACAACCATGTAGGTAAGCAGTTTACCTGCTTGGAACCATGTAGGTTACGTGTTTACCATCGTGCAGGTATTTTGTTAGCAGTTTTCCTACTTTCAACCATGTACTTAAGCAATTTTCCGTCTTGCAACCGTGTAATTAGCAGTTTACCCTCTTGTGATCTTGTACTTTACCGGTTTACCTACTTCCAACCATGTAGATTAGCAGTTTACCTACTTGCACCCATTTAGGTTAGTGGTTTACCATCTTGCAGCCTTGTACCTGGGCATTTTTCATACTTGCAACCATGTACTTGAGCAGTTAACCCTATTGCAATCATGTAGGTTACCGGTTTACCTACTTGCATCCATATAGTTGAGCAATTTACCTACTTGCAACCCTGTAGGTTAGCAGTTTATCTACTTGCAACCGTGTACTTAAGCAATTTACCCTCTTGTTACCGTGTATTTAGCAGTTTACCCTCTTGTAATCATGTACGTTACCGGTTTATCTACTTGCATCCATATAGTTGAGCAATTTACCTTCTTGGAACCCTGTAGGTTAGCAGTTTATCTACTTGCAACCGTGTACTTAAGCAATTTACCGTCTTGCAACCGTGTATTTAGCAGTTTACCCTCTTGTGATCTTGTACTTTACCGGTTTACCTACTTCCAACCATGTAGATTAGCAGTTTACCTACTTGCACCCATTTAGGTTAGTGGTTTACCATCTTGCAGCCTTGCACCTGGAAATTTTTTACACTTGCAACAATGTACTTAAGTAGTTTACCTACTTGTAACCATGTAGGTAAGAGGTTTACCCTCTTGCAGCTATTATTTTAGCAGTTAACCTACTTGCAACCATGTACTTGAGCAGTTTACCCTATTGCAATCATGTTGGTTACCGGTTTACCTACTTGCATCCATATAGTTGAGCAATTTACCTACTTGCAACCCTGTAAGTTAGCAGTTTATCTACTTGCAACCGTGTACTTAAGCAATTTACCCTCTTGTAACCGTGTATCAAGCAGTTTACCCTCTTGTTATCATGTACGTTACCGGTTTACCTACTTCCAACCATGTAGGTTAGCAGTTTACCTACTTGCAGCCATTTAGGTTAGTGGTTTACCATCTTGCAGCCTTGTACCTGGCCATTTTTCCTACTTGCAACAATGTAGGTTACAGGTTTACCATCTTGCAGCTATTATTTTAGCAGTTAACCTACTTGCAACCATGTATTGAGCAGTTTACCCTATTGCAATCATGTAGGTTAGTGGTTTACCCTCTGGTAACCATGCACTTAAACTGTTTCCCAAATTATAACCATGTAGGTTAGCAGTTTGCCTAGTTGCCTACTCCATTCATGTAGATTAACAGTTTACCCTCTTTCAACCATGTTTTTTTCAGTTTACCCTCTTGCAATCATGTAGTTTACCGGTTTCCCTACTTGCATACATATAGTTTATCAGTTTACCCACTTGCAACCATGTAGGTTAGGCAGTTTCACTACTTGCATCTATTTAGTTTAGCTGTTTACCTTCTTGCGTGCATGTAGTTAAGCATTTTACCCACTTGCAGCCATGTAGGTTAACGGTTTACCCTATTACAGCCTTGTACTTTTGCAGTTTGTCTACTTGCAACCATATGGCTGAGAAGTTCTGCTTTTTTTGTTTGCAATTGTAGGTTTGCAGTGTGACTTCTTCTATCCATGCACATGTAGGTAAGCTGAGTTTACCCTCTTACAACCATGTATTTAAGCAATTTACCCTCTTGCTACCGTGTATTTAGCAGTTTACCCTCTTGTAATCATGTACATAACCGGTTTAACCTACTTCCAACCATGTAGGTTAGCAGTTTATCTACTTGCACCCATTTAGGTTAGTGGTTTACCATCTTGCAGCCTTGTACCTGGCCATTTTTCCTACTTGCAACAATTTACTTTTAAGTAGTTTACCTACTTGCAACCATGTAGGTTAGAGGTTTACCCTCTTGCAGCTATTATTTTAGCAGTTAACCTACTTGCAACCATGTACTTGAGCAGTTTACCCTATTGCAATCATGTAGGTTAGTGGTTTACCCTCTTGTAACCATGCACTTAAACTGTTTCCCAACTTATAACCATGTAGGTTAGCAGTTTGCCTAGTTGCCTACTCCATTCATGTAGATTAACAGTTTACCCTCTTTCAACCATGTATTTTTCAGTTTACCCTCTTGCAATAATGTAGTTTACCGGTTTCCCTACTTGCATACATATACTTTAGCAGTTTACCCACTTGCAACCATTTAGGTTAGCCAGTTTCACTACTTGCATCTATTTAGTTTAGCTGTTTACCTTCTTGCGTGCATGTAGTTAAGCATTTTACCCACTTGCAGCCATGTAGGTTAACGGTTTACCCTATTACAGCCTTGTACTTTTGCAGTTTTCCTACTTGCAACCATATGGCTCAGAATTTCTGCTTTTTTTGTTTGCAATTGTAGGTTTGCAGTGTGACTTCTTCTATCCATGCACATGTAGGTAAGCTGAGTTTACCATCTGACAACCATGTATTTAAGCAATTTACCCTCTTGCTACCGTGTATTTAATAGCAGTTTACCCTCTTGTAATCATGTACGTTACCGGTTTACCTACTTCCAACCATTTAGGTTAGCAGTTTATCTACTTGCACCCATTTAGGTTAGTTGTTTACCATCTTGCAGCCTTGTACCTGGCCATTTTTCCTACTTGCAACAATATACTTTTAAGTAGTTAACCTACTTGCAACCATGTAGGTTAGAGGTTTACCCTCTTGCAGCTATTATTTTAGCACTTAACCTACTTGCAACCATGTACTTGAGCAGTTTACCCTATTGCAATCATGTAGGTTACCGGTTTCCCTACTTGCATCCATATAGTTGAGCAATTTATCTACTTGCAACCATTTAGGTTAGCAGTTTATCTACTTGCAACCGTGTACTTAAGCAATTTACCGTCTTGCAACCGTGTATTTAGCAGTTTACCCTCTTGTGATCTTGTACTTTACCGGTTTACCTACTTCCAACCATGTAGATTAGCAGTTTACCTACTTGCACCCATTTAGGTTAGTGGTTTACCATCTTGCAGCCTTGTACCTGGACATTTTTTACACTTGCAACAATGTACTTAAGTAGTTTACCTACTTGTAACCATGTAGGTAAGAGGTTTACCCTCTTGCAGCTATTATTTTAGCAGTTAACCTACTTGCAACCATGTACTTGAGCAGTTTACCCTATTGCAATCATGTTGGTTACCGGTTTACCTACTTGCATCCATATAGTTGAGCAATTTACCTACTTGGAACCCTGTAAGTTAGAAGTTTATCTACTTGCAACCGTGTACTTAAGCAATTTACCCTCTTGTAACCCTGTATCAAGCAGTTTACCCTCTTGTAATCATGTACGTTACCGGTTTACCTACTTCCAACCATGTAGGTTAGCAGTTTACCTACTTGCAGCCATTTAGGTTAGTGGTTTACCATCTTGCAGCCTTGTACCTGGCCATTTTTCCTACTTGCAACAATGTAGGTTACAGGTTTACCCTCTTGCAGCTATTATTTTAGCAGTTAACCTACTTGCAACCATGTATTGAGCAGTTTACCCTATTGCAATCATGTAGGTTAGTGGTTTACCCTCTGGTAACCATGCACTTAAACTGTTTCCCAACTTATAACCATGTAGGTTAGCAGTTTGCCTAGTTGCCTACTCCATTCATGTAGATTAACAGTTTACCCTCTTTCAACCATGTATTTTTCAGTTTACCCTCTTGCAATCATGTAGTTTACCGGTTTCCCTACTTGCATACATATAGTTTATCAGTTTACCCACTTGCAACCATGTAGGTTAGGCAGTTTCACTACTTGCATCTATTTAGTTTAGCTGTTTACCTTCTTGCGTGCATGTAGTTAAGCATTTTACCCACTTGCAGCCATGTAGGTTAACGGTTTACCCTATTACAGCCTTGTACTTTTGCAGTTTGTCTACTTGCAACCATATGGCTCAGAAGTTTACCCACTTGCAACCATGTAGGTTAGGCAGTTTCACTACTTGCATCAATTTAGTTTAGCTGTTTACCTTCTTGCGTGCATGTAGTTAAGCATTTTACCCACTTGCAGCCATGTAGGTTAACGGTTTACCCTATTACAGCCTTGTACTTTTGCAGTTTGTCTACTTGCAACCACATGGCTCAGAAGTTCTGCTTTTTTTGTTTGCAATTGTAGGTTTGCAGCGTGACTTCTTCTATCCATGCACATGTAGGTAAGCTGAGTTTATCCTCTTACAACCATGTATTTAAGCAATTTACCCTCTTGCTACCGTGTATTTAGCAGTTTACCCTCTTGTAATCATGTACATAACCGGTTTAACCTACTTCCAACCATGTAGGTTAGCAGTTTATCTACTTGCACCCATTTAGGTTAGTGGTTTACCATCTTGCAGCCTTGTACCTGGCCATTTTTCCTACTTGCAACAATTTACTTTTAAGTAGTTTACCTACTTGCAACCATGTAGGTTAGAGGTTTACCCTCTTGCAGCTATTATTTTAGCAGTTAACCTACTTGCAACCATGTACTTGAGCAGTTTACCCTATTGCAATCATGTAGGTTAGTGGTTTACCCTCTTGTAACCATGCACTTAAACTGTTTCGCAACTTATAACCATGTAGGTTAGCAGTTTGCCTAGTTGCCTACTCCATTCATGTAGATTAACAGTTTACCCTCTTTCAACCATGTATTTTTCAGTTTACCCTCTTGCAATCATGTAGTTTACCGGTTTCCCTACTTGCATACATATACTTTAGCAGTTTACCCACTTGCAACCATTTAGGTTAGGCAGTTTCACTACTTGCATCTATTTAGTTTAGCTGTTTTCCTTTTTGCGTACATGTAGTTAAGCATTTTACCCACTTGCAGCCATTTAGGTTAACGGTTTACCCTCTTACAGCCTTGTACTTTTGCAGTTTCCCTACTTGCAACCATATGGCTCAGAATTTCTGCTTTTTTTGTTTGCAATTGTAGGTTTGCAGTGTGACTTCTTCTATCCATGCACATGTAGGTAAGCTGAGTTTACCATCTGACAACCATGTATTTAAGCAATTTACCCTCTTGCTACCGTGTATTTAATAGCAGTTTACCCTCTTGTAATCATGTACGTTACCGGTTTACCTACTTCCAACCATTTAGGTTAGCAGTTTATCTACTTGCACCCATTTAGGTTAGTTGTTTACCATCTTGCAGCCTTGTTCCTGGCCATTTTTCCTACTTGCAACAATATACTTTTAAGTAGTTAACCTACTTGCAACCATGTAGGTTAGAGGTTTACCCTCTTGCAGCTATTATTTTAGCACTTAACCTACTTGCAACCATGTACTTGAGCAGTTTACATACTTGCAACGATTTAGGTTAGCAGTTTATCTACTTGCAACCGTGTACTTAAGCAATTTACCCTCTTGCAACTGTGTATTCAGCAGTTTACCCTTTTGTGATCCTGTACTTTACCGGTTTACCTACTTCCAACCATGTAGATTAGCAGTTTACCTACTTGCACCCATGTAGGTTAGCCAGTTTAACTACTTGCATCTATTTAGTTTAGCTGTTTACCTTCTTGCGTGCATGTAGTTAAGCATTTTACCCACTTGCAGCCATGTAGGTTAACGATTTACCCTCATACAGCCTTGTACTTTTGCAGTTTGCCTACTTGCAACCATATGGCTCAGAAGTTCTGCTTTTTTTGTTTGCAATTGTAGGTTTGCAGTGTGACTTCTTCTATCCATGCACATGTAGGTAAGCTGAGTTTACCCTCTTACAACCATGTATTTAAGCAATTTACCCTCTTGCAACCGTGTATTTCGCAGTTTACCCTCTTGTAATCATGTACGTTACCGGTTTACCTACTTCCAACCGTGTAGGTTAGCAGTTTACCTACTTGCACCCATTTAGGTTAGTGGTTTACCATCTTGCAGCCTTGTACCTGGGCATTTTTCATACTTGCAACCATGTACTTGAGCAGTTTACACTATTGCAATCATGTAGGTTACCGGTTTACCTACTTGCATCCATATAGTTGAGCAATTTACCTAGTTGCAACCACGTAGGTTAGCAGTTTATCTACTTGCAACCGTGTACTTAAGCAATTCACCGTCTTGCAACCGTGTATTTAGCAGTTTACCCTCTTGTGATCTTGTACTTTACCGGTTTACCTACTTCCGACCATTTAGATTAGTAGTTTACCTACTTGGACCCAGCTAGGTTAGTGGTTTACCATTTTGAAGCCTTGTACCTGGGCATTTTTCATACTTGCAACAATGTACTTAAGAAGTTTACCTACTTGTAACCATGTAGGTAAGAGGTTTACCCTCTTGCAGCTGTTATTTTAGCACTTAACCTTCTTGCAACCATGTACTTGAGCAGTTTACCCTATTGCAATCATGTAGGTTACCGGTTTACCTACTTGCATCCATATAGTTGAGCAATTTACCTACTTTGCAACCATGTAGGTAAGCAGTTTATCTACTTGCAACCGTGTACTTAAGCAGTTTACCTTATAACAATCATGTAGGTTAGCGTTTTACCCTCTTGCAACCGTGCAAATAAACTGTTCTGCAACCATGTAGGTTAGCAGTTTCCCTTTTGCAAATGTGTATTAAGCAGTTTACCCTCTTGCAATCATGTAGGTTACTTGTTTACCATCGTGCAGGTATTTTGTTAGGAGTTTTCCTACTTTCAACCATGTACTTAAGCAGTTTACCCTCTTGTGATCTTGTACTTTACCGGTTTACCTACTTCCAACCATGTAGTTTAGCAGTTTACCTACTTCCAACCGTGTACTTAAGCAGTTTACCTTATTACAATTATGTAGGTAAGCATTTTACCCTCTTGCAACCGTGCAAATAAACTGTTCTGCAACCATGTAGGTTAGCAGTTTCCCTTTTGCAAATGTGTATTAAGCAGTTTACCCTCTTGCAATCATGTAGGTTACTGGTTTACCTACTACAACCATGTAGGTAAGCAGTTTACCTGCTTGGAACCATGTAGGTTACGTGTTTACCATCGTGCAGGTATTTTGTTAGCAGTTTTCCTACTTTCAACCATGTACTTAAGCAATTTTCCGTCTTGCAACCGTGTAATTAGCAGTTTACCCTCTTGTGATCTTGTACTTTACCGGTTTACCTACTTCCAACCATGTAGATTAGCAGTTTACCTACTTGCACCCATTTAGGTTAGTGGTTTACCATCTTGCAGCCTTGTACCTGGGCATTTTTCATACTTGCAACCATGTACTTGAGCAGTTAACCCTATTGCAATCATGTAGGTTACCGGTTTACCTACTTGCATCCATATAGTTGAGCAATTTACCTACTTGCAACCCTGTAGGTTAGCAGTTTATCTACTTGCAACCGTGTACTTAAGCAATTTACCCTCTTGTTACCGTGTATTTAGCAGTTTACCCTCTTGTAATCATGTACGTTACCGGTTTATCTACTTGCATCCATATAGTTGAGCAATTTACCTTCTTGGAACCCTGTAGGTTAGCAGTTTATCTACCTGCAACCGTGTACTTAAGCAATTTACCCTCTTGTAACCGTGTATTTAGCAGTTTACCCTCTTGTAATCATGTACGTTACCGGTTTACCTACTTGTAACCATGTAGGTTAGCAGTTTACCTACTTGCAGCCATTTAGGTTAGTGGTTTACCATCTTGCAGCCTTGTACCTGGGCATTTTTCCTTCTTGCAACAATGTACTTTTAAGTATTTTACGTACTTGCAAACATGTAGGTTAGAGGTTTACCCTCTTGCAGCTATTTTTTTAGCAGTGAACCTACTTGTAACCATGTACTTGAGCAGTTTACCCTATTGCAATCATGTAGTTTTACCGGTTTACCTACTTGCATCCATATAGTTGAGCAATTTAGCTACTTTGCAACCAAGTAGGCTAGCAGTTTATGTACTTGCAACCGTGTACTTAAGCAATTTACCCTCTTGTAGGCCTGGGCGATTAGTGCTTTTCACTAATCGATTAATCGCGGAGGAAATAATCGCGATTAATCGATTAATCGCGATTACCCGGAAGTGACTATACAAGCAGCAGGTACCTTGTTTTCATCATAGCGGCACTGCAGTAAACTGCACTAGCGTAATGCATTGATTCTTACAAGTTTCAACAGCGATCAGTTCCGATTTCAGAGGCATTGAGCAATGCCATTTTTGTTCTGATAATGTATAATGCAAAATTCGTGCAGCTAATATCGTCCATAATTACTTCCTTCAGTAAAGTAGGGTAATTTCGCGAAGTGTTGGCCGACAAGGCATGCAGTTACTGCCTCACGTACGTACACACAGACCCATACATGCATGTACAAGTCAACGATAGTAGGCTGAACAGTGAACACGATTATTACACAGCTCACGATTACTGAACAGTGAACACGATTATTACACAGCTCACGATTACTAAACACATCGCGATTATTTTACATTTCACGATTACACCACATGTTCACTTCACGATTACCATACGATACAATACAGTAGTCCAGTACAGTAATCGTATAATCGAGTAGCGTCTGTACTCGAGTAGCCATCGCGCCATGCGTCAAGCTGGCCGGCCATGGTAGCCGAATCCATTGTAAACACGTGGGCCTAAGAAGTTGAGAAAAACTTCGTTGTCAGCTGTCAGGCTTGAATAAAAATTCACCCCGACACGTTTAAACTGTATGTATCCAATAACTCATGTGTGCGACAAGTCCCGACATCCTTTCGTTTTATTACTAAGTGAGATAAATAGTATTTATTGGAAATGCAACATAACTAAATGTACCTCAATAAACAGCGAAATGGTATAGCCCTCATTCATGCCTCATCCACGTTGACCATATAAGGCAGTATTATTAGAAGGGCTACTGGCCAATTACAGTGTAATCTCAAAATGTTGTCATGGTGCTGTCACAATTGGGCGGGCATCCGGTGCACGTGCAGCACCAGACTTGATATCAAGTCGGTAATTTTATCGCTACACCAGGGGTACGGTGTGCGTGTTCATCTCTGTGTGTACGTCCTGCATAATGTCCAACATGCGGGGACGCGACCGCGGTACATATACACCCTCGACCCCCTATTGAATCAAGATTACGTTGCCTCACTATACAAACGATGCATGATATTGACGGACGGATGGACAAAACACGAATATCTAACGACTTGTCATCAAGTCTCTGAAGCTGCTCCATGCAACACACACGGCATGGCTATTCATCGACTGAGAATGGTAGTAACTCGTGGAATTAATCGCAACTCGAAGGCACTAATCGCGCTGGCACGATTAATCGAGTAGTTCAGAATTTACTAATCGAGTAATCGACACAGGAATGTAATCGCGATTAATCGATTAATCGAGTTAATCGCCCAGGCCTACCCTCTTGCAACCGTGTATTTAGCAGTTTACCCTCTTGTTATCATGTACGTTACCGGTTTACCTACTTCCAACCTTGTAGGTTGGCAGTTTTCAGACTTGCAACCATGTACTTAAGTAGTTTACCTACTTGTAACCATGTAGGTTAGAGGATTACCTTCTTGCAGCTATTATTTTAGCAGATAACCTACTTGTAACCATATAGTTGAGCAATTTACCTACTTTGCAACCATGTAGGTTAGCAGTTTATCTACTTGGAACCGTGTACTTAAGCAGTTTACCTTATTACAATCATGTAGGTTAGCGTTTTACCCTCTTGCAACCGTGCAAATAAACTGTTCTGCAATCATGTAGGTTAGCAGTTTCCCTTTAGTAGGGAGAGAATCCCAATGCTTGCCCAATTGAGCTTTCGATGTTCAAGTCTGGGCTGGACATAATAAAAAAAATCAGAAAAAAATGAGAAAATTAAATAATATTATTTTATATTATTATAAATAAGATGGAACAAAACAAAACAATAAAACATACATACTTTGTAACTGAAAAACATGATCTATATAAAAACGCAGATAAAAGTGAATATAATCATTATGGGTTGTTTAATGAGAAAAATTTAATAATAAATCCAGCGATTAAAACTTCACAAGAAGTAGTAGAATGTGCTAAATCAAAAATTACTTATAAACATGATGATAAAGAATGTAATTTAATTTTTATGTTACCAACAAATTTTTGTTTTGGAATAAATACAATTAATACTTTTGGTGAAGAAAAAATCCAGACAACACAACTGGCTATCAAATTGTATATAATTTACAAAATGATTGTGATGAAATTGTTAAATACTTTGATAAAATGAGATGTACAGTAACTAAATATATTGAATCTGATAAAGATAAAAATATACCAAAAATAACCAAAAATATGTATATAAACATGGGAAAACAAAGTGTTAAACCAATTTATGATGATAAAAACAAAAAAATGTATATTAAACTTAAATCATATGGAAAAGGAAATCAATTAAAACAATATACAAAATTGTTTGATTCTAAAAAGAAAAAGATTGATAACATCGATGAATATATGAATAAATCATGTAAAGTTACACCTGTTCTCATCTGTAATGATATATTTTTTGGTTCTCATGGAAATAGTGGATTTGGTGCAAGTATCAGATTTAAATTAGAACAAGCTTTTATTAGGCAATATGAAACTATACAAATCCCCACTAATGTCATGTTTGATATTGAAGATATTGATGACTAAATCTAGAATATAAAAAAGAAAGCCAAAAAAAATAACAAAAAAATTATCATTTTTATTTACACACTAAATTAAGCCACATCCAAATTAGGATGTGGCTTTTTTTTTTACGTCGTATGCATGTACACTACTCATATGCACTTGACAATGCACTAAAGGTTATTTACCTTAAGTGTATACACAACACTCGCTTGAAAAAAACAGCCATTCAATGTCACGCGTGGTTGTCCCCAGCGTAAACAGGGTTTTTGTTATTCAAATTTCATTCATGACTGAACGTAGTGTAAAACGCTTAGTCATCCGCTGGCACAAAGGTTAAATTCCTAAAAGCGCTCGGGTTTGTTATTGAAATATAACACATGACTGAACCTGTGTAAACCGTCACAATCACAGTCAAACACCCCTCAAAAAATAGACTCGTCCTTTGTGTCGTCATCGTTGTTATTGCACCATTTCGAGTATAATATATATCAAATTAAAAAACCATTTTCAGTCGGGGCTGGGAGGATAGCTCAGTGGATAAGCTCGGCGGTTTGCAACCATGGGGTACCGGGTTCGACGCACGGTCTGTAAAATTGAAATTAACATAACAAAAAATATGAATAAAAAATAGAAAAAGAAAAAATGTTTCTCGTTGAATATTTGATGTGGGTATTTAATAAGAAACATAAAAAACAATATCCTGACATAAAAAAACATGAAAAAAAAATAGAAAAAGAAAGAAAATGTTTCTCGTTGAATATTTGGGGTGATATTTAATAAGAAACATAAAAAACAATATCCTGACATAAAAAAACATGAAAAAAAAAAACCTTTAAACTTTGAACCCGGTACCCCAAAAAAGGGGGTCAACAGTGTTGTTGACCCTCTTTGATGAGTTTAAGGCATAGACCCCGGCCCCTTTACACTCTTTATAAAAACGCCCACGCATTGTGAGTAAAGTATTAGGTGAAAAACAATGATTGAAAAAAAAAAAAAAAAAACATTATTTTTTTTTAAATATAAATGGATGAGATAGATATGTGTAACCATAACATCATTATCGATGAGGCTAAAGATGAGTATTATTGCAACAAGTGTGGATTAATTATAGGTTATAGTCTCATGGATTATTCTACGGAAAATATTAATGGAAAGTATAATCAGAGATTTTTCTATAAAAAAACAAAGGCTTCTATAGTAAAAAAAGTCTTTGATAAATTAAACATTCAATACCAAATGTGTGACCTTAAACTCGTCGAGTTTAAATTAAAACAAATATTAAAGGGAAAAATATCTAGGGGTCATCCACTCAGGTCGTTAATGGCAGTATGTTATCTAAAAAACATTTTAAACGTAACCCAAGAAACAGTACAAAAGTTATTTCAAGTAGAATTAAAATATTTTAATCAAGCGTTAAAAAGATACAACGAAACTTTTAAAGAGGAGGAGCCGTAGGGCTAACTCTCGCTTGACTTTCTTTATAACTCGGAGGTTTACTCTCCTCGTTTTTAAACGACTTTGTCAAACTTAAACTTAATTTCCAAGTTTTTTCATAAGCTCTTTTTTTTCTTTGGCGAGTAAATCACTCGCCATCGCTTTAGCCTTTTCTTCAACTTGTCGTTCAAATTCAACTTTATTTAAATGTTTAGCTTCTTCTAACTTTGTAGAAGTTTTTAATCTTATTTTTTCTTTCAAGTCGTTAAATTTTTTAAGTTCTGACGTAATTAATATAAATTCTTCGTGAGAAATATCACCATCTTCGATGGCTTTTGACACGTATTCATCTATCGTGTTTAACTTTGCATCTGCTAAAATTTTAATCTGATCGTGTTTTTTACTCTTTACCGTTAATTTTTTGCTTGCGTATTTAAGTACCGCGTAAAATCCAAAGGCACCTATGCTAGTCCCCTCTAAGACTAAGCCAATTGGGGCACTAATAACACCCATTAATGCGGGGATCCCTATCGCGGCTGCAGTGACCCCCAGTACTTCAACCCCGTGCTCTACATATTGAATCGCAGAGATCCACCTTTTTAACTTTTTAAAAGAAACCTCGCGCGAGTTTCTTTCTTTACAGATTAGAGATTTAATATCTTCAATTTTTTGAAGTCGATAAATTTTAGTTTCGTCTTTAATATCATCACCGCTGTTTAAGTTTAGATCAGGATATAAAGGTTTTATTTCATTTACATTTACGGTTGCCATATTTTTAATATATAAGCGTTTTTAAATTATTTCACATTCGATTAAAATCCCCGCGCCTTTGTTATTGATGATTTTTCCTTCCTCGTTTTTAATTGAAAAGGCAAGTTTATTAATTTTACCGTTTTTTAATGTTTTCCCAACGTGAGTTTGGTTTGTTTGGCTTGTGTGATAAAATGATCACATATTTGAAGGAAACCCGTTGTAAAAATTATCACTCGTGTTTAACTGCTCGCAATGAATAAACGTAATGTTAAATGGGTTAATATCGTAATCACCCTTATAAATGACATTTGGGATTAACCTTCCTTTGGGTAAATTGAGCAAATTAGAAACTTCTCGATTTAAACGTAGATTAAGGTTTATATCAGTGACCCTTAAGGTCACCGTTTTACTTTCTCTATAGACTTTAAAGCTCACACCAGGTATCGCGTTTATCAATGACTCGAACCAATCGATACCATAAAATCCAGGTAAAATAATGATGCTTCCTGATTTGCCCTCGGGCAAAGCCGTAACCTCACTCACCGGATGTAGCGCATTTACGATTGGCTCTTTATGTCCTAAAACAACGAGGCTGTTTTTAATTTGTGGTAAACGCATATTTTCTGTTTTTTCTTGATTGTCATTGTTGTATCCATATCGAAGTAAATCTGCGGCTAATACTTGACCTTCTATGATATATTCTATTCTTTTATTTAATAAATGTATTACATAGTTAACTTCATTTTGTAATTCATCATCAAGTCTATCCCTAGATGATTCTAGGGTTTGTTTTCGTTGTCTTAGGACCTGTATTTCTTCTTGTATTTTTATTTCCACTTCGTTAAGAATTCCAGTATCATATCCATCAAACATCTGTTTAATAATGCGTGTTATGATTTCTTCTCGGCTTTGTTGAATTTCTTCGGTTGTCATCGATAAACGAAATTGATTCATTATCTCAGGGGTCAGTTCTAATGGCTTTGTCTGTGGTTGTGAGCTTTCATCAGTTTGTCTATTGTCTCTAGGCCTACCGTTAGTATAAGCGGGTTGCCCATCTATATCCTTTTCCCAAGTAATCTCACTAGATTTAGTTATGTTAAAATAGCCTACCGTAAACACGAGATTTTTAACGCGAATTTGTTTTGAGCCATCTAAATTATCAATCACCTCTTGCAATTTAAACGTTTGTTCGTTTTTTGTCAAATAAAATGTGTGTTGTATTCCGCTCATTCTTACTCTACTTTTATTATAAAAAGACTTATATTATAAATGGGAAACTCTTTAGGCGCTTTAGCTATTATCGTCAATAAAAATCATACTTTTTTTGTACAATTTAAAGATATGTCAACCGCGTATAAATTACCACGCGTTAAAACGGACGAAGCAATCGAACGATGGCAAACTAACCCTTTGTCCTTTTATCAAAACCAATTCAACTTTGCGATTTATTGTGCCACGACCGCGTGTGGAGTAGGTCTTGACCTCCTCCACAATAAAAACCAATATATTTCATCGCTGTTTCATTTTCACGTGTATTATACTATACGAAAAATATTTTATAATTTGGTAGCACCTATACCTGGTGATGATGTATTTAACGCGTTAAATAACCGTTATGATACGAGAGCTTTTACGGACACGTGCCGCGTATTTGGCATCGATCGAAGCAAGTCTTTTAAACAAACGAGAGATACGACCTCAAATGGCTTGGAGTACTGCTTTTTACTACAATTCGGGGTCGGTTCCAGTGCCGGGGAAAAACTATGACCCCCACGACTTGGGTGTAAACTACGGTACGTATGCAGGCTCAACTTTTATGGGATTTGGTTTAATGGATCCACCAAAAGGATCGGGTCACGCGAGTACCTATACGGTCACTTACCTTGAACAATCCAATAATGTTTTAGGTGCTTGGACAGACTTTATTTCAAAGACGAGTTCTTTTACCGATGTTGGAATTACAAAAATTAACGAATCGATTAGGGCTTACGTGTACGCGCTTTTAGGTGCACAAGCACAAACAAAAACCAGTGCATTAACCCCGGGAACCGGTTTAGATGCACAGCATCAGTTTGTTACCATCGTAGAAAGTCTTATTAATAGCGAACCAGATTTAGAGCAGAGTATCAATCAATTTCAAGATTCACTGCAGTATGCTAAAACTCCACTCAACTTTGTCGTAAGACCCGGGCTATACCTCATTCCATCAGATATGGATTTAAGGGTAGGCATACACGATGGTTACAATAATAACTTGCAAATTGCACCTTTAACCGCTAAACCGGGATTTCAACCAACCTTAAACGCTCCGATACAAGTTGATGACTTTGATCCTCAGCCAACCCTTGAACCCAAACCCACTCAAGAACCAACAGAAGAACCTACACCACGTTTATCACCTATACCTAAAACCTCAGAGTCAAATCCTAAAGCATCTTTAGACATTCATCAAGATGAAAAATTATCTTTAACGATAGGAACAGTTGCAATCATTGCGATAGGAGTTTTAGTCTACAAAATTTTGACTTAGAAAAATATAAATATTTAAACCAAAAAAAATACCCCCAAGCTCAAAAGAGCTTGGGGGTTATTTTTTTTTTATTATTTTGTTAAAAAACAAAACTACCAATTATTTTTAATATAAGCAATAATTAAAGCACCTGCACCTATAAATAAAGCCCACACGTGTTCTGCTAGCCAGCCAACTGATTTACTTAAAACATTTAGTAACCAACTTATGACGCTACCAATGACCCCCGGCAGCGCACCTAATGCGGCTAACCCTAATTTTTTCAAAGCGTTTGCTAAGTTTTCCAAGTGCTTGTGTACCCACTCTTTGATGCCACCTCCTGATGGTGGCTCAGGTTTAGGCGCGGGTGGTTCTGGGGTTGGGATACCTACACCTCTAACGGCTGCTACCACCGAGCTTACCAGTGTGCTGATGGCCATAGAAATTGCTGCTAAAATACTCGCGATCGTGACACCTTGCTCTTTAAATAAAAACTTAATTTTTTCTCTAAGCGTTACATCACTGTCTAACATTATATTGATTGTTTCTTTGACGCGATTGATTTGAGATTTTATTTTATCTGATTCTCTAATGATATTATTAGACCTTTCTCGTATTTCAATGTTTATATTTTCTAACTCTTCTGTGAGTGATCCTATTTGTTCTTCATCTTCTGCTTTTTTTGCTTCGTTTAATTCTTTTTTAACTCTTTCTTTTGTCTCATTTAACTCAGTTAGCTTTGATTGTTCCAATAATAAATTTGCTTTAAGCGATTGTAATGTTTTGTCTAAACCACGTAGCTCTCTGATATTAAATTCACTTTGTTCATCAATGTTGGTTTCTTGTTCGAGTTCTTCTATAACATTACTCGTTTGATCAGCTGCTTGTGGTAAATCTTGTAAGGGTATGTTTTCACTTTGAATATCAGTTAAAGATGTACTTGCTTGTTGAAGCGCTGTGCTTGCTTCTTTGCTGCGTTTTGATGTTTTAAAATCAACAATTCCTAAATCGTCTCGCATAAAACGAGATCTATATTTAATTCCTTTATCTTTTGTTCTAAAATATATTGTATTCACAGAAGCAAATTGTTTAGGATCATTATCAAACGTTATTTTTATTTTTATATCATCTTTTTTGTAATATATTTCATCCGTTTCAAATCTAAAGTTTTCGCGTTGAATTAAATCGGAAGTTTTATAACCTTCACTTCTTATGCTAGCATAAAAATTATCAATGTATTGATTTTGAAGTTGAAACGAGTAATCAACATTTTCACCATTACGAAGAGCACTTAATTCTTCTTGTTGTTCTTGTCTACCACCACCTAGTAAATTATTTAATCGAGCTTGATTTTCTTCAGAATCGAGTTCGGTATTATCATAAACGGGGTTGTTAAATTGTTGATCGTCTCTATCTTCTGTTTCATTTAACAGGGGATCATTTTCTTGATAATCAAAATCATCCATCTTTAATTATTTATTATATACACATTTTAAACTGTAGGTTTATTTATAATACTACCCGGTAAGATTCCCTGTGTGACCAGCCACTGTTGCGTTGCTAAAGAACCTCCGACTAATGCGGTTAGTTTAGCCGCATCTTCTACGCTAAGCCTATCTAAATCAGGCGATTTAATTTTGAGTAATTTTTTACTTACCATCGAGTATCCCATGGTTAAAAGGCTTAACACTGCACCATGATAAACTGTGTTTGCTATTCCGTTTATATCAATATTTGTATTTGCCATTCTTACTATATAAGTTTTTAAAATTTAAATTAGTTCCCCTTTTTTAAAGATTGATAAAAGGGAAAGCCAATGGTGACTGCTGCTATTAAAACACAAATATAAACTGCGGCGGCAATATCATTTACGGTTGTTTCATCCATTTTTAATATATAAACATTTAAAAAATCAATCCATTAAAAGTTCTTCGGGTTGACTCTGTGGTAGACTTGGTTTTGTTATTTGAATAGGTTTAGAGTTTTCTGGTGATTTGTTTGATGATTTATACAATAAAAAACCTATACCGCCTACTAAAATTAAACCGCCAACATAAAGTAATCTCGAATCAGGGGTATTTTGAATAATCTCCGACTCTGTCTCTTCTGTTTTCATTTTAGCTAATTGCTCTTTCATTTTTTTATTATGTTCTGCTAGGCGTTTACCTTGTTCAACGCGTTTAGCGTTTTTAGGTTTTACGGTTTGTTTTTTAGTTACTTGGGTCACTGGGGTTGTTGGTATCGGTGTTGGTGCTGCTGGTGCTGTTGTTGGGGGTGCTGTTGGTAAAGCTTGCTCCTTCTCCTGATGCATAGTTGTCATTTAAATTATTTATTATATAAGTATTTTTATTTGTTGTGGATTTGTTAAAGTTTAAATGTTTTGTGGTAATAAGTGTTGCTATCAAAGGTGATAGATAGACACCATATTTGTAACAAACCTCACTAAGTGCATAAGCTAAGCTATTACTAATGATAGGATCGTTATTTAAATCATTGGTTAAATTTTCCTCAGAATTTAAGCTAATTCTAATTCCTAAAATATCAGCCGGAGTTGCTAAACCTATAGCTCGTGCATACAAACTCAAAATTGAGTTACCCACTGTAGCTACCACTTCTTTACCGAATTTAACTTGATACCGGTTAAATAATTTTTCTTGATCTGCAGGTGTTAGTGTTTCTATGTCTTTAATGGTGTATTCTTTGCCTAAATATTTTTTTGAATCACCTGCTGCAACTATTCCACAAAGTCGATCTTTATAACTACTGTCGTTTGTTGTTGAAGGTGTATTTACATCGCTATTTATAATTGTTGTCAAGTCGTTCATTTTACTATATAGCAACTTATAAATTTTGTTAAAGCAAAATAAATTATAAAATAAGTAGCTTAAGTTTAAAGTGATAACAAACTTAATAATAACATCAACGTATTGTAGCATTGGTGTTTTTTATTTATAACAAAATTAAAAATTGCTATAAATAACTTGATAGGTAGTTATTAGCAAATTTTTAACAAAATACAACAAATGATAACAAACTTAATAATAACATCAACGTATTGTAGCATTGGTGTTTTTTATTTATAACAAAATTAAAAATTGCTATAAATAACCTGATAGTTAGTTATTAGCAAATTTTTAACAAAATACAACAAATGATAACAAAAATTAGGTTGTTAATCAAAAACTTGATATGAAACTGGAGGTTCTGTGTTAATAACCAATTTACTATATTTTTTATCACACAAATGTTTTTTAATTACGTCTCTTTTTTGATCACACACAACATCATTTTCATCTAATGCAATATCAAAACTCGTTTTATCTTTTGTATAAAACATCGCAACCCAACTTGTATTTTCACGATAGTCTTTTAAAACCGAATTATACTTTTGTGTTAATAACCAACAGCTATGGTTATAATGCCTCCCAGAAAAAGCGATTTTGCTCAACGCACATGTTTTTTTTCGATATTTTATTTCCTGCTGACTCGAACAATCATCTATGATAAATAACGTTTTTATTCCATCTAAAATATTTTGATACAAATCTAGGGCTTCATTTAAAGTTATTTTTTCAAAGTCTAAATCACACAAATATACATTTTCATCCATTGATATCCAAAGCCTCGATAAATAAGTTTTATTTTTAAATAAGGTCGGGCAAATGACCACGATCGATTCAAATTTACCACGATATTCGGTTTCCAATAAATCTAAAATCCATTTAGTCTTTCCCGAGTTTGTTTTTCCTACAATTAAAGCACAATGACAAGATTCCATTTATTTTAATAAGCTTTTAAAAAACTAAATTCTTAAAATTTCCATCCTCAATGGTTAATTGCGCATCCATGACTAAAAATACAAACATCGTTAAATCACCCGCTGTTTCAGCCTCTCGAGTCATCTGAATCTGAATTCCTCCTCCGTCGTTTAAACGTCTTCCACTTCCGTGAGCACTATTATCATCAGTTGAGCGAAAATCTAGCCACAGACCGTATTTATCTTTATAGTAGTCACCCATTTCTAAGCCCACTAAATTTAAATCTTTTACAATCGATTGACCATTTTCGGTATCGCTATCACCAAAAAATTTATTAACTTCTTGCCAGTGCTGATACTCAAACATACCTTGCGAAAAAAGTTGATTGGGTTTTCCTTCAACCGTAATGCTGGTTTTGCTAATGTGAGGGTTGTAAAATCTTTGAGGGTTTTTTACCGTTGGGTCTCTAAATAAGATTAAAACGCCTTTGAGACTTTTAATCGGTTGATTAATCATAACGTTCCATAAGGTATCTGATTTGTTGATCGATCTTGTTTCTAAATTATGTACGTGATCAAAAAGATAGTATTTCATTCGTTTGTTTTTTAGCTCTTGTGTCAAATCTCGGTTAGTGACGACTTCGTATTCAAGCGTTAAATCTGAAATTGAATATTGGGCACTTGTATCCGAGCTATTAACGACTTTATCGTGATCGTTAAATGTTAATTCATACGTCAGGGGCTGCTTTAGACTGCTAGGATAAAAAGGATGATGTGCCGTTAAAAGCTCAATATCTAAAGGAATACAATATCGATTACCAAACGCGTCGGCGATAGCTTTATCTTTTCCGCTATTATTTTCAGCATTAGCATCTGCCGCGCCTAATCTTAATTTTGTGACGTTTTCTTTTTCAAGGCCTACATAAGCCATATTTCGTGTAATATGGGGATGCAGCCAGTTATCTTTAAAATTGTGAAAGACATCCGCATCGCGATAACTCACGATTGTGTTACCTTGAAGCCTAACATTGATTTCGCGTATTAAGTTACGGCATAAGTTGTTAAACACCGTTCGATTATCATCAGACCCTCCTAACTCGAGTTTAAAAGCGAGTTTAGAAGTACCGGGTACGATAACATCGTCGGGTCCTAATTGCGGAAACTTAACGATGAGTTTTTGACCAGCCGCAATCGTGCTTGGATTATGAGTGATTGACACTTCTCTTCGTTCGCCTTTAATGGCTTTAGGGATTTTAAGACGCCTCATTGGGTTTAGTTTTTTACCGTAATGATTCATAGTTCAAAATAGTGTGTTTTTAATATATAAGGTTTTTAAATTAGTATAAATAAAAAGATGGCAGGAATAGCAATGATGGTTGGCGGGGCAGTAGTAAATGCGTTAGCGTTTACCGGTAGTAACTTTTTATTTAGTAGTTTATCAAAACAACAAATTGACAAAGAACGAAAAAGACACGACTTAGCATTAGAAAAATTAGCGCGAGCCAAAGAAGATTGGGAACAACAACGCGTTAAATATCTAGATTATTTGAATAAACGTATGATACAACAAAAATTATCAGAAAGAACGTTTAGTAACGTAAACGAAGCGCTTAGAGTGTACAGCGAAATAACGGGTGAAAATTACGATTTAGAATTACCACCTAAACCAAAACTTAGCGACTTTTATACTCCGAGTGATGATCAACAAATTAGAGAACTCGTGTGGGTATTAGGTGGTACAGCCGCAGTGGGATTCTTCATTTATAGATATGTATAAAATAAAAATGAGTGAGTTAAATAAAAAACAAAGAGAACAGCTTTCAGGTTTGTTTTACAGTCCTAAAGGTTATTGGAAAGGTGAGGGTGCTGTCACGCATTTGCATAAAAAAACGGGGGTTGATAAACAAAAAGTTAGATCTTGGTTAAAAAAACAAGCAGTTTGGCAAATTTATTTACCACCTCCCTCATATGTACCCAGGCCGACGGCAATGTCGAGTGATTGGTTAGAACCAAATTACGTACATCAGTTAGATATATTATACTTACCCTGGGATCTAGTTAAACAAAAAACGTTTAAATACGCGTTGACGGTCATAGACGTGGCGAGTCGGTATAAAGAGGCTGAACCCATAACTTCTAAAGTTGCCGGTCAAGTGAAAGACGCGATTATTAAAATTTACAAGCGTTCGTCTTTAACGTGGCCTAAATTAGCACAAATCGATGCTGGAACAGAATTTAAAGGAGATTTTAAAAAGTTGTTTCAGTCTCATGGCGTAGAGATCAGTGTAGGTGTGCCGGGTGTGCATCGATCGCAAGGAGTGGTCGAAAGATTTAACCGAACCTTAGCCGAAAGATTATTCGGTCATCAATACGTGCAAGAAATGCTTGATCCGCAGGCGAGAAACGTCGAATGGGTGGTGAGGTTGCCCCAGGTTATAAAATCCCTCAATGAAGAAACAACACGATTGATTCGAGATTCAAAAGATAAAGAAATCACTCCTACGCAAGCGATCAAGTTAAAACGGGTTAAACAATTACCCTCATCACCACAAAAAACAAACGTTAGTGATCTTCCGACTAATGTTTTAGTTCGTTATTTATATCAACCAGGGGAACAAGAAGGAGGTACGGTGAGGAGGGCTACCGATCCCATATGGAGCGTTAACATGTATCAAATTGAAAAAAGAACGAGTCAATTTAAAATCATGAGTGGTAAAAAAGTTACTACAGGTCCTACGCTTTATTACTTAAAAGACGGACCCAAACGATCGTTTGTGAAAGAAGAACTTCAAATCGTTTCAGATGACACCGAATTGCCAGAATCTTGATATTTAATTTTTTTATTGCCAAATGCTAAAGTATTGATTCCATCGAATAAAATATATCTTTTTCCATCATAAGGACTCAATGAAGTTTTGGTTTTCACTTGCGTATAAATTTGATGTTTGTTAGATTGAATTATATTCATTTGATGTTCTTGAGATTTTTTATTTTGTAAACAATTATAAAAATTTTCAAAGTTAATATTTTTTTCAGTCACGGTTTTTGTTATACCTTTAATTTTTTTAACCTCTTTATCATCTTGTATTAAGATCACATACATTTTTGATCTTAAACAAATGGCTTGTTTTACTACTTGGCCACCGTATTCATCTTTCATTTTTCCAATTACTTTTTTGTTTTTAGGGTCAAATAAAGGGTGAGTGGGTGAATAATTAGATAGATCGTAAAGTTCTGAGTCTCGTTTAATATCCTCGTAAACATCGTCGGTTTTAACGATCAATAATAAACTATCGGTATCGGTATACATGAGATTTATGTTATCGTTATATTTTTTCTTCAAGTGATTGTAATAAAAGTCGTACATAAAAGATTTGCTTAAATCTAATATACTCACTCCACAATAGATGGGTTTATTTAAATACGTTTTTTCTTTGTACCTTTCAAAGAAACCTATATTAGAATCTGTAAATTTAGTTGATGTTTTATAATTAGATTTGGATGCTAGTTTTAATATTTTTTTTATCGATAAATCGCTATCATCGTCTATAATAATATTTCCATCTATTCTATTTCGAACATTTTCCATTGTTTTACCAAAAACGGAATTGTTCATGAGTTTAAAAAAATCTTTTTCAAAATCTGATTTGGCTATTTTTCTGAGTTGTGTATTTTTATCGATGTAAGACCGCATCCACGGTTTTTGCTTAAATCGTAAAACACGATGTACGCGTGTGGGTTTTAATCCTAGTTGTAAATACAGTTTTAACGTTTTATAATGAATGACATATTTTTTACGAGGTCCTAAATGAGCGATGAGTCTGTCATCTCGCGAAGCTTTTTCTCCGCTAGATAACAATTCTTTTTGATAAGGGCTCAACCATTCAGCCGATACGGTTATGTTCTCTGGGGCTAAGGGTAAGTCGTTGTGTAAGTCGTGAAGCTCTTTAGGATAGTCTAGATCTACTTCCAACATAAATCCGTAGTCGTTGTCATCAGCTAAACCTAAAATATGATCGACCGTAAAGTTAGCGACTTGGTAATCGGTTAACCATTTAAAATCGGCGTAGGGTAACGATTGACTCATTGCCCAACCGTATAAATTGTTCGCATCTAAATAAAGTAAATAAGAAGATTCTTTTTCAGGATCGTAATCTTTTAAATATTTATTGTTGGCTTTGTGATGCCTACAACTACCCACGCTAGAATAACCACCTCTTTTACCTTTTTCAAAAAATAAATATTGTTCGATATCGGTTAAAAGTTCTAATTCTATTTTAGAATGCAGCAACAAAGCATCCCAAGACAATCCCGGTGCCGTGAGATATTTCGCTGGATCTAAACGATATGTTTTCTTACAAGTGGTTCTAAAGTTTTGAAACACATCGGCGAGTAATAACGTATCCGTGGTCACGTATAAGTCGTGATAATCACCTAGAGTTTTACAGTTGAAAGTTTTCCAAACCAACTCCGCGTGAGTATATTCTTCTCGCGTAATACCTTTGAGTTTTATCTTACTATAAAACTTTTCAATGGGTGGTGATTGAGTTTCTTTAAATCTATCAAAGGAATCCATATATTCGTATGGATAACACCCCTTTTTTAATAAAAGATCAACATCATCCGTATTATAATCTTTAAAATGTTTTCTTAATAAATGAAATGCGTCTTTAGGGCAAGCAACGACTAATTTTTCTAAGGAAGAGTTCATAAAATTTAACGAATCTATAAAACGGAGTTGACCTATACTAATACTTATGTATTTTTCCGAGTTTTGAGGAATACAAAATATATTATCGAATACGTTTTTTTCCTTTTGATAATAATTTAATATACTTAAAACCTCTTTTAGTTTATCGATTTTAACATTTATTTTTTCATCGATTATTTTTAGTTTTTGATTAATTGGTTTTATTTTTTCTCTATTACAACGTTCGCTTTTGTTTGCTTTTTGGTTAATTTTTATATTAAGTTTCTTATCGAATGTAATTCCGTATTTTTCTTCAAACGTTTTTATTTTTGAATTATCACCTTTTCTTATATTTCGACGAAACTCGTTAAAAAGTTTACGTTTTTCTTTTATGTATCTAATTTTTTTGCGGAGTTTTATTTCTTGCGTTTCGAGTTTTTCTTTATACGCTTCGATTTTTTCTATACGCGTTTTGATTTTTTCTATACACGTTTCACGTTTTTTTATTTTATTATTTAACGTTTTGACGCAAGCGCTTACCCCCTGCATGATCAAATGACCGTCGTAATTTTTAAAATTGTGAAAAATAACCGGTATTTGTGTTCGATTTGTTATTTTAAGTTTTAGGTTACAATGTGCATGTGCAACTCCTCTAAATTTACCCGTGATGTGGCAGTGATCTCTAACTTTTCTAAATTTATTAATTTTTTTACCGCATTCTAAACACAAAAAATCTGTATAACCTTTACTGTTTGTGACCGCGTTTTCTTCTTTTTCGGATTTGGTTTTGGGTTCACGAGGTATCTCACAATTACAATATAAAACGCTAGTTTGATATATTTCCTTTTCACAAATCCAACACTCGTTACTCATCATTAATGATTCGTCGATCTCTTCAATCGGTATAGGATTATTAAATATTTGTTTAATTTTACGTTGTTCTTTTAACAATGAATTAATTAAATGCTCGCTAGCGTTACACCCTCTATAGGTTTTTTGCTTCATTAGTTTTCCATCAAATCTTACCACAACATAAGAATAACCGCTGGGTTTATGAACGCTCAACTTTTGAGTTTTTTTCATCTTTTCTACATTGTATTTTTCTAAAATACATTCAAAATCCGCGTAAATCACAAACGGTGCATCTTGAAAATTTTTAAAGTTTTTAAATTTTAAAATATTTTTATCTTCTTCTGGAAGGATGACTCTTGAAGGATGAACGGTTAATCCTTGACATATTTCATCGTGAATTTTTAATTTTTGCGGTGTATAAAAATGCGATAGACATCTGTAACAAAAATATAATTTATGCCCATCTTTACATGTACCATTGCTGAATAGGGCCGAAAAATTCTTAATCCAACCATAGTGACTTTTTATTATTTTTTTTCCTTCTTCTTCTACCTCTCTAGTAAATAATAATAGATTTATGTGAATGTCGTTTGTTTCTTTAGAGATATGTAATGGATAAGGAAATTCTTCTTTTTCATCATTACAATCTAACCCAAACACGTTAATATTTAAATTATTTTGTTTTTCTATTTTAGAAATCTGCTTTAAGGGTGTTGGAAAATCTATACCGGTAAAGTCTAACCCATCATTTAACTTATAAGTACTGACTCTTTCATCGTGAATTCTGTATTTCGGGTTATTTTTTTTCTTTTCTTTGATTTCATCCTTGTATAACCCTAACGCAGATCTGATAGCCCATCTAATGCATTGATCGTCGTCATTTTGTACGCTAACAACAGCCTTTTTATGTTTAATAAATGGCGTAAGTTCAATATATGAACTACCAGAAACATTGGTATATTTAATAAAGTTCATATAAAACGCTAATATTTTATTTAAAGTTAAACCCGAGGGTCCAAAATCTTTTGATTCCACTACATTTATTAGCTCGAACAAAATGCTATTAACCTTTTCATTTATTTCATCTTCCCTTAAAATAATATGTTGTTCGGTTCGAAAAGTAAAATCATGTAATGTTTCATCCAAAACTTCAACTTTTATATATTCGAGTTTTATCCTAAATTCAAGCTTAAATTGACCTTTTTTTCTAAAGATCTTTGTTACTTCTTTAATCATATTTTTATGCTGATGTTTAAAAAATGTATTTAGATCGGAATATTGTCTTTGAAGAATTATTTCTAAATTTATAAGATTACCACGAAAAGATCTCACTTCTCTCCAGTTTGTCGCTTCACGAATTTCCTCCGATGATAAATTTTCTTTAATCGTTTTGATATAATCTCGTTTTATTACTTGTCCTCTTTGACCCGTTGGAACAACATTGAGGTTATATTTTCTAGCTAATTCTCTAAGTTCTTGATTATCTTTCTTTATTAAATTTTTAAATTGATTTGTAAACGTTTTAATTGCTTTGATATATTCACGTCTAGTGTGATCGAGCTTTTTAGATAAATCTAACCTAATATTATTATCTTGAACATAATTTTTTAATAAAATCCGTTTCTGGATCTTCTATTGGAATTTTGGTTTCTTCAACAAAATGTTTTAAGTTATCTTTTGTCCAATGGCTAAACCCCTTTGCAATAATTGGTCTAGCCATCTGCTCCGTCGTTTGCTGATTCGTTGTTTGATCAGTCATTATCCTTTTATTATAATATAAAATAATATTATTTAATTTTTTCATTTTTTCCGATTTTTTTTATTATGCCCAGCCCAGCCCAGACTTGAACATCGAAAGCTCAATTGGGCAAGCATTGGGATTCTCTCCCTACTCCTTTTGCAAATGTGTATTAAGCAGTTTACCCTCTTGCAATCATGTAGGTTACTGGTTTACCTACTACAACCATGTAGGTAAGCAGTTTACCTGCTTGGAACCATGTAGGTTACTTGTTTACCATCGTGCAGGTATTTTGTTAGCAGTTTTCCTACTTTCAACCATGTACTTAAGCAATTTACCCTATTGCAATCATGCAGTTTAGCCTTTTACCGTTTTGCAAGCTTGTATTTAAACTCTTTACATGCTTTTTAACCATGTAGGTTAGCAGTAACCCTCTTGTAACCATGTATTTAGCAGTTTAACCTCTTGTTATCATTTACGTTACCGGTTTACCTACTTCCAACCAAGTAGGTTAGCAGTTTACCTACTTGCAGCCATATAGGTTAGTGGTTTACCATTTTGCAGGGATTTTTTTAGCATTTTTCCGACTTGCAACCATGTACTTAAGAAGTTTACCTACTTGCAACCATGTAGGTTACAGGTTTACCCTCTTGCAGCTATTATTTTAGCAGTTAACCTACTTGCAACCATGTACTTGAGCAGGTTACCCTATTCCAACATGTAGGTTAGCAGTTTATCTACTTGCAACCGTGTACTTAAGCAATTTACCCTCTTTTAATCATGTACGTTACCGGTTCACCTACTTGTAACCATGTAGGTTAGCAGTTTACCTACTTGCACCCATTTAGGTTAGTGGTTTACCATCTTGCAGCCTTGTACCTGGGCATTTTTCATACTTACAACCATGCATGTACTTGAGCAGTTTACCCTATTGCAATCATGTAGGTTACCGGTTTACCTACTTGCATCCATATAGTTGAGCAATTTACCTACTTGCAACCCTGTAGGTTAGCAGTTTATCTACTTGCAACCGTGTACTTAAGCAATTTACCCTCTTGTAACCGTGTATTTAGCAGTTAACCCTCTTGTGATCTTGTACTTTACCGGTTTACCTACTTCCAACCATGTAGATTAGCAGTTTACCTACTTGCACCCATTTAGGTTAGTTACTTGCAACAATTTACTCTTAATTAGTTTACCTACTTGCAACCATGTAGGTTAGAGGTTTACCCTCTTGCAGCTATTATTTTAGCAGTTAACCTACTTGCAACCATGTACTTGAGCAGTTTACCCTATTGCAATCATGTAGGTTAGTGGTTTATCCTCTTGTAACCATGCACTTAAACTGTTTTTTCCAACTTATAACCATGTAGGTTAGCAGTTTGCCTAGTTGCCTACTCCATTCATGTAGATTAACAGTTTACCCTCTTTTAACCATGTATTTTTCAGTTTACCATCTTGCAATCATGTAGTTTACCGGTTTCCCTACTTGCATACAAATAGTTTAGCAGTTTACCCACTTGCAACCATGTTGGTTAGCCAGTTTCACTACTTGCATCTATTTAGTTTAGCTGTTTACCTTCTTGCGTGCATGTAGTTTAGCATTTTACCCACTTGCAGCCATGTAGGTTAATGGTTTACCCTCTTACAGCCTTGTACTTTTGCAGTTTGCCTACTTGCAACCATATGGCTCAGAAGTTCTGCTTTTTTTGTTTGCAATTGTAGGTTTGCAGTGTGACTTCTTCTATCCATGCACATGTAGGTAAGCTGAGATTACCCTCTTACAACCATGTATTTAAACAATTTACCCTCTTGCAACCGTGTATTTAGCAGTTTACCCTCTTGTAATCATGTACGTTACCAGTTTACGTACTTCCAACCATGTAGGTTAGCAGTTTACCTACTTGCACCCATTGAGGTTAGTGGTTTACCATCTTGCAGCCTTGTACCAAGGCATTTTTCCTGCTTGCAACAATTTACTTTTAAGTAGTTTACCTACTTGCAACCATGTAGGTTAGGGGTTTACCCTCTTGCAGCTATTATTTTAGCAGTTAACCTACTTGCAACCATGTACTTGAGCAGTTTACCCTATTGCAATCATGTAGGTTACCGGTTTCCCTACTTGCATCCATATAGTTGAGCAATTTACCTACTTGCAACCATGTAGGTTAGAGGTTTACCCTCTTGCAGCTATTATTTTAGCAGTTAACCTACTTGCAACCATGTACTTGAGCAGTTTACCCTCTTGTAATCATGTACGTTACCGGTTTACGTACTTCCAACCATGTAGGTTAGCAGTTTACCTACTTGCACCCATTGAGGTTAGTGGTTTACCATCTTGCAGCCTTGTACCTAGGCATTTTTCCTGCTTGCAACAATTTACTTTTAAGTAGTTTATCTACTTGCCACCATGTAGGTTGGAGGTTTACCCTCTTGCAGCTATTATTTTAGCAGTTAACCTACTTGCAACCATGTACTTGAGCAGTTTACCCTATTGCAATCATGTAGGTTACCGGTTTCCCTACTTGCATCCATATAGTTGAGCAATTTACCTACTTGCAACCATGTAGCTTAGCGGTTTATCTACTTGCAACCTTGTACTTAAGCAATTTACCTACTTGCAACCGTGTATTTAGCAGTTTACCCTCTTGTAATCATGTACGTTACCGGTTTACCTACTTCCAACCATGTAGGTTAGCAGTTTTTAGACTTGCAACCATGTACTTAAGTAGTTTACCTACTTGTAACCATGTAGGTTAGAGGATTACCCTCTTGCAGCTATTATTTTAGCAGTTAACCTACTTGTAACCATGTACTTGAGCAGTTTATCCTATTGCAATCATGTAGTTTTACCGGTTTACCTACTTGCATCCATACAGTTGAGCAATTTACCTACTTTGCAACCATGTAGGTTAGCAGTTTATCTACTTGCAACCGTGTACTTAAGCAGTTTACCTTATTACAATCATGTAGGTTAGCGTTTTACCCTCTTGCAACCGTGCAAATAAACTGTTCTGCAACCATGTAGGTAAGCAGTTTCCCTTTTGCAAATGTGTATAAAGCAGTTTACCCTCTTGCAATCATGTAGGTTACTGGTTTACCTACTACAATCATGTAGGTAAGCAGTTTACCTGCTTGGAACCATGTAGGTTACTTGTTTACCATCGTGCAGGTATTTTGTTAGCAGTTTACCTACTTTCAACCATGTACTTTAGCAATTTACCCTATTGCAATCATGCAGTTTAGCCTTTTACCGTTTTGCAAGCTTGTATTTAAACTCTTTACATGCTTTGTAACCATGTAGGTTAGCAGTAACCCTCTTGTAACCATTTAGGTTAGTGGTTTACCATCTTGCAGCCTTGTACCTGGGCATTTTTCATACTTGCAACCATGTACTTGAGCAATTTACCCTATTGCAATCATGTAGGTTACCGGTTTACCTACTTGCATCCATATAGTTGAGCAATTTACCTACTTGCAACCCTGTAGGTTAGCAGTTTATCTACTTGCAACCGTGTACTTAAGCAATTTACCCTCTTGTAACCGTGTATTTAGCAGTTTACCCTCTTTTAATCATGTACGTTACCGGTTTACCTACTTCCAACCATGTAGATTAGCAGTTTACCTACTTCCACCCATTTAGGTTAGTGGTTTACCATCTTGCAGCCTTGTACCTGGGCATTTTTCCTACTTGCAACAATGTACTTTTAAGTATTTTACCTACTTGCAACCATGTAGGTGAGAGGTTTACCCTCTTGCAGCTATTATTTTAGCAGTGAACCTACTTGTAGCCATGTACTTGAGCAGTTTACCCTCTTGCAATCATGTAGTTTTACCGGTTTACCTACTTGCATCCATATAGTTTAGCAATTTACCTACTTTGCAACCATGTAGGTTAGCAGTTTATCTACTTGCAACCGTGAACTTAAGCAATTTACCCTATTGCAATCATGCAGTTTAGCCTTTTACCGTTTTGCAAGCTTGTATTTAAACTCTTTACATGCTTTTTAACCATGTAGGTTAGCAGTAACCCTCTTGTAACCATGTATTTAGCAGTTTAACCTCTTGTTATCATGTACGTTACCGGTTTACCTACTTCCAACCAAGTAGGTTAGCAGTTTACCTACTTGCAACCATATAGGTAAGTGGTTTACCATTTTGCAGGGATTTATTTAGCATTTTTCCGACTTGCAACCATGTACTTGCAACCATGTAGGTTACAGGTTTACCCTCTTGCAGCTATTATTTTAGCAGTTAACCTACTTGCAACCATGTACTTGAGCAGGTTACCCTATTCCAACATGTAGGTTAGCAGTTTATCTACTTGCAACCGTGTACTTAAGCAATTTACCCTCTTTTAATCATGTACGTTACCGGTTCACCTACTTGTAACCATGTAGGTTAGCAGTTTACCTACTTGCACCCATTTAGGTTAGTGGTTTACCATCTTGCAGCCTTGTACCTGGGCATTTTTCATACTTGCAACCATGCATGTACTTGAGCAGTTTACCCTATTGCAATCATGTAGGTTACCGGTTTACCTACTTGCATCCATATAGTTGAGCAATTTACCTACTTGCAACCCTGTAGGTTAGCAGTTTATCTACTTGCAACCGTGTACTTAAGCAATTTACCCTCTTGTAACCGTGTATTTAGCAGTTAACCCTCTTGTGATCTTGTACTTTACCGGTTTACCTACTTCCAACCATGTAGATTAGCAGTTTACCTACTTGCACCCATTTAGGTTAGTTACTTGCAACAATTTACTCTTAATTAGTTTACCTACTTGCAACCATGTAGGTTAGAGGTTTACCCTCTTGTAGCTATTATTTTAGCAGTTAACCTACTTGCAACCATGTACTTGAGCAGTTTACCCTATTGCAATCATGTAGGTTAGTGGTTTATCCTCTTGTAACCATGCACTTAAACTGTTTTTTCCAACTTATAGCCATGTAGGTTAGCAGTTTGCCTAGTTGCCTACTCCATTCATGTAGATTAACAGTTTACCCTCTTTTAACCATGTATTTTTCAGTTTACCATCTTGCAATCATGTAGTTTACCGGTTTCCCTACTTGCATACAAATAGTTTAGCAGTTTACCCACTTGCAACCATGTTGGTTAGCCAGTTTCACTACTTGCATCTATTTAGTTTAGCTGTTTACCTTCTTGCGTGCATGTAGTTTAGCATTTTACCCACTTGCAGCCATGTAGGTTAATGGTTTACCCTCTTACAGCCTTGTACTTTTGCAGTTTGCCTACTTGCAACCATATGGCTCAGAAGTTCTGCTTTTTTTGTTTGCAATTGTAGGTTTGCAGTGTGACTTCTTCTATCCATGCACATGTAGGTAAGCTGAGATTACCCTCTTACAACCATGTATTTAAGCAATTTACCCTCTTGCAACCGTGTATTTAGCAGTTTACCCTCTTGTAATCATGTACGTTACCAGTTTACGTACTTCCAACCATGTAGGTTAGCAGTTTACCTACTTGCACCCATTGAGGTTAGTGGTTTACCATCTTGCAGCCTTGTACCAAGGCATTTTTCCTGCTTGCAACAATTTACTTTTAAGTAGTTTACCTACTTGCAACCATGTAGGTTAGGGGTTTACCCTCTTGCAGCTATTATTTTAGCAGTTAACCTACTTGCAACCATGTACTTGAGCAGTTTACCCTATTGCAATCATGTAGGTTACCGGTTTCCCTACTTGCATCCATATAGTTGAGCAATTTACCTACTTGCAACCATGTAGGTTAGAGGTTTACCCTCTTGCAGCTATTATTTTAGCAGTTAACCTACTTGCAACCATGTACTTGAGCAGTTTACCCTCTTGTAATCATGTACGTTACCGGTTTACGTACTTCCAACCATGTAGGTTAGCAGTTTACCTACTTGCACCCATTGAGGTTAGTGGTTTACCATCTTGCAGCCTTGTACCTAGGCATTTTTCCTGCTTGCAACAATTTACTTTTAAGTAGTTTATCTACTTGCCACCATGTAGGTTGGAGGTTTACCCTCTTGCAGCTATTATTTTAGCAGTTAACCTACTTGCAACCATGTACTTGAGCAGTTTACCCTATTGCAATCATGTAGGTTACCGGTTTCCCTACTTGCATCCATATAGTTGAGCAATTTACCTACTTGCAACCATGTAGCTTAGCGGTTTATCTACTTGCAACCTTGTACTTAAGCAATTTACCTACTTGCAACCGTGTATTTAGCAGTTTACCCTCTTGTAATCATGTACGTTACCGGTTTACCTACTTCCAACCATGTAGGTTAGCAGTTTTTAGACTTGCAACCATGTACTTAAGTAGTTTACCTACTTGTAACCATGTAGGTTAGAGGATTACCCTCTTGCAGCTATTATTTTAGCAGTTAACCTACTTGTAACCATGTACTTGAGCAGTTTATCCTATTGCAATCATGTAGTTTTACCGGTTTACCTACTTGCATCCATACAGTTGAGCAATTTACCTACTTTGCAACCATGTAGGTTAGCAGTTTATCTACTTGCAACCGTGTACTTAAGCAGTTTACCTTATTACAATCATGTAGGTTAGCGTTTTACCCTCTTGCAACCGTGCAAATAAACTGTTCTGCAACCATGTAGGTAAGCAGTTTCCCTTTTGCAAATGTGTATAAAGCAGTTTACCCTCTTGCAATCATGTAGGTTACTGGTTTACCTACTACAACCATGTAGGTAAGCAGTTTACCTGCTTGGAACCATGTAGGTTACTTGTTTACCATCGTGCAGGTATTTTGTTAGCAGTTTACCTACTTTCAACCATGTACTTTAGCAATTTACCCTATTGCAATCATGCAGTTTAGCCTTTTACCGTTTTGCAAGCTTGTATTTAAACTCTTTACATGCTTTGTAACCATGTAGGTTAGCAGTAACCCTCTTGTAACCATTTAGGTTAGTGGTTTACCATCTTGCAGCCTTGTACCTGGGCATTTTTCATACTTGCAACCATGTACTTGAGCAATTTACCCTATTGCAATCATGTAGGTTACCGGTTTACCTACTTGCATCCATATAGTTGAGCAATTTACCTACTTGCAACCCTGTAGGTTAGCAGTTTATCTACTTGCAACCGTGTACTTAAGCAATTTACCCTCTTGTAACCGTGTATTTAGCAGTTTACCCTCTTTTAATCATGTACGTTACCGGTTTACCTACTTCCAACCATGTAGATTAGCAGTTTACCTACTTCCACCCATTTAGGTTAGTGGTTTACCATCTTGCAGCCTTGTACCTGGGCATTTTTCCTACTTGCAACAATGTACTTTTAAGTATTTTACCTACTTGCAACCATGTAGGTGAGAGGTTTACCCTCTTGCAGCTATTATTTTAGCAGTGAACCTACTTGTAACCATGTACTTGAGCAGTTTACCCTCTTGCAATCATGTAGTTTTACCGGTTTACCTACTTGCATCCATATAGTTTAGCAATTTACCTACTTTGCAACCATGTAGGTTAGCAGTTTATCTACTTGCAACCGTGAACTTAAGCAATTTACCCTATTGCAATCATGCAGTTTAGCCTTTTACCGTTTTGCAAGCTTGTATTTAAACTCTTTACATGCTTTTTAACCATGTAGGTTAGCAGTAACCCTCTTGTAACCATGTATTTAGCAGTTTAACCTCTTGTTATCATGTACGTTACCGGTTTACCTACTTCCAACCAAGTAGGTTAGCAGTTTACCTACTTGCAACCATATAGGTTAGTGGTTTACCATTTTGCAGGGATTTATTTAGCATTTTTCCGACTTGCAACCATGTACTTAAGAAGTTTACCTACTTGCAACCATGTAGGTTACAGGTTTACCCTCTTGCAGCTATTATTTTAGCAGTTAACCTACTTGCAACCATGTACTTGAGCAGGTTACCCTATTCCAACATGTAGGTTAGCAGTTTATCTACTTGCAACCGTGTACTTAAGCAATTTACCCTCTTTTAATCATGTACGTTACCGGTTCACCTACTTGTAACCATGTAGGTTAGCAGTTTACCTACTTGCACCCATTTAGGTTAGTGGTTTACCATCTTGCAGCCTTGTACCTGGGCATTTTTCATACTTGCAACCATGCATGTACTTGAGCAGTTTACCCTATTGCAATCATGTAGGTTACCGGTTTACCTACTTGCATCCATATAGTTGAGCAATTTACCTACTTGCAACCCTGTAGGTTAGCAGTTTATCTACTTGCAACCGTGTACTTAAGCAATTTACCCTCTTGTAACCGTGTATTTAGCAGTTAACCCTCTTGTGATCTTGTACTTTACCGGTTTACCTACTTCCAACCATGTAGATTAGCAGTTTACCTACTTGCACCCATTTAGGTTAGTTACTTGCAACAATTTACTCTTAATTAGTTTACCTACTTGCAACCATGTAGGTTAGAGGTTTACCCTCTTGCAGCTATTAATTTAGCAGTTAACCTACTTGCAACCATGTACTTGAGCAGTTTACCCTATTGCAATCATGTAGGTTAGTGGTTTATCCTCTTGTAACCATGCACTTAAACTGTTTTTTCCAACTTATAACCATGTAGGTTAGCAGTTTGCCTAGTTGCCTACTCCATTCATGTAGATTAACAGTTTACCCTCTTTTAACCATGTATTTTTCAGTTTACCATCTTGCAATCATGTAGTTTACCGGTTTCCCTACTTGCATACAAATAGTTTAGCAGTTTACCCACTTGCAACCATGTTGGTTAGCCAGTTTCACTACTTGCATCTATTTAGTTTAGCTGTTTACCTTCTTGCGTGCATGTAGTTTAGCATTTTACCCACTTGCAGCCATGTAGGTTAATGGTTTACCCTCTTACAGCCTTGTACTTTTGCAGTTTGCCTACTTGCAACCATATGGCTCAGAAGTTCTGCTTTTTTTGTTTGCAATTGTAGGTTTGCAGTGTGACTTCTTCTATCCATGCACATGTAGGTAAGCTGAGATTACCCTCTTACAACCATGTATTTAAGCAATTTACCCTCTTGCAACCGTGTATTTAGCAGTTTACCCTCTTGTAATCATGTACGTTACCAGTTTACGTACTTCCAACCATGTAGGTTAGCAGTTTACCTACTTGCACCCATTGAGGTTAGTGGTTTACCATCTTGCAGCCTTGTACCTAGGCATTTTTCCTGCTTGCAACAATTTACTTTTAAGTAGTTTACCTACTTGCAACCATGTAGGTTAGGAGTTTACCCTCTTGCAGCTATTATTTTAGCAGTTAACCTACTTGCAACCATGTACTTGAGCAGTTTACCCTATTGCAATCATGTAGGTTACCGGTTTCCCTACTTGCATCCATATAGTTGAGCAATTTACCTACTTGCAACCATGTAGCTTAGCGGTTTATCTACTTGCAACCTTGTACTTAAGCAATTTACCTACTTGCAACCGTGTATTTAGCAGTTTACCCTCTTGTAATTCCTGTACGTTACCGGTTTACCTACTTCCAACCATGTAGGTTAGCAGTTTTTAGACTTGCAACCATGTACTTAAGTAGTTTACCTACTTGTAACCATGTAGGTTAGAGGATTACCCTCTTGCAGCTATTATTTTTTTTTTTTACTTGTAACCATGTACTTGAGCAGTTTATCCTATTGCAATCATGTAGTTTTACCGGTTTACCTACTTGCATCCATACAGTTGAGCAATTTACCTACTTTGCAACCATGTAGGTTAGCAGTTTATCTACTTGCAACCGTGTACTTAAGCAGTTTACCTTATTACAATCATGTAGGTTAGCGTTTTACCCTCTTGCAACCGTGCAAATAAACTGTTCTGCAACCATGTAGGTAAGCAGTTTCCCTTTTGCAAATGTGTATAAAGCAGTTTACCCTCTTGCAATCATGTAGGTTACTGGTTTACCTACTACAACCATGTAGGTAAGCAGTTTACCTGCTTGGAACCATGTAGGTTACTTGTTTACCATCGTGCAGGTATTTTGTTAGCAGTTTACCTACTTTCAACCATGTACTTTAGCAATTTACCCTATTGCAATCATGCAGTTTAGCCTTTTACCGTTTTGCAAGCTTGTATTTAAACTCTTTACATGCTTTGTAACCATGTAGGTTAGCAGTAACCCTCTTGTAACCATTTAGGTTAGTGGTTTACCATCTTGCAGCCTTGTACCTGGGCATTTTTCATACTTGCAACCATGTACTTGAGCAATTTACCCTATTGCAATCATGTAGGTTACCGGTTTACCTACTTGCATCCATATAGTTGAGCAATTTACCTACTTGCAACCCTGTAGGTTAGCAGTTTATCTACTTGCAACCGTGTACTTAAGCAATTTACCATCTTGCAACCGTGTATTAAGCAGTTTACCCTCTTGTGATCTTGTACTTTACCGGTGTACCTACTTCGAACCATGTAGTTTTAGCATTTTACCCACTTGGAGCCATGTAGGTTAACGGTTTACCCTCTTACAGCCTTGTACTTTTGCAGTTTGCCTGCTTGCAACCATATGGCTCAGAAGTTCTGCTTATTTTGTTTGCAATTGTAGGTTTGCAGTGTGACTTCGTCTATCCATGCACATGTAGGTAAGCTGAGTTTACCCTCTTACAACCATGTATTTAAGCAATTTACCGTCTTGCAACCGTGTATTTAGCAGTTTACCCTCTTGTGATCTTGTACGTTACCGGTTTACCTACTTCCAACCATGTAGATTAGCAGTTTACCTACTTGCACCCATTTAGGTTAGTGGTTTACCATCTTGCAGCCTTGTACCTGGGCATTTTACCTACTTGCAACCATGTAGGTTAGAGGTTTACCCTCTTGCAGCTATTATTTTAGCAGTGAACCTACTTGTAACCATGTACTTAGCAGTTTACCCTATTGCAATCATGTAGTTTTACCGGTTTACCTACTTGCATCCATATAGTTGAGGAATTTACCTACTTTGCAACCATGTAGGTTAGCAGTTTACTTACTTGTAACCATGTAGGTTAGTGGTTTACCATCTTGCAGCCTTGTACTTGAGCAATTCCTACTTGAAACCATTTATTTGATCAGTTTGCCTGTTTGGAACCACGTTCTTTAGTGGTTTACCCTATTGCAATCATGTAGGTTAGCAGTTTGCTTACTGGCATACATGTTGGTTAGCAGTTAACTGTTTTACTTACAAACATTTTTTGTTTGCAATTGTAGGTTTGCAGTATGCCTTCTGCCATCCATGAACATTTAGGTAAGCTGAGTTTACCCCCTTACAACCATGTACTTAAGTAGTTTACCTACTTGCAACCATGTACATGTACTTGAGCAGTTTACCCTATTGCAATTATGTAGGTTAACGGTTTACCTACTTGCATCCATATAGTTGAACAGTTTACCTACTTGGTTTGCCTACTTGCAACTATTGTACCATTTACTCTCGCCCTTAACAGAACAATCCATGCTGTTTAAACCCAACCATAGTTGTTTAAGCCTCTTAAAAAGAAATACGAAACACAAACTGTCCACTCTTGAAGTTGTCAAAAATGCTGCTGCTGAACAGAAAATTTTTTGGCGTTTAAAACTATTTGTTGAAAATCTAGGTAAGGCAAAATGACAGTTTTACAAAAGGTTCAAATAAGAAGCTTCACAGTCTTTGCTATCAGTTGTATTTATTCTATATTCTGTAATAAAAGTACATGTACATGACACCTCATGGTTCACCACCTACAAACACGTACAATGTACAGGTACATGCACCATAGAAAGTAAGCAGAATCAAATAAAAATGTTTACACTGTGCTAAACACAAGAAGATATCCTTCATTCAGAAGTAGACATTCTTTCATTTAACATTTGTAGGCCTCCATGCAATGAAACAGCTGTTTTAATAATCATTCCTGGCTAAGCTGTACATGCACTTCATGAACCCAAAAGGCAACTTAACTTTTAAGGCCAAGAAATATTTCCTCTCCAAAATTTTGTGTTGCCCTCATCAGACTGTCTACAGCAAAAGTGCACAAGTTTTCCATATTTCAGGGTAATAGCATTGCAATTGTTTCCATTTTTGGCTTTTCTTAAATTAAGCAGAAGAGCCATTTAATTTGTTTGATATATTCGCTCTTTTTTTCTTATCAATCTTTTTTCCCCCTCAAAACACATTGATCTCACACAATTTTGAATTTTGATGGAACTTGTCACAGACAGATACCCTATAGCAAAGTTGTGCATAATCATCAGACTGAGGTTTGCATGATGTTAACAGGTGTCTAATTAAAAGCAATTGAACACCGACAGACAAATCTAGATAGATAGATAAATCTATGTTAATTAAATAATAATAAAATATCAACAAGGGAAACTGACTGAATTGAAAAAGCAAACAAAGAAAAATTGACTGGAGAAGGATTTGACCAATGATATCTGAAACACCAAACCAGTGCTCTACCAACTGAGCTATCAAGCCCTATGTTGGTGGTGTCCCAAATAGTCAATTATCTTGCTTTTTAGTGCATGAAATCACATGACCCTAGAAAATTTACCCAAACAGTCATTAAATCTATTGTTTGGGATGCGAATGGGCTTTATACAATTTTAGAGTGCTTTCCAGCTTCAGCTTGAAAATTTTACAAAATGTCTGCAGCAAAATGCTTCAGAAAAAAAACACACATGTATGTATGGCATTCAGATAAACATCATAGCTCTAGCCTTGACCAAGGGTGTGAAGCTTTTTCCCTGCGAGCAAGCTGCACCCTTCATGCCATGGGCGTAGATCCCGGGGGGGCTAGGGGGGTTGCAACCCCCCCAGGTTTTCACTTTTAATATATATAAAAAATGATTTTGTGCACAAACGTATATGGAAGAACGACCCAGGTACACGATCAACCCCCCCCAGGTCTGAGGACGTGTCTACACTCCTGCTTCATGCAAACACAAATGCACGCACAAATGTAAGTACAGTGTACAGTGCTAGTATGGACAGTCAATGTGAAACACAGCCTTGATGCAATTGCAATATGCTCAATATGATAATTATTCATATTAAGCTAAAGAGTCTTCTCTCATTAAATAATAGCTGTAAAAAAGAAGAATAAATACTACTGCATAATTCACTAATGATTTGAATTCACTGAGTGCATGATGATTTGAAAGTTGATAAACATTGCAACGTACGCTAAGTACCTATCTTCGAAGGTCATAAATATGCATATTGGGTCAAAGATCAGAGTTTGATTGGATAAGGTGTTAAATATGTGCATCAGATATTTTCGGCCAATATTGGCTGAGAATTTAAAGAAACCAATAAGGAAAGACTGACTGTATTTCTCGGTTACTGTACGTATACATGTGTGTACATTATGTACGTACATGTACATGTACAATGGCCACAACTGGGACTGTGTGCAGAATATGTATGCATGTACATATCCGTGCTGCTAGCTGGCATGATATACGTACGGGGACACTCGAGTGTGAGGCGGATGCCAGTGCCCCTTACTGATCGCTTGAGGGAAACAGCTTCACAGCCTTGGTCAAGGCTACATACATATATGCTCAGATTCATAGTCAAGGCATCACTATGTGTCATGTGACATTATGTTAAACAGGCAATTTATATATTACTACCAGTATTACTAAAAAACAAATCAATTCATTCAATTTGTTACATATGAAAGTAAAAATGTGAAAAGTACAATGATGTCGTCATTTATGACAGGTAGGACAAAAATTAGGGCCACTGATTTTTTTTTCAGAAAAGTGCAAATTCCATTTCCTAAATCCTTGGATTTTGTTTAGGGCTGAAAAAAAAAACGGTTTCAGACTGAACAAATCTGTTTTGTGCTATTCAGTTCCAGAAACTTGTATAACATGCAGTAAATTGCATACTGACTTTCACTGACTATTTGGACACTAAAAAAGTGTCGTAGCTTTTGCACAGTGAAGACGAACTTTTCAGACTGTGTTTTGTCACTCAACTATTGGAAGACCACACCATGATTCAGTTAGCCTCGGAAATGTACATGTACAGCAATCAGTTCACATAAATGATGCATTTTGTGAATTTAATTGGTGAATTTACTTAGTTCCTTTTTGAAAATGGAATTCTGTTTCAAGGAGCAGATTCCGTGTCCGTTTATCGTTTTTGCGTATAATCAGTGGCACTAATAACTATTTTGCAAAAGAAATTTTATTTGCATTAAAGGGCGTGTACAACATTGATAACAAACCAAAACAGAAATGTTCACAATTGTACCTATAGATAACTTACAGGGTGCAAAGATGGTGCTGGTAGAAACATACCATTAAAATATTTCTGCCTGAAATGCTGTATTTATCTAGAAATAAGTAAAACAGACTGAAAATGGTTTTTAACTCAGGGTAAGATTAAAAGCTCTATTTCGAAAGGCACAATTTGGCGTAACAATTGCTATGGTTTTTCGTTGTTTTCGACTCTTTCAGATGAAGACATGAAGTTGAACTGAAAATTTCACAGGTTTTTTTTTTATTCCATGACAAATCAAATGAGCAGCCTGCAGCTGTTCTGTCACTTTAACCACCATTGTACATGCCCTTTAAGACAGTGTTTGTTATGTCATTTAATGGTCTCAGTCAACAGCGCACGCGCGTGCACACACAACAGCGCAGGTGCAAAACAAGGCGCGAATGCTCACAATTGCGTGCGCTGTTGACTTGAAGACTGGTTCTCCAAAGTCTCCCATAGAAAAGGTGCATTAATAATCATATTAATTTGCAAAGTACCAATTAAATCTTAAATAAAATCCAACATAGAGTCAATCAAAAATTAATTTATTGCATAAATGTTGTAAAGCCTTGTACTTTTTGCAAAAGTAATTGTGTAATTCTACAAATTAGAGATTTAATCAAACTGAGTAAAAAACACATGATCTATACACTATGTACTGAAAGAATGCATTCATATTTGCATATACATGTAAGTGTGTGGTGAACTGTTTAAGAGGACTATTAGGCTTTTTGGACTACCACAGTTAATATTAACTGCATGGTTGCTATATCGAATACCATCAGTATTCACCTTTGCCTGTGATTTATTTATGGCAATGATATTTACATATATTTGTACATGTACTACCACTGCACAGCAGGCAATGGATACACATTTCTGCACAAATGATTACAGCCCACAAAACATGGCAGTGATTGATCAGAGGCAATGAAGTGGGACTGGAGTACTGTCCTTCACATAGATTACAATGTACCTATTGAAATGCCCTTTGTCAATGTATGTCCATTAACTATACATGTAATAAGCAACAAATTAAGTTACTTGTTTTCAAAAGAGACACCACGTATGTAGATTTTAAATGAATCAAAGTCCAACTTTTTCCTGATTTGACTAAATTATGAATAAACAGCTAATGAGTTGAAGGTAATTAAAACATGAAATGCACTAAAATAAAAGTATAATAAATATGAAACATATGCATTGATATGGAAAAACCCTGGAAATTGGAACTAGGACCAAAAATTGAAATGGAACACACAGCCCGGCAACTTCCTGATCGGATTATGGATAATCAGATCAGATCAGAATGTCACACAAGATGCTGGAACATTGCACTACCTTATAAATCTTATAATGCAAATTAGGCTTGCCCTTCACCAATGTAGGTTAGGACTGCATAATCAGTGCGAAAATACGCACTGATTAGTGCACATCTAGAAATCATGAGCTGGCTCAGGTGGGATTCAAACCCACGACCTGAATCTAATCTAATACAGCGGCGGGTACTGCAATTAATCATGGCTTTAACGATTAATGATTACCTAATCGGGGAGATTTACCCCGCTAAGCTTGGTGGCCTAGCGCGGTAAGACATCTGCACTAGTAAGCAGGAGGTTGTGGATTCGAATCCCACCTAAGCCAGTGCATGATTTTTCATGTGCACTCAACAAGCACCGAGTATGCAGTGCTCACCTATGTCGGTGAAGGGCAATCCTAATTTGCATTTTTTTGTCTCCCTGAAGAAAAATCATTAATATTCAAATCTGATTATCTTTACAATGCTAACTTTACCAACATTAACACCTTGGTAACCAAATTAACATTACATGTTGTAAACTCACCAAACGTTATATAAAGATGTTAAAAAGTATAACCAACAATCGAGTTAAGTTTGGGACTTTTTCTCTGCATTTTCCCAAGAGCACAGTGTATATCTATAAGACACAAGTTATAAATCCAACTTTCAAAGGTACCAAAGCATCAAAGCAGTTTTAATATCTAAATGAGTGCCTTAACTGATGTCCCTATAATATATCAAACTGATGGTCACTGTGTATGAGATATTCAAAGATGTTACAGGAGCAAATTTCCAGACAAAAGTAACCATTTCCATTTTTATGATGCAAAAAACACACAGCTGAAAAATTACAAATTTTGGGCACACAGCTTCCTTGCTAGACAAAATACTTTGATCTATACAATCTTCAACACATGGTCAGAAGTTGAAAAAATGGGCAAATAAAGAAAATCAAGGCAGACAGGTACAGTATACCTTTTTTCAATGGATACTGTATAAAAAAAAAAATGCAGCCCAGCCGCTATAATGAACACGGTGGGATCCATAAAAATTGTCTGTTACAGCAGTCATTCATTATAATAAACAACAATCTTCATTCAGTATGTTTTGTCCACAAAAATTAGGAACCAAGGATCATGGCGATGTTCAGTATATATTGCCAAATGTTTGATAAAGAGGTGTTCATTAAAGTGACTAAACCACTGCATTACAAATCATGCTGTTTAGACTTCCATCCCTGATCAGCGAAGGAAACAGTTGGAAAGTGCATGTCTCAGACTGACATTGTCACATAGTGACTGGTGGGTCTCTGTGTTTGCAACTGATACATTTGACCATACAGCGATGCTCTAATTGCGCCTTATGCGCAGGAAAATATGAGCACCATACATATGTACGTGTACAGTAAATGTGCATACATGAAGCGTGACACTTTACTTTGAATAAATAAATGAGTTTCAGCCAGCTTTGAAAAAATAAATGAGTTTCAGCCAGCTTTTGTATGGTACTACATGTATCTGTCCATACTTTATGTTTCTGTGGCCACTTCAATATCAACAAGTACAGCTCAGCTAAACACCCAGAGTAATTAATTGTTTTACTATATGAAATAATGCACCTAAACAAAGAAAAATGCTAACATATTTTACAAGGAGAGTTTCCTTAAATAAATGTTTGACTACAGTTTCCCTATACCAACTCACCATTTGTCAAGTTAAGATGACAGGTAAAATGTACCAAGACTGAAGTTTCACAGAGGTCCCTCTTTTAAAGGTTATATAATGATAATAAATGTATGTATAGATTAATGTTATGTTAATACGATGAATTTACCAGGATCATCAATCTTCTTTTACGACTGGTATCAGTGTGCCAAACACAATGTCCCATAGCTTGCTTGAGATGCCAAAACCTAACCAAAAAAGAAAGAAGAGTTATACAAAAAATAGTTACATACATTTTTCATGAAAAAAAACAGTGCAAAAACAGACACAAGAACATTACACTCTGGCTATTGCTACATGTAGACAGTGAATAGAATACTGGGTTTGTACAATTTGTGACAAATCACAATGTTAGCCACTATGAGAGGGCTCAAAAGAGGAGCCAACTATTTTATTTGACAAGTATTCCGGACAAGTAATGTAGGTATCATACTTCATATGTATGTGTTCACATAATTTCTACTGTTTCCAAGTGCAGCACTACATCTTCAACACCCAACCCCAAGACGTCAAAATGCTTGACCTCTGTGACCTCTATTTCCAGTCAAAAAGGAAGTACCTCCTCATTCAAAAGTGGTACGAGCTAGGATCATAATTCTTTCACCAAATTAATGTCAATGTTACGGAAGGTCTAATTTCCCCCCCACCTGTTGTGGGTTGAGTCTACTAGTTCATACCTACCCCAGACGGTTACTACTATATGCAAATTCCCCTGCGCCAATTTGCTGCTTCGCTGAAAAGACTTGATCAACCGTGGTGCACCCTGACCTCCCACAATGCATACCGACATAGCCGCCATGATCGTCCTTCTTTTCGAAGCCAGGAGGCTCGAGGCCAGAAGTGGGGAGGACGGGCGGGACGCAACCGTCTGGGGTAGGTATGAACTAGTAGACTCAACCCACAACAGGTGGGGGGGAGTCTACTGCATTCAACCTACCCCAGACGGTTACTACTATATGCAGAGTGGCACCGAGTTACGGTGGTGGGCTGGCTACATGGAGAGCCAGGAAAGTTTGGTGGATATGAATCAGGTTAGCATAATGGGCACAATGCCCATCGTGAGTTCGCCATGGGCAGAGCTTCCGTGGAGGTCTTGCCCATGTGTCAGCAGGCCTGAAGGAATCCTGGTTTCCAGGTCGGTGAAGCCAGGATTTTCCTGTCGTACATGAGTTAAGTTGCTCCGCAGGACGTCCCTCAGGTAGCAAGAGGAGAAAATGGAGGGGCATGCTGCCTCGTCCAAGTCTGATGACAGAACTCAGAAATAGGACCAGGATGCGAGTACTGTTCTTGCATCTTGGGTCTTGATGTATCAGTGGGTTTGCTGGCCCGGTTTAGATGGGCAGACTGGGCATGCAAACTTGACAGTCGAGGCGATCCAGCGGATAAACGTGACTTTCGACGCTGGGCTTCGTGGTAGTGTCGAAGGGCTGAGAGGGGTTCTTTCTCAAGTCCTTAGATTGGGCTAGGTACCAATGGTGTCTGGTGGCTCGAAGACAGGGCATCAGTTTTTGGTGAGGAAGCCTATGGTTGGAAGGAGTCGAGTGCTGTGTGGCATCCGGCATATGTGGCATTCAGCTATCGATAGGGCCCTGATTTCACTGGTCCTCGTAGGCGTAACCACTGACAGGTGGAAGGTTAGTAGATGCACGGTAGTGTGCTAGGGGCCATTCGGTAGAACGTGGCCCATAGGAGGTGTGTGCATTGGCCACATAGGTTGAGAGGGGAGGGCCATCCTCGAAAACATCGCATGTAGTCCAAGCAGACCTGTAGCTGCGGGCAGAAGAAACTTGGAGCCTGGTGTGGAGCTGGTGCGTAGGCAGAGGTCCGCCATAGCCGTTAGTGGTGTAATAGTAGGAGAAGAAGAGGGAGCATCTTCGTGGCACCACATCGGGGAAGGTATAAACAGTCACCGGGTAGCCATGACAGAGGCGTCGTTGTGAGGCCCCGCTGTGAGGGTCCTTGTATGGTGTCCAGCATGTTGGGTGTTGGTTTTGGGGGCTGTACGCCCCAAGCCAAGTGTAGTGGAGGGTGTCGGGCCCGGGTAGTATTGACTGGTCGTTGCGCGACTGGCCCGGGCCGAGCCCCTTAGTTTGTCTCTCGACAATGGTGAGAAGTTTCCTGCCCGTACGCACGACTATTGTAGGCGTGTGTCCAGTGCTTGGTGTAAGTCATTGCCAGTACTGTCCTATGTACATGCTATGTAGGAGGGCAGACGAGTGTCTCGGTCGCAGCGGCCACCTGTGGGGTCGTTATTGGCGGTCGAGAAGTGGAAGGTGGAGTGAGGTGTTGTCCTTGCCGGCGTCCCCTGGATGATCCAGGGCGGGGACGTAGATCAGAGGGGCACAACCCATCTGCTCTGAGTGACGGGTCAGGAGTAGGTGTGTAGATGTTCTTGCTTGCTCTCGGTATAAGTGAGAGTGCTGGCATATGTGTTGCAGGGCTACTAAGAATCTCACAGTGGTTGTGGTTCTGATGCTGGTACGGAGTGGCGGCCTACTCGTTGCGCCAGTCCGGACGACACGGGTTCAAACCTCACCAGGAACTATTCCAAGTTGATCCTTGTAGTGGGGTTGGAGTTCTTGGAGTCGGAACTTCACGCCTATGCTGGGTATGTGACTGACGTCCAGCGTTCGTCATGTGGATGATGTCCAATGGTTGCTCCGAGTGGACCGTTTGAACACGTAGTTCGGTCCTTCGCCGAAATCTGGGCCGAGAAGCCAGGCGTTGTGGGCGAGTTGACGTATACCAGGAGAATGTGACCTGGTTGGATCAGGTCACTGCCATTCTCTACAAAGACCTGTGGGCCACGAGGCTCAGGATGCTAAGGGTATCCTGAGCGGGGTGTTTTTGACATCTTCCAGGGGTTTGTAGGAACCGGGAGTCGAAAACTCTGGACTGTGTCTTGTTGTGTGTGGCAGCAGGTGTAAGGTCATTGGCAGAGATGACCTACTCATCCGATGATGTGGAATGACAGCCAGACGTAAGGCGTCGGGATTCCCTGTGTGTTCCCCAAGTTTGCGATATGCAGAAAGGAACTGGGGACCGTTGGGCTGGCCCGAGTCGACTTTGGTCCTGCTCGCAGAGGTTGTTTGATGCGGGGTACGTATCGACGGGGTCCATACCCATTGGGTATAGGGCCAGCGTGTTGAGGGCTGGCATGAGCCGGCCATCCTGGTGGTTACGATTAGCTGGAAATGTTGACCTCCGTGGAAGGGACTGTGGCCACAGCTATTCAAGGTAATTCTTCAATGTCCTGGGTAGAGCCGATGGAGAAGAAAAATTGCCTTGTATTTTCCGCCGATGGGCGTTTTAAGGCCCCAAGGACGTCGAAAATCAGTCCCGCAGGGGTGCTTCGGAGTTCTGCAATGTTGTTGCCAATCGTCAACGGGAGCTATTCCGCAACGAGCGGTGGGCTTGTGGAGTTGACGGTGGAGGTAGGCTGGGTTGACGCATGCCGGGTTCTTGCCTGCCTTGGCATGTAGTGACTCGGCACTGTATAAGTGCCGCCATGTAACTAGAATTTGACAGAAAGGAATGAGGAAAATTCCAATCCATACCATACTTTGTACAGTGTTTATCACTTTTCAAAGCATAAGAATGAGAGAAGGTGAGGAAGTCAGCTGATCCGAAGAGGTTGCAAGCGTGATAAGTAGTGATGGTTCATCTCAGACTATGTAACCCCGTCAGGTCATGGAGGTAGAACAAGATCAGGTTGACTAGTCACCTCGCAGTACCCAATATATTTTGGGTCTCTATGTGGTGAGCAGTACATGTATTATCACATGTATGACCTATGACCTCAGGACAACATGGATGGCGAGTGAGCTAGCCGAAGTTCGAGTCAATGCATGCTCGCATTTTAATCACCTTTATCACTCTATTCATTATCCAGTGTCCAAACAGGATACATGAAGTACACTTATGACTGCCAGGGTCGCCGAGGTCACCGATGTGGAGCCACGGAGCGGTCTTGGCTGTAGTCATTGTAGTAGTGTGCGAGCCGTAAATGACGGTTGTACAATGCGCCCGGAAGTGCATTGTGCGTGGTCGTTGAACAGTTACGTGCAGTGCGTGTAGACCCTCGTTCCGGTAGCGATAGTGAACGATGATTCAGTGTACGTGTCTCACATGTTACCGCTCCGTAGCGTCGAGCTAAGGTAGGATGCGTTATCGGCCCATGGGCACTGGACAACTCGACTGGGAACAACTCGCCATGAAGCAGGTCGACTGCAAGCGGCCGGAGAGGGCCGAGCCCGGAAACATAGTGCGGACCGGCGTGGCCATTGGGCAGTAAAAACTGCAAATGGGAATCCTGGCAGCTTTCCGCTCCGCGAGGAAGAAAGTATTATCCATCAATGCATCCGTGGAAGCATAGAGTTTAGCCTTAAGTCGTCCGCGGGCCAACTCGGCCCAAGGTGCGTCGACTGCAGTTGGGGCCGAGCCGGCGGCATCGTTTCCGCTCCAGTAGAGCCGGACAGTAGGATGGGATCCATGTACAGTACGAAGTGCGTGTACAGCGTATAGCAGATTCCAGTATGGATAGGACAGGACAAGTCGGCCGTGGAAGTGGAACGACTCGACTTGAGACAGTCCGACCGCGGGTACAATCCGACTCTGAGGGTGACAGTCGGCTGGACCCGGCTGCGTAAAGGGCTATCGCGGCTGAGTTGGTGCAGGCGTTGAGGCTCTCCGCTTTCGTTGAGCGATGGTTGGAAAGACTCGTATAAAGTCCATCTCGAGCTAAAAATTACATGTATGCTGTAAATTGTGGCCCGATGACCAAGGATAATAATAGATATGCGCCATGAGCGTCATGCTTGGGGGATACCGGCGCATTAAAAGAGTCCTTTATTATTGTAATAAAGGTGACACTGCGCCATGGAGCTTGGACTGGGCGGAGAGGGCCAGATAAGTGGGCGCGTCCAGGCGGCAACCGTCACTGGACGTCGGTGTAATACTGTAGTGGGTCCAACTGATTGTGACCGCCGATGCATCACGGGACAAAGCCGACGGTGTTGACCTGGCTTGTATGGACGATGGGCCGTGCAGCTGTGTATGTAGATATCTCCACATCTTTCCGCTTGGGGAGAGCCCAACAATGGCAATGATGTGCGTGTGACAATCCATGTATCAAATGAAGGGGGGCCTGGTAGCGCGGCTAACAAAGCCGTGCGTGATGCCCCGTGTCCTTCGATCCCTTCGCATCAGAGGTGGCTGACAATAAAACATTGTACATGTAGTAGGGGATGGATACGCATTCCCCGTACTAACGGGCTGTGATAATAAGCCGGGCTGACGGGGCCTGTTGAGGGGTCTTTGTTGTGTGTGACCCCCTGAAGCTTTCAGCTCTATGCGGCTGGGCCACGCAGTAAAAGAGCGTCCCTTTGACGTCCGCAATCGTGCTCGCCAGACTGAGGGGTGGTAGGCATATCGCTTCTCTCACCCCACAGCAATAGCACATGATCTTCGGCGAGGTGAGCCTTCATACCGTGCCATGTATAGGCGACTGGAGGCCGCTAATGGTAGCGGGTTGAAGTCGGTGGCATGGTGCGGGCTGGAGTAGCTGTCTGGCAGTTCAGCCGTGTATGGAACTCTCCATGGCTTTCCGTCTGGGTAGAGCCAGACAATGGACGTGGGGTCACGGTGCTCATTGGCTGCTCGGGCCTCTACACATCTCTCTGAGGTCCGCAATGGTGTTCGCTCGGGCGTAGCGGTGGTACGATAGTAGCACTGCTCATATACACTGACGTCTGAGGCTTTGTACATCGGACAAAGGCGTAGTGTGCAGAATAATAGCTAGGACCACTGGAGGCTGCACGCAGACAGGCCATCTCTCTGACGTCCGCAATCGAGCCCGGCAGACATGGGGAGCGAAAGCACGTCATCACGGCTCTTACCCGTAGACAGCTAGTATATCGGCTCGGGAGACCGGAAATCATGACCGGGGCGAGCCTCTGTTCAGCGGGTCGTAACAATGTTTCCTAAACAAAAGGAGCATGTTACGCCCGGGCCAGTCATTCCGTTGTGGCGGCATCCTTCGTCGCCTCCGGTAGCGAGCGTTCTCCCTCCGCTCTGGTAGCGACCGTGGTATCGAGCTACCCCCGGCCGTAGGCCTCTTCGGGACGATTAGACACGTAGCCTTCAAGGCATGCCTAGTATCTAACCGCCCGGAATTCCTTCGGACTGGCAGTGGTAGCAGCAGTAGCCCGGAATGAGGGGACGAACCCAAACTCGGCCATTCCGACTTGCTGTACCGCGGAGGGAATGAGGTTAAACTCTCATCCATCCCCCCCGCATATAGGCCTTTCATCGGGTCGTAAGCACAGAGCCGGCTGTGCGTTACCCCGGCATCACGTAGAGGTGTATAGACCGCGACGACGTAGGACCGCGGTACCTGTAGGATGCACAAAGAAAAAGAGAGAGAAAAATACCAAAAACAAACGCACAAGAGAACACTGTTTATTGGTAACGGTTAATCAGATAAGTAAAAAGGGAAAATATCAAGTCTATACAGTTTGGAAGAGCAGCGGGAAACGGAAACTCGAACATCGAAAGAGCCCACGAAGGGCACGTCCGTTTCATAGCGGCGCTGAGAAAAGAAGGGCGATCATGGCGGCTATGTCGGTATGCATTGTGGGAGGTCAGGGTGCACCACGGTTGATCAAGTCTTTTCAGCGAAGCAGCAAATTGGCGCAGGGGAATTTGCATATAGTAGTAACCGTCTGGGGTAGGTTGAATGCAGTAGACCTTTGTGACACATTGCTCAACCTCTGTGACCTCTATACTATTTATTTGAAACACATGAAAGGCATAATGTAGGTTGATTGTCCTGAAACTCTGTGGGTATACCGGTAGTATGTGTGTCCCAGATGCTAAATATGAAACGATGTTATGACATCATTATTATGATTTTAATGAATTTTGGAATAATTTAATTGCACTTTCAATTTTTGAACCATGCATGCCAAGAGCCATTGCCTTTTTCCACAATAAAACTATATGTGCATAAACAATTTAAACACACCACAAAGGGCTCAATTTCATGGAATCCGTTACCGTTAACAAAATGTCTTCACTTACGGTACATGTAGCAAGTAGCAGACTTTTTGGTTACGGTTAGCACGGGAGAGTTTTCTTTGTGATAACTGTAAGCAAGTAATTTCTACAGATGCATACGACAGTGCATTAGCAGAAAATAGGAATTAGAAATTCTTCGCTAAACTGAAAGTCTTGCTTACGGATTCCATTAAATAGATTTCATGCATAGAAGTGCCCGTTAGCACAAAAATAGGCCGTAACGAATTTCATGAAATTGGGCCCCGATTTGTGTACAAAATGTGTGCAGATCGTATGCGGCAAAAGTAGATTGCAGTGCAGTGCAGTACATGTGTACAAGCAAGCATGTGGGGAGACTCAACTGCACATCGATGATTCCAGTTGCCCCGCGTATCCATCACGCTGGTATCTATCACGCTGTACGATGAACACCCACCAGTGAAAAATCAGTTGATTTGAAATGAATTTATTGTGAAATTGGTATTGTACGTGAGAATTGACAATTGTCCGCGAAATCTGAAATACATAAACCCTACAACAGTACTAATGGAGAAGACTTCTTGGAGTTCAGATTCACCACCCTTGAAATTCATGCCGCAATCTGATAACAGCTCGAAGGGCTTCCCTCATCTGGCAACAAAGCGTATAAGAGCCATCAGGAATGCATGAGATCCAGATGTACTGCCAGGGATGTCATGCACTTGAAGATGATATCCCAACGATTCTCGGAACGCCGTCCAATCTTTGTCGTCATCGGACCGAAGCAATCCACCCCGGTGGAGTAGAAAGCAGGCTTGTGGATTCAGAGACGGGCTGGGGGCAGGTCACCCATTCTGGGAACATGCAGTTGGGCTCGCCATCTTTGGCAGTCAAAGCACTGCCGTTGGTGCTTGCGAATGGCAGAAGCCAAAACTTGTGACGAACTTCAGCTAACAATCAATCTGTTGTCATAGTCACGGATGATCAGTTTGACGATAAGATGTGAGGGATCCAATACAATTGGATGTGTTGTCATCTCGGGTAGTTCTTCAGCACGCCGAAAACGGCCCACGACACGAATTAGGCCCACGTGACACATTGTATTCTGGTGCAAGCTGTAGGAGTCTGCTACCCTTGGGGAGGTCCTTGCCTGCTTTAACATGTGTATTAGGGAGGCCACTTCCACTGGAAAGCTGTCCTGCTGAGCTCGTTGGTAAAGCAGCAGCTGTATCTCTGCAATTTGATCTGCAGTCAACTCAGTAGTGGCTGTGTCTGCCGCCCCGTCAAGGCTCTGCTTGGTGGCGATGATAAGAACATCCCAAGTGTCATAATTGGCTGGATCAGGCATATTGAGGGGTACTGTCGCAATCCTTCCGCAGAAGGTTGATTTTATCAAACCGTCTCATCTTGGGTCGCCGTGGGTGGAAGAGCTGGCCAGTTATCAGGAGGTAACCTGAGGAAATGGGGCCCATCTGTCCATCTACATGATTCACTGAGCTCAAAAAGGGTCTTGCCTCTGGTCAGATAATCTGCAGGGTTGCTCTTCGTATCCACATAACGCCAATGGTTGACATCTGTGAGGGTTTGAATCTCGGCTACCTGAGTGCCAACAAACACCTTGAATCTGCAGGATTCTGACTGGAGCCAACTGAGTACTGTCGTGGAGTCACTTCAGAAGATGATGTCATCTGTGAGCTCCTTCCGAAGAAGATCAGCCAACTGGGCCCCAGCCAAGGCAGCTGAGAGCTCCAACCTGGGCATGGATAGTTGGCATTTGGGAGCATGACCTGGCAATAACAAAGCTGATATGGGTGGTGTCTGGCTGAGCTGTAGTGCGCAGGTAAGCTATAGCCCACCGCACACTATACGATCCGACTACGACCCGACTGGGTTTTGGAAGGATCGCAAAGCATTCTGGGAGTCTTAACCGTGATTCCACAGTCGAATCTTGCCGACTGGCCATCAGAGTGGGTCTGCGACTGGGAACAATCACGGTTAAGACTCCCAGAATGCTTTGCGATCCTTTCAAAAACCAGTCGGGTCCTAGTCGGAATGTCGGATCGTATAGTGTGCGGTGGGCTTAAGGCGCCATAAACCCGCTCCGATGCATCATAGAAGACGTGTATCTGATGATGCAGACCTGCCAACCTTGAGAATCCGAAATGTGTATTCGGATATGTCAAAATGTGTATTTTTCATCCAAAATTTGTATTTTTTTAACAAACAGGTTTTATGCGGCTATGTACCACTTGAACTTGCATATAAAATATTGATGATGGAATTGGACATTATAGTTTCTTGCTATTGTTCAAGGCAGTTTCTTTCATGCATTTTATACACAAGTCTTTTTGACCCACCTCAAGTACTATGGTTGACCGCGCAACTACCGCTAGTTTTTGTCCACCGACATGCAAAATGTGATGCAATTTTTTTTTTAAAGTGTTTCATGTCTTGACAAAGTCAGTGAAATCCTCGGACAATAACAATGGCAGGTTTGTACTGAACCACGTAGTCTGTCCAAAAGGTTTCGGCTCTGAAAATACTCAAGTCTCCAGAAGAAATAACTGGTTGAATGTCTGTACATGATTTGCGTTCTTCACGTCATGTCGGCCATTGCACGATGTTACGTCGTAACTCCCGAGTCCCGATGTACAAGTGCAAGATGCTGAGAAATCAGCACCGCATGGAAGGTACAGCGTGCGAAATATATGCCTTTACATAAAGGTTCAATGAATTTAAAGATCTCCGTGTATTCCATAGACTGCTTCCATTTGATACTCAAAGCCATCTTCACCTCAAAGTCATGTATATATTCAGCTCACATCGGTAAAGATCGTTCGCAGATCGTGATTGTAAACAAGCTTTCACGTGCAGTCGATCGTGCAAGCATGCATCACACACACAATCAATCCAAATAGCTTTCAGTAAACGTTATGCCGATCGTTCTGTATGTGAGGTCCTGATTGGTTTATATGTGTGTTCCCATGGAATGTGTGTACATTGAGTGCGCCAATTACACATGTATGATCGCCCTAGTTACACATTCGAGATGATGAACCTTGTCTCACATAGTCTTGATCGCAGCCGCTTTTTCTCGCTTTTTATTAGACTTCACACAGCCGTTTCTCGATTTTTAAAAGCGTATTGGCGTATTTTTATCAAATTTGCGTACAAAATACGGCAAATGCATACTGGTTGGCAGGTCTGATGATGAGTAGATGGTGCGTCAAGGGAAGGAGGAGTGTACATGTAGCATCGAGGCAGCTTGATCTTAATCAGGTTTGGAAGTTCATCCTCCCATGTCTGCCATCTGCTCTTGATCTCGCCTGTCTCCAGAGGATCGTCCCAACATCGGCTGGTTTTCCATAGCTCCTGAATGATAACCCTGGCTCGTGCAGTGTATGGGGTGAGATATCCCAGTGGGTCATACTGGCTGGCTAGGATGCGGTACATATTCCTCATGTTCAGGCACTTGTAGTCGATTGGACGGTATCGATACTTGAGCTCATCAGTGCTACAATCCCATTGTAGACCCAGGGTTGCCTCCGGTGAATCTGTCTCGCCGAAAGTCAACCAGAGCTCGCAGCCATCTGATCGGGCTTCTGGAGGGAGTTCCTCAACTACTGAAGGAATGTTGCTAGCCCATTGACGAATTTCAAAGCCAGCATCGGTCAACAGCTCGTGCATCTGGACGATGAGTGCCTTTGCCTCTGTTGCCTTGGGTACACTCTCCAAACAGTTGTCTACATAGAAAGACTTGTCTACTGCATTGGCAACTTCTGGGTAAACAGCCTTATGGCCAGAGGCATGTTTCGTCAATGCGTATGTGGCGCAACAGGGGCTGCAGGTTGATCCATATGGCAGCACTTGCCATTCGTAGGTGTCAGGTTCAGCATCATCCTTGAGGTTCCGCCACAGGAAGCGGAAAAGTGAACTCTCACTCGGTAGGAGGCGAGCTTGATGAAACATCGCTTTGATATCACCCAAAATTATGGCCACTGCATGTTGACGGAATCTCAGCAATACAGCAATGAGTGATGCACCGAGGGATGGACCGGGTAGGAGATGCTCATTGAGAATCAGGATGTTGTACATGAAGGAACACTTCAACACGAAACGACGCTTGTTGTGCTCCACTGTATGGTGTGGGATGAACCAGGACTCTGCTGTTCACGAAGCCTCATCATCATTCAGGATTCTAACGTGACCGTCATCAAGCAACTTCTTTATCAGCTCACAGTGTTTCTGCGCCTGCAATGGGTGAGACTGAAGGTATTTCTCGGTTCTCCTCAAGGTTGGTAATACAGCCTCTTTGGGTGCCTAGAAGGTTGATCCATCATTAGATCGCAGAAGTGGTGTTGCATAATGGTTTACTCCCTTAACCTCCACTCAGTGACGTCTTGAAGACTCTCTGCTCCTTTGGATACGGCTTATGCTTTCCTGCCGGTCCATGAAGAGCCCAACCTAGTTTTGTGTGGACTGCAGCTGGTGATCCTGTAGTACCAAATCATACTGGATCTCTTGGGAGCTCCATATGATCAGAGCCATTTCTGGATGGCTGGTAATGGCAGGTCCCTGAGGTGGCTATATCGTTGTTGAAGGGCGTCAACTGGATAGGTGTACTCTGACAAGCAGATTTTACTGGCAGAGAAGGCCGTGGATATTGCAAACTTGACTTCAGGCCGATCTCTGTGTGAGCAGGTGAGAGTTGGAGGGACAGAGACTGACCTTTGCATTCAAAGATGTCCTCATGACCAGTATGAAGAAGCATAGTCTCTGGTTGTCCTTGAAGTCGAAGCTTGTCAGCAGCTGTCTGTATTATCATGGTTCTCTCTGAACCATCTTCAAGTATGGCGTAGGTATTTAGGTTGCCACCTGGTCCTTGAAGGATGACTGGTACTACCTTCAGCAAAATGTTATGTGGACGAATGGGTTTATCCACAAACATGTTCGGGTTAGAGGCCTGCATCGTACAACACGGTGAGGTGAATCTCTTTGCATGAGTGGTATGGCTTCTTCAGAGTGCAGTCCTCGGGTTTATGTGCTCTACCACACTTCCAGCATCGCTGTTTCTCTTGGATCCATTTGATGATGTTGTCGGTGTCCAACTTTTTCAACTCTGGGCACCCGCCGAGATAGTGCTCCTTACTATTGCAGTAAGGACAGAAGGGCTTAGTCTTACTTCTGGGCTTGTTCTTCACGTTGGAGTTGGACATGAAGACACTGGTAGGGACATCCTTCTTGGGAGGGCGCTGATGAACTTGTGGACTGGAGATCTTAGGTGCAATACCCGACACTGCTCTGCTTGCATAGTTCTTTGACCGAGACTTGACATTCAGCCACGTGGAGAACTGGGAAAGGGTATACGTCTGGCTGCTGCCAGGCTTTAAGTATGCCTTTCTTTATTGCCTTTTTAAGTATGCAGTACTCCATGAAGGAGGTCCTGTAGCTAGGGGCCAGCTTGCTCAAAAGTCGATCAACATGGGATCCACACTTCAGCTCCACTCCATCTTCTCCCTCTAGGGCTCGAAGCATCCCCACTATAAGGACAATACATCGAGGGATAAGTTCCTGTGCGATTCAGAGTCTCAATATTTTATAGTAGGGTCCACATAATGGTGCTGATCTCTCTCTGTAAGAGCTGTCTTGGTTGCCCGTACTTATCTTTCAGGGCGGAAAGTGCATCAGCATATGGCTTCTTGGAATACATAAACAACTTTGCTAACTTCAGTGCTTGCCCACCAAGTCTGTCCATCATCACCTAGTATTTATAGTGCTCGGTCAGATGTTGATGTACATCAAGAAGATCCTCCAAGGCCATCTTGAGTACAGCAAAGTCCCTTTCCTTACCATCAGGAAATTTGGGAAGAATCGGCTTGGGGATACCTTGTGAGAGGGTGACAAGGAGATCCGTGACTGCGGGAGGTGGATGTGCTGATGGATGGGACACGGCTGGCAAAGATGACACAGGTGGAGGAGGATCAACTGTATAAGACTGCTTTGGCGTTGGTGACATCGTCGGTCAGCATTCTCATCCTCATGCATCTGACATTGTAACTCCTCATACTGCATCTTCCTTCGGAGAGCTGTGATTGAAGCTGAGTGGGTATCACTAAGTTGAGTGATGTGAGAAGCATGGGATTTGGATGATCCTTTGGAGCTGAACAATGTCTGGAGTGTCGACCTTGATAAGTGGCACTTGATTTAGTGCCGTGGTAGTCGTGTGTTGAATGCTGACTGAAACGGTGAGACTCATTGTTGTAATAACAACTTTGTTGGGATGAGTGACTGGAACGGCAAGAGTCATATTTGGAACGATGACTTGGCTAGGATGAGTGGCTGGATGAACAAGAGTCATGTTTAGAGCGATGACTTGGCCGGGATGAATGGCTTGAACAGGCAGACTCTGGTTCAGAATGACCTCGTTTGGATGAGTGATGGCTAGGACTGGTAGATCCAGATCAACTTCTAGCATGGTCCTTGGATTTAGTATCCATCAAGTAATCTATCATATGCTTCAAAGGTAGTTTGGATGCTCTGGATGGACGGACTGGTTTTCTATAAACATGGGTCACTGATTTGGATCCGGTCTGAAGGACCATGAAAAAGGATGAAGCCACACTGCTGTTGATTAGAAATTAGTTCTTGGTGATTTATTGATGATTCTGTAATTGATTTGTCCAGTAAATTGATTCCGGTGGAGTAGGTGCCTTGTTGTGTATCAACTCCTTAACTTGTGATGTGACGTGGTTTGTAATTATGAACGCACGGGAAGCTGATTAACTGATTGGAATCAATAATTAACTAGGAAATTTAGGGTTTACTGGGAATGATTGAACTAACGTAAAATTGATTACACAGTGTGAGAAATTTCTGGAATGTGGTGATTGGAGTGATCCTAAACAGATTTTGTCAATAGAGTGCGCTATGATTCTCAAGGACTTTGCACAAGTATGCTGCCATGACATTTATTGTGACCTCATGACGTCATCAAAAAGGCTGATTTTATAGTTAGCAGCATACAGTATCTCGAGAATGGTAAGAGCTAGGGTACTGGTTCTTTTTGTAAAAGCTTTGTTAGATCCTGTAGATATGCATGCTGCTTTGAAATTACCTGCGAAAAAATGCTGATTTGTATTCCATATGGTAATCAGTGTCCGATTGTCATGAAACTTGGTTGGTGTGATGTCTGTGCTACTCCAGGACTTAGTTGTTTCTGTGAAGACAGTTTGATTTAACTTTTAGGAACAAAACTTCAAGCTACATGTAATTAAATAAAGTCGGAACAGCTCTGTGTTCGTCCATGAACATTTAAATGTCTAGTTTTATTTGTTGTTGTTGTTGTTCTTGTCAACAAGGGATCCTGCACTGTTACAGTCAGCCAATCAGCTGCCTTGACAACTCTTTATAATAAATATTCATGTTACTCTGCCAGTGCTGTTGGCAGAGTGGTTTTGTGCATGTAATTCTGGAACATTGTGTGTGTATCTTACCAGACGATAGTTGATCAGAACTGTACCAAATTGAGCAGTACTCTGCGTTAGCATGGCTAGCTCAATAACGGACTCAGTCCTGCAAATGCGCCCTCTCGTGACTTCATGTAACCCAGCTGCTCGCATTACAGTCTTGGCAATTTGCTATACTGAAAGCGGGGCGTGGCCTTTGCATGCCAATTAGGTACCTTATTATGAATATGCCAAGCGGGCCGTGGGAGCGTCATGGATCACGGTGGAGCTGCTGAAATGGAAACACACGCGAGACAGTCCGCGTCCAGACAGTCTCGGCCATAGACATAAAAGCCTTATATATCTATTGTCTCGGCTCGCGCATGGTCTATATCCATGGATTAACAGTCTGAGCGGCATGGTTCCGTGCTTGTTGAATCGCAAACACAACATATGTAATGGCGGCTACATTCAAATCCATGTGAAAGTGTATCGTTTGAGGAAAGTAAGCATGGGGAACCAGGCAAAACACAGGGTATGAAAATACAAACTAAAGTTACTTACAATTACCAATGCACAGTACAGCTGTAAAGTAAAGGTGGTGGTTGGTGCAAAACTAAAGCAAAGTAAGGCGAAGTCCCAAGGAATAAAAAGTGACTCAGAAAAGCAGGGCAACTGCCCATGGCTGGTTTTGGCCATTTCACTTTGTGTACAGAGTACTAAAATCAAGAAGAGCACCATCCACCACAGCTCCCATCCGTAGAGTCAACCACTTGGCTATGCTGCAAGTGGTTTTTACGCATTAATTAAGACAGAATTAGCCAATGCCCAGTAAAAATTTCCAGTGGGTGCACAATGAATCAAACCACACTATTTCCAATTGAAAGGAATTGCTCCAACTCCCACCAGTGGTCAATCTAAATGCATGCCAACAACAAAAGCTTTTATAAAATAACAGGCACTGTGGCCCACAGGCCTATCTCTTGCACATGCACATATACATGTACTTGTACATGTAAAGCGCAATGAAGACTAGTCAAAGAAAGTGAACTTAAAGCAACTAGATGGGGCAACACTTAAAGGGGCAACACTATAATTATGAGGCTTAAAGGGGCAACCCACTATCTGACCAAAACACCAAATTTTGTTACAGTATGCAACAAAATGTTGCGTACGCAACATTTGAGGTTTTGTGAAATCGGCTGTATACATGTGTTATAAATGTTACATTAACATGGTCTACATGCCATGTTGCCAGAGTTATACATGTACAATGGTAGGCCAGTTGTGTTGTGGCCTAACTTGGATGGCGTAGTGTGCCATGGTTATGGTGGGCCTCAGCTGGTGTGCCCTTATTACACGTATGATGGTCTGGACTAGAAAGTGTCCCATGTTTTGTGATTGAAATAGCTTGAGGCATATCATCAACTTTTATTGAAAATGTCTAAAGCAAACATAACTGTTATCCTAATTCTCCTTGGAGCAAGACTCACCTTTATCTTGAATCTCATAGTGGTGCCTGACATGGTATGTCTTCAACGACTGTAAATATGAGTCTGGAGCAGGAGAACCATAATGTAGGTAATAATGGGTCAGGTCATAACAGGTATAACCAAGGATTGTTCCCGCCATCAGGGTGTATGCTATGGGTTTAGGTAAGACTGCACATAGCAAGAAGTGGTAGAGAATAACAAATCCAGCAGCAGCTATAGGTGGGAACACCAGACGACCTGGATGAAAAGGCACCTGTGTATGTCAACAACAAAGAAAGAGCCATTCAGTATAGTGTAACAAACAAAAACAGTTAATCTGGAAGAAAGAAATTTACTATGTTCGTTTTAGTGGCGTTCCACTGTACTTTACTTTAGTACAGTGGAACGCCACAAAAACTAACACCGCTATACCTAACATTTGGCTGTAGGGCAATTCCACGATAACACCGTGACACTTTAGAAGATATTTTCACTCATCAAATTTAAATAGCAAATTAAATGTAAGCCTAGAGAAAAAACTTTCATTGTGTATCTATTACTATCATCACATGAAACTTTAAAAAGGAAAGTATTGATGAAACTTCGTAATAATTGATAAGTTATGAATGATAAATTAGTACCGTAACACCGTGACGCAAAATGGATATGCATTTGTTCACACTTTATGCACTAAACAAACTCTGTGAAGTTAAAAAACATTTTGAAAAGAAGTTATGTTGATTGGATCATGGATGTAGCTGAGACTGAGTAATAATAATCAAGTGCAATCGGGAAAAAAATCAATTGACTGGACAATTATGACATTGATTATAAATACATGTATGTACTGTTACACCGTGACTTCTGAACAGCATGTACTTAACGTATGGAGAATCTTATTGTCATACTTGCAACTCGTACAGTGTGTAATATTTCTCCCTTAGGTGGTATGTAGCAACCATTTACAATGAGTGTTCAACAACATAGTGTAACACTTTAAGATCAAAGAAAACATTATAAAGAATCATAACCGATTAAGAAAAACATCATACATGTAAGTGAGACTATACACCGTCCGTAACACTTTGACATTTACATACATATACACATGATATTCAGGAATACTGTTCATTTCATGAGGTTTCCTTTAAGTTGTCATTTTTAGGGGTGATTTTCTCAAGTTTTGCCTGCTTTCCCACTTGCCAGCATTACAAATGACAAAATATGTTTTATAAAGATGGTTAAAATATTTGCATTTATGGACTGTAGTGCATTGCAGGGGACCCCCCCCTTTTTTTTTTCTCTGTCAGATGCAATAGGTTTGGAAATGAGTGTTGATTTGCCTCGCCCATTTTTCAGGGTTGACACTTGTTTCTGTCTGATTGAAATATGTATTTAGCTGTTTCGCATGCAGTGCAACATCTTTGTTTAATTCTTCTTATTTTTTTGGGCTTTTCCGTGATAGCGGAAAAGCCTTTGTTTTTGTTCTGTTATATTTTTCTTTTCTATAGCGTAGATGTATGCCGAACAATGACGTCATCATGAGGTCATCAGGTGTCAAATTACAAGCAATTTAAAAGGTAATCCTGGGTTTTAGGTGGCCAAATTATTTTGGTCGCTAACTTCAGCCAATGCATCACAGAGTAGCGGACTGTTGTATGGAGGGCCAAAATGACAACATCTGATTGTCAGATTTTTTTCATTTTTGGCGAGCTGCAGTGAAGCATGCAGTGCGAGTCTATGTAATGCCGATAAATTTCCGTCCGTCCGTAAGTGTTTTTTTTTTTTTGTGGGGGGGTTGGTTTTGTCTTAAAATTAATTACCGGTATTTCACCGGAATAAAGTTGTTCTTTAAAAGTTCTTTTCTTCCCGTTTTTTTTCCTTCTCACCACGACCCTCTCCCATCCCTATACCCTTCTTCCAACCCCCCCCCCCTACCCTTCCCCCCACCTTCCACCATCTAAAGAACTATGCTATGCCTCTTGAAGTTTTTTTTTAGCTCGATCACACTAATATAAGCTCTTTAAACTTCTAAGAGAGCAGTCCGGTTTTTCCTTTTTCTGAGCTATCATGGAGGTAGAAATAGAAAACCAAGATGACTCTATAACTTTGTATGTGTCTGTCATTTTGTTGGCATTGTGGTAAGACCATTTGGGTCCACTCTCCTGATTTGTGAAACACGGCTACATGTATGATTTTGCCTTTCCCTCCACACACACAATGAGCAAAAAAATCTGACAATCCAATTTTGTCATTTTGGCCCTCCATACAACAGTCCCCTACGCTGTGATGCATTGGCTGAAGTTTGAGACCAAAATAATTTGGCCACCTAAAACCCAGGATTACCATTTAAAATTAATAATCAAAATCTTTAAAAATCAACAAAAAATCAACCATTTGAGATATTAAGTTGATTCCGGTCAAACAGGAAGTAGCTCTTCATTTAAAATTGGTAAGAGCTATGATCATGATTCTTTCGCCAAATGTCAATGTTAGGTAAGGTCTTTTTTTTGCGACACATTGCCTGACCTCTCGACCTCTACTTCCGGTCAAACAGGAAGTAGCTCTTCATTTAAAAGTGGTAAGAGCTATGATCATGATTCTTTCACCAAAAGTCAATGTTAGGCAAGATCCTTCATATTGTGTTACATTGCTTGACCCCAGTGACCCCCTGTGACCTCTACTTCCGGTCAAACATTGGTTGACATTGGTTGACAATGTTATTGAAGAGGTCCTTCATTTGTGTTACATGTACATTGGTTGACCCCTGTGACCTTAGACTTGGGGCCAAGTCTTTCTTAGTCCGCGCGGTGATTGTCTCTTTTTTTCCCCGCAACTCTCGCAAAACCGCGCGAGACTCATGGCTACGGCGAGAGATCAGCTCTCGGCCTGGGACCCGCTCAAGAGGTCCTTCATTTGTGTTACATGTACATTGGTTGACCCCTAGTGACCTCTACTTCCGGTCAAACAGGAAGTAGCTCTTCATTTAAAAGTGGTATGAGCTAGGATCATGATTCTTTAGCCAAAAGTCAATGTTAGGCAAGATCCTTCATTTGTGTTACATTGCTTGCCCTCTATGACCTCTACTTCCGGTCAAACAGGAAGTAGCTCCTCATTTAAAAGTGGTAAGAGCTAGGATCATGATTCTTTCACCAAAAGTCAATGTTAGGCAAGGTCCTTCATTTGTGTTACATTGCTTGACCTCTGTGACCTCTACTTCCGGTCAAACAGGAAGTAGCTCCTCATTTAAAAGTGGTATTAGAGCTAGGATCATGATTCTTTCACCAAAAGTCAATGTTAGGCAAGGTCTTTCATTTGTGTTACATTGCTTGACCTCTGTGACCTCTTATTCCGGTCAAACAGGAAGTAGCTCATCATTTCAAAGTGGTACATGTAAGAGCTATGATCATGATTCTTTCACCAAAAGTCAATGTTAGGCAACGTCTTTCTTTGTGCCGACACATTGCTGGACCTCTGTGACCTCTACTTCCGGTCAAACGGGAAGTAGCTCCTCATTTAAAAGTGGTAAGAGCTTTGATCATAATTCTTTTACCAAAAGTCAATGTTAGGGAAGGTTATTGTTTGTGACAATTCTAATTGACAAGCAATGTGTTCCAATAACCCTGCAACAAATGGGTCAAACTTTAGTTTTCTACATTGAAATATGGATACCTTTAAACCATAATTATGTCTTAATCAAAAAAAATAATTGATTTGTATTAGTTTGAGAAATGTTTTATGTACATGTATCATAATAATGCGGAAAAGCCATGTGTTCTGTTTTCAACAGACACAATATCTAGTTTTATTTTATTTCTTTTCACTTTTTTCCCATAGACATAACACAGGGTTTTTCTACAAGTCATTTCTACCCTTACAAGTGTATGCCAATTCCGATCAACTTCATACTTGGCACATAGTTAGACCCCCACCCCGAATAGTGTCCCTCGTATGTACGTCATCGTGATGTCATCATGTGCACTATGACGTCATCATAAAAGTGCAAATTTCAGGGCTCTTTATCTCCGGAACTACAAGTCCAATGCAACTCAAACTTGGTGTTCAAGTACATGTACATGTATATGGGGACGTGTTATAGACAAAAATTGCAGTCACGTGTTGATGATGTCATCGTGTGATTTTATACAAATTATTCAATTTTTGCACCTTTTCTTCATATCTCATGAACGACAAATCGTATTTTCGAAATTCTTTCGGTAAAATGTTTGTTAGGCTATAGGCACATGCCACAAAAAACCAAAAAGGTGTGACGTCATGATGACGTAATCAAAAAGCCGATTGTCAGATTCATATATAAGGGAATATCCGATGGTGATGATGCTTGGTGGGTAGGTAGGGAATGATTCTAGTATTGCAAATGCGAAGTGGCGTCACAATGACATCATCGGCTGATATTTTTTATTGATTTTTGAATATTTAATTTTGCCATTTTTTCCCAGAAACACATATAAGTGAATATCCGATCGCAATGAAACTTTGTGGGTAGGTAGGGATTGGTACTAGTATCCCAAATGTGAAGTGCCGTCACGATGACGTCAGCGCCTGATTTTTTATTAATTTTTTGGTATAATTAATTTTGCCATTTACAGTCAAATATTACACAAAACACGGGTTTTGGAACTTTTTGGACGGCTGATATGGCTGTCTATAGTAGTGAGCCAATTGTGTACACTTGAATGGAGCACGACCAGCTAGAAAATTATTTTGCTGTTTCCACCGCCAATAAGCACAACCATACATGTACGTACTATGCACGCTGGCCTATAATAGACTCTGCCATTTCTGTGTTTCTCATGGCCCTGTGTATGTATCTGTACGTGTATTGATGGACGAGTGACGACGTTGCTCATAGTTGTTTCCTACAATTAGGATACCGCTGATAGGCTATTTCTCTGTACTGGACCAATTGTGTACATGTTTATTTTTTATATTTCATAAAACATATACGAAACAGCTCAGTGTTTGTTACCAACAAGCACAGATGTCTACATGTAGTTTCCATTTTTGCTCCTCCCCCTGTCCCCTCTCTTTTCCTTCAACTGGGCACACCCCCCACCCAACCCCCACACCGCCCTCCATCGTCTTATAATGGTGCCAGTGTACTGTTGATATTTTGAAGTTAATTGTATGAATGACGTATTAGTATCATTTTAAATGGATTTTAATAGCTTGGCTATTGTAATAATCCTTGAAACATCAATCCTTCAACACATGGTCCCTGTACCATGTAACAGTCATTTCCATTAATTGGCTTTTCCATGTTCAACGGAAAAGGTATTGTTTTTGTTCGGATTTTTTTTCTTCTTCTTCTTCTTCTTGACGTTTTGAGTTACCATAGACTTTTGTCGGAGCCACTTTGGCCACTTTTAAAATGACGATTTTAACCAAACTTAGGGGCCACTCACAATTTTCAATGTTTTTGAATTTCGGCTTTTTTTCGAAATAGAGGGTGGGTGGGCCAAGGAAATAAATTGAAGTAAATTGTTAATCAAAATTCACTTTTTGTATTAAAATTCAGAATTTTTATCTGACTTGCCTGAGAAAATACATGTATCCATCGCGCGCCCCACACCAGCATTCCAAAAATGCAATCTTTTTCAACTCCGTTTCCATGTGCGATACATTATTGTGCACATTGTGTGAAACATCATGGTGGTTTTTACTCGTAGACTTGGAAGCCAGGCGCTTGAATTGCAGCGGTGACCAATATCCCACGCAAATGTAGCAGGGTACCAGGCGTATTTATGTGATTGGCCGTCAAGCTTTTCTATGTTGTCCATGGTTACCCGTAGGACACTGTATGTTGTGTGCACACTGAAGCGTATTGTTTCGCGTGTGCAGTCATTGTGCTTGACGGCCAATGACGTCACGTGAATAACCTATAGTGGCGCTTCACTGTACTGTGTTGGTGCAGTAATTAAAAATAGGCATTTTATAAATGCTACGATCAAAACGTCAGGCCCTCCTAACTCTTAACCACTTCACGACGGTATTAAAAAATTAAAAACGAGCACGCCCGCGGTATTATTTTCACCGTGCTTAAGGGAAAACAATTTTATCAAAATTTTACACCTTTTTCCCCCGGGACTATTTAGTGGACTCTTCCAAAGAACATTGGTGGCGGTATTTTGATTTTTTACTCCGGATTTCGTCGTCATGGACGATTTTTGTGGTTTTGTCCGATGCGTGATATCTCGTGTGTAAAGATGGTGAAAAAGTGGTACGAAGGAGTCTTGTAGATTTTGCCAATTGAAAATTGCTACTGGATACAGGAGAAAATATAATATAAAAAAAAAGACAACTATAGACAAGATCCAGTAGTATATGAAAAATTCCTGTGACTTGTTTGACAGTCCAACACAAAAATCAAGGGAAATAGCAGGAAAGTCATTGACCCCATGCTCCATGGTTGAGCAAGCAGAGACAATAGATAATAGCTCGTGGGACACAAGAGTCCGGCGATGTAATCCACAGTGAACACGGCCTACATAACTGGCCGTATCCAAGCTTGAAAAATCCCTGTAAAGGGTACAGCCAGACACGGCGAGTCTAAATGTCATCCGCCACCCAACATGTCAAAAGCAGCGTAATATACCGTCATCCGGTGATCACAACGGGAAATTATCGCGCTTTCTCACGTCATCCGCAAAATTGAACTGATAAAGCTCCAACAGAGGCGTCATCCGCAACTGGCGTCATAAAGTGCCGCGCCTTCTCAAGTCAACCAGCAAATTTTCGCTTGTTTTCTAATAAAACCCTATGGCGCTTTATCACGTCCTCCGGATGTGAACATATTTTTTTGCGCGAGATATCACGTCATCCGTCGTGAACTGGTTAAAAGCATTATGTTCCATCCCATCTGAGCCAGCACATGATTTTTTTCATGTGCACTCAAAAGCACATATTTACAGTTAGATTACCGATAATGTACTTAATTTTTGTAGTTATTTAATATTTAAATTATGTGTTTCCTATTTTCTTTTTGATCTCTAATAATGCTCTTTGTTTTTTCCTTATTGGTTGATTATTATTGTTGTATTTAATTAAACACTAGGCCTATATTTTCATTTGTTATACTTTTGTAAGCCAAAAGAGAAAATTTCTACATTGGACCAATAAATGAATGAATGAATGAATGAATGTAGTGCGGGATGATTAAGTGCAAGCCCCATTTGCATGATTTTAAGCATTTTAATATAAAGACGATACATGGCTACTACTGTATACAGGTGTATATGTATGAATACAAAGTAGTATTTTTGTTTATACCACAATACTCTCTTGGTTAGAGGCAATTCTATTTAATACTGGAGAGCACATACTAAAAATATAAAGTACCGGTACATTTTACTTTTGTAGCTTCATGTGTGACTGTTCATGCAAGAAAATTGGAGGCCTGTTTGGATGTGTAGCCACCCCAAGAAATAAGCACTTGCTCCCATTTCTACAAATTATATCAACTGGGCTACAGACCGAACCCAAGAATCAAACACCATCTCATACTGTACATGTACTTTGAACAAATACCCAAAAGATTTTCACACACTGCAACAAAAGCTACAATCTGCCAGAGATACATGCATGTACACCCAATATTATTGAGGTGGGCACATCTCAACCAATGATCCGATGTCGCCCTTTAATAGCAAGTTTAAGGTAATATTATACTTTGGTTTTTGTCAAAGAAATGTATACAGATTCATGGGAAAAAATATCAAGGAATATACAGTAACAGTCATCTGTGAAATATTTAGTCCCATATTGTGCCCACTCTTTGAGAAAAAGAGACCCGGAATGGGCCACCCACTCTTTGAGAAAACAGCGAGAAACTGCCACAGTATTTCTTAAGTCTTTTCTCTTTTATTTTTGATCTTTAAAAGAAAAAGATCAAAAAGAAATGTGGCCACTGGTTTTTACTCTTTTCTTGATAAAAACAGCATTTCAGGCAGAAAAATGTTAACAATATGTTTCTACCATAACCTTTTTCATACCATGTTACAAGTTATTGGAACATGTAAATCTGTGAAGATTTGTGTTTCGGTATGCTACCAAAGTATGATACTACCTTCAATCCTGAAGTGGTTTCAATGCATCCTTGCTCCACTAGAAAATCATAAGTGGGATCTAAACTACTGAATGTAAGGAAGGAGGAGCACCAAGTTTCAACCAGCCATACCCAATTTATCCAGTTGTATAACCTGAAAAATGTACACATATTAAGAGGAGACCAAAATAAATTTAGAAAACAGTTGAGGTTGCTTGGTGCAAAAAAAAAATCAAATTAATCAAATAGGGAAGAGTCGCGAGGAAATTAACAGAGGCAATAACTAGATGGAAATTCATAGGAAGAAAAAAGGGGGTTTGGGAAAATATTTTATTAACTCTCAAAGGTACTGGGGCCAATTTCATTGAATCTGTTACCGTTAGCAAAAATTTGTCGCTTACGGTAGCAGAATTTTTTGGGTTACGGTTAACGTATTTCACGGAAGAGTTTCCTTTTTGGTAACGGTAAGCAAGGAATTTTTGCAGAATGCATACGACAGCCCATTAGCAGAAAATGATCACGCTTACCCTAGAAATTCTTCGCTAACCGAGAGTCTTGCTTTCGGATTCCATGAAATAGATTTCAAGCGTAGCAGTGCTCGTAAGCACAAAAATAGGCCGTAACGGATTGCATGAAATTGGGCTTGCCCATTGGTTTAGGGCCTGTTTGCTTAACGCACAGGATCCCAAATCTGCGGATCCCCGTCCCATGTACATTAGTCAAGGAGCAAAGTTCTGAAAACCCTCTTGTTAAGGAGTTCTATGGGGGAACTTATAGGGGATTTATGGTTTGACTTCATAAAATGGAAGTTTATACCAAACAGCTTTGCTAGGTAGTATGTGGCTTCAAATTATGGTATCACGTTTGCAACTGAAAAAAGGGGTGTGGTTGTACTTTCTGCCCCCCCCCCCCCAAAGTCCTTAATATGTATTTTGGTGGATGATTATGTGATTATATCATTCATAATCCATTCACAGAGAAATAACATTTAACAAAAGAAGTCAGAAGCAAGAGTTTAAACCCATTTGTTGAATTTGTTTTTAGGTGTTCGGGTTCAAGCCGAACACCTATTGTTATTGTTCGAGTTTTTGTTGTTGCTTCAAATGGCTTTTCCGTGTTCAACGGAAAAGGTATTGCTTTTGTTCGGATTTTTCTTTTTCTTCTTCTTCTTCTTGACGTTTTGAGTTACATGTACCATAGACTTTTGTCGTAGCCACTTTGGCCACTTTTAAACTGCCGATTTTAACCAAACTTGGTCAAAACAAAGTTCCTATAGGGTAGTTGTATGCGCAACATTTACGTCATCATAACGTCATCAGGTGTCAGTCACGTGACAAGCGATTTGAATTTAATAATCAAAATCATGATTCTTTCACCAAAAGTTACTGTTAGGCAGGGTCTTTCTTTGTGACACATTGCTTGACCTCTGTGACCTCTACTTCTGGTCAAACAGGAAGTAGCTCCTCATTTAAAAGTGGTACGAGCTTTGATCATGATTCTTTCACCATATGTCAATGTTGGGCAAGGCCTTTCATTTGTGTTACATTGCTTGACCTCTGTGACCTCAACTTTCGGTCAAACAGGAAGTAGCTCCTCATTTAAAAGTGGTAAGAGCTTTGGTCATGATTCTTTCACCAAAAGTCAATGTTGGGCAAGGCCTTTCATTTGTTTTACATTGCTTGACCTCTGTGACCTCAACTTCCGGTCAAACAGGAAGTAGCTCCTCATTTAAAAGTGGAAGAGCTTTGATCATGATTCTTCACCTAAAGTCAATGTTAGGAAAGGCCTTTCATTTGTGTTACATTGGTTGACCTCTGTGACCTCAACCTCCGGTCAAACAGGAAGTAGCTCCTCATTTAAAAGTGGTAAGAGCTATGATCATGATTCTTTCACCAATAGACAATGTTAGGCAAGGTATTTCATTTGTGTTACATTGCTTGACCTCTGTGACCTCAACTTCCGGTCAAACAGGAAGTAGCTCCTCATTTAAAAGTGGTAAGAGCTTTGATCATGATTCTTTCACCAAAAGTCAATGTTGGGCAAGGCCTTTCATTTGTGTTACATTGCTTGACCTCTGTGACCTCAACATCTGGTCAAACAGGAAGTAGCTCCTCATTTAAAAGTGGTAAGACCTTTCATCATGATTCTTTCACCAAAAGTCAATGTTAGGCAAGGCCTTTCATTTGTGTCACATTGGTTGACCTCTGTGACCTCAACTTCCGGTCAAACAGGAAGTAGCTCCTCATTTAAAAGTGGTATTAAGAGCTATGATCTTGATTCTTTCACCAATAGACAATGTATTAAGGCAAGGTCTTTCTGTGTGATACATTGGTTGACCTCTCTGACCTCAACTTCTGGTCAAACAGGAAGTAGCTTCTCATTTAAAAGTGGTAAGAGCTACATACATGTATGACCATGGTTTTTCACCAAAAGTCAATGTTAGGCAAGGTATTTCTTTGTGACACAAACATGACCAAGAAGTAGGCTCAATTAAATATCTTAATCAAATGTCTAGCAACCACTAGATTTTTGTTTGTGATGCATAATATGCATAGCATATAATTTTTTAAAGGTGAAGCCATTTTCTATACCGTTCAGCCAGTGCAAGAATAAAGCAATCAGCATGATCAGTATTTCAGTCGGGCAGTGTAAGTGTATTTCAATATGCCATTAATTGATCACATACGTTCCAACATGTTCACATAACAGTTCAACTACGAAATGAGACCCCGAACACCTAGTGGTTGTTCCCACAACCACAATGTCTAGTTTGTTTTCTTAATTTTTTGGGGGAAATATTACAATAATTTTGGGGATATTACACAAAAGTGCTACCACAATTTGAGGTCACATAGTACCTAGAAATGTTCCCTGAGGTCTGCTCCATCAATTTCTTAAGTCACCTAAACGCTAAAATGGGCAGGCCCGCGGGAACGGGGGGTGCTGAGGGGGCTGCAGCACCCCCAACTTTTATGATGAGGGTGCTGAAATATGCTACAGCACCCCCTATTTTTAACAGACATAATTCACACCTTGTGATGGATGAGAATCATCCTTAATATATGTATAGATTTCAGCTCAGGTAGCGAAAAAAAATGATCAAGAAAAAGAACTTAAGTTTATTTCCCATTACTATACCGCGTGCGTCTACGTCCCACGTCGTACGACAGAGTAGAACTAAGACAAAGTGTTCTCCAACGTGTAGAACAGACGTGGCGCACCGCCAAGCTTTCTGCGGCAGCCGCCATTTTCCGCCACGCTTAAAAATCGCCGCCATGCTTTAAAATCATGCCGCCACGTTTAAATTTTTTAATGTACAGTAAATAATTTCTACAGAAATAATCTGGAAACAATGAGAATCACTTTATTTTCGATTCTAACCTTCGAAACTTTCCAATGATTTCGCACGAACTGTCAAATTTACGACGCGAGGCAACTCGAATTGACAAACATTAAACGGATGTACTAAACCGAGCAGCGAGTCGACCGGCCCTGCAATGTACACGTGCACTGCAAGAGTCCTACTTTTGCTGCATACGGTCTGCGCACGTGGTCACAAATCTGGTTACGTTTAATACGCGAAACTTCGACGAAATTCTTCCGAAAATTTGGCATTTTGAATGAGCTTGCTTTATTCAAACTACATTTTCGATGATTTATCGTACATTCACATGAAATAAGAAGTCATTTTTGGAAATTATGAGGAACAAATGCCTACAAAAAGTTGAGTTTGCGATTGCAACTGTTGACACTAATCTTGCCACAATGGGATTTTACCTTACCACGATGTGCTGTCTGACGGCCGTGGGGCTTATGCTTCGTGTGGCCGGTCAACATTCCGTGCGGGTACGCTACCTACATTACATTGTGTGCCGCGTTGCACGGAAACATGGTTGATTATGCAAGGGTGTTTTAATTGTTCATCAGTTATGGATTGCTTACGCTTCTAAGTTAGGATTTCCTTTTCTTATTTGTCACCTGTCAACTAACGTTTGTGATGAATGATTATTTTCTGTATTTGATTTTTCTGTGAAATTTAAGCATAATTAAAACCGGTCTTACCAAGTATTCTTTTTCAGTTTATGGCTGAGGCAAAATTTGGGTATTTCCTTTGGTTTAAACTGATTTTCTAAGTTATTATTCAAATCTGTGACCCTGTCTTGACTTCATCAATAATTTGAAGCTAATAAAATTTTGGAATAATTAGTGATCGTTTGTTACAGGCCTACCTTTTCAACCCCAAAACAGAACACTTACCCTTATTAAAACCTTTTACCCGACCAGATCAATAGTTTTCAAGTTTTTCATTGGTATTGAACCACTGGTCTCCTTTTTGTTTTAATAGTAATTATGCACTAAATAAAATGAAATCCTTTTAAATACTGTTTACAACTTTTGATCAAAAAGTCTGACGAAAGTGGCAAAAATTTGTCTTAAAACGCACCACGGAGCATCTAGAACTCAAAATTTTCTCGGGCCCTTAAGCGGGCCCCGTACCCCACGCCGTAATTAAGAGCTTTGCACTCCTCGCTCGCATTATTCCTCAACCACGGTCTCACAAACCTTTATTTTTTAAGTTGAAGAACACTGGTAAATGTCTCGAAAAAGCCAGAGATTGCACCACAACATCTATTAAGACTGTCTTTTTAGCTATATGGGCGATTAAGCATACCCCACGCCAAATTGGCTTCGCGCACAAAGATTATGCTACAAATCTCAGCACCCCCTGCCAAAAATGTGTTCCCGCGGGCCTGAAAATGGGATCCGGATCACCAACAAGTTACTAAGCAGATTCAGTCCGTCCAAGTCCTGTCACCTGGACCCAGCCCCGACATTGCTCATCAAGGTCTGCCTCGATGAAATCTTGCCGCTCATCATGCAGATTGTCAACTTGTCCCTGTCAACTGGATCAGTCCCAGCTATCTTCAAGACCTCTCATATACATGTATCACCAGTTCCGAAGAAATCTCTTCAAGATCCTGATGACCTCGCTGGCTACAGACTTATCGGCAACCTAATGTTCTTCTCAAAGATCCTTGAAAGTATAGTTGACTATCAACTTCGCACATAACTTCAAGAGAACCACCTGGTCCCAGCGAGGTAAGCAGCATATCGCGGAAATCACTATCGAGACGGCCCTCGATCACTAGAGTGTACAATAACATCCTTCTGGCCGTTGACAAAGGTCAGTGAAATCCTTTTTCTACTCCTTGACTAATCGTCAGCATTTGACACAACGACCACAAAAAGATCATCCATTGCTTCTAGCAGACCTACGGCATAGAAGGTATGGCCCCAAAATGGCTTACCTCCTATCTCACAGAAAGAAAGCAAATTGTTGTTGTAAATGGTACTACTGGAGACGACCACCCCCTATCTTGGGGAGTCCCTCAAGGATCCGTTCTGGGGCCACTCTATTTCATCTTGTATACTGATCCAATTTCTGCTCATCGTGGTGTTAACATGGTTAAATCATAATGTACATGTACGCGGAAGACACCCAATTGTATGTTATCATGAAACAACTGCGTCACGGATGTGGAGTAGCTGGGCGAACCAGAACAATCTTCTTCTCAATGCGGGGAAAACCAAAGTAGTCCACATATGTATTGCGTCTCAGTTTCGCAAGAAAAATCTGTCACCCTATCTGATGATTGATGGTGTTAGCATCACTCCCACTACTTCGGCCAGGGACATCAGAATCATTGTTGACAATGGCATGACAATGAAAGAACATGTAAAGAAAAATCTGTCACACTGCATCTTTCGGTATTTTCAGAATTAGAAAGCTACAGCAATACCTTGACCGCACTTCCTCAGAACGCCCAGTAAATGCACTCGTCACATCCCACCTTGACTACTGTAAGAGCCTTCTGATAAGTTTCCCTGCTTCCCATCTCGCCCCACTACAGTCCATCCACAACACTCCCATGACTCCCATTCAGAATGCCCTATCAGTCAACAATTTCAAGTCTCAATAAAAAATGTACCTCTTCAAAGGCCAATGACTCTATAGTTTATTTTCTTTGGCGGGAGCCAAGGGGTCAGGATGGTCGGAATGGTAGGAGGAATTGAATCGCCCCTATCCATGATATATCCCATACGACCTGCGTCTCCAACTGCCTCTCCTAACCAAGCTCCTACTGCTTGGCTTCTTGCGCCGACCCCTTTTTCTAACCGATGGCAGAGGTGTGTACTTGCCAAATCTCTGGCACCTTAAAACCAGACCACTCTGGGCTCGTCAGCCACATGAAGCAGCCCATCTAGGAAAAGGCTACTCTGATTCCAAACCTGGGCAGATGGGGCTTGTTAGCCATGGGAGGCAGCCGAGAGAGGGGTCCTGGCGATTGGGCACATCAGGACTTCCATAACACTTGCCCAGGCCTGCACCTGGAGAGGTCACTCCAGCTTCGCTAGTCCCAGCGTAGGCACAACACGGGGAGCAGCAGTCTATCAGTGATAAGCCCAGACTCGTTTGGTGTAGAGCTGGGCGTTAGGGGTTGCTCCTGATGGTGGGAGGAGTTCTTGGACTCCATTGGGTAGTCACCGCCAGCCTCAATCCGGGCCGCCGCCGGACAGTTAGGTACTACCCCACCACAACCTGTTTGCTCCAGTGGGTGCCAGGAGCTTAATAATAGACAAAATCAACAGGAAGGTTGTAAATCCCAGCACCAGGCAAACAATCAAAACATACAAAGAAGAAGCCAGCTCTTCTCATAGCAAGCTGTAATGTAAGGACGATGTGTCCTGAATATAACGGCAACCCACAGTTTATGGATGACCTACGGAAGACTGCCGTGATAGACAGAGAACTCCACCGTCTCTGTGTTGACATCGCTGCCCTGCAGGAGACAAGACTGCCTGATGACGGATCATTGCGTGAACAGAACTACACTTTCTTCTGGCAGGGAAAGAGATCCGATGAACCAAGATTGCACGGCTTTGGCTTTGGTCAGGACATCCTTGCTGTCCACCATTGAACCTTCTACCGTAGGCTCTGAGAGACTTCTTACTTTGAGGCTGACAACTAGAATTGGTGTAGTCCACTTTGTATGTGCTTACGCTCCAACACTCTGCTCATCCATAGAAGTAAAAGACCAATTCTATGATGCCCTCGATTCTACCATCAGCAGTGTGCCTAACAAGAAAGGACTCTTCATCATGGGTGACTTCAATGCAAGAGTGGGCGTGAACTGTGAAGCCTGGCCTTCTGTCATTAGCCATCATGATATAGGAAAAATGAATGAGAACGGCCAGAGACTTCTAGAACTGTGCTCCTTTCACAAACTGGCGGTGACAAACACCTTTTTCCAACACAAGGATAGACACAAAGTATCATGGCGCCACCCAAGATCTAAGCACTGGCACCAGCTTGACATGATCTTGACCAAGAAGAAAGATCTGAACAACGTTCCGACTGCGACACAGACCACATTCTGGTCCGCTCCAAGATCAACCTTGTCCCACACAAGATGCACCACTCCTAGACCGTGCGTTTCCCACAGATCAACTCCAGCCGAGCCTTGTGTCCATCCAGAGTCCAGAAGTTCCTTGGAACCCTCAGAACAGCACTATCGAGTGGCCGCATAGACACCCCCACTGTGGACTCAAAATCAGTGTTCTCCAACGTGTAGAACATACGTGGCGCACCGCCACGCTTTCTGTGGCAGCCGCCATTTTCCGCCAGGCTTAAAAATCACCGCCACGCTTTAAAATCATGCCGCCACGTTTACATTTTTTACTGTACAGTAAATAATTACTCCAGAAATAATCTGGAAACAATGAGAATCACTTTATTTTCGATTCTTCGAAACTTTCCGATGATTTCGCACGAATTGTCAAATTTGCGACGCGAGGCAACTCAAATTGACATACATTAAATGGATGTACTAAGGGAAGACAGCGAGTCGACCGGCCTTGGAAGTAAACACGTGCATTGCAAGAGACCTACTTTTGCTGCATATGGTCTGCGCACGTGGTCACAAATCTGGTTACGTTTACGCGAAACTTCGACGAAATTCTTCCGAAAATTCGGCATTTTGAATGAGCTTGCTTTATTCAAACTACATTTTCGATGATTTATCGTACATCCACATGAAATAAGAAGTCATTTTTGGAAATTATGAGGAACAAATGCCTACAAAAAGTTGAGTTTGCGATTGCAACTGTTGACACTAATCTTGCCACAACGGGATTTTACCTTACCGCGATGTGCCGTGTGATGGCCGTGGGACTATTAAATGCTTCGTGCGACCGGTCAACGATCCGCTCGGTCACGCTACCAACGTTACGTACCTTAGTACATGGAAACTTTTAATGTTCACCTGTTATTGAATGATTTTCGCTCTAGGCTATGATTTTCTTATAACTTTTCATCTGTCATCACGTTTCGTTTGGAATTAATGTAATTTTCTCTTGATTTCTCTGTGAAATTTATAATATAATGTCTACCTAGGCCCATAAAATATAGTATCGAAAATTAAAAACTGGTCTACCCATGTCATTTTTTGTTTAAGCTGAGGCCACTTTTAAGTTTTATTCCAATGTTTTTGGAATTTTGAGGTTTAATTATTTTTGCTCAACCATTAGACATATTTTCTTCGGTTTTAAACTGATTTTCAAAATTATTATTCGAATGTGGGACCAAGTCTCTTGTCTAATTTTGGACGTGAATAAAATTAGATATGTTTGTTAAAATTGTTAATAGGGTAAACCTTATTAATTAATAAGCCTAAAACAAAACGCTTGCTCTAACACATTTTAGCTACCTACATGTAGATCAATAACTGAAAAATGAAATTTTGGAACAAAGAGTCAGTACTGATTTTTTATTTGATGTTCTGTTTAATAATTTTCTGCTTAATAAATGGAAGTCTTATAAAAATCTTGACAACTTTTGCACATAAAAATGTTTGGGTAAAGTGGACAGAAATTGCCCTAGAATGCATCACAGAGCATCTAGAATCCAAATTTTTCCGGAGCCCTTAAGCGGGCCCCAGACCCCACGCCGTTAGTGCTTCCCGCTACGCGCTCAGCACCACCATTTAATTTTCAAAGTTGGAGAACACTGCAAAATGGAACCAAATGCATACTGCTCTGTACCAATCTGGGCTGGAGACATTCGGGAGAAAGAAGCATCAGAGCGACGACTGGTTCGAGGCAAGCTGGCAGGAAATGGAGCCGGTAGTGCAGGCTAAATGAGGTGCGCGCATATCACACCTGAACAACCAATGGCAAGTCACAAGAGATGCACTCGGGGCTGCTCGCAGCAAGTGTCAGCAGACAGCCCGACGCTATGCCAATGACTGCTGACTAAAGCTTAGTCAGACGATACAGAGCGACGCAGACCGTGGTAACATAGGAGGTACATGTATGTACATGGGCATCCAGAGAGCTAGCGGCTCAACCGCCACCAAGTGCATCCCTCTGAAGACCAAGTCAGGCGAGGAACATCACTGACCAGAAGAAACAGATGGAGCGTTATGTAGAGCACTATCTTGAACTGTACACCACGCAGAATGTTGTGTCCGATGCAGCGTTGGATGCCATCAGCCACCTTCCCATCATGGATGAACTGGATGAGTAGCCTACAGCGGTAGAGCTGAGCAAAGCAATCGGCTGTCTCTCTATCGGCAAAGCCCTGGAGAAGATAGAATCCCCCCAGAGGTGATCAAGAGAGGGAAGGGAGCCTTGATTGAAGATTTACATGAGCTGCTCTGCCTGTGCTGGAGTGAGAGTGCCGTACCACAAGACATGAGCGACGCCAGGATAGTAACCCTCTATAACAACAACGGCGACCGCAGTGACTGCAACAGCTACCAGGGCATCTCCCTGTTGAGCATTGTCGGCAAAGTGATCGCCAGAGTCATCCTGGCCAGACTGCAGGTCCATGCAGAACGTGTATACCCAGAGTCTCAGTGCGGGTTTCGGGCTGGTAGATCCACCATAGACATGATCTTCTCTGTCAGACAGTTGCAAGAAAAATGCCAAAAGCAAAACGAGCCACTTTTCCTTGCCTTCATACATGTAGATCTGACAAAGGCGTTTGACCTTGTCAGCAGAAGTGGACTCCTCCAACTCCTGAAGAAGCTTGGCTGCCCCCTGAAACTGCATTCCATCATCGAGTCCTTTCACACAGACATGCACAGCACTGTATGTTACAACGGAGCAACATCTGAGCCATTCTACATCAACAGTGGAGTTAAGCAGGGCTGTGTTCTCGCCCCAACCCTCATTGGTATATTCTTCTCTGTGCTCCTGGCCTACGCCTTCAAGAACAACGAAGACAGAGTCTACCTGCATAGAAGATCCACCGGTACATGTAGGTTGTTCAACCTAGCCATGCTTCGAGCCAAGAGCCTAACCTAGGCATGTCACCATCAAAGAGGCCCTTTTCGCCGATGACGCTGCTCTGGTGACACACACAGAGGAAGCTCTCCAAAGACTGATCGCTTTGCACATGACCTCACCATCAGCCTCAAGAAGACCGAAGTGATGGGACAAGGCACTGACTCCCCCCCTGAGAATCCACATCGGGAGCCATGAGTTAAACACTGTTGATCGTTTCCAGTACCTGGGGTCCATCATCAGCGCAAACCTCTCCCTTGAACCAGAGCTCAGCTCGAGAATTGCAAAGGCCTCAGCCTTTGCAATGACGTACAATCTCCAAAAGAGTGTGTGGCACAACAACAACCTGACAGTTAACACCAAGATGCAGGTGTATCTAGAGCCTGTGTCCTAACATGCCTAAGCACACTGCTCTACTCCAGCGAAGTTTGGGCGACATATTCAGCCCAGGAAAAGAGACGCATCCTCTGTATCAGATGGCAAGACAAGATCCCCAACAGTGACGTGCTCAAGTGTTTAGGGCTCACTCTCGTGAGCCAATGTTGCCTTTGATGGTTTGGCCACATCAGCCGCATGGATGATGATCGAATCCCCAAAGACCTGTTCTATGGAGAACTCTCTGAGGGCTCCAGATTGCGAGGTTGCCCCAGACTGTGCTACAAACTACAAAGACACTTGCAACAGAGATCTGAAGAATACAACAATCAACATTTAGACCTAGGAAAGCCTCGCAGAGTTCCGAGACCACTGGAGAACTGCTGTTCAAAAAGTGAAAATTTCAGGGCTCTTTATCTCCGGAACCGCTTGTCCTATGCGACTCAAACTTGGTATGTAAGGGGCCGTCCATAAGTACGTACGCACGAAATGTCGACTTTTTTGACAACCCCCCCCCCCCTCGTGCGTATGTACTTTATGGACGGCCCCTAAGTATATGGGGAGGTGTTATAGACAAAAATTGCAGTCACGTGTTGATGACGTCATCTTGCGATTTTATACAATTTATTCAATTTTTGGACCTTTTCCTTAAATCTCATGAACGACAAATAGTATTTTCGAAATTTTTATCAGCAAAATGTTTCATTAATATTAAATGATTTTGGTCGGGAAATAGATAATATGCAAATTAGGCTTTCCCCTCACCGACGTGGATGAGCACTGTATACTCAGTGCTTGTGAGAGCATGTGAAAAAATCACATGCTGGCTCAGGTGGGATTCGAACCCACGACCTCCTGCTTACATGTACTAGTGCAGATGCCTTACCTGCTAGGCCACCGAGCTAGCTGGAGTCTGCAGGGTGAATCGAATCCAATATCGCGGCGGATACCGCAGTAAATCAGGCTACATGTATAGGCACATGCCAAGTCGTGACGTCATGATGACGTCATAAAATTTGCAGATTCACATATAAGGGAATATCCCTTACAGTACATACTATGCGAGCTGGCCTATAGTAGACTCGGCCATTTCTGTGTTTCTCATGGCTGTGTGTATGTGTCAGTATACGTGTATACGTGTATTGATGGACGAGTGACAACGCTTCTGACAGTTGTTAACGACAATTAAGACATCGCTCTTTCTCTGGGCCAATTTGTGTAAGTTTATTTTTTATATTTTATAAAACATACGCTCAGTGTTTGTTACCAACAAAATACATTCTAGTTTGAAATTTTGAAACAGTTGCTTTTGCATTGGAAATCCAATCACGTGGGGTGCTGTGGCCTAGTGGTCTGGCGTGTTGAACTCAAAGTCTTGTGGTCAATCTACAGATTGTGGGTGCGAATCCAGCCATGGGTTAATGGTGCTTGCGTCCTTGGGAAAGACGCTTTGTCACACATTGCTCCTCTTCGCCCAGGTGTAAATGGGTACCTGTGAGGGTAGAGATGGCTTCGTCCTATATTATAAGTTTACTGTCTATTATAATACCTACAGGTACTTGTATGGTTTCAACAACCTCGTCATTAAGCTGTTAAGGACTACTGATGCCATTTGAGGGTGAGATTTCCTAAAATCAAAGATAATTTCATTTGATTTTGTGGGATTCAACATGAGATAATTGCACACCAGACAAAGAAATGTTAAAAATTTCTGAAGTAGATGAATGAATTCATTTCTCGATTTTATTTTCATAAACAACATGAACAAAATTCGGTCTACTGAAGAAAAAACGGCCAACGTTTACAAACTATACATGTGCATGTTGTTAGTTGGCGTACGAGTTGGTTGGCGTACAAGTTGGTCGGCGTACGAGTTGGTCGGCATACGAGTCGGCCGGCGTAGGAAATATGTAAAGAGCAGTATGCCGTATCCAGCTGTTATAAACTTGTAAAAGCACTTTTTATCCATGTTTTGCCAGGCTGTTTAACCTTACAGACTGAGGTAACAAACAAAAAAGATAACAGAAATAAAATAATATACTCCAATGCAGTGTCGCACCATTTTTAATTAAATCTCAATTATTTCTGCTCTTTCACATGAACCCCAAAACTCAAAACAAACTTTCATCTACCCCTCTCTTGGTTTCATTTCACATGTGTCATTTCCTTTTATTTGCATGTCTCTGGCTTTCATGGGATATAGTAGTGAACGTCGGGATTCCGACCATAAACTTTGATGTCGATCACTTTTTGCAGGATGTAGACTTTGTTCTTTATCCATCCAAATAACCACGGGTACCATCCAGACTTGTTCAGATCTGAAATGTTATTAATATGAAGTTAAATTTATTTAAAACATATATATACACAGAAAGTCGCAGATTACTGTGTATTTCAGGTGAGTGGCTAATTTGCAACATAATGTAGAAAACCACGGTTGACGAATGATTGTACCTTGGAATACTAGAATTTCATTGCATTTGGTCAAAAAACATGAAGCAAGGAGTTTTAAACGTGCTATTAAAGTATTATTTAGCCTGAGGCCTAGGCCTAGTATAAACAAAAATCCATTTTACACTGTATATGCATGCATAGTACATGTACATACACCTGTACACTGCAATAGGCCGGTGTACCGTGGGAAAGTCTCTGTGTGTTGCCCTTTTGACCAGGCCATTGCCATGGTAGCTGACCACAAGCCTCGAAGTTCAGATTACGCATATTCAATCACCATACGTCATACGCGCTGTGCCTTATTACCATAATCTGACCCCGCCCTCAAATACAAAATATCCAAGACCTTCGTGACGGTCCAAAACTCTGACAGAATTCTCCCATACCCGCGGCCCATAGGGCGGCCCATAGGGCGGCCCATAGGGCGCCCCCGCGCGGCGGGAATGGGAGAATTCTGTCAGAGAAAGCAACAACGAAGGTCTTGGAACCAAGACTAGCTGTATGGTGTTCATGTACTCAATGACTAATCGAGTTGACTCTACATGTACTATTTAAATACATTATGCAGTACGAGTACATAACATAAGATTATGTTGCGAGTGAGCGAAGAAATGAAGTCATCTGTGAATGCATTTCGTAATAATGTTTGATTCAGTTAACCCAGACTCACTGGAAATACATGTGGACTACATGTACATGATCCCATCATCATGCTGGGCATTTATTTGTGTGGAAATTTTTTCATCCACAACAAATTGTACATTTTGTTAAATGGTTATTCTTCCTACATGTATGTATAACATCCTCATGTTTTGAAGGTGCAAAATATGATTGTGTATGCCGACAGATCAACTTTTAACCAAATAGGCTTGCAATTTTATAAAATCCCCTTTGGATATCTAAGTGTCTGTGACTGCTGGCCACCTCACAAACTCACTAATTGTCTTGAAGACTTATGGGAAGTTGTATGAGTTGTATGGAAGTTACGGAAACGGTATGATGCTAGAGAGTGATGTTTGGTTGAGAAAGCATGTACACCCGTACAATGTACTGCAGCGCTATCACTACCTTGATCTCCGCAGAAATAGCACCATTAGCGACTCAATTCTACATTTATCAGCTCAGATACTAACAAAACACCATTCCTATCAAATCTATATCTTGAATAAAGTTCCTCATCTGTAAATTCTGCCAAGAGATCGCACCTTTCACAAAATCTCTCTCCTTACGAAGAATTATTCTGTTAAAATTTCTGCGGTGCACGGCACGTAAAAAAAGCCATGACACCCTAGTGCCCCACTTTGGTCAGGTTGGACCAGTCTTAAACCTAAGACTTGAAAGTAAGCGGGGTACTTAGTACAAAAGCTTTGTGAATACCACTTTAGTCAGTCTAAGTTGGGTATTTAAGTGGGGTGCGTATAATTTTGTGACTTGAGTAGTTTTGTGAATATGGCCTCTGAACCATTTAATATGAACGCCTAATGTGATAATGTACATGTATACATGTATTGTATTACCTTGTGATGCTGTCCATGTAGAATGAAATGCACTCCAATAAGAAGTTTGGAGCTTCCAGGGGGTTCCATGTGGAACAGGAAGCGATGAAGAATGTACTCTAACAATGTCCACAGAAGGGCACCAGCTAAAAACACCAACGGGAATGCCTCATATGGAACCGGTAAACTGAAGGCTGCAAGAAGAAGATTCAAATTAACTTTATTAGAAAGGGACAATACCTGAAGACATGTGCGACAATGATGCTACAAATTATTTCCAAATTGAGCTAATATAATATGGAAAATGAATAAGCATATATGTATATCTGCTCAGTGCAGATTTTTTGTTTTACTAAAATCACTTTTTTGGTATGCAGGTGTTTTGATGGCTTTGTGGTAAAAAAGAACAATCATAAAAGGATATGGTCAGCACTACATGTAGATGATAAAAAAGCAGCCATAGTAAATATAACTTTGTAGGTATTTGGTATATATACATGATATGTATTCAGCTCCTACATGTAGCTTCCATGAAATACCACACAATTACAGTAAAACCTTGATAACTCAAAACTCAAGGGAATGAATGTAAACTTCGACTCATCCAGACTTTGACTCACGCATGTTTTGAATAGTGAAGTCAAATTGTGCACATTGTATGGAGGACGAAATGTGGGCATCTGTTTTTCTGCTCTCAGAGTAACAAAAAAGCAGATTTTACGTTTTGGTAAGATGCAATTTCCCACTTTTCTTCTTTTTTGCTACCTCAAAAGCATATCAAACTTTTGTAGAAACTAATTTTTCTGCTTTTCTGCTACAGGAAAAGCAGATCTTAAATAGGCGGCCTAAAAGTGGCCATCGGCTTTTCTGCCTTCATATTAAAAAGGGCCGCGCCTTCCTGTTGTGCTGACAGTGAAGACTACCGTTTCCTTTCCTGGGAATGGGAGACTTTTGAGAACCGGTCTTCAAGTCAACAGTGCACGCAATTGTGAGCATGCGCGCGTTGTTTTGCGCCTGCGCTGTTGTGCGTGCGCGCACGCTGTGAAGACCGGTTCTCAAAAGTCTCCCATTGACATGATTGAAGACGATTGCTGTGGAAACCAATAATAACGATGGTCCACCCTATTATTCATATGAACGATTTCCCAATCATGTAGGCTGTCTATTGAATGATGGCTAGATGATTAATTAATTATGCTAATATAAAATTATTTTTTGAGATGCGGTTTACAGGAGGAGGGCGCGGTTCTCTTCATGAAGGCAGAAAAGCCGATGGCCACTTTTCGGCCACTGATTTAAGATCTGCTTTTCCGGTAACAGAAAAGCAGAAAATTAGTTTCTTCAAAAGTAATTTCTGCTTTTGAGGTAGCAAATAAGTAGAAAAGTGGAAAAGATCATGCAACAAAAACGTAAAATCTGCTTTTTGGCTACTCTGAGAGCAGAAAAACAGATGGCCACTTTTGGTCCTCCATAATCTACTCACAATGGAAGTGGCATGTTACGTCGCGACGTCGCCCAAATTACATGTACATGTATAAACATGTACAGTACTTCAATTTTTGTATAATGTATGATGAATAATAAATTGTATGAGGTGTTTATACATTTCTCACCTGAGAGTTGGTTTTCTGCGGATATTTAGTGCCGTTATTTTTTTCCCTTCTAAATTACACGTTTGATATCTGGGTTAAAATCTAATCCATCATTATGATCACGTGACTGAGGTCACTTCATTTAAAAAAAATGTGAATCTTGGATTTTTGTTTGGAAAACATATAAAAATGCATTTTAACCCAACTATGTAAATATACGCGATAATGTACAGCTAGCACGTACGTGTTATGCTTCATAGGGGTTGGTATCAATGATCAATTGCTGTACCCCCTTTAGTCTTTCCTCCAGACGTAATTGGCTACATGGGGGTGTATGTACGCGTGCATGATCCCGGCAATGTGTGTATTCAGTGCGGTTGTATTTAGGCTACGTACGCTACCCCGGAGTCAGTCTTTGCTCCAGACGTCAAGTTTGCCAAGCATGAATGGGGTGCATTTATGCGTATATTAACCCTGCAATGTGTGCATCCAGTGCGGTCGTATTTAGGCTACATGCGCTAATATACCCTGAGTCAGTCTTTGCTCCAGACGTTAAGTTGGCCAAACACAAATGGGGCGCATATACATGTGCATTATTCCGGTAATGTGTGCATTCATGCAGTGCAGTTGCATGTAGGCTACATGCGCTGCGGCAGTGTTGCGTGTCAAAGCATTGTAGTGTACCCCACACGGCCAGCATAGCATACCATGCATCACATGCAGTCAATCTCAACTCAGTTGGTGACTCTTTCATTCACAATGAGAGCGGGAAAGCCAAGTAGAAACATTGAAATAAGGCCTGGGAGATTAACACAATTAATCGCGATTATATTCCTGTGTTGATTACTCGATTAGTTCATTCTAAATTACTTGATTAATCGTGCCAGCGCAATTAGTGCCTGCGAGTTGCGATTAATTCCATGAGTTACTACTATTCTTTGCTACAATCCATGCCCTGTGTGTGTGTTGTGTGGAGCAGGACTGAGTAGCAGCAGCTGCATAGACTTGATGACAAGTCATTAGACATTCGCGTTTTGTCTGTCAAGTTGTCAACGCCGCAAAAGTTAGGTACAATCGTTCGTATAGTGAGGCGACGCAATCTTGATTCAATAGGGGTCGAGGTAGTCTTGGTCCAAGACTGTAAAGCTCGATAACGGACTCCATCGTGCCCTCTCGTGACTTCATTTCATCCAGCTGCTCGCATTACAGTCTTGTGAATCTCCTATGAATTGTTTAACTTTTTCTTTATTTTTCCTTCGGATTTCCGGAGGAACCAATTAGCGCCCGCAAAAATCCAGTTGAATCGGTATCTAATGAATATGGATGACCTGTAACCAATGACCTCTGTGTATCATGGTAATGCAGTATCGTACATGTATGTACATGCTGCACTTCGGCGTCAATCGTGGGATCGGGAATAGTGGTACTGTCATGGGGCATTCAAATAATGTCTGCGTTGACTACTCCTTGCTATACAGTAGTTGCCACGGTAGTATACTATAACGGTAGTCGCATAGCCGGACATGCCTGATGCATGAGGGCATTGAACACTGTTACTATACACACGTCACACGATCTATTTCTATTATGGTAAATACAACATGAAAGCTGATGGTATTAAATTAACACACACATTATTTGTGGGTGTGTAATTAACTCTAGCTTTCCACAAACGAGACACTATCGCATGGATTTGAATGTAGCCGCCATGTTGTGTCTGCGATTCAACAAGCACAGAACCATGCAGCTCAGACTGTTAAACCACGCGCTGAGACAATAGATATATAAGGCTTTTATGTCTATGGCCGAGTCTGTCTGGATGGGGACTGTCTCGCATGTGTTTACATTTCAGCAGCTCCAACCAAGCGTGACGCTCCCACGGCCCTCTTGGCAGCCTAAATCATGAATACTCATAATAGGGTACCTAATTGGCATACAAAGGCCATGCCCCGGTTTATAGGAAATGCCCAAGACTGTAATGCGAGCAGCTGGGTGAAATGAAGTCACGAGAGGGCGCAATGGCATGATGTAGTCCGTTATCGAGCTTTACAGTCTTGGATCAAGACTAGGGTCGAGGGTGCAATGCACTTTTAAATGAGGAACTACTTCCTGTTTGACCGGAAGTAGAGGTCATAGAGGTCAAGCAATATGTCACAAAGAAAGACCTTGCCTAAAATTGACTTTTGGTGAAAGATTTGGTAGAGTGCCTGTACGGTCGCCGGTTCAAATCCCGCTCCAGTCAATTTTTCTTTGTTCACTTTTCAATGACTTAAATCTCAGTCAGTTTCCCTTGTGGTTATTTCATGAGTATATTAATTAAAAAGCCATATCCTCTTTGAGTGATCCCCCAAGTACCGTTCCCAGGTTGCAGCATTGTTGCGTGTATCATTGAAACGATCCCTGGGGTGTGGCGGTGTTTGCGTGGTTTCATGGCTTCTGACTGCCAAACGAACAAAGATAGTTGACTATTGGCTCAGTTGGTAGAGCGCCTGTACGGTATTCAGGAGGTCGCCGGTTCGAATCCCGCTCCAGTAAATTTTTCTTTGTTCACTTTTCAATGACTTAAATCTCAGTCTGTTTCCCTTGTGGTTATTTCATGAAATTAAAGTCATTGAAAAGTGAACAAAGAAAAATTGACTGGAGCGGGATTCGAACCGGCAACCTCCTGAATACCGTACAGGTTGCTCTACCAACTGAGCTGTCCAGCCCTACGTTAGTGGTGTCCCAAATAGTCAATTATCTTTGCATAACAAACAAAGATCATTTACTATTTAGGACACCACGAATTTACGGTACTTATTAAATCCAAGTCAACTCTTAACTCTTCAGGACATTTTTTGTTCTGTTTTGTTTTGGTTTTACCGTCCTCATGATCAGTCAACAGTTAAATAGAGTTCATCTGGCTGGGTCATGTGTGCAGGGAGCTTGACATAAACAATGTGGAATGACAATGGTTTAATATCGCTGGACAAATAAACCGATTTCCAGGCAGACATAATCGATATCACCGCATCTGTGTTCAAAGCTAACAGATTGCTGTCAGCATGGTCAGCTAGAAAATACCGATCTATTCATATGCAAATCAAAGGGGATAAATGCCCTACAATTATAGTGCATTTTGGGGGACAATAAAGGTTTATTGGATCTCTGTGAAGTTCCATGTACATGTATATGGTGCACTTTTTTCACCTCAGGGAAAAATCAAAAGTTGGGGGTGCACTGTATACATGGGTACAGTGTAGGCTGCAATCATTGTGCCATGCCTAGTAAAAGCTTGTGATGCACTATTGTCTGTATTGGCAGCAATTGTAACCAATTATTTCGATGTCTGACTAAAAAATTTGCGAGTGATTCATGAAAGATTTACATTTAAAAAAATCTAATATTTGTCACTTTTGCTCGCAACAGGCCAAGGAAAACTAAAAGTTCAAACTTGATTAGGGTTAGGAATAGGGACATCGAAAATAGCTTGCGAAAACACTGTTGGAGTGCAGCAACGTGCACACGACGACGGGCGAGTGGATATGTGCATTTACTGTACAGTACAACTAGAGATTATGTCTGTTGATAACAGAACATAAGGCTTTTCCGTATAAACCAAGATTTTTTTCTTAGATCTAATGTTTAAAATGCGGCCACATTATTTTAATGTATAAAACTACTTTGAATCCAAACAAATTAATGTAGGGCAACTCAAATCATAATATTTTCGTGTCAATTAAAAAAAAACACCCCTAAAATTGACATTTGGTGAAAGAATCATGAATTTCATGAAACTAGTCATTACCACTTTTAAATAAGAAGCTACTTCCAGTTTGACCAGAAGTAGAGGTCACAGAGGTCAAGTAATGTGTCACAATGAAAGACCTTGACTAATATTCACTTTTGGTGAAAGAATCATGATCATAGCTCTTACCACTTTTAAATGAGGAGCTACTTCCTGTTTGACCGAAAGTAGAGGTCACAGGGGTCAACCAATGTGCCACGCAGACAGACCCTGCCTAACATTCACTTTTGGTGAAAGAATCATGATCCTAGCTCTTACCACTTTTAAATGAGGAGCTACTTCCTGTTTAACCGGAAGTAGAGGTCACAGGGGTCAAGCAATGTGTCACAAAGAAAGACCCTGCCTAACAATCACTTTTGGTGAAAGTATCAACTTAATATCTCAAACAGCTGATTTTTTGTTAATTTTTTAAGATTTTTATTATTAAATTCAAATCGCTTGTAATTTGACACATGATGACGAAAAGTTTCGGGAGACAACTACTGTACTATATGACTTTCTTCAGACCAAGTTTGGTTAAAAAATTGATTGTTTATAAGTGACCAAAGTGCCGCGGACAAAAGTCTATGGTAACTCAAACGACAAGAAAAAGAAGAAGAAGAAGAAACAAAAATCAGAACAAAAACAATACCTTTTCCGATTAAAATCGGACAAGCCCAAAAAAAATAAAAATTTGGAACAAAAACAACACCTTTTCCGATTAAAATTGGAAAAGCCTATTACAGTACATGTACATGTACATGTAAGCTCCGAACCGTGGTGGTTGGACTGTCGGGCCATGGTCGGACGTACACATTTCATTTAAGAATGTCGTGATCGTTCAATAAATTAACAAACCTGTGTCTGGAGTCATTATTTTAATCAGCAATAGTCATGTTTCCATTTGGAAATATCCTTATCCTCATGGGTAAAAACATTAAGTTTGTGACAGCGTTTCGCTGCAAACATGGACTGTGAGATTGTCAAAAATTTTGTTATGCGCTATTGCGAACGTCAGATCAACAATCTGAGGCGCATTGAGCCAATCAAGTCGGCCCCCAAGCAGGTCAAATTGTACACCGACCAACTCGTACGCTGTTTGGTCAACTCGTACGCCCCTTAACTAGTACCGGTATTAGCACTTTCGAAGTATGGCAGACACAATAAGGAGGGCAGAGTTTGGTATGGGTAAAATCCTTTGTGTTTGACTCAAAATACCCACTTCAGACAGGGCCCTCGATTGTGTACACATACATGTACACTTCGAAAGGGCTAATGCAGACCAGCTTGTATGCTAACCAACTCATACGCCGACCAACTCGTATGCCACTCAAGTAATTAATCAGAATTTTTTTTTTAATTGAGGGGTTGTTCGTTTATCGGGATTGGTTATTTTTAGGACTGTGAAATAATAACCCCCTTTTTCAGGCTTTCCATTTTAGGAGATTTATAACAAGATTTGTTTTCAATGGATCAGCGTTTCTTTTTTCTAATGATGAATTCTTTAGGGATTGATATTTTTAAGGAAAAAAAAAAATTGAACAAAAAACATTCCCGTTTATCCTTAAAAAAAATCACAAACCCTGAAATTCAGAGAAAAGTCATTCAATAGCATTCCGCACTAATGACGTCACACCATGCATGCACATACCCCCACTCACCACATGTTTGCATGGCCACGTTGCAATGTTTGTCTGAGGTTCGGTGCTATTTTTAGCTTAAGTGCGCAGTGCTATTGGAAATGGTGATACAAGTTGGTCGGCGTACCAGTTGTGAGTTGGATCAAGGAATTCATTGGGGGTTTTTCCCTTAAATTTGAAATTCTCAATTGAAATAAATACATGTATAACAAATGAGCTGATAAAATTGCGATGTATGGGCTACATGTACATTGTACTTCATAAAAGTCAGAAAAAATTCTGGATTTTGAAATAAAAAGTTAATTTCCATGTTCCAATTTACTTAAATTTATTTCCTTGACCCACCCACCCAAAATTTCGGGAAAAAAGTAGAAATTCAAAAATATTGAAATATGAACATTTTGAGAGGCCCCCAATATAAAATATTATTAACAAAACAATTACATTGTAAATTACCTCCTCCCAAAACACTGGGAAATATAGTGACATCTTGCCACTGCTGAATAGCCAACCAACACACTATCACAATGAATGGGATCCACGCTATTGGGACTGCATACCAACTGGATGTTGAGAAATACTCCAAAAGATCAAAATGAAACAGTCGTAAGGTGTCTCTGCTGATTGGTTGATGGGTCCACTCATAGTACTTGTCACCCAGATTGATCACTTGCCACAACACAGGTTTGTCATAATCCACCAAATCCTAGGAATACAAAAATAAATACCAGTAGATTTGTTAAAGCAGGTATGAGTTTCTAACTTTTTGCTAAATAAAAATGTACAAGTAATGTTTTCTGCTTGTTGGAATTAAATTCATTTGATTCCATTCATTTATTGTTTTATTGTCACACATGGAACATGGTGAAATTTTGCATTTTGACTAGTAGTGCCTACAGAAGTATAAAATCAGCTACATTCATCAATCATGTCAACACACCCAATTTTTACTATATGCACCAATTGGGGATCTGGGGCCGAATTCAGTCAGTCTGGTAGGCCGGAAGTGTACATGTACAGTATGTGGTGCAGTCAGGTAGCCCCTCGGTACCACGTGGATCGCGGCCAGTTTCGTTAATACTTATATATTTGGGGAGAGAAATCTACTTTTGTCATTTGACCATTTTGCTCTATGCATCACACCGCGCGCTACTGCCATGGCCGTGATGGCCGCCGTGAAATTTTGAGGCCTGAACATGCATACCATTTTAGGCTTTTAAATCGATCGCAGTCATTGTCAGGAAATCTATACAGTAAAATGGACACTGGTTGAGTGGTGTACATGTAGAAGTCAATGTTCATGTGCTCACTGGTCAAAGCATGGAGTCAGAATGACCCTGGAATAAAGGCTCCCATGTAACTCTCCAGTGGCCCCAAGGAAGTGGCATGGTCTTCCCTGTAGTGCTGGGATTTGTATCCGTTTACAGATTAACCTACCCGTATTTGATTTTCCGGTTACAAATTTCCACTAACCGTTAACCGAAACTGAAAGAGAATGTCAATCTCTATGAAGATTATAAGGAGATGTTTAAAAAAGACCCCTTTGATGAGGAAACAACTACTCTTGGAGAACAGCATAATGTCATCCATATCACTTGAACAAAGGAAATTATGGCAGACATTTGTGGAATCTATATAACCAATAACTGCAAGAAGAAATGGTCTCTAATCTGCAAACTCAGCAATTATCCTACAGTGTCAAACAACATCAAAACGTTACTGCCAACCAAGTTTCTCACCAGGGGATGATTTCACGAAAATCGTCGCAACTTACTAACAATCGTAGGATTTATGATGCATTGAAGTCCTACTTAGGATAAGACATCTACAATGGGTTATCCTTTAATAGTAACTCGAGTTACGATCGATCGCAGGGCTTTGTGAAATTGACCCCTGCTACATGTACTTCAGAATGGGAAAGCTCCAAAGTCCACTAGGAAGCAGCCAAAAATGAAATAAGACCAAACCAATTTTCCTCTTAACATGCTTAAGGCAGGGAAAGCAGCTGGGATTGATGACATCTCAATAGAGCAAAGCGAGGAAACTTGTAGCATGTATGCAAATTAGGCTTGCCCTTCACCGACGTGGATGAGCACTGTATACTCAGTGTTTGTGAGAGCACGTGAGAAAAAATCACACGCTTGGTCAGGTGGGATTCGAACCCACGACCTCCTGCTTACTAGTGCAGATGCCTTACCTGCTAGGCCACCGAGCTAGCTGGGGTCTGCAGGGTGAATCGAACAGAGTTGTAATGACTCGATTCAATGACTCGACTCGAGTCCGACTCGACTCGACTCGAGTCCCGAAGGCTAAATGACTCGACTCGACTCGAGTCATTGCGAGCAAATGACTCGACTCGACTCGAGTCTCTCATCAGAATGACTCGACTCGACTCGAGAAAGGCTAATAATGACTCGAGTCCCCCCTTCCCGCCCCCCAAAAATGAAACTTTGCGAAAATATTTTATTTGAACTTACGCGCATCGCGAGTTTGTATACATGGGATATAGAAGTATCAGCTTCCATGCACGATGCATACGGTATGCATCAAATTACACTGGTTCCCGTTCCCTACCGTTATCTCCTCACGTCTACGTCACTCGAATTTGTGTATTGGCCATCGGGAAGGGAACCAGTCTAGCGACAAACATACACCATGTCGCCATGTCGCGTTACGTACTCCCTCCCACTAGCACTCTCTTGTGGTTTTGTTAATCAACGAAACCAGACTAAAGTTTCTCAACTGTGATATGTGCATATACATTGTGTAAATGTGTTTCATCACAGGTTGTGACCCGGATGTACCGGTAAATTAAAACACAAAGCAAACAAATTCCAGTCTCTTGGTGTTTGTTTATTTCGAAATATTTGCGACTCGAATTGACTCGATCTAAATAATTGACTCGACTCGACTCGACTCGACTCGACTACACACTGTGACTCGACTCGACTCGACTCAACATTCATGACCAAATGAATTGACTCGACTCGAGTCACTTCTTTAAAATGACTCGACTCGAGTCACAAAAAACAGTGACTCGTTACAACTATGGAATCGAATCCAATATCGCAGCGGGTACCGCAGTAAATCATGAAAATTGATGATTTTGGTCGGGAAATAGATAATATGCAAATTAGGCCTGCCCTTCACCGACATGGATGAGCACTGTATACTCAGTGCTTGTGAGAGCACGTGAGAAAAAATCACACCCTACTCTTATCCACTTCTAGTCTATCCTCTCTTTTTAGTCTAGTCTTATTGCACGCTTTCCCTATTTCCCTGCTCACTCTGTCCCCCTTTCTTCATATCCTCTCATCCACATCAAGTATCTTTATTTGCTTGTTCTTTTCCTCTTGTCATTTAGGCGATTTAAACATCAGGCTTTCCTTATAATTATTCTAAGCTTTTGATACATATGTATGTTTCACGTCATTAGTTTGGTTGATGACCACTTTGGAGCAGTTGAGTTTGTATGAAAAAAAATCATCAGTTTAAAGAAGACTCTGACACTGTGACATGGTGACAGAAAGATTTCCACAAATGTTTTGAATCAGAAGATATGAATAACCCTCCTCCATTTCATCTTTATATCACAATTGTGAGCCTTTGGTGGTTTTGCTATAAAAAAGTGCTAATTTGTCTCCAGTGTTTAATTGGCAGGTTACTGAGCAATCAAACCAAGGTTTAATGTTGGTGAACCATGACAGACTAGAGATACTGGTATTTGGAAAAGCATGAGTAGTCTATATCTTCCCAGTCACGGAGGAATTTGAATACTCTCCCAGGTCAGTTGAAATCTCAATATATACATGCACACCATTCCATTTGAACAAAACAGCCCTGAAGCTGCTGGTACCCTCATATCTCTCCACAAAAAAGGCACACGATTGATTCCATTGTATGCAAGACATTGTGTTCCCATCTTCCATATATATCCAAATGGTGACTTACATGTAAGGCTTGTTTATAATTGCTGCGTTAACGCACGCGCAGCGCACAATGGGGATGTCGCATTCGATGTTCATACTCTTTCAAGGTATGAAAGTCGATACGCAGCGCTAGTCTGCATTCGAATGCGGAAACGCGTAAATGGTACATTCATACAAGTTAAAATGTGTGATGCGCCGAAGTGTAATCCTACTCCGATTACGTGAATTCACTGATTCACAATGGAGAGACTGATGAGATACATGTAATTCTTTTGTAATTATTGTGGAACGCACACCATCGAAATTAGGCAAAATGAAAAAGAAATTGCTTGCCGATTTTGCCCCGTTGGTGATATTTAAAGATTCTACTGCGTGTACGCATCCGGCGAATGTTGAAATATTTCAACTTGTCTGAATACGAATCAAATTGGTGCGCACATACTTTTTTTCATTTCCAAATACTTCACACAAAGACGCACACTTTTAGTACACAGTGCGCGTTCTTACACGCAGAGCAGACACTTCGAAATGGAACACCGCGCTGCGTGCGCAGTGAATACAATTACAGCCTTTACAATTTTACAAACTTGTTCATGTACATGTACATGGCATTCCTTAAAGGGAATCTACCATGGACAGGATGGACTACACTTTGGGACTTCTTTAGGCAGAAAAAAATGCTATTTGCAGTGATTACATAGCTGACAGACTGTCACACATTGCCACCTTTGACCTGCAATTGCATGCCTTGGTGTATTTTTCAATTGAAATTGCGAACTGTGTACATGGAAACCAATGTGTTGATTATAATGTACAGTACCACACATCATCAGTAGTGGTTAACTGGTTTACTGGGTGTTGGCAAGGAGTCAGGGAACCATCAATCTCTGTCCAGCAGTAACCAGTGGCTGAGTTCACAAAACGTGTCTTATTCTAGGATCGATCTTTTGATTTAGAAAGAGTCCTGGTTGTAAAGATCAATCGTAGCTACAGTGTATGGGGCCATGCGTATAAAGGAAAGTTACGTTTCTCAAATGTATTTACCGGATATTGAGTGGTTTGTGGATTTGTTGCCACATTAGACAGATTACCTAGATATTGCCAGCCGCAAACTTGCCTGCTTTGTTTGCAAGCTTGTCCTAATTTGCATTTTCGGTATCCTTGCAGCAAGATTGCATGCAAGCTTGCTGTCGCAAATTAGGACAAGCATGTTAGCAAAGCAGGCAGGCATAGGCAGGCATGTGGGTGGCAAGCTTGCTGCAAGGATACCAAAAATGCAAATTAGGACAAGCTTGCAAACAAAGCGGACAAGCTTGCGATGCTTTCAGGCATATGGTAGCAAGCTTGCGGCAAGCTTGCTGCAAGGATACCAAAATTACAAATTAGGACAAGCTTGCAGCAAGCTAGCATGGACAAGCTTGCAGCAAGCTTGCTGAAATTTCCGTATGGGATGACGCGTCCTGAGACCGATTTCACCAAACACGTCTTATGCAAATAAACAAATTGTAATTCATTTACTTGATTCAATTGGATTGAATGCATGCAACAGCCATAGTTTTATCCTTGCGGTGTGCGCAGCATGAATGAAGTACATAAACTCAAAATGGCTGATTGGTTGTTGTTCAGGCAAACAGATTTCGTATGCTGAAATTAAAGATATATCTGCTAACTCTTAACGTACCCACATGGGTGACGAGTTCAAATTCGTATGCCAATCTTGGAATAATCCCTGTCAAACAATAGACCTACAGTATATCCTCCCTGTTTTCCTCATCATTTTCAACTATCGACTGGATTTCTCCGATCATCGGAATATTTATCATATTAACTTGCTTAGGCTAGGCCTACCTACCCGCCTGCAGAGTCCTGATCACTCAGCAAGAAGCGTAAGCGCCATTGTTGCTATTCAGTATTTAATATAAATGTACATGTATGTTTGTGCAGATAAGACGACCCTTAGACCCGTCCTAAGTTAAGACGGGTTCAGCAGCGTTGCTATGGAAGTTTAGATGCTTTGCATGCATCTTAACTTTGGTGAAATTGATCTTAGGACGCGTCCTGACATAGGACGAGTTACCCTTCCTAAGACGCGTCTTAGCAATTTGTAAAACCAGCCGCAGGGCTCCAAATATCCACGAGACTATGGACCATAGTGACTTCAGTTCGGTATTCAAGTGTGTACCGCATTAGTCTGGCACAATCAAAATGATACGTAAATTGATGATTTTGTGCCTTTATTTGTTACTTTATTGACAAAATTTATTGAGCAAGACCCCAACCTTTTGAGGAAATGATGCAAGACAATGACAACAAAATTAAAACCCAGCAGATTGCATACATGTAGGCTGCGGACAGCTGATTGTGCGATTTTGAATCATTTACTGCCCTCAGTAAATATTCAATTTTATGTTTGGTGGTACAGTATATATCGGTTTAAATGTAGTTCCATTCATTTTCTTTATCTGGTTTTATTTTAAGGCTGAAATGATACATCGAAATATCGGTGCATCGCGATACATTCGGTCACGATACGATTTATCGATACGAACATTCGATATATCGGTATTTTTTATAATAATATAAAACATAAATTTTATTACAAAACATGCTGAAAGTCACATAAATGTCTAATTAGCCTACTGCAAAAAAAACACCCAGAAATATACGTATAAAAGCAGAAGAAAATGCCACCTTTTTTGCCGAAAAGCACAGCGCTCCTACGGATGACAGAGCTCACACAGTACACAACGGTCAACCATGGGCTTTTATCTGCGATCGCGTGGTGTACACGTACACGTACAATGTACGTACACACAAACAGCAACCAGTAGTACGCTACTACATGTAGCTTCAGTCATGTTGGCCGGAAGCGGTAAGCATAGTCATTGCACAATGTACATGTAATTGTGTGCAACGCGGCATCGCATGCACGTGCTCTCAGCTCAGTGAAGTCAGCACGGCCAGCGCACGTGTAAGCTTCAGTCATGAAGGCCAGAAGTGCAGCGTACGTACATGGACATGACTTGTGCTGTCAAGTGAAGTATTGCTCTGGATCATGGACGGCATGGATAACTCACGGTCGGCTTCGGTGCAGATTTGTAGTAAGAAATATGCTTTTAACGTCACAACCAGCAACAAAATTTGCAGTAATCTGTTTGTTTTGGTCGTCGCGAAAAGTGCGAAAAGTAGCTCTGTTAGCTCATGAGCTACTCTGATTTTTTTTGTATAAAGTTGCGCCACCATAAAAATATCAATTTTTTTTTTCCGGGACCCGATACGATTTTCCATATGAAAGAAATATTACGATATCGATAAATATCATCATATCAAACAAGCTTAATGTCCATTGTCTATACCGTCTGCCAACACTGTATTTATTCCTAGAGGCACTTTTCACTTTTTTTCACTGAACACACAAGATCGCCGCCCGCTATAGCGTTGTCATTTAAAAGGCGATTTAATCGTTTAACATGGATCCGTAGTTCAGTTCATTTGTATTTTTAGTACCTTACTGCATCATGTATTATCAGAATGTGTTATACCTGTAGAGAAACATTAAAGAGGCCTGACACCCTGATGAATGAAGTTCATTTGTTTTGAATTTATTTATTTATTTTAAACCAAGATATATCGCGATATACACCATGTATATCGTATCGTGTGGCATGTATCGTGACACGTATCGTATCGCGACACAGGCGTATCGTTTCAGCCTTATTTTATTTCACAATGAAAAAGCAAAGATGATTGGCTTGGATGAGCTTCCAGAATCCAAATGAAATATTTTTAGTTGTGAAGTGGTGCACCTCCGTAGTTGTAAAGCATCTCATTGTGTTCCATAAATAGGTCACCTACATGTACATGTATTATTAAGTAATGTAATCATGATGTTGATGTACGAACAATGTATCCTGGTATTTCACTGTACATGTACATGTAAGTCCAATGAGTCAATTAGAAAAGGGCTACCCACAACTGAGGTGATGAGGCAATAACCCAGCCTGAAGCAATTTCCTATTAAACCATGAAGATAAAAAAGAATGTTATAAAGATTAAAACACAAGATTTCATATTCATTACCCAATGTGTTTATCATGCTTACATGTATGGTTTCCCCTTGTCTAGACTGTGATTTCCGATTAACTTCACAATGGGAGACTTTTGAGAACCGGTCTTCAAGTCAACAGCGCACGCACAACAGCGCAAGCACAGAACAACGTGCGCATGCTCACAACTGCGTGCGCGTGCACTGTTGACTTGAAGACCGGTTCTCAAAAGTCTCCCATTGTTAGTCAATCAGGACAGTATACAGCTATCCTAATGGATATTGCTCTAGCTGCTCAGGGCCTTTCCACCAGTGTGTGTCAAGCCTAATACAGCAGCAGCACCCTGTGGGATTATGCCATTTGCATTACAATAATTATGGTCAATATAAAATACGCTATCTCTATCTCAGAAAGCATAGATATGGCATTTAAACAATGATTATCAAAACAGAATCTACTACACTAACCTTAATTGTTTTTCCTTTGCTCATTTGTCCATTACCAACATGTCCAACAACAGACGAACCATTTACCTCAGGCTGACCAATGGCGTAATCTGCTTTATTCTGTTGATGTAAAATAAAAATGTCATATTAATGAAATCAAAGCAAGCAAACAAAATATTGATGTTTAAATAGCACAAAGATGCATATTTGCACGATATCTGTTTGTGTGTTTCAGACAAGATGGAATATGATGAAAATAAAATTTAACATCGTGCCAGAGTGAAAGATATGGAGGCAATAAACATACATTATGTTGGCAACATTTATGGAACTACAGGTATCCAGGGATAACTACATGTACCTATTGTTTAAACCTGGAAACTTTTTGTACTTAAAACAAATATAATTTTAAAAGCAGTTCTAGGCTATTGTATGTATACTGCTCAGCAGCCGATTTCACGAAACTTTACGCCATGGCGTAAGTCCACTTACGCCACAAATGTTGCGTAAGTTGCGCCACTTACGCAACATTTGTGGCGTAAGTTGGACTTACGCCATGGCGTAAAGTTTCGTGAAATCGGCTGCAGCACCAAAGCTATTTGTGTTTTACAAAATGCAAAAGTCCAGATCTCAGAAAACTTCTCTACATGTAGCTCGCCCTTTTAAACTCCTCAAAAATAATTCTGGACATAAAGCTGGAGTGAGAGATAGGGCAAGAGGTATACCAATCAATAAACAATTAATATCCCACTGAACTTATTGTCACTCAATGCTAAAAGAAAAAGACAGCAATTCTATGGCACAAGATAATGAGTCACCAGGTTTCTAATGTCTTCAACAACCATTATTATGAAGATTCAGCAAAACTCTGGCCTTAGTCCACAATGACTAAGAAACTGCATCGTTATCTGTTGTCAAGTTATGCCTTGAGAGAAGTAGATGCAACCCAACAAAGGTCATTTTGAGGAATTTGAGAAGTGGGAGAGAGTCACGTTGTTTTGTGCAGTGAAAACGTGTAACATTTGAATGTACTTGATACTGTCAAATCGTCTTTAAAAAATTCTAGCAATTCATCTATAAGACTTTTATAAGACTATAAGACATCTATAAGAATTTCTGAACAAAATTTGAAATGTTTGTCAATCCATGTCTTTTTTTTTTACATCACTGAGTAAAAATAAAAAAATGTAGAGATATCATTATTATTCTCACTAAGTGTATTTTTAATGTTTTTTGAAAGAGGTAAAAATTTACATATTGAGCATTGCACTTAAAGATGACAAGATATTAAATCTCAGAGAATTACTTCACGTGTCCTCAAATATCTGACATTGAAAATCATTTGCAAATCTGAACAGATTTTGCATGTTTTGAAATATTTTCCATACATAATTGCTTTGAGCATCTCCGCCTACTCAGGTTCAGAAGTTTTACTTTTAGGAAGCCATCATGCTTAAGAAGAAGTTCTCATCCCCATCATGATCATTATTCCTTTCTTCTGAGCATAAATAAGATACATTTGTACATGTAGTTATGCCACAAGGGCAAGACTTTATTCACAGTTCTTCCCAACAGAAAGGACATAGCCACACCCACACACAACCTTGAACAATGCAGATCAATGCCTGTCAATTAGTTTTACAGCATACATGTACATGTAGCATTTCTGTTGAAGTTTTATGATTTTTATATTTGGTTGCATTCATGTATAAAAACTAGCATTTGCTTAAATTCCATGCTAGTATCATACATGTACTTTGGTAAGAAACCAAAGTTTCTGCCTGAAATGGTGTATTTATTCAGAAATTAGTAAAACAATGACCGAAAATCTTTTTGATCTTTTAAAAGGATTTGCTTTTAAATCCTTAAAAAAATAATAACTTAACTTACATTTTGCAGTGTTTTTTGTTATGCCTATTTGTTCATCAATTGAAAAAGAAACCTCACTTTCCGTACACAATTAAATGAAACAGCAGCAACAAAATTAAATGAGAAGTATCAGAAAAAGTGGGAAATGCAGATTGCAGAGGCTTTTATGTATGAAATCTTTCAGTATGAAAGTCAGATTCATATCACGGCATAAATGAATGCATTATCTAATTACAGTGTACTGCACATCATCATTTTAGGAGCAAATAAAAGTTTCTGTTAATAGAGTAATGTCCAAAATGAATGTACATGTAACCATATATAAAAACTAGATGACGCACCCGTGTACAAACCAATGGGAGCTATATCATGCAGGACGCGGCCATTGAAGGAAGGTAAAAAATGAACCTAAACATCCAAGCGCTTATTACAACGATCGCGTTCCCGCGATGCACCAGAAACATGATGGAACGCCGTAGCTATAATGTATAATCGGTGGCAAATGTAGATTGTTTGTCAGTAAATTCCATCATTAAATTCGCAAATTTCATCATTTTAATTGCCGTTTTGTCATTCCAGTCGCCAATTCCATCATTCAGTTTGTCATTCTGTTATTCTGTTCGCAAATTCCATCATACAATTTGGCAAATTGAATGATGGAATTACCAAAGCAAACAATCTAAAGAAGATAGCTACGGCGTTCCGTGAAAACGGATTCGAAAAATACCTTTTAAAAATGGCGCCTAAAGACCCGTCCACGAGCAGGCAATGCGACATCTAGTTTTTGTTATTATATCTTTGCATGTAACAGCCAAACCAAATATACTAGGTACAGTGTACATGTAGAGGGTATATCTGAACTGAAACAATCAAGACTATTGTCATATATTATAATTTAAAATTAAAACATCTTTCAAACTGAACTAGATATACACTGTAAATAAGCTCATTCATATCCTACAAATTTCTCGTAGTGCACTTTAGAACAAAGAAAAATGTGAACAAAGAAAAATTGGCTGGAGCAGGATAGGGCTGTAAGTTTACAAATAATTTTGTAACCGGTTACCTGTCTGTTTTTCGGTTACGGTTACAATTACCCTTATAACAAAGAAAACAAAGAAAAACATAGAAATAGTAAGTTTGGGTCTTTTAGGAACTTGGTTTCGTGACAACATTCTTTTGTCAACACATTTGGCAGTCATTTTGGTAGACATAGCAAAATGTCTGGCAAATTGCTTTGCATAAGCCTGCTGGTCCAATTTTGAAAAGATCGTGGTAATTTGTGCTCACCGCCCCTAACTTGACATTTGTTTCTTTGTGAACTAGAAAAGATACTTTCCGATTAACATAACTGGAAAAATGTACCCGGATACCCTTTTGAACGGTCGGTTAACCGGGTAACCGGATACAAACTGCAGCCTTAGAGCAGGATTTGAACCAGTAACCACCAGAATACCATACTGGCGCACTTACCGGAACTATTATAAGGGTATCCAGCCCTAAGTTGGCAGTGACCCTAATCATCAAATATCTTTGTTTGTACAAACAACAAAAAAACCTTTTCATAGAGATCAGTAATTGGCTGAGCACTCAGCACTGTCTTATCTAGCACTCCAAAAAAATCCAAGTATACATGTAATGCACTAACAAACTGTGTATGTTACTGAATTACATACGTCTGTCAATCCTTTTATTTACTGACATACTGTAACAAAAGACCTAACCCATGGGCACCCCCTGATGCGCTATGTCCCAAACATGCCACCACAACTGCTGCAGGGACCACCTCAAGTGGGGCAAGATTTAATATGAAAGTTTAGAAGCTGGGAACAATGTGAGCATACATGTACAGTGCACATTTAGTGACCTTTTTAGTTTCCCGATCATACTAAATGAATAACAATCAGTGACTTTTGAAATTAAGACAATAAACATCATTGCTATGCAATGTCATACACTGTACCTTAGGTAAACGTCCATTCAAGCAATTTTAATAGCTTGTTTTACAATGTACATGTAGTTTGACTTACGCACCATAAATTCTGCCACTCACGAATACCTACTGTATGTATACATGCATAATCTTTACCTCTATGTTAATGTAAATGAGAGTACCACTGTAAGCATTGTAAAAGAAAACAGATGCAAACAGTTTGACAAGGTTTTGAAAAAGTGAGGGCACTGTACACTGAGCAACATTGCTGAAAAGTGCAGGTACTTGTACATGTATTTAACAGAAACAACTTTTCCCCAAAAGGCTTGTCTAGAATTGTTTTGTTTTAATTGTTGAATATATTAATCTGAAAAGACTTCTGCAGATGATCAATGCTTCCCTAGTACATGTACATTACATGTACACAAAGTCTCTTCATCCTAGATTCTTGTGTTTTCATCATATTTGTTGGAGTTTGGCAGTTAAAGATGGTCAGTGATTAATTCAAGATGGAAAAGCACTGATCATCTGTGGAGTCATTTCTGTTATTATTTTGGCAATGCAATGGACAGTGTTGTAGTCGAGTACTTTTTTCCCGAGTACCACGTACTGCCGAGTACTTTGACTGCCGAGTACCAAGACAGGTCGAGTACTTTGCCAGTCAAGTACAAGTACTGGTTTCCGAGTACAAGTACTGTACTTGTGCACCCGAGTACACTACAAGTACTTATCTTTCGAGTACGAGTACGAGTACAAGTACTTACAGTATCTTCCGGAAAAAACCCAAACAAGTTGCGCTGTAGCTGATCTAAAAATGGTAGTCAACACACGTGGATACAGTATGTATTGCAACAGTAATACATTACAACGTACATACAGTGTAAATCTAGGCACAGCGAAGTCTATTTTCCAGACTTAACTATTCATAAGCATGTAATTTCTATATATACATGTATGCTAGATTTGATTCGTTGATAGAATGCTCAGATCCACAAACTTTTACATGTAACTGAACAGATTTTTTTTCCGAGTACTCTTTTTCGAGTACGAGTACGTACATGTAGATTCTCGAGTACAATTTTTTGATGTCGAGTTCCGAGTACTTTGTCGCCCGAGTACAAGTTCCAAAGGACGAGTGCAAGTATTTGGACGTTCAAGTGCGAGTACGAGTACTCAGAAAACGGTACTCGAGTAGTACTCGAGTGCGAGTACCGAGTACGAGTACTACAACACTGACAATGGATAATATGGACAATTTAGTAAATTAGTAAAAAGGCCACTCATGTCATCTGGCATGTCTGGGCTAGAATTAGACTTAAAATCAAGTCAGTAATTGTGCAGTCACAACTGCCACACCCAGTGACTCGCTACACCAGCACAAGGTTTGTGTGTAAGTACATGAATGTAATAATAATGCGTATATTTATATAGAGCTTAAGTAATACAACGTTTCTAAGCGCTTAACAACGATACAACAACTTGAACCTTAGTCAGTGAATCAAGATTGTGTCCAATTACCAATTTGGCTTGTGCACAAGCTATGGGAATTACTAACGAAATTTGGAAGGAGCAATCTGATTGGTTAAGAATATAGACCATATGATTATTCCTGAGACACAAAGCACGTGGGTATATATGTAAGTAGTCTATTTCTTGGAAAAGGTCTTACACTTACAACATACGCACACTTTATCAGACTTATTGGTTTTTAGCTGTTTCGCATACAGCGGAACAGCTTTTGTTTTTCTTATTTTTGTTTTTCTTCTTTTTATTTTTTTTATTCCACTTTTTTCCCATAGACATAACACAGGGTTTTTATACAAGTCACTTCTACACTTACGCTAATTCCGATCAACTTCATACTTGGCACATAGTTAGACCAACACCCCGAATAGTGTTCCGAGAATGTACGTCATCGTGACGTCATCACGTGCACCATGACGTCATCATAAATGTGCAAATTTCAGGGCTCTTTATCTCCGGAACTGCAAGTCCAATGCAACTCAAACTTGGTATACAAGTATATGGGGACATGTTATATACAAAAATTCACGTGTTGATGACGTCATAGTGTGATTTTATACGAATTATTCGATTTGTTGACCTTTTCTTTATATATATCTCATGAACGACAAGTCGTATTTTCGAAATTCTTTCGGCAAAATGTTTGTTAGGCTACATTGTGTATAGGCACATGCCACAAAATACCAAAAAGGTGTAACGTCATGATGACGTCATCAAAAAGCCGATTTTCAGATTCACATATAAGGGAATATCCGATGGTGATGAAACTTGGTGGGTAGTTGGGGAATGGTACTAGTATCATAATTGTGAAGGGACGTTTCGATGACGTCATCGGCTGATTTTTTATCAATTTTTGAATATTTAATTTTGCCATTTTTTCCCAGAAACACATATAAGCGAATATCCGATCGTAATGAAACTTGGTTGGTAGGTAGGGAATGGTACTAGTATCCCAAAATGTGAAATGACGTCACGATGACGTGATCACCTGATTTTGTATTGATTTTTTTGTAGAATTAATTTTGCCATTTAGAGTCAAATATAACACAAAACATGGACCGCTGATATGGCTATCTATAGAAGTAGGCCAATTGTGTACACGTGAACGGAGCACGACCAGCTAGAAAATCTATCATTTTGCTGTTTCCACAGCCCATATGCACAATCATACTTACTATGTGCGCTGGCCTATAGTAGACTCGGCCATTTCTATGTTTCTCACAGCCATGTGTATGTATCTGTATACGTGCATTGATGGACGAATGACGACGATGCTCATAACGTTGTTTATGACAATTAAGACATTGATGATAGGCTATTTCTCTGTACTGGGCCAGTTGTATACATGCTTATTTTGTATATTTTATAAAACAAACGCGAAACAGCTCAGTGTTTGTTTCCAACAAACACAGGTCTAGTTTTTTCTGTTATTGTCCATAAAGTATTCTCAAAATGCTTTACTAACCCCCTCCCCCCCCCCCACACATGTACACAATGTACAGCACATATGCTGTACATCCTGCTGACACGTGACCGAGTGAAATGTTCCAGACGGCATTAGCCCCTTTCACAAGAGCGCCCATACATGTAACAAGGGTCCTCGGTGATCGGAGACAGTTGTCTGTCACCTCGGGTAGTTGCTATCTTTTAGCAAGGTTTCACACGACACAAAAAGCATGTCAAAGCCAATATTTCACTGGAAAAATGGTACATGACATAGGCCTACACAAAATGCACCAGCACGTCATGCTCGGCGAACATTCTAGAACGAAATACAAAGCTAATACTTGTCATAGTTGTCCTTACACTTGTTGAAATTATTCTCCTATGATGATTTGTCTCCCTCTGACAATTTATTTGAATCCCAAAGAAACTCAAGGGCAGTACGGCAATGTAAGATTCGTGCCCGACACTGCCATCCAAATGATCCAATTCTTACACAAGTTGTGTTACCGTTCAAGGCACAACACAACACACGTGTACAGCGTATACGTACGTAAACATGCTAAGCAAGTGACAAGTTCTGTGCATGCGGTATGTGCACAAGGATCCTAGTTATTCTGCACGAACCTTTCACACGACGCATCCTTGCTATTTTATCCAGGTTTTAACATGGATGTGATTTTTTTGTAGTAGGTCTCGATCTCTGTTAAAATAGCAAGGGTCCCTGGTGATTTTTTTACAATGATACATTTCACACGACCCTACTTTTTAACATGGATGTGATTTTATCAAGGGACCCTTGTTAAAAGCTTGCTATATGCCTATATGGTCTTGTGTGAAACGGCCTCTAGGACCGTGTTTACACTTGATCCAGCTTGATCCGGCTAGGGGCGATCAAAGAAGGATCAGACTCCCGCAAGGAGTTGTTGACGCGTTTACACTTGAGTCTGATCGCGCATTGATCCGCCATTGCATAGAGCTGTTAAACAAAGGTTTTGTTGAAAGGCCATAAGGTCATACGTGTTTTTCCTTTTGCAAAGAAATACTGTTAAATACTGCATTTTTTCGGATAGTTCTATCCAATTTCGATCGTATTGCCTTGGTAACCCATGTCTAGAAATAATGGCAAGCTTCGTTCTCAGACCACATTTGATTCGAACGGCCACGTATAGACATGTCAAAAGTCACGAAGAAAGACAATTAGAAACCTGTAATACTTAACACAACCAAACACAAAAAGACTAATATGCCTAGATTCAAAAATGAGGTTCTTACATGGAATGAATAAATAAATACGTGCGGGATTTCAGAAATGGCAAGGAACAATGCAGATAACTTTCATGCACTGCAAAATGGCGTACTGATGAATACCATTAAAATTGTTCTTTTGTGCAGAGAAATGTAGTGTTCTTTACGTGATGAAACCAACGTAATGGGACCCTTGCCCATTATGTCATGATTGTTTATCGTTAGGTTTCTCATTTTTACTAGATGTCAGCAAGTCAAATTGCTGGATCTGATCCTGCTTTGCGTTTACATTTATTTTTGTATCCACCTTGCGGGATCGCCCTTTGACCGTGTTTACACTTAATCCAGCTTGATCCAGCTAGGGCGATCAAAGAAGGATCAGACTCCCGCAAGGACTTGTTGACGCGTTTGTAATCACTTGAGTCTGATCGCGCATTGATCCACCTTTGCACAGTGCTGTTAAACGGAAGTTTCTTTGAAAGGTCAACAGAGCAAGGTCATGTCATCACATGCCCACGGCCGGTGTAAGCGCGCAAAAAAACAGTTCCGTTCAATTTTGAGCGTAGGCCTATCTCATTCTCCTCGCTAGCCCATATAATTATCAAGAAACGTGGCAAGCTCCGTTTCTGACCACATTTTGCCAAGCACAACAGCCATGTCAAAAAACATTGACGAAGTAAAGACTAAAAAAAAACACGTAATATTAACCACTACATATCTTAACTAACACACAAACACTAATTTGGAAAACTGTGATAAAATGCCTATTAAAAACGGTGTTTTTACGTGAATTAATTAAGTGTCAGTCCACGAGAAGACCATGCAAAATCTTGAAAAATCGACAAGGTGATTTAAGTTCAAATCTTGGTCATTGGATCCCCACCTGGTACCATATCACATGATAGAGTAACTCGATCTATAATCCCACAGTGACCGAGTACGGGGCATTTGTAATTTTCGGCAGAAAGTGTACTTTTTTACTAATTTGGGAGGGTCAATTGAAGATGTTTTTGGGGTATAGTTACAACCACAGTTTTGCCCTTAAACATCATCGTTTATTGTCGAGTTATACATGTACATCAAAAGAAAGAACGTGATCTCCTCTACATGATGAAATAAAAATAAATGATGTATAAGCATTTATTGCAGATATATAGGCGTTAGAAAAATAGGCATCAGCTTTACTATGAAAACAAGTACATGTAGTAAGCTGTATCTCAATTAGTGCAGGGCTGACGGTCAACAAATTTGGACAAAATGTAATTGAAATACTATATTGTACAAGGGCAAAAAATAAAAATTTTGTCAGCTCTTTTCGATTTATTTTGGTTGGGGGTCAAATATATGCAAAATTCTTCAATTGTAGATAAACCTACAATGAACAGTGTTATATTGCATTTCATCATTTGACATTTTGGATTAGATTCTGTTTTGACCTTGCAAAAGTCTTTATGTATTGGGAGGGGTGGATCAACCCTTTGGTGACACCCATAACTGATGTTGGAGGAAATTTAGGATCAGGCAGCGCAGGTATTGCGCCCACATTGTCAAAGTTATTATCCATTTTCTACCTGTCACCGACAGAGGGCGCTGTTAGAAACTGGGGTAGTGTTCAAGGGTGCACCACACTAAATAAACTCCCATTGACCTTAGTGTAAAATAGTGTAAATGATAGTGTGAACTCTCATCTACCCATCTACTCTTTTCAATTTTTGGATGGGTAACCGATTGGATTTTTTGCTAATTGCCCCAAGAAAAAAACACCCCCGAAATGTCCTTCTTCCATAACCGACTTGCTACGAGTTTTCATGAAGCAACCCTCCACGTTCAAGACAATGTAGGACCGGATTTTAAACCAAAATATCTCAAGTCTCCACAACAGGCTGAAGCACTGAACCCCCAGGTTGTCTTAACCAGTCAAAACTACACAATATATTAATTGCACGACCCCCCAAATTGCATATATTTAAAAAACATTTGAGGGTACACACATTATGATAATCAGCTCGGCGCATTGATTTTTGACCTAAATAGTGTGGTGCATCCTCAATATGGTGGTCGGCATGGATATCATGCCGTCTGTGCAGCTCATACAGATACATACTAATTAACTAGAGGGCGGGCTCGGCGAAATTTTTGTGACAACATGAGCCTGGATCGATCCGCCATTACTGAAAAAGGCACCGCGCCGGCGCTTTACTATCCTTGATGGGCACGTACGGCAAAGGCCTTTGTACTGTAATAATGCAAGTGCTCCGTCAGCATATCATTCCCTGGTACGCATGCGTATACGTAATTCGTGCCTTTAATAGCAATGGCGGCACGGGCCCATGTGATCACAGCGCCAAAGTACAGGGGAGTATTGTGAGTCCGCCCTCTAGTTTATAAGTATGTATCTCTATGGATTAAGGATTTTGAGCATTGTAAAGCCATCAAGTGCGGTGTCTATCGGTATCATCCGCGTAATTTTTGTTCAGTGATCCTTCGTCACTGTACGAAAGATAGGGCCTATACTTAGGCATTTGCAGAAAAGTGAAAATTGCCCGCCCTGGATGTTGCTGTAGAGTGGAAAGTTATTCTCCTGCGATGTGGATTGATAATGGTCTATTGAAAACATATAAATATAAATTTCGTGAATTAACCACAAGGGAAACTGACTGAGTCAGTTTCCCTTGTGGTTAATTCACGAATATAATAATTAAAAAGCCGTATCCTCTTTGAGTGATCCCCCATGTACCGTTCCCAGGTTGCAGCATTGTTGCGTGTATCATTGAAACGATCCCTGGGGTGTAGCGGTGTGTGCGTGGTTTCATGGCTTCTGACTGCCAAACGAACAAAGATAGTTGACTATTGGGGTCACCACCAACATAGGGCTGGATGGCTCAGTTGGTAGAGCGCCTGTACGGTATTCAGGAGGTCGCCGGTTCGAATCCCGCTCCAGTCAATTTTTCTTTGTTCACTTTTCAATGACTTAAAATATAAATTTCGGTATAAATTTACAGGAGCATGTTTTTAGCACTATTTAAGAGGAATTTAGCAGGTTTTGAGGAAACAACGGGCGAAAGCTTCAAGTTTGGAACACATTGCACATGGAAATAACTTCTATCACCCAACATACATGTCTGCATGTAGGTTCAGATTATTTTGTTGCAGGGGCAAAGATAGCGGGGGATGGGTTGGTGGGAGGGGGAGGGGGGTTGTTCTTGTTTCTCCCATGAGGTTCATGTTGTTCAGGACATTTTTTTTTTCTGAAACAGAAATCTTCACAGATTTATAACAGATGGTGCTGGTAGAAACATACCGTTACAATTTTTCTGCCCGAAATGTTGTTTTTATCCAGAAAAGAGTACAACTAGTGCCCACATTTTTGGGGGGATTTTTTAAAGATCAAAAATAACAGAGAAAAGACATATAAGAAATACTGTGGTTTTCTCAAAAAGTGTGCATCGTATGGGACTGAAATTTTCACAGATGAATGTTACTGCATCTTCCTTGATATTTTTGTCCATGAATCTGTATTTCTTTATCAAAAAGTACTGTATGATATTATCTTTAACAATGTGACATGTATGCAAACTGTTTGAAATGACAAGGATCTTTGCCAGTTAAGGGAAAATAATTGCATTTTTTGCACAGTTATAGAAGATCATTACTGGCTGAAATATTAATCACTCATTACATTGAGCTGTAAATGATAATATTGTACATGTAGAAATGGTGGAAAGATTTTAAGGTTTTGCTTTACATGCTTTAAATAATCAGTGAGATTGATAATCCCTGATTTGAACTAATTTTTTATTTTTTTATATGATTTTTTCCCTTTTTTGTAGAGTTCGGCCACTGGTCTCACCTGTTACCTTGTCTTTTCAAGAACTAATGATTTGGACATTATTTCTGCAAACCTTAAAAAACTATTGTTGTGAAACATGCAACATGAAGGATTTCTCTTTATATTTGTACGCAACAGTATTCACAACCATCTTAAAGCCATATATGGCTTTAAGATGGTGGTGTAATATTCATTTTTTTACAATAAATGAAGAGAGTTTCAAAGGAATCAATTTTGTTATCTCTAAATTATCAAAGTGCCTTGTGTGTCATTTTGTTGCTGGGTGATAGAGGTTATTTCCATGTGCAAATAATGTGTTTCAAACTTGAAGATTTCACCCGTTTTTACCTCAAAACCTGCTAAATTCCTCTAAAATAGTGCAAAAAACATGCTCCTGTAAATTTATAAAGAAGACTGCTGACAAAAATGTTATTGATGCATTCAATAGACCACTATTAAGGACCTTCTTTCATCAAAGTTTCACTGTTCAAAGACCTGCACTAATGACGCTACAGCTACTCAAAGATAGCGATATTTATGACGCAAATTTTGGGGTACCCCTTAGAAAAAGATCTGCAATCACATCTGAAAAACATGATTTATTCTTTATTTTGGTATCCATGTTTAGGGTAGGATACAACCTTGAAACCCTGAACATATCAATACTCTACTACCTTCCATTGTGATATAGCAAGTGTTTGAAAATTTGTACCCCTAAAATCATGAAAATCATGCATTTTTGACCAAAAAAGTACTTTTTGGCAATTTTTTCCGACCGGAAGGTCCGATTGGGCTAAAACTTTATACAAGGTTAAGGCTCCACATAACCCCCCTACCCATTGAATTTCAGGAAAATCTGTTTACCCCCACCTTATCACTTTCTGCATGGCCCTCTCGTGGACACGCTCTTAAGAGATTTCGAAAGCGGTGAGGAACGTGATGAAGACTCGTTGACGAAGTGACATAACTTTCTTCAGTACATTATACTCACATTGAACGTACGTTGTGTAATGTGTGTATGTACATGTATGTACATTGTACATACAGTGTACATGTACGGAAAGCTAATTCCTGCCGACGCACGTGCACACGTGGTTGAGACTCGCTGGTGCACTTTGTACCAGCAAAGACTTTGACAGATTGCGCGAAATACCAGTATCATGCATATTGCACGGGAAATTCAGTGGAGTGCGCAATGATTGTTTACGTCTTACTCATTGTGCAACCGTTGATTTCGGAAGGATTTCACGATGTTTCTACGTAACCAATAGGACAAAAATGATTGAAATTCAAGTAAGATTTAGCTGATCAGGAAAATGCAATTTTTTGTTACTTGAAATTTCGGAAGGAATATTTTATTGGGATATACATGAGTAGGCCAACTCCAACCGTGAAATTGTTCTTTTGTGCAGAGAAATGATGTGTTGTTACGTTACGTGTTGAAACCAGAGTAATGGGACGCTTGCATGATAGACAAGTTAGCATCATGATTGTTTATATCTGTTCGCGGGGTTTTTCGTTTGAGACCGGATATCAGCAGGTCAAATTGCGGGATCTGATCCTGCTTTGCGTTTACATTTATTTTTTGATCCACCTTGCGGGATCTGATCACCCTTCGATCCCGCATGAAAGAGCGATCAAAAAGGAGGATCGGATCCTGATCGCTCTTGAGTTTACACTAGCTATCGGTCGCCCTTTGATCACCCTTGCGGGATCTGAACCCCCTTTGATCACCCTCGCTCGATCAAGTGTAAACGTGGTCTAGTCTTGATTCAAGACCTTGTCTCTGTTTTTTGTCGACTCATCCAGACTTCGACTCGCGCATGTTTTGAATAGTCAAGTCAAATTGTGCACATAGAATAGGGGGGATCGACTCACAATGGAAGTGGCATGTTACAAGCTCTTCATTTTCAAATATATTTTAAAATGTATGGTGAATAATAAATAAATTGATTGAGTTTTTGTACATTTCTCACCTGAGAGTTGGTATTCTCTATTCTGTCAATCTACATTATGTCATTATTTCTTTTTTCTTCTAAAAAAAATACACGTTTCATCAGTTCATATCCGCACCGTTCTCTGGATAAAATCTAATCCATCGCCATGATCGTGTGAGGTCGCTTCATTTTCAATGCGTTAAGCTTGGATTTTTATTTAGAAAACATTATTATAAAAATGCATATATATCTTGTATCTTTCTTAAATTAAAATGAGGTACAAAATAATCTACAAGCCCGTAGTAAAACAGACATGTATTGTGTGTAACGACTCAGTCAACGAGCTGTCAGAAACCAACCATGTAAACACATGATCGATACTGTACAGCTAGCACGTGCGTGTACTGTTATGCTTCATAGGGGTTGGTGTCAATGATTAAATGCTGTACCCTCTTTAGTTTTTATTCCCAGACGTAATTGACTACGTGTGAATGGGGTGCATATGTACGCGTGCATTATCCCGGTAATGTGTGCGTTCAGTGCTAACCTAGGGTCGGTCTTTGTTCCAGATGTTAAGTTGGCCAAACATGAATGGGGTGCACCCATACATTACCAGGACAATGCACTGGGGGTAATGGGCATTCGTGTCCGATACAAGGTTGACTTATCAAGAATTTACATGTACCAAGGATTTTTACCAAGTTTGGTTAAAATCGGCAGTTTAAAGGCACAGTACAGGATTGCTAACATACCCAAACAGAACTGTTCACAGATTTACGTATAACTTTCAGGGTATGGTGATGGCAGAAACATAGTGTCCAGAAATTAGTTTAACAAAGACCGAAAACAATTAAAATTGATCTCGGGGTAAGATCAAACATTTTTTATGCATTCTTTATGATGAGAAAAAATGGGTCACGTTTTCGCTAATTTCTCTTGACTCAGATGTCCAACAGACATGATAGAGCTCAAACTTTCATAGATTTATTATATCATGTTTTGACCCCAAAAAGGGGGGGGAGGTGTCTTAGCACTGGGATTTTTATCCAGTTGTAGGTTAACCAACCCAGATTTTATTTTCCGGTTCAAATTTCCACTAAATGTTACCCGACACTGACAGAAAAAAAAACAGGGACTAACGTTTGGCTCATGCTCAACACTCCAATATGTGTAAACTGTAGAATTTCAGTCAGTTATTTTGTCCATTTTGCCAATTAGAAACACGCTTTTCACATACTGGACCTAAAAGAAACATTGTATGTACTTGATCTAAAAAATAACATCATAAAAAGCATTCCAAAGCAGCAATCAAATCAAAGAAGACGTATACCATACATGTACATGTACATGTAAATCTCACATGTCACGCATGTCGCCGGCACGTGATTACATACAGTACATGTACATGATTTGTTGGCAATCAGTACATACATGTAACTGGATATAAAATTACCTGATTTTGCCCAGCATTAGGGGGCTACAGTCCTTGATAAGAGTTATTTATTTATTTTATTTATTTCTAATATTTACGCACCTTTCGGGTAGCGCGAGTGTGCGACCCATACAAGTTCTTCATCAGTTCTAACTTTTACATCAGTTCCACATCAGTTCCATTGGGTAATCATTTACTTGCATCGGGTAATTAGTCACTCTACACTTGTTCTGTAGTGCCCGTCAATGGTATTTAACCTTACTATCCATGAATGGAACTCTTCCTTAGTCCCTTTTTTATATTGGGCTTTGACATCATACTTTTACTAGCATTAGTTTTACTAGCACTCCAGAGACTTCTCATACTATAATGTCCCCAAATGACAACAAAGACATCACAAATCGGCTTAAAAATTGCATCTTGTCGCTTCTAAAAATATCATATGTACGTTCTTTCCTCACCTTGTTAGTTAGAAAATGCCGCGTGTGATGACACAAATGCAGCCCATGGAAAGAAGGTTGCAAATTATTGCACTGGTATTTTTGTAGTGTTCCATAGGAATAAGACGATCTACAAAAATGTGCACCAGGGATACTGCATGCGCTGCATGGAGTTGATAACGCAGTATATTCATCATTATTCTTATTATAAATTTAGTATCGAAATATTGATTATTAAAAAACTGAATTTTCTTTTATTGACCGCTTACAGTTTTTAGTTAGCGTGTCCATAGCAATGATTTGTAAACACTGCACATGTGCATGTTTTTTGTATCTTGAGTGATGAATCCTATAGATGGTCTTTTTCTGTTTTGATTCAGTTGCGCCGTGCTGTGACTTGCTTTGTTACAGGAAAGAGTTGGACAGTTTTTACACTTTTTCCGTCAATTCATAATGCATAATTTACACTTTTTTATAATGGCTGGATTGGCTGCATTGAGCAAGTGGAATCAATATATACTGTATATTTCGTTCTCTCTGATATTGAATCTTGTTCGCTATGATGATATTGTGAAACTTCATATCAAAAATTGTATCGGGCCTCTGAACAAAAAATATTTTGCTGGTGGCGCAACTTTAGGGCCTACGTACACACAAAAAATTACAGAATATTCACAGTCGCCCATGAACAGATAGAATCTACCAACCATGATAGGCTTTTTGCGATATCAAACAGAATTTGAAGCACTAATAATTTTGAGTGTCACTAATGAGTGTCCTCATCACAAGACACTTCAAACTTGTCAACTCTGCTTTAAAATTAGACTAGAAATGTACAATGTGCATTGTACATTATGTACATAACACCACCCGCCACAAGGTAGTGTGTCCAAAAAAAGGAACAACTATGACCACAGAGCTCTATCTTCACGCTGATTGGTCCAGGCTCGCACTGCGCATTATTCAAATTCTCGTCAAAGCGATGACGGGAGTTTCCACAATTTCTCCACAACTTCGGTAAGTTTCTGCTCATTATTTTTATCTTCAGAAAATGAACTTTTGGTCTTTAACACATGTAAGTTTGAGCATAGAGTGACTGAAATAGTTGAAGTAGTCGTTTAATTGGGATTGTATTGCCTCGTAACCCTAAGGTCCCAGTCCCCATGTCAGACCTAGGGTTAGACCAAGTAACTTGGGCGCTGAACTCCTTTTTTTTATTTTGGGATTGACGGTCGGTCTAGCGCCCAAGAGAATTCCATTGACCTAAATGTGTTGTACACAGAAAATAATTATTTCACGGCACTTCGCCAAAAATGTTCTCAAAAATGACAACAAAAACATCACAAACAGAATGGAAACTCGCTCCATTGCTTAACTAGGAAAGTCAGAGATGAAATGCAGCATATTCATTTGTACTCACGACCATTCCTTTTGTGAAAATCAATGTTTTCTGACGAATGTCCAGACGTTGGAAACGGCTTTTATTTTGTGTGGCTCTGCTCCACACAAGATGGTGGTCATGACGTCTAATATTAATTTTCGTAATTTGCATACTATGCGGACGTGTCTAAACGTAGGTCACTTTGCCTCCGCAATATTCCCCATTATGTACTGTAACAATGTCAGGGAGGGTAACAGTGCCGTGTGTGACAAGCGCCGCGCTGATTGGTCAACGCGCAAGATGCTCATGATGTTACGGAAACCATGTGCTGGCCCAACTCGTTACGCACGCATGCAGGGCCGTTGCAGGCATGTACAGAGCACGCATTACGCGATGTGCCTATGGGCAATTCCAGCGTAACGGACATGACAATTACACAGTTTTTGCCTTATTCAGAGGATCATAAAGTAGGATTGGCAGTTTGCAAACAATTTTAATTAGGCTTATCAGACACATTTAACTATCAGTGACATATGTAGTAAATTTTATGTAATTTCATTGAACAGTTGTAGAGAAAATGCACTTCTTGTGACCGTAACGGACATGACACTAAGTTGTCATGTCCGTTACGGTCACAAGAAGTGCATTTTCTCTACAACTGTTCAATGAAATTACATAAAATTTACTACATATGTCACTGATAGTTAAATGTGTCTGATAAGCCTAATTAAAATTGTTTGCAAACTGCCAATCCTACTTTATGATCCTCTGAATAAGGCAAAAACTGTGTAATTGTCATGTCCGTTACGCTGGAATTGCCCCTATGCAAACACACACGGTGTACGACTACGCAACGACCAACGGTCGTCCGTACGACAACTCCTGCGACCATGCAATATTCATGTGACACTCTCAGTATACACAACCAACAGGCCCAACACACGTTGCTATGAATATTCAACGACCTAACAATCTCACTCAGGCGGTTTCGCGGTAAAATGGCAACAAAAAATACAGCTGACCAAAGTTCAAATATGACCGCGGAGTCCGTGAGTTCTCGAACATCGAGTGACACCACAAAAAATGGTCAAAAGGTCGAAGAAATGTACAAATGTTTTTGGTACCACTCAAAAGATCCTGGCGAGGTCTGTCGAAGTGTCAATGATTTGAGTGGGCGTTGCTGAGTATGTGCCCATGCACGTCAGTTTCATTCATGAAAACTTCCATTTCTGGTCAGTGTGATGACGTCACATAATGAAATGTTGGTGATGACCTCTTGCGGCCGTTTCGTGCCAATAGCGTTCCACACTAATGACGTCACACCATTCATGCACGCGCACATATACCCCAACTCACCACACGTTTGCATGGCCGGTTGCAATGTTTGCCTGAGGTTCGGTGCTATTTTTAGCGCAAGTGCGCAGTGCTATTCGTGTAAGGGGTTTTTCGCTGTGCGCGGAGGCAAAGTGATACATCTATCGACACGTCCGCATAGTATGCAAATTATGAACATTAATATTCATGTGCTGACGTCATAACCACAAATTTGTGTGGAGCAGAGCCACACAAAATATAAGCCATTTCCGACGTCTTTATAGTCTGGACATTCGTCAGAAAACATCAATTTTCATTAAGGAAGGATCGTGAGTACAAATTAATATGCTGCATTTCATCTCTTTCGTAGAAGCGATGGAGCGAGTTTTTAATTCTGTTTGTGATGTTTTTGTTTTCATTTGGAGAAATTTTCGACGAAAGTGCTGTGAAATGATTTTTTTCTGTGTACAACACATTTAGGTCAATTTAGAATTCTCTTTGGCGCTTGACCGACCGTCAACCCCAAAAAATTAAAGAAAGGGTTGCACAAGTTTAAAGGTACTGTATCATACATGTACATTGGTTTTTGTCAAAGAAATACAGATTCATGGGCATAAATATCAAGGATGATATAGTAATAATCATCTGTGAAAATTTCAGTCCCATATGATGCCCAATCAATTTTTGAGAAAACAGTGAAAAACGGCCACAGTATTTCTTGAGTCTTTTCTCTTTTATTTTTGATCTTTTAAAAGATCAAAAAGATTTTTGGTCATTGTTTGACTAATTTCTGGATAAATACACAATTTCAGGCAGAACAATGTTAACGGTATGTTTCTACCAGCACCATCTTCATACCCTGTAAGTTATATGTAAATTTGTGAACATTTCTGTTTTGGTGTCTTACCAAAGTATGATAGGCCTTAGTCTTGACCCAAGACTGGCATTATCGTTTGTCCCGCTGCGATAACACCGATAGAGGGGGCTATACTGCAACGAACTCGATGGAATGCAGCCACTGGTACCTGTGCCGCCGCTGGTACGCTTGCCATTATAATCCAATATGCCAGTCTTGAAGCAAATCAATAGCCCAGGTGAATATTTATATATTTAAATTCGATCAATCTTGAATAATCACGCAAGCGCAATAGTGCAGATTGTTTTTCATTCAGTCTGGTCACACGATGGTCGATGCGTAATACACATGATATACATAACAAGTCATAGAGCACCGTGGTTGGGGCCAATTTCATAGCAGTCGACTGATAAATTTTTAACTGAGAAATATCCTATTCTTTTGGGAGGCAAATGCTAGGGCATCAGATACAAGAGAGAATGAAATTACGTTACATACACTGCAATCTGCATAGCATTATTTAACTGAACACAATGACAACATTACAAGAACACTAGTTACCAGACGCATTCATTCACAATAACACTCATACGTCACAGCGCGCTAGTGCATAGAAAGCAGGTATTCAAGCTATGCTTTGAATGTCCTCGGAATTTCACGGGTCGTTTGGAGATTTGCTCCAACACTGACATAGGCATACACAGGCACGCGTGACCAGCGGCGACACAGGTACCAGTGGCAGTGGCTACAGGCCGCGCCATCGCCTGCGAGTTCGTTGGATTATAGCTCCCTCTATCGGTGTTATCGAAGCGGGACAAACGATAATGTCAGTCTTGGATCAAGACTAGATAGGCATAGGCCGACTACCTTTAAGGGATGTATGAGGATCAGAAAAAAAATATTTCAGGGGGAATTCACGATCTAACGTTAGAAGCCGCGCCTGTCGCGGTAGGCCTAGTATAACGTTAGGTGCTGAAATGTTTCACCAAAATTTCATGTATCAATTGTTGTTTTCAAAACCCATAGCGTTACAGCACCCCGAAAAGTAAGAGTGCAAGGCTCACAGAGTATCCTCCTAAATCTAGAAGTAGGCCTAGGCCTATACAAAGTATACTTGGTCTAACTTAGTGATTACGATCATCGCAACAATACGGTCTGACAGTGCCCTGTCTAGGTATAACGTTTGGCCTATAACTGTTAGATCAGCGCGGAGTGACGTCATTCCAACTCTCCGACCTTGGAGCCGATGAAAACAAAGCATTAAGTTGTATGTTTTTTTAAGACATAAAGCTGCCAGAAGCTGCCAGAATTGTTTAATCTTATTACAGGGTACTAAAGAAGGATTATTGTCTGAGCCTGAAAAACTATGACTCAACAATGAAAGTTGTAACAGTTACAGAACACGATTTATGTTTCTTGACAAAAATATTCGGAAAACAATTCTCCACGTGACGACGGGCGGTTTGTGCGTGATTTGTCCGTAGCTTGCGCGCCATCTACACGTTGGTTGTCATCGGTTGTCAGGTAGGCCTATGAAAGTACCCTGATGTCCGCTCTGATCTACTGTATAGTCTAACTTGTTATACTAACGTAAGCTAGATACATTTTTAGTTTTTACAATAGGCCTAGGCCTAAAATGTATAGGCCTAGGCCTACATGTAAACTAGGGGCCTGTACACTACTGGCCCCTGCCATGCCCTGTACCATGTGTACTGTAACTAGTGGTTCACATGAATAATATTTAGCCCCCTAATAAGATTAAACTACCTTAATATCTCCAACATAGTAGGAATCCATGAGTTTATATGCATTGTTGCTGTGTCTGTGTGGATTAACTCTGGTCATGAGAGTGGTTACATCACGTCCGGCATTGGCTATCAATGGCTTCTCACCACCAGGATGTCTCCTGGCAAAATCAGTCACATCAAAAACCTTGCCATCTTTCACCACACATAGTCGACCAGCTTGCTTCCACACCTCCAGTTCTTCTTGGCTAAAAGTAATACGACCCATTTCTGTAGTATTGGTTCTCTCCTTCAATCGAGCCTGGTTTAATACAGGGGGATTACAAATAACGCCAAGAGGACAACCACGCCCCCGATCGATGCCTGATACCCGTGTTCAACCTGCAGCTAGCTCCTCTTTTCCCTGCTGTAGTACTATAGACATGTACATGTACATGTACCTTGTACCTGTACCGTGCTGTTCATGTATTGCCCTCGTGAGAGACTACACACGTACACACTACACACTGGATGCGCTGGCGCGTGCGTGGCGCACGCGGTGGCGTGACCTCAATAGTGTTGTGACATACAATCGTGTCTGGCCAACCAAGGATGTCTGGCCGGACTAAATTTGCAAAGTGATCGGTAGCCTCCTTGGGGTTATCTATTTAAAAAAGAAGAAGAAGAAGAACACCATTTGTTTAAAAGCGCATAGTAGTAATACACCTTTCTTCACTATAATATCCATGTAGGATGTTGGCTTCGTGTACTAACGCAACTATATCGGGTGCATTCGTTTAGCTCCCCCGGGTCAGCCCTTTCTGGGAATGGTCGTGTTTTACTGCACAAAACAAACGAGAGATACCAGTCAACCTCGTCCCCATTCTCTCGCTTGTTTTGTGCAATTATAGCACGACCATTCCCAGTAAGGGCTGACCCGTGTTAGCTAAACGAATGCAAGTCCGTAAATTTGCCTAGTTTACTACGGTGTTCCATTTGTGCCGTCAACGCGTCTCATTTTGTTTGGCGTCTCATTTTGTTTTGGCGTCGCATTATTTTAGTTTTGCCGTCGCATTTTTTCCGGTGATAATAATGCTGAGCCCTTTCTTTGTATCCTTTTAATGGAGGTTCAAAACATATGTCCTGTGGTTTCTTTTTGAAAATGGGCGAACAATAAGCAATAACAGACAACAAAAAAAGAGGGCAGACTTTAACTTTATTGGCCTGCTGACCTTTGTAACTTTATAACTATTCCTTTTTAACTTGCAGGCGTGCATATTGACAGCTCCAAAAAATGTCATTTCTGTGCGTCTTCAAACACCAATGCGACCGTACAAGATGACACCGAGCTCCTCACTCCCCCACATTCCACTCAACCTACATGTATGATGTATTGATGTACCACATTTGTGCCTCAAGTTCTCAGCGAATTCAGCTGGTTGCCTACATTATATTGATGGGTATGTTGTCAAGAAGATGTTTAATTCTACCAAGTGTGCGAAATGTATGGAGGCACTTGTGTGGCACCTAACCAACGATGTCCTTGCACCTTCCCCGCCTGACCTGTACCTGGTTCATCTCAGAGATAATGGTGGGTCTCGTGTATCCGTCCGATGATACCGTGGCAGCGTGTTTCGGATGTACAACAACAACCATCTATCCCCGATGTCCGGGCTACTGGCAATGGAAGTCCGCACAATGGGGGAAATGATCAGACGTGGTGCATTCTGTCTACTGACCATGCTTCCGACGCATCCACGGGCAAAGCTGGTCATGGCATCAGTATACGCTAAGTTTAGTTGCCCGGCAATATCTGCGAATTAGGTCATTCGACTTCGGCAAGAAAACTACCGAGGAACTTCAAGGCGAAAAGATAAGAAGATGTATTCTAATTAGCTGGTTCTATTCAAAGGTCAATGAGAACAGCAGTGAGAAATGTATACAGGCCGAGTAATCCTCTAAATCTTCCAAGAATTGTATTTTAATTTTTCACTCAACCCCAGGGTTCATGGAAAGTCGGTGCATTATATTAAATACTGGTTGAGGCCAAATCCCACTCAGAGTTTGCGTAATTCCTGGTTAATATTTCCTGGAGCATCTGTCAATGTTTGTATAACAGTGATTTACCTGCAGAAGATAATGTTTAGAGAGCCCATGCGTAAATGAATTCCGTCCTCAACTATTTATATAATAATAATGTTGTGCATGCCCATCGTATGGGGCAGAATGTTCCCGTAATTCTTGCAGTATATATAGCTCGAACTAGGACGATTAATTTGTTATGGAAAATATAATAATTATTCACAGAGCCTTTTTGAAAACATTGCTATCTCCCGAGAAAGTATGATTATGATAAAATTAATGTGAAAAAAAAACTTAGTATACGTGGAATATGCAAAGTCAATAGAGTCTGTGGGATTGTTTTTGTATGCCTATAAATAATAGTTTTTTTGTAGGCCTATATAAGTTATTTTATGTTTATTTTATTTTTGTGTAAGCCATTTTCTTAATAGTCGTTTCCAAAAAAGGTTTCTGTAAAATTACGCACGTGCCGTGACTTTGAAATTACTGTGACACAAAGGACACGCAAAGTTGGAATATTTATTAAAATTATTATATTAACTATAAATGATATCGCTATAATGCAGGGGCACCGGAATGCACCCTTGCATGGGAGATTTAAAGGGCCCATGAAATAAATTATCATTTTATTATATTTTATTGGTTTAAAGGAAATATCATAGTTTGTTTTTTATCAAAGAAATACTGATTCATAGGCTAAAAATATCAAGACAGATACAGTAACAGTCATCTGTGAAAATGTCAGTCCCATACGGTGGCCACTTATTGAGTCTTTCTAAATGGAGATCAATGTGTAGATCATAGATATCGGAAGGATAAAACACTAGATGGGAATCGCGTGCGCGCCTGCCATTACTTGTGCAGAAAACTTTCTTGTTTTATTCTTCCGATACAAAATTAAAGTGCAGCGCGTTTACGCAGACTGTGCAAAATGAAACGCGCATTTACCGGATGTGCGTCGGATTTTTGGCGTATTTGGCTTCGATAACGCACCTGTATAAAACATAACGCAGATATGCAGATGAACGTACAAAAAACCATATGTTTTTTTATTATATCTATGCAAAAAAACGTACAAGATTTAGTGTTTCCATAGGTTTGTGCACAAACATGGATGCGCCCGGCAGGCATCACTTTGTACACGGATCTAGCACTCTAGTAATTTTAATATAGCTGATCTCTGTGGTGGCGCAGGAGGGACATCGCACATCACAAATATCTGCAAACATATTTGTGATGTATGACAGTCGTACATCACAAATATGTTTGCAGATATTTGTGATGTGCGATGTCCCTCCTGCGCCACCATAGATCTCTATTTGTAGATACATTGATCTCCATTTCTAATAGGGAAATACGTGTGCAACTTTTTTTGTCGCGCGACAAAATCACTTTCAATTTGATTTCAAAAAGTCGCGCGACAAGTCGCACTACTTTGTCGCGTAAATGTAAACACGCCCATTGATTTGTGCGCAGTTAAAAATACACGCGACATTGTCGCGCGACAAAGTCGCGTATGTGTAAATAGGCCTTGACAAGAAAATAATAACTGAGGTCCAGGGCCGGTATTCACGAAACTACTTAAAGGGATTGCATACGTTTGGTAATTTGAGCCTATTGTTTGTTTCAAACCAATATAATTGTATATATATACCATAAAACTAACCTGTGAAAGTTTCAATTCAAAAGGTGGTAGCGTTTGTGAGATTTTGGCGACAAACTAGAGGGGTTATTTCACGCCAGATAACAGTAAGTCAATAGCTGAGAAGCGTTACGGCCATAACGCTTCTCAGATTCATAATTTTTGGAGATAAAAAGTGATATATTTTTCCTTAACCACGGTACTTCGAATTGAACGTTTCTCAATATGCATTATACTATCCAAAGCAGCTGTACTTCTCACCAAGTAAGTTTTTATTGCCATAAATTTTCAGAGTCATTACCAAACGTATGCAATGCCTTTAAGTCACAAAATTATAAGCACCCCACTTAAATACCCAACTTAGACGACTGCGGTATTCACGAAGCGTTTTCTGTGTCGCAACCAGGAGCTTGTGTCAAATGAACCTTTCCGGGAGGAGGAGGAGGGAGAGGCCTTTTTTTGAGGAGGAGGGGGAGGATGCTGGGGAGGGGGAGGGGGGGTGTTGGTGGGGGTGGCGGCTCTGGCGGAGGTGGAGGAGGGGATGGAGGAAGTGGAAGTGATGAGAGGAGTTGTGTGTGTTATGATGGAGGTGTGGGTATCGGAATGGAGGAGATGAGGTCATTCGAAGAAATTAGCAGAGGAACTAGCAGGAGATGAGCAAAGTGTGAAGAAAATGAGCACGTCGATGAGTAAAATGAGCAACTCGATGAGCAGAAAATAAGTAAAATGAGCTGGTCGATGAGCAGAATGAGCAAGAAATGAGCAAAATGAGCAACTCGATGAGCAGAAATGAGCAAAATGAGCAACTCTGTGAGCAGAAATGAGTAAAATGAGCAACTCGGTGAGCAGAATGAGCAGGAACTGAGCAAAATGAGCAACTCGATGAGCAGAAATGAGCAAAATGAGCAATTCAATGAGCAGAATGAGCAAGAAATGAGCAAAATGAGCAACTCGATGAGCAGAAATGAGCAAAATGAGCAACTCAATGAGAAAAAATGAGCAAAATGAGCAACTCGATGAGCAGAAATGAGCAACTCGGTGAGCAGAATGAGCAGGAAATGAGCAAAATGAGCAACTCGATGAGCAGAAATGAGCAAAATGAGCAACTCAATGAGCAGAAAGTGAGCAAAATGAGCAACTTGGTGAGCAGAATGAGCAAGAAATGAGCAAAATTAGCAACTCGATGAGCAGAATGAGCAAGAAATGAGCAAAATGAGCAACTCGATGAGCAGAAATGAGCAAAATGAGCAACTCAATGAGCAGAAATGAGCAAAATGAGCAACTCGGTGAGCAGAAATGAGCAACTCATGAGCAGAAATGAGCAAAATGAGCAACTCGGTGAGCAGAATGAGCAAGAAATGAGCAAAATTAGCAACTCGATGAGCAGAATGAGCAAGAAATGAGCAAAATGAGCAAGTCGATGAGCAGAATGAGCAGTCGATAAGCAAAATGAGCAAGTCGATAAGCAAAATGAGCAAGTCGATAAGCAAAATGAGCAGTCGATAAGCAGAATGAGCAGTCGATGAGCAGAATGAGCAAAAATGAGTAAGTCAGTGAGCAAACTAAGTAATAAAGTCGATGAGAAAGTCGACGAATCAGTGAGAATATATATTTTGAAATATTTCCATTTTCTTTTCATTTGGTGATTCACCATCCAGGAGACAATATGAATACAATTTCCGCAGTCAACCCCCATGTTTGTCATAAGTGCGACAAGGTTCTGGATCGAGATATAACCTTCGGAGACATGCAGCAAATGCACACGCCGCATGCGCAGATGAATCGAAAATGGGTGAAGTTGACGATGACCTAGAAATTCGCGCTATTCGATCTGAAAAGTTTGGCGCAGATAACTATGAACCCGAATTCAAAAAGTGCAGATTTCAAGATTCGGAAACAGAAAGCTGTGAAAGTGAGTCTCCGCAGTCTGACGAGGAAGAGTCTGAGGAAAATGATTCGGACTCCGAAACGGAGGAAGACAATGACGACATATCGGATGAAGATGAGTCTAGTCCTGAATTGGAGGACAATGCCGCTTATCAAGACTGGTTGGAAGAGGCCAAAGAAGCCACTGAAGAGATTTGGAGTGATAAATATGAAAAGTATCTCAACGGGGATAAGAAAGAAGATCGAGCCAAGGAAAAGGCCAACAGGAAGACCCTCTGGGCAGTCAAGAGAATCTTCTTCAACAACTACAAAGAATTTTTGTCAAGTTACCTGCATCTGAAAGATAATGATACTCATCAAGATATCGTGGATGATCTCGAGGAAAAAACAGATAAAGGCATGGGACTTACCAAAGCCTTGAACAGAGTACTACCTAAGCACCAAGCCAAATTTGACGGACTGTTCCAACAAGATGAAGAGGAGGATAACCAGGAAGACAGTGATGAATAAACACGACCAATAAACGACTTATTACTTTTAGACAATATTACTAAATACTCTTATTATTTGAAAAGTTATAATAATGTTATACCTCCGTTACTTAATTACTCGGGGTATACTGAATTTGCGTATCATAGGTTAATTTAAAAACCGTGGTGAATTGAATAGAATAAAAACAGGGGGAAAAGACAATTGGATTAACCACAATGCTCCGATGTCGACGTGAGTAGGCCTACATTGTTTAATGTGCTTTGATCAAATGTACAAAATCATTACGGGGAAAATACGCAGTGCAGTTTATATCGGTTGCCTGAAGTTACACTCTGTATAGGCCAAGTATGCAGGATTGTCTCCAAATCCAGCCGGGCCAATATAATTATTACTACGCATAATAGTTTAATCTCACGACACTAGCTAATTTTGTTTAGCTATGCCTTTTTTAAACCGTTTAAGTTCTTAAGGTAGCATTGACTGTTACTATTTTACTGTTTGTGCGAAATTACGATTAAACTTGAAACTGTATATCGCCCCTGGCCACTTAAGGAATGTTCTGGTGAGTTCCGGTTGGTTTTAGGCAACCCGTGTCGTCTTTTATTCTGTACGAATGTTTGTTATTGATTTGCTTCGCTTTTCTTTGTTGTTATATTTTCCTAATAAAATCAATCGCTGACGGTACGACAAACGGATTGAAATATATCACGATAGGGCCTACGTGAGCGTTACTATACTGCGAGAGGTGAACAGGTCCGAACAGGACCACCAAAATAATGAGCAACCCCGATGAGTCATAGTGTGTGACGTCAGCTACCCGTACTCGTATAAACAACTGTGCACAAATGATTGGGGAAATCCTGTTCATGTCCGAACTTGTACTAGTCTTGGTCCACGACTATGTTATTACCGTACTCGAACGTACGAACCGATTATCCGCACTGACACGTACGTACGTACGTACACCCATTCGTAAAGGCCTTCTATAACATAGTCTTGGTCCAAGACTGTAAAGCTCGATAACGGACCCCATCGTGCCACTGCGCCCTCTCGTGACTTCATTTGACCCAGTTGCTCGCATTTCAGTCTAGTCTGGTTCCCGGACCCAAAAAGCGCCAGACTATTGTCTGTCAAATATAGGGTCCGGTATCGGCTACGTGTACTGGAGGGTCACGTGACCAAAAAGACCAAGTTTTGGCCTTTTACGGAAAAATCCGAAACATTACGAACTCGTTTTCGTTCAACTTCGGATAGTAACGTTGACTTTCGGCTATTTCCGACAGGTCACGCGGGGTCACATAGTTCAGGAAAAGACACGTCATGTAAATATGTTACATTCCGGCTACAGTTAGCCCAAATAGAGCATAATTATTGTTCACATACAACAGAGCACTTTTCCTACTATGCACTTTTGAGGAGTTTGTTGTATGTTTTTTTTCCCACCCTTTGATTTCTTATTCTGTCCAGATAAAATTGCATGTGCTTACAAAAGTGCAAAAATGAATGCTAAAATTGATTCTCGGTAAACGCTAAAACTAGCTTCCGCGCCTGCGCAGACATGACAGCTGTGTCATGTTCTATTTTTAACCGTAGCCGATACCTGACCTAAGATTTTTAATAAGAGTCGTCAGGGAATCTTTGGGCAGGGAACCAGACTAATTTCAGTCTTTGGGAATTTCCTATGAATTGTTTAACTTTTTCTTTATTTTTCCTTCGGATTTCCGGAGGAACCAATCAGCGCCCGCAAAAATCCAGTTGAATCGGTATCTAATGAATATGGATGACCTGTAACGAATGACCTTTGTGTACCATGCTAATGCAGTATCGTACACACGACTAGTACTGTATTATCATATTATGCTTCGGTGTCGATCGTGGGATGGGATCGGGAATAGTGGTACTGTCATGGGGCATTCAAATAATGTCTGCGTTGCCTACTGCTTGCTATAGTTGCCATGGTAGTATACTATTCATCGCATAGCCGGACATGCCTGATGCATGAGAGCATTGAACACTGTTAATATATACACACGATCTATTTCTATTAAATGGTAAATACAACATGAAAGCTGATGGTATTAAATTAACACACACATTAATTGTGGGTGCGTAATTAACTCTAGCTTTCCACTAACGAGACACTATCGCATGGATTTGAATGTAGCCGCCATGTTGTGTCTGCGATTCAACAAGCACGGAACCATGCAGCCTCAGACTGTTAAACCACGCGCGCGCCGAGACAATAGATATATAAGTTTTTTATAATGTCTATGGCCGAGACTGTCTGGACGCGGATTGTCTCGCGTTTGTTTACATTTCAGCAGCTCCAACCGTGACGCTCCCACGCCCGCCTGGCATCCTATTTTGCATTTCAACGTAAATCATGAATAGTCATAATAAGGTACCTAATTGGCATACACAGGCCACGCCCCGGTTTATAGGAAATGCCCAAGACTGTAATGCGAGCAACTGGGTCAAATGAAGTCACGAGAGGGCGCAGTGGCACGATGGGGTCCGTTATCGAGCTTTACAGTCTTGGACCAAGACTATCTATAACATAGTCTTGGGAGTCGTGTAAGGGCTGTGAGTTGCGTGCGCACCTCGTTATTATAATGCATGTAGCGCGCTACTTCGTCACCATGGCACACTGTTGAATATGTATAATATATAAGATTGACGCTGGTCATATATGGTCATTCCCCTCAGGCAAAACCTGAACTTCGAGGCCTGCGGTCAGCTCCCATGGCAACGCCCGGGTCAAACAATGCAGAGATCGCTGCATTCCCACGGCCGACCTGTGGGTATTGCTATGCATGCGGTGTACAGGTGTATGTAACATGCACGTTGTATACAGTGTGAATTATCAAAGAGCTACAAATTATGAACAGTGTAAATGTTTTTTTGGTTTATAGGACTACATGCCTACATGTAACTTAAAATGGAGTGTTTCACTGTAGGCCTCAGGCTAAATAATACTTTAATAGCACGTTTAAAACTCCTTGCTTCGTGTTTGTTTTTACCAAATGCAATGGAATTATAGTATTACAAGGTACAATAATTCAGCAACCGTGGATTTCTACATTATATTGTAAAATTAATTAGCCACTAAAATACACAGTCATATAATCTCCCCAACTTTCGCCCAGTCACATCGTCGAAATTTTAACCAAAAGGCACGTATATACAGTACCATACTATTGTGTAACTTCACGGGGTGCCTTGTTTACGTGTATGCACGTGCGTGAGCAGAAAATGGGCAGCGCCCGACTTTAGATGCAACGCATGCGCAGTGTGTTTCCCCCCGATTTCGGGGGGAGATTTTACACGATTCCCAAGACTGTATTAGTGACAGTTCCGTGCGTACGTGTGTGCGGATTACCTGTACGTACACACGTATGGTCAGGGCGGTTCGAGTATCCACACCAATACAGTCTTGAACCAAGACTAAATTTGTACAGGTCAGCGGGCTCGTAATACCGGGGCCCTTTTCCAAACCTCGGCTCCGGCTCAGGCTCCGGCTCCGGCTCCATTTTGTGAATCTATTCTAAAATAACTGGTATCAAAATAGAGGCTTTTGGCTATGGTTTGGAAGTAGATACACTATTGTTAACAAGAAAACAGAGCTTCAGCTTCAATGAAAAAGCATAACCTATATTTTCAGCATATGGATGACAGCGCCGGAGCCGGAGCCTGCGCCGGAGCCGAGGTTTGGAAAAGGCCCCTGAAGTGGGTATCCTGCAGTGGCTTGTACCATTCGTCAGGAGGGTATGGCACTGCTGCTAGCAAAACGTTTACGAAGTATAATAACGGATACAGTAACGTTTGAACAAGGGGTCGGTCAAGTCCAATTGTCTCTGCAACAGAAGACCAGACCGTGGATATTAAACAACTAGGCTTATAGCAATTTATCAACTACAGTGCGTGAGAATGTGTACGTGGGTTCGCATCCTCCATGGTTATACCATAGAGGAAGGAATATAATATGGTTAAAATATATACACGTATAACCTAATTAGTACAATCTTGTTTACGTTTTATAGCGCTGCATTATAAAACGCAACGACAACGTATTATATTTATTTGTATCATGATCCTATCTTATCGTATTGTATCGTATCGTATGTTAGTACTTTATTAAATGCATTCTATTTATTTACTGACGGGGTTCTTAATTTTAAAATTGCTCCAATTAATCTTAGAAAACCCCTAATTAATTTTAAATCTCCCAATTAATTAAAACTGCCCTAATTAATTAAAAGATAAATAATTCAATAATGAATATTTAACAAATATCATATTAAAAAGAAAATGGTATCGTCCACTCCTCATATGATTATATTAATTACACATTTGCCCCTCACATAAATGAACACCCCTACTTAAAATGGTATTGCCGGCTCCTCATTTTATGTTAATGAGCTGTCACGTGGGCTAAATCCAGCCTTTTGATTGGTCGAGAGGCCTGAAAATGGAAAACCCGACCGACTTAAAGCGACTATACAGACGGTCTGCACTACTACACAAAATCACCAATCACCCCCCCATCATGAAAAGAAATCGACACCTATTGTCTACACAACAGGCTGAAGCACTGAACCCCCAGGTTGTGATAACCCGTCATAATCACACAATTAATTGCGCGACCCCATAAATTGCATTTTACAAAAACAGGTTACACAGAATAATAATTATGACAGGCTCGGCGCATTGTTTTTGAGCTATTTAGTGTGGTGCACCCTTACCTGTACATGCACTTCACCCCCCGTAACTTGGAGTGCCGGGGCCATCTATATTTCTGCATTAGTCAAAAATAAATGAAAGGTACTAACATACTTTGATAGCAGATTCTTCACCGATTTACCATAAACTTATTGGGTATAAAGATGTGATGGCAGAAACATACCGTGAACAGTTTTCTGGCTGAAATACTAGAGAGTTTAAGATTTCACAACGCGCCACCACGACGCGGACGTGATGGTCGCGCGTCGCGCAAGGCCGCGTACCACTGAATGAATTAGTATATACAAATAATGAATGTTTATGAGTGGAATGGTAAAAATAATTTCATGAGGTGACAGATGGACTGTTCCATTTCACGAGGCGAAGCCGAGTGGAATGGAACAGTCCATCTGTCACCGAATGAAATTATTTTTACCATTCTACGAATGTGAAACATTCATTATTTGTTTTATATAACATCTAAGTAGATCTTTGTCATTTGATTTTGATTGGAGGATAACATTTTAAGAGTTAGCGAGACAAAAAAAGCTTAAAATCTTGGCAAACTTTATGCTCTTATTACAGTAACGCGCGTTGCACACCAACGCGTACGCGCGCACGCAGTGACAAATAAATAGAACGCCGCTTGACCAATCACGTATTAGAGTCCCTGGCGTGCAATGGTACAAATCGGATGGCACCAAAAATGCACGGTGGATGGAACAAATTTCAACGGTTGTGACGTAAGTCATGAATTGGACTATTTATCAAATATCACGTGACATACAATCCTCCAATCAAATGACAAGGATCTACTAAGGTGTTATAACACGTGACATATACAATCCTCCAATCAAATGACAAGGATCTACTAAGGTGTTATATAATTAAGATTAGTATGCAGCTACAACGCAGCATCACTGTAGTGCTGTTGTAAAATACACGACGACGTGAAAAGGCCAAAATGTCGTCGTCGCGTTCAGGACGCCGCGCCTGCTACAAGATCTGAGCATGCGCACTAAGGAAATAACGCCTGCTCGGCCTAGACTGGTTCCCGTTCCCCTTCAAGCGCTTACAAGTCAGATATGGCATTGGTGGAACAGTGTTGAATTGGTTTAGGTCTTATTTGAATGACCGTTCACAAGCCATTGTCATCGACAAAGTTGTTTCTGACTCATTCACACTTCCTTGGGGCACACCTCAAGGTTCGGTTAAGGGTCCACTAGACTTTGTTATGTATACTGGACCTTTGAGTGACGTAATTGGCGCACATGAAGGGATTCGGCACGTCATTTACGCGGACGACACGCAGGTGTATCTAGTCATGAAGTCCTCCGAACATACAGATGCTGTTAGGGGCCGTCCATAAAGTACGTACGCACGAAATGCCGACTTTTTTTACCCCCCCCTCCCCCTCTGTACGCATGGCGTACGCAGTGGTCCCAACCCCCCCTCCCCCCCTGTACGCATACGCATTCCACATAAGGTTTTTCACTTCTCGTGGTCCCTTGCTTTAGCATCATTAAAATGTCACCGTAATCCGGGCCGGTACCGTAATTGGGACGTCGCCTTCAAATTCTGGAATGAATGACTAAAGTTTAACAGGTTTTTATACATTTACATAATGATTTTACTATTTTTTATCATGTTGAATAAGCAAAAAAGGAAAAAAACAAAACAATCCCGGTGCTTTTTTCACGTTTTTTACCTCTCTTTTCGCGCGATAATGCTATGCAAATTTTTCGTTTGCGTACGGTACGCATTGGCCTTAACCCCCCCTCCCCCCCTGTACGCATGGCGTACGCATCGGTGACAACCCCCCCTCCCCCCCTTCGTGCGTACGTACTTTATGGACGGCCCCTTAGGAAACTGGAAGCGTGTGTTGCTGATATCCGTGCTTGGGCAATTGCGAACAAGCTGATGTTGAATGATCAAAAAACCGAAGTGGTGCACTTCTACTCTCGTCATCGTAAGGCATCCACGTTGCCTGACCTCAGCATTGGTGATGCAGAGATCAAAGCATCTGACTCCGCCAAAGATCTGGGTGTTATATTGGATAGCACACTTGATTTATCACAACACATTAGCAATATCTGTCGTGCTGCCTCGTTTGGGATCTACAAAATCGGGAAGATCAGGAAGTATCTGGATCAAGTCGCAACAGAACGTTTAGTTCATGCATTCGTCACCTCTAGGTTAGATTACAACAACAGTCTTCTGTATGGACTTCCAAACTCCCAAATCGCAAGATTGCAGCTAATTCAAAATGCTGCCGCTAGATTGGTAACGCTGACAAGACGTCGGGAACACATTACACCGGTGCTTCGTGACCTACATTGGCTCAAAGTTGAAGATCGTGTGGTATTCAAGATCCTGCTCACCGCGTTCAAAGTTCGCCATGGAAGTGCCCCGAAATACATATCCGAACTGCTAACACCCTACGCACCTGCCCGCAATCTTCGATCTACTTCCCAGGTTTTGTTTGCTCGAGGACCTCGCACAAAGACCAAGTACGGTGATCGCGCCTTTGCTGTTTCGGCCCCTAGATTATGGAACAATCTACCTCGGGATGTTCGCGCTGCTCCAACCATCTCAACTTTTAAGAAGAAACTCAAAACACATCTTTTTAATTGTAACTGATTTTTATTCATTGGTCATAGTGGGCAGTTGTCTTGTTTGCTTGTTTCAATAATGTTATAATTTTGCATTTTATACCATTGTAGTTTTAAATGTGGTACATTGCATATGTGTATATATATATATATATCCGTTTTAATGATTGTAGTCTTTCATGCGTATGTATTCATTCTACTACATGTAATTCGAAGTGATTACTAGATCTAGCGCACTTATATTCTTTGTCTTCTTTTTGAAATAGTTTTATTTTTGAGAATTTGTATTTTTGCATAATACCCGTTTTAATGATTGTTCTCTTGTATATGTTTTTATTTTTTTGCGCATGTTTTAACTTTAGTAACTTGAAGTGATTAACTAGCGCACTCCTCTTTTTGTGTTTTTGTTAAAATAATTTTTAAATGTGGGAAATTGCATTTATGTACAATACCCGTTTTAATGATTGTATTCTTGTAGATATATTTTTGCTCATGTTTTAACTTTATTAATTAGACGGTGATTAGCTAGTGTGCTTGTTTTTTTTTGTTTTTGTTTTTCTTGTTTGAAATAGTTTAATGTCGTAAACTAATTTTGTTTTATATTTAACCGTTTTATAATGGTTGTCTTGTATTTCCTTATGTTTAATTCTAGGTGTTTTCTCTGTACAGCGCTCTGAAACTTCATGGGTTATTAGCGCTTTATAAATGTAATTAAGTTAAGTTAAGTTAAGTTAAGTTCCCTACAGTAGTCTCCTGACGTCTATCGTCACTCAAATGTAGGGACCGGTAGCGGGTAATGAATAGTGTCAGAATTCCTCCACTCTTATGTTAATGAGCTCCCATAATGCAACGGGGTTCTTTAAGTCTGATTCCCAGAACCAAAACATTGTATTCATACAGTACAGTTACGAGACCTGTCTAAAGCTAGCCGCGTATTCAGTCTGTGATTCAGCCGCGTATTCCAAAACCCAGAGTTTTTCGGAACTAGAGATAGATGCTATGTGTTGCGTCTGGCCAGATGAAAGGGGCTACCTGTACATTTTATAGATGTTGTGGCGCATCCTGGAAGGGGGGGGGGTGTTGGAAGCACGATGGGTATAGACATGTGCAAATCCTATTATGCGTGGATATCTCAACAATAATGAACATTCTAAATAACTTCCTAGGGCCCTTGTTTTTTTTGTACGTGTTTGAATTGTGCTTAAAACAAACGTTTACATGGTGTTCTTGAGGTGAAGGATATGCAGGATGATAAGAATGTGGATAAGATATCCCTCCCCGCCAGTGACCAATAAAAGACAATGACACCATGGACCGTGTGTTGAGTGGCCTGACATAAGAGTAACGTTTATATTTGGGAAAAGTCTGTTGACCTCCGAAGTATATACAGTATTTAAGATAATTATTTATTTTTTTTATCAATGAGGGTCCAAACGTGAAGCATTTGTGGAGGAGTACATGTATGATCCAGCAGGAAGTATACTCCCCTCGCAATGGCGATTGCTTCATTGACATAATTCGATATATGTATGTCATCACTCACAAGTGAAGCAAGTATGGGAGCAAGGGAACAACCTCTCGAGAGGAGTATGGGGGAAGTGTCGTGGCAGTATTGGGATGCCCTTATAGGTACACTCCCCTGGAGAGTGTACCTATAAGGGCAATGTGAACATCAGAATTCTGCACCAGATGCATGCGTATTTACTGTACGGTGTAAATTAATGACCCGAAATTTCCCGATATTTGAGTATATATACTTTGGCGTTATAAATCAACATTTTCTCTAAGCATGACAGGCTGCTGAATTTGGTACGAGATGAACACGTAGGGTAAATGTGCCATGATTCGGACACTTAAGCAATTTTGGATTATTTGACCTTCTTAATGTTTGTTTCTCTCAACTATTTTCACTTATGAACAACAAAGTGTAGTTATTATATCCAGGTTGATATTTTATGAAAGTTTTTTGTGTCCTTGAAATGAAATTGACTTGAAACATAACCTTAATTTTTGCCATGATTCGGACACCCTGTCCATGATTCGGACACACATGAAAAAATGCTGAAAAAACATGCCTTGCAAAATAAATAATACCTCATCAATGCAGTGGGCAAATTCTTAAGTTGCCACCATTTATTTTCCCAAAAAAGTGTCATTTGACTGCTCAGAACTCAAAAAAGAAAATTGGTGCATGGACACATCCAGGACTTATATTTTTCAGAGTTTTTGAAGGCAATGCCCTGATAAAAACGGTCCATTTCAGCCATATCGTGAAATCGGACTCCATTCCGTCCGTGTGCTCCCGTGCGCACGACTCTAGTGTGTACAAAGTCAATGGCGTAGATATTAGACTCCAGCCATTGACGAAATGAACGGCAGTCAATGGAGTGGAGTGTAAATTCGGGAGATGCCGGCATTTCTTCTAAAATGGAACATACACAAGCCACAAAATTATTTTGGCATATTTTTTAGCGACTTTGGGGGCCTGGGTAGCATAAATCAATGGAGTGTCAAAAATCATGGCACATATACCTTGGCTTCTGGACAAGGAAATTTATGCAAGTTCAAATTGGCAACGCAGCTCTCCATAATTTGGACCTTGATGGTATATTGATGAACAGAATATACCAGTTTCATATAAAAAAAATCCTGTTAAATTTAATTAATTTTCTGTGTTTTTAAATAATGCATTTTCTCACAACCCTATTTTTAACAGGGCTCTTAAGTTAAGGATCACCCTTTTTTTTTTAACTTGAGGTTGCGCCCCAATTTCCTATCAGAAAATGTGACATTTTATAATAGGAATTGGATCATGTAATATAAAGTATGTGGCACCGTTCTTTAGTCTAATAGGCCCTAGTGCACCTATCGGAAAGAATTCCACTGATGACCATAATTTGTGCACAACTCTATATAGAACCAACAGAGGGCGTTTTGAGCAAACTGGCTTTGTACAGTTTGCAGGTAAAAGAACCCTATAAAACTCACTTTTCAGATATTCTACGCAAGTTTCCCACACCTGAAATTGAGGTTTATCATAATTTGTATCCAATAAGTTAACTCTTGGAGGATATAATCCTTTTTCCGTAATGGTGATCAGTGGAATTCTTTCCCATTTGCATTTGCACATTTCCGAGCATCCGAATGCTTCCGAAAACGTTGCTTCCGAAGACCTGCCGAAGATGACGTTCGTTGTGACGTCACAGGTCATTTAAATAAAGTAATAAAATCCACTTTTTGGCTCAGGTATATATTGTTTCGTATTTTTTTTCAGCGTTTCCAACCCTCTTAAAACCATTCTAAGGCGTTCCATGAGAAACAATGTCAAAATGTTGGCTACAACATACATATCTGGGGCATTTTTGGTCATTACCAGATTTTTTTCTACGAAAGTAATTAAGAGTGTTCCGATAAAGCCCTAGTCGTGTGCAGCGCCACCTACCGGTGGTTCCGGGAACATTGCGTCTAGAATCCATGCAACAAAAGAGATTTAAAAATGCATAATCTTTTGAAACGAAGTGCCAGTTTGAAACAAAGTGTACCAAATATGCTTTATCTAAATCGATTTTTGTATTAATGGATCAGGAAGACCAGGTCCCTGGGCACACTTAATTTCCGTACTGGCTAATTCCAATCACTAATTAGCGACTAATTAATCTATTGAAAATACCCCAATTTTCGGCCTTTATTTAACACATGCGGTTATTCAGAAGAAAGGTGTCACTTTCAAACAAAGTGTACCAAATATGCTTTATCTAAATCGAATTTTTATCAATGGATCATGAAAACCATGTCGCTGGGCACACTTAATTTCCGTACTGGCTAATTCCAATCACTAATTAGCGACTAATTAATCTATTGAAAATACCCCAATTTTCGGCCTTTATTTAACACATGCGGTTATTCAGAAGAAAGGTGTCACTTTCAAACAAAGTGTACCAAATATGCTTTATCTAAATCGAATTTTTATCAATGGATCATGAAAACCATGTCGCTGGGCACACTTAATTTCCGTACTGGCTAATTCCAATGACTAATTAACGACTAATTAATCAATTGAAAATACCCCAATTCCCCGAAATTATTCAACACGTATAAAAAAAGGTATATGCGGTTATTTAGAAGAAAGGTGTCACTTTCAAACAAAGTGTACCGTGCTTTATCTAAATCGAATTTTTATAATAATAATAATCATAATATAATTATAATTCTTGTATAGCGCCAAATCCGTCAAAATTGACGCTCAAGGCGCTTCACAGAAATAAAAACAATCATTTAGAATTAAACAACAACCTTAAAAACTCATGAAGACCACGTCCCTAGGCACACTTAATTCCAATTACTATCTTTTTGCTTTTGAGGGGGTTACTACGTCCATGATGATAGTCAAAATTTATAATAATTAAAAAGCTGCATACTATGACTATGGCATGCTGACCGTCACGCATGGGACACGACTTGTGATCATCTTACACGTGCGCACACAAAGTTGTAAACTCCATATCTATAAATAGAAACACTTTTGTGCGCATGCGCAGAGCTGACCCAATCAGGAGCCTTCATTTACTACTAGCTACCTGTCCCTATATATTTTATGTATTGGGACGGGAACCAGAGTTTTTCGGAACTAGAGATATAGGTGCTACGTGTTGTGTCTGGCCAGATGAAAGGGGCTACCTGTACATTTTATAGATGTTGTGGCGCATCCGGGAATGGTGGGGGGGGGGGGGGGGTGTTGGAAGCATGATGGGTATAGGCATGTGCAAATCCTATTATGCGTGGATATCTCAACAATAATGAACATTCTAAATAACTTCATAGGGCCCTTGGTTTTTTTGTACGTGTTGGAATTGTGCTTAAAACAAACGTTTACATGGTGTTCTTGAGGTGAAGGATATGCAGGATGGTAAGAATGTTGATAAGATATCCCTCCCCGCCAGAGACCAATAAAAGACAATGACACCATGGACCGTGTGTTGAGTGGCCTGACATAAGAGTAACGTTTATATTTGGGAAAAGTCTGTTGACCTCCGAAGTATTATACAGTATTTAAGATAATTATTATTTTTGTTATCAATGAGGGTCCAAACGTCACGGTGAAGCATTTGTGGAGGAGTACATGTATGATCCAGCAGGAAGTATACTCCCCTCGCAATGGCGATTGCTTCAATGACATTTAATTATGTATGTCCTCACTCACAAGTGAAGCAAGTATGGGAGCAAGGGAACAACCTCTCGAGAGGAGTATAGGGGGAAGTGTCGTGGCAGTATTGGAATGCCCTTATAGGTACACTCCCCTGAAGAGTGTACCTATAAGGGCAATGTGAACATCAGAATTCTGCACCAGATGCACGCGTATTTACTGTACGTTGTAAATTAATGACCCGAAATTTCCCGATATTTGAGTATCTTTGGCTTTATAAATCAACGTTTTCTCTAAGCATGACACAGGCTGCTAAATTTGGTACGAGATGAACACGTAGGGTAAAATAGCCATGATTCGGACACCTAAGCAATTTTGGATTATTTTGACCTTCTTAATGTTTGTTTCTCTCAACTATTTTCACTAATGAACAACAAAGTGAAGTTATTATATCCAGGTTGATATTTTATGAAAGTTTTTTGTGTCCTTGAAATGAAATTGACTTGAAAAATAACCTTAATTTTAGCCATGATTCGGACACCCTGTCCATGATTCGGACACACATGAAAAAATGCTGAAAAAAAACATGCCTTGCAAAATTAAATAATACCTCATCAATGCAGTGGGCAAATTCTTAAGTTGCCACCATTTATTTTCCCAAAAAAGTGTCATTTGACTGCTCAGAACTCAAAAAAGAAAATTGGTGCATGGACACATCCAGGACTTATTTTCAGAGTTTTGGAAGGCAATGCCCTGATAAAAACGGGCCATTTCGGCCATATCGTGAAATTGAACTCCATTCCGTCCGTGCGCTCCCGTGCGCACCACTCTAGTGTGTACAAAAGTCAATGGTGTAGATATTAGACTCCAGCCATTGACGAAATGAACGGCAGTCAATGGAGTGGAGTGTAAATTCGGGAGATGCCGGCATTTCTTCTAAAATGGAACATACACAAGCCACAAAATTATTTTGGCATATTTTTTAGCGACTCTGGGGGCCTGGGTAGCATAAATCAATGGAGTGTCAGAAATCATGGCACATATACCTTGGCTTCTGGACAAGGAAATTTATGCAAGTTCAAATTGGCAACGCAGCTCTCCATAATTTGAACCTTGATGGTATATTGATGAACAGAATATACCAGTTTCATATTTTAAAAAAATCCTGTTAAATTTAATGAATTTTCTGTGTTTTTAAATAATGCATTTTCTCACAACCCTATTTTTAACAGGGCTCTTAAGTTAAGGATCACACTTTTTTTTTAACTTGAGGCTGCACCCCAATTTCCTATCAGAAAATGTGACATTTTATAATAGGAATTGGATCATGTAAAGTATGTGGCACCGTTGTTTAGTCTTATAGGCCCTAGTGCACCTATCGGAAAGAATTCCACTGATGACCATAATTTGTGCACAACTCTATAGAACCAACAGAGGGCGTTTTGAGCAAACTGGCTTTGTACAGTTTGTAGGTAAAAGAACCCTGTAAAACTCACTTTTCAGATATTCTACGCAAGTTTTCCACACCTGAAATTGAGGTTTATCATAATTTGTATCCAATAAGTTAACTCTTGGAGGATATAATCCTTTTTCCGTAATGGTGATCAGTGGAATTCTTTCCCATTTGCATTTGCACATTTCCGAGCATCCGAATGCTTCCGAAAACGTTGCTTCCGAAGACCTGCCGAAGATGACGTTCGTTGTGACGTCACAGGTCATTTAAATAAAGTAATAAAATCCACTTTTTGGCTCAGGTATATACTGTTTCGTATGTTTTTCAGCGTTTCCAACCCTCTTGAAACCATTCTAAGGCGTTCCATGCGTTACAATGTCAAAATGTTGACTACAACATATATATCTGGGGCATTTTTGGTCATTACCGGATTTTTTTCTACGAAAGTAATTAAGAGTGTTCCGATAAAGCCCTAGTCGTGTGCAGCGCCACCTACCGGTGGTTCCGGGAACATTGCGTCCAGTCTACTGCTCGGCCGCGTCGTGGTGGCGCGTCGTGAAATCTTAAACTCTCTACTGCAAAACTAATAGACCGGAATAATTGCAGGGTGTACGCCCTATGATTAGGGGACGTATAAACCCTGTGCGGCAGACGTAAATTATTTTGTTGCCGGACAAAAGGTAGACGGGGACACTGCAGTAATATAACGGCGGACAGTATATCGTGCCGTCCGATCGGTCTATTGGCCAACACTTTTTTGATTTCAGGAAGATCAAAACTCTTGTGAATAGATTTGAAAATAGTACCGTGAGCAGATAGGATCGGCCGACTTGATACAAGTCTAGGTCAAAGCCAGAGATTTGGGACACGGCCTTGCTGTTGCTCTTGGCAACGGCTAGACTTTACACAAGTCGGAATTTTGTGCGAATCATTTGTACTTTTGCACCACATGCACACTAAATAAACTCCCATTATTATATAAAACCCTAAATTTTTCAGTTTAACCATGGAGCTCGGCGCATCATATTATTATTATATCAGATCTGTTCAGAAAGTTTTGAGACCCAACAAAAATAATAAACGCCAGGGCAACTGTCTGTCATGACTGAGGATGAGGGCGAGTACGAGTATTACGCAAAGCAAGAAGGAAACTTGGGACAAGTCTAGGCGACTAGTGAATTATTTTTAGTACACGTGACGTACCCTACATAATTCTCCAAAACATGTGGACGTGTGTTCGGTACGGTAATTAATGTCTTGTACTATTACAATGTACAACATGTACATGTACGTACATATGTAATGTGTACAACTAGGCCTGCCATACATAATTATCACCCTGACAGAAATGCTTTGTGGTGGTGTGTTTTGGGCTGTATGATTTACAGGACTTCGTCGCATAGGTGACGTGTGTATCACGTAGTCGTAGTTCTTGTAAGTAACAGACCATCCCTTGGGCCTTAGGCCTAATTATAACCCCCCCCCCCCCCAATATGTTTAAAGTTTTTAACAGAGAGTGATTTCGAAGTTAATAAACAGGGAATATTAAATTGGGAAGAATTCCACTGAGTGAACTGACGACTAGGCCTATCGGTATCACTTGTCAACTTGGGCTAGCTACAGTTGTACTCATGGCTAGGCCTACATGTAGCTACATTCGAAGTGTATCATTCATTCATTGTACTTTTTGTAGGTCAAAAACACCTCCATAAAACTTAAAAGTTAAAACTCACTTTTCAGAGGCTTAGTGTTACACAGCTGAGATTCAAGTTCATCATAATTTGTATCTAGTACTAGTACTAGTAGGCCGCTAGGCCTAAGTAGTAGTATTGGCCTAACTCTTCTTAGAACTTAGAAGAAATAACCCAGTTTTGTAGGCTTGATGCTAGTCAGCTCTTGGTTCATGGTGTTGTAGAATTTTGCGATGATCGTAACCCTAGGTCTGATGTAGTGCAGTATTGTAGTCGAAATCAATTTGAATACCAAAATATAGGCCGTGAGCTGAAACCTAATTTTTGGGATATAACATATTAAAAACTTTGTCGCATCTGCCCGTCACTGAAATCGTTGCGGCATTTCATACAGGAACTACCATATGCGTATTGCACCCCGTGCTAAACATGTCGCTATAGTTCGAGTTGAGTTGAGAGTAACATTTCTTACCATCTCGGTCTGGAGTTTAATTTACATAAGTTCCTCTATACAGTAAACTAAAATTCAACAACAGTTTTATCCCAAAACACATTGTAAATTCGGTGGGAAAAAGGTCTTAAAACTGTCGGTTTTGTCTAGTTTTCGCTCTTCGCGTATGAATCACACGCAAAATGTACAAGTTTTTGGTGGAGTACGTTCGCTAAATTCAACAGCGCAAATAAACAAGAGGCCCTTCTAATCCATCTCGGTCGGAGTTTTATTCAGTATAAAATTCTGCAGATGTTCATGTAAAAGTCTTTTTGATTGGTCTAGAGGAAGGTCTTGTAAATTTGCAACCAATTGAAAAACGCGTTTCTTTTCAGAATGCTCTCTGGCCTGGTGCGGTCAGGGACTCGTGTGTGCACGTGTACGTGTATACAATATACATTGCTACACGTACATCACCTCACATTTCTTCCGTTGCTTTCGTCAAATTTTCTTCAATAAAATCACCACTTCACCTTTAGTATTAGTAATGTACATTCAGTCGACATTTTATTGTGTTTTGGATGTTGTAAAATATTTTTGGATGTGAGAAAAGCAAGGACTTCTGAATCAACCTTTTTTGACTTCTTGTCAAGCTCGACCGTAGGCCTACGTATAGTACATGCTGCATGTGCAGTGGGTGGACGCGACCAAACGGAGGGGTGTTCTCTTAATAATGTACAACAGAAAGCTCGGAGAGTGCGATAGAAAACTGCTTTTCATCTGATCAGACATTCTGTTAGAAGCTGATGGATGTTTTGAATTAGATTTTTTGCAACTATCAAATGTTAAATTGCATTGCCATAATTTTCGAAAAGCAGGGGTGCTTTTCAACTGTTCAAACAAAATCAACTCTTTTGAAATAATGTTCAATATGTATGTACAATGCATTAACATTACTGAGTAACTTGTTTTTATTCTATTGGTTTCTTACTGATATCAATAGAGCAATGTACCTGTGTTCCCTATTCGTGTGGTAACCTTGTGACATGCCTTCTATTGTGACGAAGACATAAGAATAAATTAGTATGTCTTTTGTGTTTCCAATATACAAAGTAGAGATTTCCTTTTGTGTGAAGCCTTTTCGGGGCTTCCCACCCCTACTTGGACACAATGGTATAACCCACAAGATCAATGCTATGCACAGTGCAGGGCACACAGTGCATGTACAGTGTGACATTGTTATCTGCTCATTTAGACCTGAAAGTTTTTAATATGACAAATTGTACCATACTGAACATGTCACAACAAGTCCCCAAGTGCAAAAGTATGTTGCACGTTTAAATGAGAGAATCCCTTCCAAAAGTTTGATTTTCGGCCCCTGAAAAAATGAAGAAAAACATAAAGCTAACCGCAACCTCATACTCTAGTGTCAACACCGATGTTTCTCATGCAGTGCATGCAGTGGCCAAATAAAATGCGTACAAAGTTGACAATTTCCCTGATGTTATGTGCTATAACGCGCGTGTCATATCACATCTTCGAGAAATGGCAGTACTTTTCACAAGCCAGATGAGAGGAAATTTATCATGTACACATGAATGAGGGGAAAGGACAGCGGTTATCATAGCGGCAGAAAATTCGCCCATCTTGACATGCTTGAGGGCGCATCTATGCCGCCGAATGCGCGTCCCAATTCTACTGGCTAAATCCAGTTCAAAGACACTTTGCAGCCACGGCCGTAGTCAGCATAAGCCATATCCTCTTTGAGTGATCCCCCATTATACCGTTCCCAGGTTGCAGCATTGCTGCGTGTATCGGTGAAATGATCCTTGGGGTATGGCGGTGTGTGCGTGGTTTCATGGCTTCTGACTGCCAAACGAACAAAGATGATCGATCGTCTATTGGCTGATTGGGGTCACCACCAACGTAGGGCTTGATGGCTCAGTTGGTAGAGCACCTGTACGATATTCAGGAGGTCGCTTGTTCGAATCCTGCTCATAAGTAAATTTTTCTTTGTTCACTTTTCAATGACTTTAAATTCAGTCAGTTTCTCTTGTGGTTATTTGATGATTATATTATTCAATTTAAAAGCCGTATCCTCTTTGAGTGATCCCCCATATACCGTTCCCAGGTTGCAGCATTGCTGCGCATATCCGTGAAATGATCCTTGGGGTATGGCGGTGTGTGCGTGGTTTCATGGCTTCTGACTGACTGACTGAAGTGCGAATGAAATAGAAGTCGAAAGTACAAGCGATTCTTACATGGTGTTTCTGCAAACCGATTCACATGTTAATAACATTGTAATCATGTTTTTGAAAAAGCAAATCTTAACACTCACAGACAATATTCCTTTCTGGGCACGTCAGAGAATTGATATCATAGTTAAACTCAACCTACAGGAGGATGATCAATCTTTCACTGATTATATTGATGATACCTTGCTCCAGATACTCACTTCACAATTAGGGGAACAGTGAACATTTTCCAGGTTTTTTATTTAGTAAAACAAGAAAAGATACATATTTGTGTAAGTGTCATGGGGCCAACGTTTATATTACATTTTCTCTTACACAGAATAATCAATATTATTGAGGCAATCTATCTGAGCCAAAATAAGTGGTTGCTATAATGAATGCATTGCCTAGCAACATTGCTTGCATGTACATGTACATGTAGCAACATTGTTTCAATTTGATATTTGGGCAGTTTAGAATACCGTATAGCCCTCACTGATTCTAGGATATGCCTAGAACATTGAGTAAAATGGATCCCATGTGCAGGGATTGTTTTCCATGTATACGCAGCTTGTTGCTATGGTATATAGGTTACTAAGCAACTAATAAATGTTATGATTTGTCTATTAACAGTAATCCCAATTTGTACAGATTATAATATACGGAATAAATTTTCTCCAGCTGTACGTTTTAGGCAATTTTAGATGGAAACTTCATTTACAAATTATAGAAAATGAAGACATAAAATAGACAGTTTAATTAGTATGGTTTATCCGTTGCTTAGCAACAAACAAATGCATTTTTTTCTGTTGCCTCTTATAGTGCCTTAAAACACGTCTTTGGGTAGTTTTGATGCTATTAAAGCACATGTATAGCATCACCCGTTTGGAATGGATTAGACCTGCTTAAATGGCTCGTTGCTAGGGTCAATAAGTTTCTTCGCATCCGTTGCTAAGAAACAGACCATATCCATTGGCTCTTCCTTTGAAAATGTTCAGTATAGGCTCAAGCACATCTATAACTGTGCCAAGTTTCATGCTTTTATTATTAACTGAGCAATTCTAGCTGTACAATGTGTATATTGCACCCATCTACCACACAATTGTGAATCTTCTGCATTGGTCCCCCAAATTTCATGTGTTCTGAGAAGAACGCAGTTTGTGTATGCATTTGCATTGGTTCTCACATTTGCTACTGATATTAATAGTACAACTTTGTTAACAAAAGAGCACTTAATAATTGTTGAATATTGGTTCCATATTTGTATCAGCCAAGTACATGAGAGACAGATTTAGCACCAGATGGCCAGTCGTGTACATCTGCGTTCAGGCAGTGCAAATAGTCTGGACAACAGAGCTTTCCGTGAGGCCATATCAAAGATGAGACAAGAAGTCCTGGAGACCAAAGCTGAGACCCAGAGTGTCAGAGACCAGCTCAACTGCCTCATCATGCTTGTCAGAAGGTTAGCCATCTACATCTCCACATGCCCACTTTAGAGTCTACTTTTTGTGCACTGTAGTAGGACAGAAATCTTCAAAGAGGTTGGAGGCTTGGCATGGTTGACCATGTTGATTTCCAGTACAACATGTAAAGTTCTCAATTCCTAATGCAGGATATGTATGTATTAAAATGGTTGGTTTTGTGATTGGTACCTAGTCACTTGTAAGCTTCATATGTCCCTGTTCAATGGTGAGTTCCATTAATAAGGTCCTCTAATGTTGTCTTTGAATTCCCAATCTCCCCTGCCTTTATTTAAACCATACAATGTATGGTAAATACAGTGTAAACGTGCCGGGATGCACAGATTTAGTTTGTTATAGTGGTCGTGATTTAAAGAACCATTCGGTATTTCAACATGTTCAACAATAGCGCTCCGCACTTGCGCTAAAAATAGCATCCGATCTCAGACAAACATTGCAACCATGCAAACGTGTGTGTGTGCGCGTCCATGTACACTACGTGTGTGAGACAATGTTTGTCTGACATCCGGGGATTTTGTGACGTCATTAGTGCGGAACGCTATTGGGAGTCCGTATAGCATTGTTTGTTATTGAATTTCTGTTTGAGGCAGTGTCTGTAAGAGTGTACCTATAGTTGTAACCCATGGGCTCTCATATCAATTTGTAAACTGTGAAGAGCAATACATCATTATGATTCCAGGAAATTGAAGTAATAGCACTCCGCACTTGCGCTAAAAATAGCACACCAGATCTCAGACAAATTACATTGCAACCATGCAAACGTGTGGTATGTGCGCGTGCATGCATGGTGTACACTACGTGCGTGAGTCAATGTTTGTCTGACATCTGGGGACTCATGTGACGTCATTAGTGCGGAGCGCTATTGGGTTCGCCTGATTCATCATTGCAGGATGAATTCTAGATACTGAAGACTCAGACAGTGACACATCCTCTTTGAGTGATCCCCCTTCATTCCCCTCAAGTACTGATTCTCAGATTAAGCAAATGCTGTGCATACAAGTATCTTAAAGATGTAGTAAAAAGAATAGAGAAATATCAATTTTTCTTCATGAATAACTATTTGAATAGTTTTCCTAAATATGTCTTACATAATAAGAACAAAAAGTTGAAGGATTTCTTTTTCCGGAAAAGGGACAACAAATTTGCCGATTTTGAGCCGGCGCTAAAGGCATTTGTGCAAAAAGGTGATGACGTCATTACCTAATTTGCATTGGTGATGACGTGTAGGAGGAGACTCGCTGACGGCTATCATGCATGCGTAATCCTGTAGCCTGGCGGTGACTCGCCTTTTGCACATCACCAGTTTAAGGCGTCTTTTTTTGCGCTTAATACATTTTTTAATACAACAATAACAATTGGCAAACTCTCATTTGTTTTCAATATCAGTTGGTCAGTTGGTATGTGAGTGGTTTCATGGCTTCTTCCTGCCAAATGAACAAAGATATTTGACTATTAGGCATGTTAGGCACACCACCAATGTAAGGCTGGATAGTTTAGTTGGTAGAGCAACCTGTACGGTATTCAGAACGTCGCCGGTTCGAATCCTGCTCCAGTAAATTTTTCTTTGTTTACCTTTCTATAAAAGTCGTAAAAGATTGAGAACGACCGCAAATTTTCCAGGAGACGTGGGTCATTGGGTGAATGCAGAAAGATCACACAAAGATGTTTTCATGGTTTTGTGCAACACCACAGTTTTGCAAATTGGCTTATTTGCTAATTTCATAAGCTAAGGCTCCTGTGCTTGGATGTTAGCCTATACATATAAAGGACAGTGGTGAGCCTTAAAAAATTGCAATTCTCTTCTTCTTTATTCATGATTCTTCATTCGTGATTCGTTCACTCATTCTTGGCTTGTTACTTGTCTTTTGTGACTCATCACTTGTAACTTGTAGAAGAATTCGAAACTACGTCACAATGCTACATGTATACTGTACAGCTATGAGCCTACCGTATTAACATGAAGTGGCAACAGAACTAGTGTCTTACATGTATGTCTGAATTACATGAACGTAACAATATTGACAATTTGGTTAATTTTCCCCGATCATCAGATCATAGTCAAATTCGTATACACTAGTTGAAAGTCTAATGTGGACACAGGAAAAATTGGCACATTCTTCATATTTCCCCATGGACTCTGTTCAGGACAGGACTTAAATTTAAAGATTCCCTACGGTACATCTTGAAACTAATTCTTGGAATTGATGATTATTTTCCTTTCTTGAAAATCTGTATTTCTTAGTAGTGAATTATTTCATTGCCGCTTTCTGTTCTTTTGTTTAACTAGATCTTGGATGGGTGACCAGGCAGCTACTGCACATGTTGCCAATATCGTGGGTAGGTAACATCATAATGACTTCATCTGTACATTAAGCTTGTTCGATATCCAGTTTTGGGCATACCGAAATATCGTGAAGAAAATATCGCGATATTCGATATTATTGTGGTGACGTAATCTTTTTCTTTTCGTAACTTTTTTATTATTTAAGCAAAAATCCTTCCAAAGTACCGTAAATTGCATTTTCCTGACCAACTAAATCTTACTTGAATTTAAGTCAGTTATTTTGTCCATTTAGCCAAGTAAGTTTTACGAACTTAATCTGAAAATATATTGTGCAAAAACCTTTCGAAAGCGACAATCACATTGAAGAAGACGTAAACAGTCTGTCTGGAAATATCCATAACTAGTACCCAAGCCCACCATAATCATGATAATAGCCACGATAAGTAAACGTGCACAAGCGAAATACATACATGACGTATCAGATCTTACTCCATATACCAGGTAGTCTGAATCACGTTTAAACTGAAATATTGCGGCCCATCCGTGAGCCCAATACGCTGCTAGCTTCAGTCATGTTCGCCGGAAGCGGTAAGCATACATGTACATTGCACAATGTCATGAATGTAATTGGCGTGATACAATTTTCGATATGAAAAAAAAATCGCGATATCGATAAATATCGTCATATCGAACAAGCTTACTGTACATGTTATTTCACACCTTCAAAGTTAATGGCACTACATGAGAATTATCAATATAGACTGCCAATTTACATGTGTGTGTTTCATCTAAAGTGGTTTGGGGTCAAAGTATTGTATTGGTGATAGTCATCCTGACAATTCTTGTTTAATTTGGAAATCTATTTTTAATGAACTGAAGTTGCTAGCAAATGTGCACAATTAATTGCGAATGATTTAATTTGTCTCAGTTTAAAGAACATCATGTCAATTGTTCTCATACTAATTAGCTGTTCCGACTTTTCTGATGTCGGAACAGGTTTAGTTTTCGTTCTGGTTTTTATTATTATTATACCTTCGCACTTTTTGCTTCCATAGCTTTGTGTGATAAGTTTGTTTATTCCTAATCTTTTATAATCTTATTCTGGTAAGCTTTTGTGTGGTATATTATGAAAGCTTATAAGCTGAAGTTAATCCTAAGACTGAGTTTGTTAAAATTCTTAATTAATTAGTCATGTGACAGTCATTTGAATATTTAATTAGTCAATTTTGTTCGCAGCATATCTCGAGAACCGCAAATGCTATGGAAATGATTCTTTTTGCAAAAGCTTTGTTATATCATGTAGTTGTGCATGCTGCCACGAAATTTAGTGTGACGTCATCATGACGTAATCAAAAAAGCTGATTTTTGATTAGCAGTATATCTCGAGAAGTGCTACAGTAATGAATTTTTTTGCAAAAGCTTTGTTATATCATGTAGTTGTGCATTGCTTCGAAAAATGAACATGATGACATCATGACGTCATCAAAAAGCCTGATTTTTTGTTTGCAGCATATCTGAAGAATGAAAAATGCTATGATAATGATTCTTTTTATAAAAGCTTTGCTGCATCATGTACATGAGTATGCTGCCATGAAATTGACCCTGACATCATCATGACGTCATCAGAGCTTACAAAGCTGATTAAATAAGTCGGAACAGCTCCGTGTTCGTCCACGAACACTTAAATGTCTAGTTTAGTAGTTGGTTTTGTCCTAGTGCAGTCCCAGTGCCAACCAAAAATTGTGATGCAGAGTTTGTTTCCTGCATATCATTTAGATCAAGGGTTACAGCCCATAATTATTTCTTTTTGGGCAATAGGGCAATAGTTTACAGTTTATTTCTTATAACCCCTGACAATTTTGAAAGCAATACATTCTGTCTATGGAGATAAACATTTTGTCTGACTTTTTTTTATATCTCTGCAGCCATATGGTTTCACGAAAGTTACTCGATATCCAAACACTGTGTAAGTTTCGTGACATCAGCTGCTGGTGGGCTGTTTTGTAAATCATTCATTGATTGTAAAGTGGTTTGTTCTTTCTTCAGGTTGTGAATGCAAATCTGTTACTGCTTCTTTGATCAGGCCACAATCAAAGACCATTTATACCAATTTACTTTCATTTCTTTGTTGTCTTCTAGGTGCTGCACCTCCAACATTTTTGAGAGAGGATGAAAAGAAAGAAGTTAATGACATTAAACAGGTATTTGGGGAGATACACTTTAATCTGTTTGGATTTGAATAACATTCAGTTTTTTCATGTTCAGTTTCTATTCATAGTCTACAGGGTTATAGCTAGCACAATTTAGGGGAGTTGTGTTGAGCGGATTGTACTAGTAATAGTTGTCATGGTTGTGTTGTGCTTGGTGTCCACATGATGTCAGTGGAATGTCCTGGGCCATACAGGGGCACAATAATCTGCTACTGAATATGCGAAGGCCAGAGATGAATTGCTAAGTGTGGAGGTTGCCGTACCCCATTTTACACCAGCAAGCTTGCAGAGCAGGTTGTTTCTGGACTTGACTTTAGCTGCTGTCCCCTTTATGTGTTCCTTGAAGGATAAAGTCCTATCGAGGGTAACTCCAAGGTAGGTTAGATTAGGGGCATGCTTAAAGGGCGGCTGCAGTGCTTTTTTCAGTCAGGTTATTTTATTGCCTTCATACAGAGAATATACTGACAAATAATAAATGGCAAGTCTTATTTTGGTTTCAAACCAGCATTTGGTTTCCTTTGAATGGCTTTGTAAAACGGGGGATTTTCACGCATACTCATGTAGGGAACCAACAGCCAAAATATAATTAAAAAAACATAAGAAATGAAGAGGCAAACTTGACCTACAGAAATGGTTTGGTAAAAAAATTACACCACCAGTTGAGTGAAAGGAACATATTTGGCAAAATAAAACCATTGGGGAGGAAAAGGTCTGTCAGAAAACCTATAAAACAACTGCAACTTTTTTTGCACAAATCAATTGGGTTACTGCTCTCAGTTCCCCAGATGACGTCACAGTTTTGCTCATGAATATGGAAATGCTAATTAGCATACAAACCGAAAAACCTGTTTTTAACCCTGAATCAGTGTGAGGAAGTGGGTAAAATTACAATCCCCATGTACAGTTTTTTTATTGGCACATGTTCAAGACATAATATTCCCATTGCAGAGACCCTTTAATTTTAACCCTGTTCAGATTGATGTTCAGTTCTCTGACAGCTTCCGCGTTGTGAAAATAGATACAGTAGATAGATAATTTTATTCATCGTGAATTCATTACAATAAATACATGAAATTTGTTTTCCCGTATGTACAAGCTAAAACATGTCATGATTAACACTAACAACACTAAAACTACAAACAGAAGACATTTTTACTGCTGTTTAAAACATAGTTATGCACAAATACATTAAAACATACTGATCAAGATAACTGAAGAATATATAAATATAACACAACCTAAAACTATAAACATATACTGAAATATAACCCCAGGGCAAGTAACCCTCCCCCCCAAGTACCCCAATTATTTGTACACCCCTCAACCCGTGATGAAAAAGAGAATTGAATGGACAGGTTAAACATAAAAAACAGGATGGTGCTGCATGGTTTATCTTTTGAATTTTGAGTTGAATACTCTGATTGCACGTGGCAAAAAGGAATGTCTATAACGGTTAGTTTTTGTGGCGATTTGCCGAACTCTTCCGGATTGATTGACAACGATGGATGTGTGGAGTGGGTGAGTTATGTCATCTTTAATGTGTTCAAATTTAGCACGCATTGTATCTTCCAAAATATCTCACACCGCATTCAACTCGCATCCAATGATCTTAGCAGCATTCTTTGTTACACGTTCAACCTTTTTGCAATTTTCGCGCTTGCAGCGCCTGAAACCACACAACACCACAGAAATTAACAAGAGAGCGGATAGTACTTTGATAAAATAACCTTAAAATTGTTCCATCTACTTTAAAACATTTAAAAAGTTTCCTGAGAAAATACATTCTTTGGAATGAAGATGGAATGACTCAGGACAGTTTTTGCTGGGCTTGGTTTTAGGCGCCATGCTTTGCAGTACTGGTCCAGTTTATTTAGGTCCTTAGTGAGCACCTGTTCCGGTTGATTGAAGTCTGGTGCTTGGAATACCAGACAGATGTCATCAGCGTAGGGGAATTTGTGGGATTTGGTGGTGGGTAGATCGTTCCTGTAGATGTTAAACAGTGTTGGAGCTAGGACTGAGCCCTGTGGGAGCCCATTGGTTTGTGTTCTCCACCTGTTCTGACCGATGTGAACTCTGAACCTTTGATTGGTCAGCAGATTTTAGCTTTTGCCCAGGCAGGGAGCACCTTTGTGAGCTTCGGTAGGAGGCCTTCATGCCAAACCGTATCATAGGCGGCTGTGAGGTCAAGGAAAACTGTCCCTGTCTTCAGTCTGCTCTCAAAACCTTTTACGATGAAGGTGGTTAGGGCCAGCGCTTGTTCTCCTGTGCTGCGGTCCCTGAGGAATCCTGCCTGATCCACGCAGAGAATGTCCTCTACTCATGGTGATATGCGCTGGAGTATAAGCCGTTCCAGGATTTTGTAGTGAACGCAGAGTACAGAGATTGGGCCAGTAGTGTAGACACGTCCTCAGACCTGGGGGGGGGGGGGGGGGGGGTTGATTTTGTATCTGGGTCGTACTTCCATATACGTTTGTGCACAAAATCATTTTTTATATACCCGGTATATAAAAAGTGAACATCTGGGGGGGTTGCAACCCCCTGAGCCCCCCCGGGATCTACGCCCATGGATTGGGCGGTAGCTTGCTGGTATCTTATGGTCTTTGCCTGGTTTTAATATGGGAATGACTTTAGATGTTCGCCATTTCTTTGGGATCTGATTTGTCTGTATGATCCTTGTGTAGAAGTGGGTCAACCAGGTTAGAGCTCGGGGGCCTATAGGGTCTGTAATCCCCATATTCACAAAACTACTTTAATAAGTCACAAAATTATAAGCACCCCACTTAATTACCCAACTTAGACGACTCTCACTGACTAAGTGGTATTCACAAAGCTTTTCCACTATTAAAGTACCCCGCTCACTTTCGAGTCAAGACTGGTCTGACCTGACTTAAGTGGGGCAGTAGGGTGTCTGGCCGCTTTTTTACGTGCCGTGCACCGCAGAATTGTTATGAAATACATTTAATTCTTCGAAGGGAGAGAATAGATTGTGCGATCCCTTGGCAGAATTTACTGATGGTGAACTTCACTCAAGATATAGATTTGATAGGAATGGTATTTTGTTCGTAACTGAGCTCATAATCAGATAATTAAAGAAATTGAGTCGCGAGCGAGATCAAGATCTTGGAGATCAAGATAGTGATATACTGTGATAGTGCTGCAGTAAATGTTTGCAGAACTTGTCAACAACATGAATTTTTCAACCATCCATCATTATCCAGAATCATCATAAATATCATTTCCGTAAGTCTTTCAAGACAACTTAGTGAGTTTGTGAGGTGGGGATTTTTTTCCCTACCAAATTGCTGGAAAATTATTAGGTGATTATTATAAAAGGTTAGTACTTAACCTTTTATAGGCTTAATTCACAAACATGACTAAAACATATTGAAAAAGAATACATGTACTGTCAACAGGATTTAGTAGCTGACAGCCTAAATAAATAAATCTTAATTGTGTGTGCAACAAGTGCGCACAGAATTATTTATCATAGAAAACGTGCCAAATAAAATCAATGAATATATAATAATCATTAAAAACAAGCAGCTAGGAAAAAGGAAGTTAATTGATTGCGCTGGCCGTGTAGTCTTGACAACGATTGTTGACGTTAGACTTTCACACATGCACAACAGAAATATTTTCACCAACAAACTTACGTTGGGTACTAGGATAAGTGGATTACTAAGTTGTTTTGTAAATACATCCTTAAGCGTCCGACTTAATTATGTAAGTTAGCGGGGGGGCTCAACTTATAAGTACATAACTTAAGTACCCCACTGAGTAAGTTTGGTGAATACTGGCCCTGATGGGGCTTCATGAACTCTGGAGAGATGTTGTCATATCCTGCTATATCCTGCAGTACTTTCTCCAATTCAGCAATCTTAACAGGCTCATGGTTTGTTTCCACTTCACTTGTTTTTCGGTGTGCCTTTAGTTCAGTTGTAATTGCTCTTCTGGTGTGTTTGTCCTTAGCAATTCTCAGTAGGTGGGATGCAACATGATTGGGTGTGACAGATGGTTGGCTTTGAGTTGGAGGTTTCTGTGCAGCTCCGCTAGACGGCAGATGAGACTCCAACATTTCCTGCTGGAATGAGTGAAATTCTTGTTAGCCCACTTTTTCCGCCGGGCTGTAGTTAGCGATTCAATCAGGTGATCTGCCATCTCAGGGTCCCCTGATGCATTATAGGCTTTTAGGAGGGCTGCGCTTTCTTCATCCAGGCATGGGATGGACAAGGGTCGGTAGCCTCGTGGGATCACTGTGTGGGCCTTAAAGATGGCGCTGCAGAAGCGGGTGTATGCTTCATCTACATTGTACAGTGATGGTGTGGAGTTGGATCTGGTGATGATTTTGCTGTATTTCTTCCAGTTGACTTGACGAAAGTTCCAGTGCATCTTCCTTGGGTTGTTTATAACTGGGAGTTGTAGGCCAATGTGTATGAGCAAGGGCCAGTGTTGACTGTGTGGGAAATTTTCAAGAATGAGGTTCTATGCAGGTTAGGGGTTCCATTCGAAGAACTGACCCAGCATATAGGTCAGGAGAGTAGTCCTTATTCCACCTGGCTGAGTGGAATGTTCCTCTTTGCTTGGCATGCTTGGGGTTGTTTATCTGAACAAGATCGTTTCAAGATGCCCAGTCTGAGAGAACCTCACCGTCACTGTCCGCTGTTGGGTATCCCCAGTCAGGGTGGTGGCTGTTAAAATTCCCAACATAGATGGCAGGGTGGGGTACGTTGGGTAAGACCTGTAGATCCCAGTTTGCACTAGGGAGCTTGTACACATTAGCAATAATTTTGGCTTCGGTGAAAAGATAGCTACATATGCATGCATTTAATTTGCAAAAACCATGTTTGAATGATTGGCTGCTGCTGCGGCCGTACGCATAAACATAGTAGGCGCTGTCTATCCGGTCTCTCAATTTCCCATAAGATTGTTCACCCAGCTAAAGCCATTCATTCAAACGTGGCGTTAGTGCCTGGTACCTGGTACTATGGGTATGTGTGTACACCCAATGAAGGGAAGGTGCGGGACTAACTTGTTCAAAGTCCTCAATAGGCTTTGTTTTTCATAAAGCGAATCATCGAAGTGAAAGATACAATCATTTAAACAGAAAACCTATTTTTAAATGAAATACAAAAACAAGCATGGATTTAATTTAATCCAAAATCTAAAATCCAAGGACTTCTTCAATTTGCAAACCTGATGCACAAACAGATTGGAATTTCGGGTGAATTAAAGCAAGTCGTATTGTGGATTTACAGAGTGTAGGGGTACGCGTCGTGATTCGTGAGTTGAGAAGATCAGGTTGCTTATCAGGGAATTTTACAGAATGACTGTTACTGTATCTCCCTTCATATTTTTTCCCATGAATCTGCATTTTGTGTTTTACAAAAACCGAAGTATGAAATTACTAGACCAGGAGCCCAGAACATTTATTCATGCGAAAAGCGCCGGAACTGTCGACCTCATGGGGTGAAAGGATATGATGGGGGCATCACAAAAATGCATTGCTGCCGGATCTAGGGCGTGGCCTAAGCTCCGAAATTACGTAATAAAGAGCCGCCATTACCGAAAAACCTATTTTTGACAATATCTCGAAAACTATACATGGTAGTATCACAAATTTGGTCTCTACACCTATGTTTTCATGGTCAATCTTGATGTTGAACACCATTGTAGTGCCTGAAGATGTTTAGATTAACATATATCATCTGAATGTGCGACGCCATTACCGAAAAACCTATTTTTGACAATATTTTGAAAATTATAAATGGTAGTATCACAAATATGGTCTCTACACCTATGTTTTCATGGTCAATCTTGATGTTGAACACCATTGTAGTGCCTGAAGATGTGTAGTTTAGCATGTATCATCTGAATGTGCGACGCCATTACCAAAAAACCTATTTTTGACATTATCTCGCAAATTATACATGGTAGTATCACAAATTTGGTCTCTACACCTATGTTTTCATGGTCAATCTTGATGTTGAACACCATTATAGTGCCTGAAGATGTGTAGTTTAGTATGTATCATCTGAATGTGCGACGCCATTACCAAAAAACCTATATATTTTTGACATTATCTCGGAAATTGTATGTGAAAAGAAATGTCTACACCTGTTTTTATGGTAATGGCGGCTCTTTATTACGTAATTTCGGAGCTTAGGCCACGCCCTAGATCCGGCAGCAATGCATTTTTGTGATGTCCCCATCATATCCTTTCACCCCATGAGGTCGACAGTTCTGGCGCTTTTCGCATGAATAAATGTTCTGGGCTCCCGCTCTATACCTTTAAGGGTAATAATAATGTTCATTTTTGCCCATAAAACGTATAGCGTTGCAGCTAAAAATAGGGTTGGTCAATTGAAAACAATTACTGACTTTGGGTCATATTTGTCTGATTGTTTTTTTCTAAAATCATTTAGAAAGACTGATGTGAAAAATATATTGTCATGCTGCTTCCCTGTTAGACTTGGGGCCAAGTCTTTCTTAGTCCGCGCGGTGATTGTCTCCCCCCCCCCCCCCCCCCCCCGCAACTCTCGCGAAACCACGCGAGACTCATGGCTACAGCGAGAGTACGTTCAGCTCTCGGCCCGGGGCCGCTCAAAAAGAAAGACTTGGGAAACCTGTTTTCTGTTTGTACACGGCCTATGGGCTCTTTAGCCGAAATCGTACGGACGCGTCTGATTGGCCAATCTTTATTAAATATATGAATAGTCATTATGTAGTCCTACGCTACATCCTGCACGTGTACACTGGGCTGATTCACGTTGAATACACAACCACAGCCGTCGCACGTATCTAGCTATATAGCTGCAGTGTGACCTTGATAATGAGACTTTTAACTCGTGGGTCGTGAAATTAATATGTGCATGTTTGTTTTTATCTTCTTTGTGCATAATAGGAATATCTTATAAGTCCGTCTTACTAACTGTAGCTATAGTGTAGACCTACGTACATCAGGTAAATGTTAACCTACACACTTGCATAAAAAAAATTGACATTTACCGTGGGTATTATTCATTTCCATGAACTAATGCACGTATGTTAAACTAATAGATTAAGTTCCAGCTTAATACAAAACTTTATGATTTATTAAATCATTCAACTTATGAAGTAATTGAACATAAACCATAATTTGAAAATGCTGTCCAATGTAAGTAGTAAGTACACCACTGCTGCCTTATTTGAAATTGTATACACCCTCAATAAAATGGACTCGTCTTAACGGAGGTCTCTACGGTAACCGTAATGCAAAGCACGCCCATACGTGAATAAATGAATATGCGTCTAAAACAGGTTTCCCAAGTCTTTCTTTTTGAGCGGTCCCGGGCCGAGAGCTGAACTCTCGCCGTAGCAATGAGTCTCGCGCGGTTTCGCGAGAGTTGCGGAAAAAAAAGAGACAATCACCGCGCGGATTAAGAAAGACTTGGCCCCAAGTCTACTTCCCTGTGGATTTGACAATCAATGTCATCTTCTTCAGGTAGTTGCTCATCTCAGTGACACCACTACACGTAGATGCTTGTATGTTGGTCTGTCATAGTTGCTCACCTTTAATCATATGAGACAACAAAATTAATTGAAAGTAAATTAGAAATACAACTGAGCACAGTTTTACTGACAGTCAGAAGACTTTTCTTTCTATCCAGTCCCGTGCTGTACACCACTGGGCCATGCTATCCATTGGACTATTGAATCGTCACTTGAGGCAGCTGGAGAAGCAGGCCCTATCTAGGTCCAAACAGAGACTCCAGGAGAGACAGGACTTCTTAGACTATCAGCTGACCAGGCATAGGGACCTCCTGAGGCAAGCTGGTAGCAGGGGGCTTGTCAGCGCCAAGAAAACTGCTAACCCTTACCTTGAGGTATGCTAGTATGCATTCAATGGAATAGCAGCCACAATCTTCATGCTGCTTGAATAACAGTCTTCCATTTGAATATCAGATATGTAGTTAACTATTATTATAGTGCTTGCTTAAAGGTTGTATCATACTTTGGTAAGAGACCAAAACAGAAATGTTCACAGATTTACGTATAACTTACAGGGTATGAAGATGGTTCTAGTAGAAACATGCTGTTTTCCGCCTGAAATGGTGTATTTTATCCAGAAATTAGTAAAACAACGACCAAAAATCTTTTTGATCTTATAAAAGATCAAAAATAAAAGAGAAAACACTTAAGAAATACTGTGGCCGTTTTTCGCTGTTTTCTCAAAAAGTGGGCAACGTATGGGACTGAAATTTTCACAGATTACTATTACTGTATCTTCCTTGATATTTTTGCCCACAAATCTGTATTTCTTTGACAAAAACCAAAGTATATTACTACCTTTAAATGGTATAATTTGGCCGGATTATCTGCTGTACAATAACTGAGTTATCATTAACCATCCTGTGATCTATCAGTTACATTGTTTGAGAAAAGCAAATTGCTTCCCATATCTCAGTAACCATTGATTGTGCCGCAATATTCACTTTGAAAGTTAACAATTTTGGCAATGCGCGGTATTTTTGAACGAGTGAGGACGCTTCGAATTACTTCCGGGGGTCATTTGACAATGCGTTGTTGTTGTGTACCGCTGTGTCAGAATACAACTCTTACATGTCGTAGTAACAATATACACTTCTATCGTATCCCAAAAGACAAAATTGTCCGTAAATGACCTCTGTTCAATTGACAATTAATCGGACCATACCCCCAGAAAGTAAATAAATTTGTACCTAACAGCGCCCTCTTGCGTACAAAAATACGGTGCATTAAATCCAACTTTATATCAGTGTGTCATTATAATGACATTAGTATTTTCCACCGTACCCACTCACTCCAGTGTGAGTACTGGTATCTTTCTTTTAAGAATAAAAAACTTTGAAAAGGTGAACAAAGAAAATTTTACTGGAGTGGGATTCGAACCAGTGACCCCTGGAATGCCGTACCAATTGAGCTATCCATCCCTATATGTTGATGGTGTCCCTAATCATTTGGCAGTCAGAAGCCATGAAACCACTCACATACCTGAGAAACAGTACATGGGGGATATCACTCAAAGAGGGCGTGGGTTTTTAATCATTGTAATCATCAAATATTTCACCATTTCAACATGTTCAATGACTTAAAAACAATCCAGTCAGTTTCTTGTGTGGAGTGATGATTATAAGAACAAAAACAAATTATCACATTAAAATGCTATGTGATATTTCCAATCTACAAAACTTTGAGTCTCATGATCTTCAAGATTTGTGGTCATGGTTTGCCCTTGTACAGTGTATCATGCATTGGTACTGTTATCCTATGCTGTGCTTCAGTTTATACTGATATTATGGTGGTTTTGTATCTCAGTTTCAGCCAACCAAATAACTGTCTCCCAGGGTGCTCAAAATTTGAAACGTTTATTGATGTAGTTTGCTTTGATGCATTCCTTTTTTCCTTTGAACCAGCAGGCACAGAGACAGCCCATGGTAGGGAAAGGTAGGCCAAAGTCATCCAGACCTGGACTACTTTTAGCTCATCCATTATTTGATCATCCAACTAAACAACAAGCATTGGCAACCAATATGGTGCAACATCTTGCAAATACTGCACAAGTTGAGAAAGAGGTAATTGTACCCAAACTATATATCATAATAGCCTCAACGCATGATAAGTAAGTGCAGAGGTGGTCTACTTGCCTTTGCTGAGTATATAATTTGCTTATTATTGTACTTAATTTTCAGCATATAAGCAAAGTTTTTACATGTATGATAAGCTTCAAACCAGTAGTTGAAGGGATATTCACAAATCTTGTTGATTTCACAATTTAAAGCCACATTGCTTTTCCACTTGGGATTGACCTACCTTTTCAAGTGGACGTGTCCAATCTGAAAGCACAGTTGAAATAATCTGCTGGGAGAGAGCATTCAATATCACCAAACGCTGCATTGCTCTGATGTTATATTATGCTAAAGATTACAAGTTGTTTATCTTAAATGGAAAATTGATCAAATAGGCCCTATCTGCCTATAGGGAAATGTAAATGAAACAGACAGGAGAAATGAACATCTTTCCAGCACACAACCAAGAGTTAATATTATTGTTATTATTATTATTTATTTATTTATTTATTTATTTTTTGGTAACGACACCAAGGATTCCTCAAAAGTGCCATAGGCACTGTAGCTCGCAAGCCTGATAAAACATATTATGGAAAGATGATTAGAAGAAGATACAGTTTTAGAGGTGGGAGGAAAACCCCAGAGTAATATTCTGGGTAAAACCCACAGAATCAGGTAGGGACTGAAAACCCAATCCACTTGTGGACCGAGCCGGACTTGATCCCGGTCCACAGAGGTGAAAGGTGAGGAAAGAACCGCTACGCCAACTTGAAGTTAAACACAACCAATCAAAAATGAACACATATATGCACTCTCATATCGACATGGGCTTACATTTAAATGTTCATATTGGGAAGATTGAATTTTAGTTTGTAATTCTAGATATGATTTCTCTGTATGTAAAGACCAATATATATGTCCAGGGCCTTTATATCTTTGTCGACAATGATTTTCATTTGTGCATAGTTGTGATGAATTTATGAATACGCTGGGGAAAAACAATGACAGCGTTGAATTCTGACCAGGCAGCCTGTAATTACTAGTTGTCACTAAGCTCGAGAGAGTGATGCCAGCACTGGCAGTTGCAAGTACTAGATGTCATGTCACTATTCCCATATTCCATGTACATGTACTGTACATATATTAGTCCAAAGGCCAGCCATCTTGTCTGGAGGGACTAATTCTAATATAGTTCACATGGAAATACTCAACTTAAAGTAATGGTCGTTAAAACTGTTTGCATCCTAAAAATTTGCACACTGATGGCAGATTAAATCAAGCCACGAACACTTCTAAACACATAAACTGTCCTGTGAATCACGATTAACCTATCATTGTTTCATAAACTAATATTGTAATAAATCCCTGTGAGTCTGCTCAACGTAGACATCGGCATGGCATGGAATTGTCCCCATGTTAATTACGGCTGTTTCCTGTCAGCTGAATACAGTTTCTTTAATTTTACATGAAATTGCTATACAACATTTAAAATTCCTTAGGCTCTCTGAACTTTGAAACTTACCATTAAAATCTTTCAAAAATAGTAATCAATAACTGTTTCGCAAGGTCCATCATATTGCTTTGTCCTTTTCATGTTTTTATACATGCATCATAAAACTCAATTTAGAATATGTCTCTCCAGATGTTATCAATATGTGAATTTTCATCCCCTCCCATACCTGTGTAAAAGATTACATGTATATATACATATATATCTAGTATTGCCGCCGTGACTATTTCCATAATGTTTTTGTTTTTTTGTGTTTTTGTCAGCATGACCTTTTTAGTGCAAGCTATATGGTACCAGACCGAAGCAAGGTAAAGCGTCCAACAAGTGGCACACAAAAGCTCAAAGATGGACAAAGATCACGACCTAAAAGTGCTGGTTAGTATCAATGTCATTCATATCTCCTTGACCTTACAAGCTAATGAATATACAGAGTCCCCAAGGGAACAGGCAAAAGAAAAGTTTGAGAGAGGTAACAAAACTGTTAAAATGATTTTGTTCCCTTGAAATAATTTTGTTCCCTTGAAATATTATATTGCTTGTATGGAGGTCGCTAGAGGCCATTACTTTTATTATATTTTGGTCATGTCAACTTTGGAAATTGTGGCAATACCAAGCACCTTTCAAGGGACAAATGAGAAAAATCTGGAAATAATAAACTTAACTGAAGTTAACTGGATATTGATTCAATGGAAAAGGCTCCAAACTAAATTGAGAAACCACTCAGTATAATGTCTTTTTTGCCGAAGTGTCCAGAGGCAAATAATCAAGATGGTTTCTTAAAGGTAGTATCATACTTTGGTAAGAGATCAAAACAGAAATGTTCACAGATTTATGTATAATTTTCAGGGTATGAAGATGATGCTGGTAGACACCTACCATTAAAATATTTCCGCCTGAAATGATGTTTTACTAATTCAGAAATTAGTAAAACAAAGACCGAAAATCTTTTTGATCTTTTAAAAGATCAAAAATAACGGTGAAAAGACTTAAGAAATACTGTGGGCGTTTTTCACTGTTTTCCCAAAAAGTGGGCACTGTATTGGACTGATATTTTCACAGATGACTGTTACTGTATCTTCCTCGATATTTTTGCCCATGAATCTGTATTTCTTTGACAAAAACCATTGTATGATACTACCTTTAAGGGACCATTACTTCTGCTGCAGCTGCTGCTGTTGTCAACCTTAAACAGTGAGTTCCTTTTTATTTGCCTGTGAATAGATCTTATTTTGTCTGTACCAGCTCCAATCAAGATATCAAATTGTCTTTTAGGACAAAGAATGACCAATGAATTGTATTCCCTTGCATGTCTGGTTCAAAGTTTGGGCATAAGTCTGTTACAAAAGTGAACGTTTAGTACACACTTGGTTTGTGACTTTTTCATCGAAATTTAGGTAATAAATTTGAATGTAATAGGCTCCAAGACATTCCAAAGTTGTCATGACCCAATAAGATAAAGTTTAAGATAAAGATAAGATAAGTTTCTAAGGAACCCTGTACAAACATACTGTATGTAATTCAAGGGAACGAAATACAAATTATATCGTGCAAGGAAAGGATTTTGTTCGCTCGAAATTCAGTATGCTTATTACTTATTACATTATTTCATTACCTTGAAAAAATTGTATTTTGTTCCCTCAAAATGGTATTTCTGGCCCTTTGTCATCGTTTGTCATCCATACATTTCCTTAAACAGCGGAGTCATATTTCATTTATCTGATTACTGTATAAAGCTTAGAATCTTTATAAACAGAAAATTCATCTATTTCATGCATTATGGAGGAATTGAACTTGTGCGTATGCATAGATCACGCAGAAATCATGTACTGGTAGTTGACATGTTCAACGCGGGGAAATGTTTATGCCCTAAGCAGTATTTTTGTATTGGAAACTGATAATGTTTGCAGCAATTTCTTCCTTGCTTTCCAGTTGTATCTACAACCAAAGTGGAGCGACCTCTAAAATATGAAACTACCCGTCCAGTCTCAGGCAAACCCTCCTTGGACAGGAAGCGTACCAAGTCTGCAAAAGCATCTTCCAACCCCATATTTGAGATGACTCAAGGAGGTGCAACATCATTCAGCAACATCCATCAACGTAAGGACCTATTGCAGAATCAGGAACTGTCCTTGTATGAAGATGGACTCAGCAATGTGACTGGCAGACATGTGCAGATGAATGGAGGTCACTCTCATTACATAGACTCGGTGACTGAGGGATTGAGGCAGATGGAGTCCATGGAGGAGGACTTTAAGAGAACCACTAAGATGCTGCAACAGAAACTGGGCATCAGTGGAGAGGGTGCTATATGAGGAAGAACATATCACCTCATTCCTTTCACTGTGCATACTGAGCCTGTTACAGGTGTAGTGCAGTAGTGTTGTAAAAAGTAGTATGTATGCTTGTGCAGAGTCATTTCTGTAATATTCAGCATTGTAGCTGTGCTTTATACATTGATTTCAGCCTTGTAGTACTGCAGCTTATGACATGTATGAACATTTAGAGGAAAAAGACATACCTAAATATTTAAAGGAACAGAATTTGAACACAATTTTGCAAGATAGCTATCCTTCTATCATTACATCCTGGTGGACTTTTAAAAATATACTATACACTGTACAGTAGACCTTCCTCCATGATTTGATGCAAACCATCAATGAAGAAACGTGCAAAAAGCAGGTATCCAGCATAATGTCACATTCTCAGCACCACACAGGAATACTGGTATATATCCATGTTACAATGGCACAAAAGCTCTTTATCCAAAGATTGCTGTTATCCAACAAATGTATTTCATATTTCTATTCATACAATTGGTAAGTTGTGTTAAAAAAAGCATTTTAAACAGGATCAGACGAGGTCAGACTAGAGGATCTGACTTTAACCAACTGCCATAAAACTCATATTACCCATAATAGGGCAGCATTGGAGTTGGCCAGCTAGTCATTACATGCACTAGTTTGAGCAATTAAACTATTAAAACATTATTTTAACAGAATGGTTTACGTTGTTTGCTATACAGCCACAGGTGCATGTATAATATTAGTATTAAACTGTTGTGCAGTCAAGAAACATGTGTCTCAACTATGGTGCCATTATGAGCAAGCTTTGACAATCGTGATCAATACACAATGATAAAGGTGACTGGAAAACCTTGAAAGGTGGATTACCTTGGTATGTATTTAATTGCAGTAATTTACCAGCCACTGAGGTCTCTGTTCAGTGGTCCTATATCTTGGCTCTGTTTACCATAAGCATAGAATCAGTGCAAACAGAGGCAGACAATTATGTGCTTAAGGTCTTATTTAACAGATTAGGGAGGAAGTTTGTAACTATTTCCTAATGCTTACTCAGCTAGCAGCGTCATGAAATTGGGGTTGGAGCAGTCGTAAGGCCAAGATGGAATTCAAAAGATCAATTTCTATTTGTTTCACTTTGTTCTTATGCATAAAAACAGTGTTCCTCTTACTCCCTCCAATGGGACAAGATTTAGACAATGCATGCTGTTCCTGTTATTCCGCTATCGCACATGATTTGCCATAAACATGTACATGTATGCAGATGTTTGGGTACTATATAAATTGCATCATTAAAGGTAGTATCATACTTTGGTAGCATACTGAAACAGGAATTTTCACAGATTTACCTAAAACTTACAGGGTATACCGGTATAAAGATGTTGATGGTAGAAACATACCGTTAAAATATTTCTCGTTGAAATGCTGTATTTACTCAGAAAAGAGTAAAACCAGTGACCAACATTATTTTTGATCGTTTAAAGATAAACAAATAAAACAGGAAAGTCTTACGAAATACTGTGGCCGTTTTTCACTGTTTTCTCAAAACGTGGGCATGACTGTTACTTCTTCCTTGATTTGTTTTGCCCTTGAATTTGCATTTCTTTGACAAAAACCAAAGTATGATATTACCTTTAAGTTGATATACATCTGTGTGAAAATATAATGCATTGTATTAAAGGGCATAATTATGTTTATTATACATTCACTTCATATCTTCGACTGTCATTGAGTCATGTGTGTATGTTTTTCACATAGCTTCTCTATAAAGCTAATACTAGTTTCCTGGGCATGTTACTCAACCAGTTATCATTCTCCTTATTCATGTCTTTGCAGTATTATTATTTGTACTATCCGCAGTTCATTATTTAATATATTTATCAACTCCTGATCATCAGTTTACACACTGCATTTTCTTAAGGCTGGTTTCATCTCGCTGCGATTGTGCATGCACAACGCACATTGCAAAAGTCGCATTCATGACTCTGCCTATGATTTTTCAAGTTGCTGCTGCGTGTAGCATTTGGTTGATGTTGAAATAACACTTAAGCCCCTTTCACATTGGGCCTATGTAGAGTTGCGTAGTGTGTACGCCGAAATAAGGCAGCGTACTCAAGGTGAGCCTCCGTAGATGTGCGTATTGCGATGGCGTATGGTTGCATACCCAGTGCAGAGGCAACGCGTGTACCTACCAACATAATATGATTGGCACGGTACAGGCGCGTAGTGTTGCGTATATCATACGTAGGGTAGCGTACTATTTGCGTAGGCATGGCGCACAGAAGCGCAGTGTAGCATAGACTTGCGTATAAACTGCGTACTTCCATTGTCCAGTGCTCCACGCCAAGAGTACGCAAAAAAATTACTCGGCGTATTGTTGCGTAAGCCAGCGTAGACTAGCGTAGGAACAGCATAGGGCAGCGTACTCGTTACGCAATGCTAAGCAACTGTATGTAAGGCCCTGTGTGAAAGGGGCTTTAAACAAATACGTTTGAATACGGATCAAATTGGTGCGTACAAACTTTCCTTAATTTTTCAGATGCTGCGCATGAAGACATGCACTTTCAGTATGCAGTGCGTGTTCTTACCCGCAGGGCAGGCACTTTGAAATAGACTGCTGCGCTATGTACGCAGTGAATATGCATTGAGTATGAACTGGCCTTTCATTATCCAGCACAATGTCATTCTTTAGTACTTCATTATGGTCCTTATTTTCGAATGCTGTCTTTTATTTTAATCAAGCAAAATACATGAAATACATTTACAATTTAAATTAACAAGCGTCACATTCTGTTCTTTCCTCAACACAATTCTTGCCTTAATTGTTGCCTTTGTTATTACATTTCATTTCATGACATTTCATTCAAAAATGATTGAAAAATTTATTGGAGACGGATTCGAACCAGCGACCCCCGGAATACCGTACCGGTGCTCTACCGACTAAACAATCCAACCCTATGTTGGTGGTGTCCTTGTTCATGTGGCAGTCAGAAGCCATGAAACCACTCACATACTGCTTATATCCAAATGATCATTGAAGATACGCACAGCAATGCCGCAACCTGAGAAACAGTCCATGGGGGATCTCTCAAAGAGGATATGGCTTTTTATCAATATAATCATAACCAACAAGCACTTTGTTTAAAAATTGGAGGAACTGCGGAAATATGGATTGAATTTCCATGTTTAATGGCCTCGCTTTCAAATAATCGTTAAGCATTGTGTATGCATCGACCCCATTTTGTTGACAATCGGATTTATTCGCTTTTTTTGCAGTAGGATTTTCCCGTCACATTACCCAAAATGGTTTCATCAATCAACTTCGAATTCAGCTATCAGTGTGAAAATGTCTTTTTTTAGGTAGCTGTTTCACTTTCTGTTGATTTACACATGCACTCATGCACATGTGGTATAAGGTCCCATGCAGGGATGGGTGTTAACGTTTTGCTTTAATTTATTTATTTACGTAATTTTTTTTAAAGCTTTTTCAGATTCCCCTTCAAGGTGAGAAACCTGTTTACTTGATGCGTTATTCACACTGATCTGTGGCGGCTGTTTACCGGTATGAGCGACAACTTGACTCGACGTGAGAGGGCGCTCTCCATAAAAACTTTTTATTGGCAACTGGACGCAATGTTCCCGGAACCACCGGTAGGTGGCGCTGCACACGACTAGGGGTGCACCACACTAAATAAACTCCCATTGACTTTAGTGTAAAATACGTCAACTTCACAGTTCAAAAAATCCCATCCAGGAGTCTCTCAGTGATTGGTGCAATAATTCAAAACAAAGCTTGAACCCTCATCTGCCCGATTCCTTTCAATTTTTTGATAGTTAGCCGATCAGTTTTTTTGCTAATTGCCCCAAGAAAAAAACACCCCCAAAATGTCCATTTTCCCGAACCAACTTGCAGCCGGTTTTCATGAAGCAACCTACCACGTTCAAAACAATGTAGTTCCACATTTTAAGCCAAAATTTCTCAAGTCTCCACAACAGGCTGAAGCACTGAACCCCCAGGTTGTCATAACCAGTCAAAACTACACAATATATTAATTGCACGACCCCCCAAATTGCATATTTAAAAAACATTTGAGGGTACACACATTATGATAATCAGCTCGGCGCATTGATTTTTGAGCTATTTAGTGTGGTGCACCCCTAGGGCTTTATCGGAACACTCTTAATTCCTTTCGTAGAAAAAAAACAGGTAATGACCAAAAATGCCCCAGATATGTATGTTGTAGCGAACATTTTGACATTGTATCTCATGGAACGCCTTAGAATTGTTTTAAGAGGGTTGGAAACGCTGAAAAACATACGAAATAGTATAGATCTGTGCCAAAAAATGAATTTTATTACTTTATTTAAATAACTTGTGACGTCACAACGAACGTCATCTTCGGCAGGTCTTCGGAAGCAACGTTTTCGGAAGCATTCGGATGCTCGGAATGTGCAAATGCAAATGGCAAAGAATTCCACTGATTACCATTACGGAAAAAGGATTACATGTTTTTATATCCTCCAAGAGTTAACTTATTGGATACAAATTATGACAAACCTCAATCTCAGGTGTGGAAAACTTGCGTAGAATATCTGAAAAGTGAGTTTTTCAGGGTTCTTTTACCTACAAACTGTAAAAAGCCAGTTTGCTCAAAACGCCCTCTGTTGTTTCTATAGAGTTGTGCACAAAATTTAATTATGGTCATCAGTGGAATTCTTTCCTAAAGGTGCACTAGGCCTAGGGCCTATTAGACTAAACAACGGTGCCACATACATGATGCAATTCCTATTATAAAATGTCACATTTTCTGATAGGAAATTGGGGCGTAACCTCAAGTTTAAAAAAGTGTGATCCTTAACTTAAGAGCTCTGTTAAAAATAGGGTGAGCAAATGCTTTATTTAAAAACACAGAAAATTATTTTTTTGATATGAAACTGGTATATTCTGTTCATCAATATACATGTACCATCAAGGTCCAAATTATGGAGAGCTGCGTTGCCAATTTGAACTTGCATAAATTTCCTTGTCCAGAAGCCAAGGTATATGTGCCATGATTTCTGACACTCCATTGATTTATGCTACCCAGGCCCCCAGAATCGCTAAAAATATGCCAAAATAATTTTGTGGCTTGTGTATGTTCCATTTTAGAAGAAATGCCGGCATCTCCCGAATTTACACTCCACTCCATTGACTGCCGTTCATTTCGTCAATGGCTGGAGTCTAATATCTACGCCATTGACTTTGTACACACTTGAGTCGTGCGCACGGGAGCACACGGACGGAATGGAGTAAAATTTCACGATATGGCTGAAATGGCCCGTTTTTATCAGGGCGTTGCCTTCAAAAACTCTGAAAATAAGTCCTGGATGTGTCCATGCACATTTTCTTTTTTGAGTTCTGAGCAGTCAAATGACACTTTTTTTGGAAAATAAATGGTGGCAACTTAAAGATTTGCCCACTGCATTGATGAGGTATTATTTTATTTTGCAAGGCATGTTTTTTTTCAGCATTTGTTCATGTGTGTCCGAATCATGGACAGGGTGTCCGAATCATGGCAAACATTAAGGTTATTTTCAAGTCAATTTCATTTCAAGGAAACAAAAAACTGTCATAAAATATCAACCTGGATATAATAACTACACTTTGTTGTTCATAAGTGAAAATAGTTGAGAGAAACAAACATTAAGAAGGTCAAATAATCCAAAATTGCTTAAGTGTCCGAATCATGGCACATTTACCCTACGTGTTCATCTCGTACCAAATTCAGCAGCCTGTCATGCTTAGAAAAAATTTTGATTTATAACGCCATCAAAGTATACTCAAAAATCGGGAAATTTCTGGTCATTAATTTACACCGTACAGTAAATACGCATGCATCTGGTGCAGAATTCTGATGTTCACATTGCCCTTATAGGTACACTCTCCAGGGGAGTGTACCTATAAGGGCATTCCAATACTGCCACGACACTTCCCCCTCCCCTCTCTCGAGAGGCAAGTTGTTCCCTTGCTCCCATACTTGCTTCACTTGTGAGTGATGACAAACATAATTATGTCAATGAAGCAATCGCCATTGGGAGGGGAGTATATACTTCTTGCTGGATCATACATGTACCAGTCCTCCACAAATGCTTCACGTTTGGACCCTCATTGATAAAAAAAAATTATTATCTTAAATGCAGTATATAATACTTCGGATGTCAACAGACTTTTCCCAATTATAAATGTTACACTTATGTCAGGCCACTCAACACACGGTCCATGGTGTCATTGTCTTTTATTGGTCACTGGCGGGGAGGGATATCTTATCCACATTCTTACCATCCTGCATCCTTCACCTCAAGAACACCATTTAAACGTTTCTTTTAAGCACAATTCCAACACGTACAAAAAACCCCAAGGGCCCTAGGAAGTTATTTAGAATTTTCATTATTGTTGAGATATCCACGCATAATAGGATTTGCACATGTCTATAGCCATCATGCTTCCAACCCCCCCCCCCCCCCCCCACCCCCACCTTCCAGGATGCGCCACAACATCTATAAAATGTACATGTAGCCCCTCATAGGCTGGCCAGACGCTATCTCTACTCTAGTTCCGAAAAACTCTGGATGAGATGGTACCCAGACGTCTACAGTAGAAAATCAACCAGTTTCATGTAGAGCACGTGCAACCATTTGATTGTACAGTCGGACAGAAACAACCATGGCCTGTTGACAATGTATTTGCGCGAAGTTCAGAAGAGAAGGAAGTCCAAAACTCAAAAGATTTCTAGATAACTTTCGTTGTGTGTTCTAGTTTGTCTCGTGGTCATACATGTATGTAAAACTGTATTTTCACGTTGACTGGACAATTAGGCTTGGCACGGCCTGGTATTCTGTCCCTGCTGTAGTTTTAGATCCTAGGCTAAGTCAGCGTACATGTATCTGACAGTGACACCAATCTCGTGAGCTGTATGTGAACCCAGTTGGACTGGCCAAGCTGAGCTGAGATTGCTGACTGTGTGCGTGGCAGGCGGAAAGGAGAGACTCGTGAACTCTGCTCATGCTGTCCAAGGAGACCATGATAAGACTGAGTAAGGAACATGAGGAGACTGAGCATCCTCCTTGTATGCGATATGCCTAGTATGTACACAGTAGTCAGTACAGCTGCCTGACAGTGACTGCACTCATCAGCTGACTCCTGCTGCTCCCTCCCTGAAGTGAAGTGATGTAGGTGCAACAGACAGCTCAGCCTCAGGTAGGTAAATGTTTCAATCTTCTTTGCCATTTCAAAATTGTACATGGTTCAGTTTGTGCAGGTGATGAAGTTTGTGCAAACGGATTTGCGTAATTAGTTTGAGCAAGCGGTGTAGCAAAAGCAGTACAGACAATCAGACATGACAGGAGGTGGTTTGCAGAGGATTGGGAAGGTGAAGCCGTGGTGCAGAGTTTTTTTATTGTTCTTCTTGTTTAACTGCATCGTTAATCTTGTCCCAATTCTCTGTTATCATGAGGTCGACATTTCCGGCGATTTTCGCATTAATGTTCTGGGCTCCCACTCTATCAGGTGGTGCTCGCCATTACTTAAGTAAGCCTTGTGCACAACACACCTAGGTTTGTCAGTGTATTTTATTTTTCCAACCAATGGAATAACTTGGTTGTCATCTTTAACTAATGTTCAGTGTTCACAGCGGAAAGAATTCCACTGACGGCCATCACTTGTGCACAAACCTATGGGACCAACGGAGGGCGTTTTGATAAAAATGGCTACCGCTGCATTTGAAGTGTATAATTTTGTAGGTAAAAAACCCTGAAAATCTCACTTTTTAGATAAGCTACACCAGTTTTCACTCCTGAGATTGAAGTTCATTATGACTTCATCAAATAAGTTAACTCTTGGAGGAAATAACCCTGTTTCCGTCATGGCCGTCAGTGGAATTCTTTCCTTAACCATGTTAACCAGCTCTCTGTGCTTATGTTGTGGAGTAAAAGTCCTACTGTGCCATCGTCTGTGGAAGCAACCAACTTTTGGTTGTATCATCCACATGTATAGTGTTGTTGGACTTTCCCAGTTGGCCAATTTGGACCTGGCTGCCTCTTTGTTAAGTATTGCCTGTTCAATACTGAGGTACATTTAAGCAACATCTGGCAACACTACTCTAATAATTTCGGATCCATTTCTGCTTCACACACCTCTAGCAATTAATTGAAAACATGTCAACCTTACGGAGTCAGTGTATCCCATTCTCATATGAGGTCGTTTCTTGGTTACTCATTATGTCATCTAACTGACACTTAATAAGGATCTCGTTTTCCAGTTCTAACTGTTTCACTTGTTTTTTTTTTTAATTCTTTGCTTTTGTTTGCACAATTGACATGAAATGACATGAAATGAAAGTCTCCTTTCCCTTTCATTTCCTTCTGTAGATTTTTCTCTCCTTTCTAGTTGCTGTATTTTCTTGTTGAGTTTCTGCTTTGCCTTTTCCTGCTCATCCATTTTCTTTCCTCGTCTCTCCAGCCTGCGGACAACATTTTTGGCCTGTAGACTGCTTACTTTCTTCTTTAACTGCAGGTGCATTGTTTTTATTTGCCTCTTCGGGAGCACGCTCCACTTTCTGAACATCTTGTCAGTTTTTTTTGCATTATTAGGAATGTTTTCACCATTGCGAAGAACCTCATCATACCAGAGATCAGAGAGGTACTCCATACAATCCCCCATGTGATCTAATGTTTCCCCAGAAACAAAGTCCAGTTAAAACTCTAAGTCACTATCGCTGTCATCTGATAAGTCTTCATCATCATCCTCAAAGTAGTCTAGTCTTGGGATGCAGGTTTGGCTAAATAGAACTGTGTTTACTAGGTGACAAATTCAGTCAATGGATCCTTCCATAGTTGCTGTTGTTTCTTGTTTAAATTACTCTCAGTTACTTTGAACAGTTCCAAATGGTGGACTGTTTGTCCTGAAGACATTTGGCCACCACACATCAACCACAGTCTGCCATGTAGCATTTATTTTCTGGCGGTAGCAGTACAACTCAATGACCATTCCATTAGTAAGTGGTGACTTGACTTCAGTTGTTCTCCTGTGGTAAAAGGCGAGGGAGAAAAATAAAGATGAGTCAATGCAAAATAAAATGTGTTCTTTTATTATACTACACTTCTTGAATTTGATTTGTTTAAATTTCCACCCCCTCCATATGCTCCTTTTTTCTTTCAAACTTACTTGTTACTTGGGCAAGGAAAGAGTGAAAATTTTTTATTTCATTTCATTTCATAAATTGGTTTATTCTTAAAATATCCATCCTCGCAGTACAAAAACTGAATTACATTGGATTTACAATGATGAAAAATTAACTTAATCATGCTTTACATTTGATTATTCATGAAAACAGCGTACATTTAGACATGATATCAAACTTAGTATTGCAAATTTAACAAAGTACAGAAAAAAAATATGTATCAATTGGTGTATCCTTGGTCCTTCAATAAAAAATAGAAGCATCCTTGATGATAATGCAGATTTTTCAACAAAGGAGTTATCTGTTTTTGCAAATGAACTCTTCAAATATAAAAATAGCTTGGTCATAAAAATACAAAATATTACACATACATTAAAAAAACAAAAGGTATGAAAACAAATAATATCTGTTTATAGACATTGAAAACAGCTCAACAAGTAACAATTGAGCTGCAGCTAAGACATGTCATTTGAAATTGACTGGAATTTTGATTAGTTTAATAATCAAAGCAAATATAGAAGTGCACTGTTCCACTGACCCAAATACGCTTCGTCTTGCAATAAATTTTTAGGGATAATTGGCTTATTTCTTAAAGGAAACAAGCTGCGTGAACTGGGCGTAACGCATTTTATTTCATAAATAAATTCATTTACATATATTAAATGTGAATTAAAAGCCAAACTGGTGCAAGTGAACTTTTCATTTTTTTTTTTGCCGCCCAAAAATTGCCTCCCCCTTTTGGGAATTTGCCGCGACTCAAATTGAGGGCGCTGTTCGTGACGCAGATCGAGGAACAACAATTTATCGAAGGTCTAGAAAACATCTTAAATTGCACGGTCCATGGAGCGGTCACAGACCCCCGGCAAGCTGCTATTGTGATCCGTCTCGCACACAGACCAACGTAAAACCGTCAGTCAGCACTACGACACGCGGTGTGTGTAAAATCTTTGAAGCCTTTTTTTCTCGAAAAGTATTTTTGATGAACGATTTTAGGCTTCGTGGACATGCATATGTATACAATGTGACCGGCCGGTGAATGGGGCGCCGGCTCGCACGCGCGCGGCTGCAGCTTCCTCGATTTACGTCACACATTCGGGAAGAAAAATTTATGTTAATGAGGGACCCACTCAAGGGGCGGAGTAGCTTGGACAAACATTTTCAACATTTTTGTTCTCATATTTAATCCAGCAAATAATTAGCTCGAGACACAAAATATCATTGTAGATATAGTACTTTATTGTTTTAAGCAGGAATAATGCAATTTAAATCCTATATCTTGGTCCCTTTAAATTCCTTGACTAGGCGGTGGGAAGAATTGTCTGAATAATGAGTTGTACAAAGGAGAGACGGTGGGAAGAATTGTCTGAATAATGAGTTGTACAAAGGAGAGACATAAAGATTCCCGTCTCTCTTCAAAAAACAGTCAGGCCCAAATATTATTCTCAAAAATCCAATAAATATCTCATAACGCCAATAGTCTATTAGACATTAGGCCTAAAAAAATAAATTGTTGTGTTGCCCTCAGCGACCGACCGTAAAATGCCAAAACTTTGGGTCGGGATTTAAAAAAAAAAAAAAAATTTCTCCGGCTTAGTATAAAAACTCACCATTTTTGATAGAAAATGTAAGATTTAGCAGAAAAAAAGCGTGTCTCCTCAAAACGACCCAAGACCGTTGATTTATATGCCCTGGTGACAATGTAGGCCTATATGAACGACACACCATTTATTCTTAAAAGTTTGAAAGTCTGCCAAAAAAAAATAATTAATTTTTAATTAAAGTTAAATTTTTCCACTTGAGGGCAACACAACAATTTTTTTTTTTCGGCCTTATTAGACATTGCAAGTTCAGTTAATTCTCTTCTCGTGGTTCATGGCCAGGAAAAACCATGCAAACATAAGCTTGGTGCTCACCATCACACACATAGCATTTAAGGGAAGTACGTACCTTAGTACCAATGTTGTTCAATTTCACATAAAAAATTATGTACACTGAATTCTGTCCTAGTCGGCCAGTCTGGTTCCTTGACTATATTCTTGCCAAACAGGGTTGAAGAAACTTCGACTTTCTGGGCGAGGAAATCAAGAAGGTCTTCAAATCTTGGCTCCCTACCTGCATTGGACAAGATGTCATGCGCTGTCTTCACCCAGGCCATCTGAATTTGGGCAAAAGATCCTGTACCCTCAACAAATCACTTGTGCTATTGAGATCGTTTGTGTACCCAAGCTTCGCCAGAGTAACATGGCATTTCTTCATGGAAGCAATTAAGAATTACAGAAGAATTACAGTATTACAAATTGATGAAACATTTTCTTGGTCTGTATGTTAGTCCCAAAAACAGGACCCATCTGCCTAGATTTAATGAAAACTCTAGAATCATATTTCATCTGTGTATTGAGTACTCACCAAGTGGACATCAAGCAGCTTTTCATGTGAACAAGTTGTTAAAAATTAATTAGAAGAAAAATGTCTGTGCTCATTTACATACACTGTACTTGTAAATGTATGGCTCTATATAAAAATCACAATACTGCATGTCATTTCAAGGTTGATAAGCAGGTACATGATGTACATGTAGTAAACATTATACATGTAACTGAGGCTAAAGCCTCTTTATATTTTCTTCAAAATACATGTGATGATGTTTGCAGCATGAGTTTCCAGACATACTGTACATATTCTCAAGAGGACACCCATCATTTGTTTTGCAAGTGCATCTTATGCATCTTCTTTGTTTGAACAATTTGTACACTTGCAAAAATCATTACACTTGTTCTGCACAGGGATCTTCCTTGAGAGCAAGTGCTGGTATTGCAACCACAGGCAACTACCTCCATTAGGCTTTTAGGGGTGGGGGCTGGGTCATCCACTTGACTCCGACGTTCCCATCTTTGACAATCTACCCATGATCATTTGGGGATGGCGGTTCAGTGATAGCTACAGTACTTAGCCCTTCGGCTGATAACTGCCTGAATAAGCTCAACGTCTTACTGTATGTGCTGGGTTAGGACATCTTTTCACAGTGGTATGCATTTCTCTGAAGATGTTGAACAGAAGGAGAGATATCTGGCGTCCTTGACATCTTTACATTTGTGTCCATACAAATTACAAACAAATTCATCTAGGGTAGAAATTAATTCTGAATTTGGAATGTAGTCAGCTCCTAGCTGTTCAAATGCCTTCTAGTAGTGACTTTTAAGTGCAGGGTCAAGCGGCTTTTTCTTTCCTTTAGCAAAAAATGCACTGATGATGTCGGGAGAACACATGGAGAACAATTAGTGCCCGACAGACATCATTGTACATGCACATGTACATTCACACCAAGATAATCCGCAAGTGTAGTGATATTGATAATTCGTTGAGAATAACCCAGTCCAGTCAGGTGCTCCGCATGCCCATAGCCAGAATAGTAACGTCGGTGTCAGGGCTTCTGAATGATGACATAGAGTTGCTCCCTGCTTGCATGCTGAGTGTGAAGAATAAGCCTGGTGTCAGCTTCTTCATGGTCACATTGCAAAAATCATCATAATAGATTGTGAATCCTTAATAATGAATTGTGAATCCAAATTATTAGATTATAAATTCATTGTAAGTACATGTAGATTGTAAACAAAAAAAGAGTTGGGCACTAATGGGCTCTTTTAAAATTCACACTTACTTGAGGAAATTGATAAGTGTATTTGGTTGTTGCAAATAGCCCATAAATGGTGAGAAGGTGAAAACACAGAGCAAATTATATCATGTATGATTTGAAGAATCTGTCGCTTTGCAGGGATTCCAATCAGCTACTCATCATTGACATGCTCGGTGGTCGAGTGGTTAAGATGTCTGTGCACACTAAATGCAGGAGGTAGCGAGTTCACCATCACTCAGCTCGATGGCCGGCATTGCTAAATTCTAATGAAAAAATAAAGTAATGAAGTCATAAATTAGCATATATTCTAGTGACATGACAATTGTCATTCACTGAGAAAACCAGTGTGAATAGACTCGAGCCATCGACAATACAGTGATATCGCATACATGTATCAGGTCTGGGCAACACACATCTTGGAAAAATCATTGCATCTCCAAGGAATGCACTTTGGATGATCAATCAAATTGTTATTTGAAGTAAGAATATTTATTTATCATCACCGTCTGTGTAAAGACTTGGAAGGAGTATACAGTGTCCTCTTCCAAGGCGTGGTTGTTAGAACCCTCCTCAGAACATTGCACTTTGTACATCGTCCTCCTTGTCAAATACCAACAACCCTGCACCTGCCACTGTCAGGGTTCTAGCCAGACCAATTTTAGAGGTGGGCTCTAGAAATGAAGTTGAGCTGCGGTGAGAAAAATGCAGCGCATTTGGAGTATAATAATAGAAGTTTCTGAAAACAAACAAAATGTTCGGGTCTACAAGCATGTTTCTGTATCTTGATGGTGTCCATATCTACACAGTATAAACTGTTCCTTGTGTAAGCGGGGACACCAAACCATAAAACTTTTCAGAGGGTAACACATGAAAGAAGGGCATACCATATCAAATAAACATTAATTTGGGCAATGCTAAATAAGGTCTTCCAAAAACAGTTAAAACTTTCCAAGCCCTTGTATAAATTCATATGGAAATACATGTTTATCATTCTGAAGCGTGGTAGCCGATTTGCCTGAAAATGTATTGTTCTTGGTGGTCTTTACATGTTTTCAAGCTAATCCACCTTAAATGGCTCTAGATTTGTTAAGATCCAATTTTACAATCAGTTAGCATTGTTATCTGACCCAGGAAAAAGTATTCACTCCATTCTGTACTTTAAAATGTGTTTACGATGCATCTCTCAAGACGATTTCTTATGTAAGGGGGACACCAACATGTTGGTGTCCCCCTTACACAAGAACATAACTCTCACATGATCGAGAGGAAGTAAACTGTTAACAACCCTACATTTTCCCTAATCAAAAGCAAATGAAATATATTTCTGGTCTTCAATCTTGCTTACCATTTTATGCTTAACAAATTAATATGATTTTACTCAATTGCTCTTGTTTTGTTAAAGAAGCAAAACGTACATGACATTTGTTGCCTTTTCAGGATGGAGAGGTGGGTATCCAAATCCAACATGTGTTTTGGGGGAAGTTCAAAAGTTGAGACAAGAACTGATGGTGCACAGTTTATTTGATGGCAGTTTTTATTTTAGGGGGACATCAAAGCTGCATGCATTTCTTGTGTGGATCAACAACACAGACACACACACATGACTACAATATTCTGAACTGCATGTACATGTACCGTGACTCGATGTTAATTTTGTTTGAAGTTAGGTTTGAAGTTTTGCATGGTGGAGACACTAGAGAGAGTAAGGCTTGCGGTGACACCATGTATCATAAATCTCTTTTAGAAAGATGTGTGGTCCTAAAAAGGACCGATGAGAGTGGATTCTCGACGTTTCGACTAGTGTGCTCTAGTCGTCCTTAGGAGAGAGAGGAAGACTCCTGAGGACGACTAGAGCACACTATTTTAGTCGACACTTGTCTCTTTTATTTTCTTGTTACTGTGTTACTAAAAAAGAAGTCCTTAACCCCCCATGCAAACAGCTCATGAGGTTATGAGTTGTTCCTTTTAAAATCTAATGATTTGAAGATGAGACTTAAGTCTATGGATGCAGCTTGACCATCCTTTTCAGCCAGGTTATTTTTGTCAGATACACCTGTACATGTAATTACAACTTTACCTTGCCAAGGCTCTATTGAATGCTGCTGTTACAAACACTGCCATGGCAAACAACCAATTACTGTTTTAGCCAATCAACACCCATTTTGAAAGTTAAACTTGTTTGGGATGAAAACTCCCATGATATTGAACATATTTTGCAGCCTTGTCCAATTCCAACTGTGGAATTTACTTCAATGATTCAATTTCATTTCACAGGAATTTTTAGAAACTATTTCACGTTTACTTACCTGGTTTGGCACCACCTCGAAGACTGACCTCTTTCCAACTGTTCACATAGAGGGAGTTCTTGCACAGCCCAGTCCCTTCAAGGCAGGTGTCACACACATAGGTCAGGTTTCTTGTTGCTATGATACCGTCTTTGACTGTTTTCACAGAAAGCAACTTTCTTGTTCCCTTCACTGTCTGCGTGCACCTTGTTCCTCGCCTTACATCATCGAAGGGTATGAAGAAAGATGTTCGGAGAAATCTTTCGCAGCAATTGCCATGTTTGACATCTTTTGTGAGACAAACTGAAACAATGACTTTGCATCCTTGATAATGCCAGTGTCAGCAAGTACCGCAGCAGATGCCTGGGATTTCACAACGGCCCCTTCTCCATCACTTGCACCTTTTCCATGATGTGTACCAAAGTAATTGTGCTCAACTGGACAGCCAAGGTCTTCAGATGCATGACTTATGTCTGAAAATGGGCCCTTGGACTTACATGTATATTGACTACTGCAGCCATCCGAAAACCTGTACAACTTGTTGATTTTCATCTTCCGTGTTTCTTTCAGATGTTTGTGCATCTCACTCTGGAAGGCTTTGACAAGATGATGATCATGGGTTTTATTGTCGCTGATCATAATGCATGATTCACAGACCATATTGTTACACTTGGGACACCTGTAATAACTTACAATGGGATGATGAAGTGTAGCAGAATCATGGCTGTAGTAAGCACTTTGCACCTCTTCCTGAAATAAGCACTTATAATTCTCTGAAAAGTCCATTACTGTATGTTAAACACAGAACCACACAGAGGTTTCGTCTGGAGATTTTTCATTTGTTGTTGCTGCCAATCTTTGTTGAAGAGGTGCTCCGAGAAAGGCTGTACCTCCATCTTTAGTTCCTTGATCATGTCAGCCAAAGTTCCCTGTTTCATTACAAGTGACCACTTCTTCACTGTTTTGGCTTTGTTTCCTTTGGTGTGGCAGGTTGTCTGTACCATTTCTCATCGTTTCCATTCCACTTCCTTGCCAACTTCTTTGGGATTGATGATTGCATCCAATTTATTGACACCACAATCTTCACATTTTTCGCTGAAGGCACTGTGGGTGGTGAAATGATGCTCCAGATGGCTTACATTACAACAAAGTGTGGCATTTGACAGGGTGTAGAGACTTTTCAAGTGCTGGCCACTGGAGTTGGATGAATAAGCCCCAAGTACAGGAAGTTTCAGTTGGATATTTTCGCAATATTCGCAAAGACAACCGCGATATTTGGCCTGTTGTCTGCTACGAACATGCTTTGGGCGGAGTGCAAAGAAAGTCGATGCAGAGACCTATTTGTCTGGATGTGCAGTATTGTACTGTTTGTGCAGCACCGATATGGATTTGTCCAAGATGTGACGAGGTTTTCCAGTTTTCTTTGATACCAGTTTTTTGTCCGGCAGCTGTGTGGAGTTGATCTCATAGAAATGTTGCACTTCTTTCACACTGCTTACGTTCAACTTTCTCCTTCCTGTATTCCTTTTTGAAGCTGATAGAAGCTTTGTGCTGACATTGAATCGCTTACAAGTTTGACGCTGCAATTTGTATTTTTTCATCATTCTCAGCGTGGTTGCAAGTACTTTTCTTTTCTTTGGCTCGCTTTCTTTCAGTCCTTTGGAAATAGCCTCAGTTACACCTTCTTCAAAAGAAAGTCTATGCTGTTTCCCCTGAATTTTCACTCCCGCTGTCTTTAGAGCCTTTGCTTTGTTTGGAGATGCTTTATTGACCATGTCGATTACGGTTCCTGCGAAGTGCGCAACTTTTTTGGGCAAACCAGCCTTAGCACGACGTAAGCTCTGGCGTCTTGCAGAACTGGAATGCATGTCGATTTCATCAGAAGGTGGCAGCCCTTTATTTCTATCTTTTAGCTCCTTTGCTTTTGAATGCATTTCCGCCTTTCTTCTGCACAGCTCTTCTTCTTTTTCTTTCAGCCTTTTTTTCAACTTCTTTTAGCCGGTCTTCTTCCTCCCTTAGTTTTCTTTCTTGAGCCTCAAGAACTGCATTTTTGTTTTTTTCACGCTTTTCAGCAGATTGCGTCTCTTTGCCTTGATGTCTTCATGTCTTTCTTTTGAGTAGCCAGCCCGCTGTCTTTGTTTCTTCTTTCTTTCATATTCTCTTTTTTGATCAGCCTTTTTTCTTGTTAGATGAATAACTGGTTTATGTTTTTCTTCTTCTCTCTCCAGCTTCTTTTTGGCAGCATGCTTCCTTTGTCTTTTTTTTGCTTTCTTCGTTGTACTTTTTCTTTCTTCGCAACCACTTCTCTGCTTCCTCTCTCTCCTCTTGGGTCAACTTTCTCTTTTTCATAGTTGTCTCTGCTATGGACATGTTTACTCTATACATTTGACTGTTTTTGACATCTTCTTTACTTCCTCATACTGTACTTTGTGGGGTTTTGATTTTTTAACTGGTGCCTCCAGTTTTGAGTTTTAGACTTTGTTGATGCATGTTTGGAGGACGAGGCCTGGTGGGATTTCTCTTTCTCCTTGTAGCGTATTCTTAGATTGAATGGTGGTCTTAGATTACGCACCATTTTGTTCCAGATCGGAAAAATGTGTAAGAAAGTAGAATTTAAAAGAAAATTAGAATAGAGCAAGAGAAAAAGTAGGACCAAATTCAAACAGAAAGAACACACAAGAAAGCACAAACTTCTACAAATATGGAATTCTTATTAGGCCGAAATTTTTTTTTTTTTTCTCCAAGTCCTAAAGTATACAAAATTCACCATTTTTGACAGAAAATGTAAGATTTAGCAGTAGAAAAGTGTGCCTCCTCAAAACGACCCAAGACCGTTGATTTTATATATGAACGACACAGTATTTATTCTTAAATGTTTGAAAGTCTGCCAAAAAAACCCAAACAAAAACAAAACGACCGACCGACCCAAAATGTTAATTTTTCCACTTGAGGGCAACACAACAATTTGTTTTCGGCCTTATTGTCATTGCCACTTATGATCTATAAACAAAGCCCCCCCCCCAACTGCATGTTAGCCTACTACATACATTTACATTTACACCTTTGAGGGTTACTGGACCACTCGCAAAATATAGCCTTGATTTGGGGATCTCACAATTAATGTGCAAAGCATAAACCGAAACTACATTACTTTTCACGATGTCTTTCATTATTAAGACCCATCCATTTATTGTAGGGGTGGTGTAGTTAAATTTAACAGATTGGTAATCTATAGTGATTATGCAACAACACCATTTACAAAACAACTTAATGTAAATACTAACTTCCGTGTTAGTATTTTCATCTGAACCTTGCTCGGGTTGTAAAACTAAAAGAAATGGAGCCAGAAATGAGCACCTCACCCCAATATTTCGAAATGGTACAACCCATTAAATATGGTGTCCCCTCATTCAGTCATTACCATGGGCCTGTCTGTTTATGACGAATCCTGTGGATCCGGATCCCATTTTAGCGTACCCTGCATAGGACGTGGATCCGAAAATTTGGGTTCCAGTGCATTAAACAAACAGGCCCCATGATTACCTGGTAAACAAAAAGATGAAGAAGATCCCCAATCCAAAGACCTAAATCCTAAAATTGCTGGTGTTGCATAAATTTAAGTTCAGTAATCATCTTTCATGGCTTATGCATGTGTTTTTCGACGCTACGCTTGTAGTATTACAAATCAAATACGAAAAATACACAACGTAAGCGGGACGCCAACAAAACTCGTGTCCCTCCACAAAACGCAATACGCTGTGCTGAAATTATTAAGAAAACAAATTATACAAAATAGTCCTGTGTTTGAAAAAATATGAAATGAGCGCAGAGGGTTAAATAATGGCTCATACAACATATCAACGAATAACTATGCTGTGATGTCTGCACAGTCGGCATAATAGTTTGAAAAGATCACGACGCAAGAGGGGACACAAAAAATTTCGTTTCCCAGTTTAGAGCGTTACTCGATTCCTGAATTGCTTTAACATCTGGGTGTGAATTTTACGTGAATTTTGGATTTTGTATCGCTACTTGGCATGAAAATACACCATTATATTGCACAAAATATGGTGAAAATGCTGTCTTACCTTGATTTTCTCGGCCAAGGGGGCAGCACGACGTAATATTTGACTGAAACTGTTCCTTTCGTAAGCGCTGGGATGCGATGTCTTCGGCTTGGATTCCGAGACATGGGAAAGTTGGCGGTTTTCCAGGGCTGTTTTAATAGGAGTGTCATTTACATCCGGGACTTTTTCCCTGGCGACTTTTCATTCATAAAAATGAAGCGAAGATGTTTACAGGCGGTTCAAAATTCTCACGACGTAAGGAATGACAAGGGACACGAAAATAATGCGTCGTTGTAAGAACAATTGCAGCTCCTGTATTTTAACTCTTAACATATTGGACTCAAAACTTTCCCTTGGTTTATTTCTAATCGTAAAGCAGAACATTAGGCAGGTAAGTTGTTTTATTTTGCACTCAAACGTCAATATGACTGATGCAGTTTCATGCGTAATAAAGGGGACACCAAAGCTTACATCGTGTGATAAAAAAACTTACTGTAATCAAACTAACACGTCAGATGACAGAACTGTAAAACATGTTTGTGGTTGGAATTTTGTTCACTTTAGTTCCCTTTATGATAAAATTGGTTCAATCCGAAGTTCTTAAGTTCGCCAAAATATTCAATAAACATACGTGCTAAAAATGTCACAACAGAGCATGGTTTTTTTACGGGGACACGGTCATTATTTTTCACCTTTGACGTAAAACGCATTTTTTTTTTTCTCCCAGTGACTGAGGTAGAAGGTACATGATATGCCTTTAACTCAAGAGATGAAGAAAAGTTACATTCACAGTTGAACATGCAATAATGCCCATTGAATTTTACTACACCCAGCGTCACAGCTGAGATCCTTATTTATGGAAACACCCACATGTCTCCTTTCCTTCTTTTGTGCCTCAGCATATGGAAATTCCTCACAAGGGGGTCCATTGATGGAAATGCGCATCAGGGCATCCAGGCTGTCTTTTCCCAACCTACATGTATTCCTTATTTCTGTCTTTACAAGCTTCATCCTTGAGAAGTCTCTCTCACAATCTGCTGTATGAGGGGGGAGTGTTTTGTAGATTTTGGCAAGAGTTGCCAGCGGTCAATAGGATCGATCTCAGGACTTAGGACGAGTTCTAGCCGTAAGATCGATCTTAGCTATGACACGCCCTAGGATCGATTTCACCAAACGCGTCTAAGCCAAGATCAGTCTGTCATGCTGATAAATAAAATGTAATTTATTGGATGAGGATGGCCTTTCCAAATACAACGGTTGCACCATGTTTACTTGATTCAATTGGAGCGAGTGCAAGCATCAGCCGTAGTTTTATGCTTGCGGTGTGCGCGCGCAGCATGAATGAAGCACGTAAACTCAAGATGGCTGATTAGTGGTTGTTCGGGCGGAAAGTTTTCGTCTACTGAAATAATGTACTCACATGGGCGATGAGGTCAAAATCATATATGCCAATCTTGAAATAATCCCTGTCAAACAATAGACCTATATCCTCTACGTTTTCCTCGTAATTTTAAACTATCGAGTGGATTTCTCTGGTCACGGAATACTAACTCGCCTAGGCTAGGCCTACCTCCGGCTCCCCGCCCGCCGAGTCGCTATCACTCTGCAAGAAGCGTAAGCGCCATTGGCATTGTTGCTATTCATTAAATAACGTGTTCGTGCAGATAAGACCTGTTCTAAGTTAAGACGAGTTCAGCCGTGTTACTATGGAAGTTGAGATGCATTGAACGCGTCTTAACTTTGGTGAAATCGATCCTAGGACGCTTCCTGACATAGGACGAGTTACTCTTCCTAAGACACGTCTTAGCGTTTCGTGAAATCGGCCGCTGGTTTTCAAACATAGCTGCCATTTTGGGTGACATTACCATGTCTACAAAGCTGCTTGTTCCTGATGAGACGCCTCTTGTTGCTAAGCAGTCAATGTAATGCCTGATATCAGTTACTTCTACATGTGTCTCCTGAACGTCCAGGCCAAATTGTTCGGCCAAAATGGCAACAGACTTGGAAGGATTGTTTTCAAACACAATGCACTCTTGCCTAACGCTAACCATCTCGTATCACTTGGGAATTGCATTTTTCCAGTTTCACCTGTTCCAGCCACTTGAGAATCACAGAGAAGTTTCTGCACACTTTCTAAGCCTTAATTGGTCCTCACAGCACTTCGGGATTAGAAGTCATGGAGTTTATGTAGTGTTCTTTTGAAACGAACAATAGCGTTCCGCACTTGACATGACATCACACCATGCATGCACGCGCACACATAACCCCACTCACCACACGTTTGCATATGGCCGGTTGCAATGTTTGTCTGAGGTTCGGTGCTATTTTTAGCGCAAGTGCACAGCGCTATTGGTGGATATGCATTTCCAGCTTTAGAGGCATCAAGATTCGATCAGTTTATGGGCTGCACAATGTTAATGTCCCAAGGCTTTGACAGTTGTTTATTTCAAGTTTGCTTGGCTGTTTGAGTTTCTACTATTTTTTTGACGGCTCCATTTTGTTTCCCAACCATAACAGACGCACCATCTGTACCCAAGCCAACTAAACCCTCGTAAGGCAACTGGTTTTCGGTTTTCATCCATATAGTTGGTTACTTTCCGAGAAATTGTGTCAGCATTCAAGCTGAAGGTAACTTCTCCACCTTTATCATCGAGACAGTCAATTATTTTGAGAAATTTTGTCACTATTTCTCCATTTGCACGTACATATCTGGCATGGATAACCATCTGCTCAATGTTACTTACATCGGTCGTTTCATCAAACATCAGGGAGTAATACTTGTTTTCTCGCAGTGAAGTATTTGTACTTCAATAACTTCACTCAGGCAGAGAAGAAATTCCTTTATGGATTGTTGATGTGTACTGGGCTGTTGTCCCTTTGCATAGTTTGCTCTTGACTAATCCCAGCTGAGTCAGTAAGTCCAGCAGCTTCTCATATTTAGTGGTATGTGGGATGTTGTTCTTGGCCAGAAAGTAAAGGCATTGGAAAGCCTTTACCATGTTGTCTTTGCTTATGTCTTTGGGTTTTGAAAGTAGATTGCCAATGTCAGGTGTTACTTCGTTTTGTACATGTAAGTACAGGGCTACTGAATCTCGATGTTCGACTGTGTTCTCGTGTGCCTTGATGCTCTCTAATTGAAGCCTGATACATCCTACTTTATTCCATGTTCGCTTTTTGGGGCTTTGAAGGAATGACAATCGGTCACTTGGTTTTTAGACCTTACTAATATTACCATCGACAAAAAGTTGAGTGTCCAACGGACTGACACAAGTTGAATATATGATATACGATATAATTGATTGGCATAGAAAACTTGCATAAATTATCGCCTGTGCATGTGCATACCAGTGAATATACCAAACACTGAGCGAGGATAGGAATTATGTGGTGTTCGCACGTTGGGGGATTGCTATTTCGCTGCATGTACAGATATACGGTAGGCCTACGCTAAAAATTTGAAATTATATCGTCTTGTAAACATAGAGAATCGGTGCTTCACATTTCGAAAAGAGTGAACTTTTTTTCTGGAATGTGATCAAAATTCATGATATTTGCAATACTTTTTATTCACTCTGCGGAAATTTGTGCTGGGCGAAGGAGTTTTTTTCAGACCTACGTTCCGGGTGCAAATTTGCAGTGCTAGGCTGGCCCGCCCAGCGCCGCCCTCCGTGGCTAGAACCCTGGCCACTGTGTTGTCCTTTATCATCTTTAAAAGAACCCCCACGGGGGCATGGTAGTGGGACTAGTCCCGAGGTTAAACCCTATCGGGGTTAGTCCCGAAGCCAGCCCTTCGTATGAACATACCATATTCTGCAGATTATATTCTGTCATGGAGGTTGTTCATGTATGTAAATATTATGACACAAATTGCTCCCCAAAACAGTACATACATGTACATGTACATAAATAGTTGTATTTACCTGTACTTGGTTGAACTTGCTTCCAGGGCTGTACATGTGTACATAATTATAAGCTACATTTGCACATCTGCCACCACCACCTCTTAGACATGGGTAACAAAAGCAGGAGAGATTCCTCGTGCCAACTGTTCCACCCTTTATGCTCCTTATACTGTGTAACTTCCTTGCAATTGTTCCTTTAACAGTTCTTAGAGCTCTTCCGTCTTGCTGCTCTCGTGAAACTTCTCTGTGTTTTACAAAAATAACCAATCTCCTAAAATGACAGCAGCATTGATCTTCAGTAGCTTCTTATGTCACACTGGATTTCATCCGATTTGTACCATTGCACGCCAGGGACTCTAATACGTGATTGGTCAAGCGGCATTCCATTTATTTGGCACTGCGTGCGCGCGTACGCGTTGGTGTGCAACGCGCGTTACTGTAATAAGAGCATATAGTTTGCCAAGATTTTATGCTTTTTTTGTCTCGCTAACTCTTAAAATGTTATCCTCCAATCAAAATCAAATGACAAAGATCTACTTAGATGACATTACATGTATATAAAACAAATAATGAATGTTTCACATTCGTAGAATGGTAAAAATAATTTCATTCGGTGACAGATGGACTGTTCCATTCCACTCGGCTTCGCCTCGTGAAATGGAACAGTCCATCTGTCACCTCATGAAATTATTTTTACCATTCTACTCATAAGCATTCATTATTGTATATGTATATTATTTCCTCCTTATGCTGCACTGTTCCCTGTTTCTCTATTGGCTTACGTTTCTTCACTTCCTTGGTCCCCTTTTGGGTGTCGCATATTGTTTTAACTATTGTCCACTGTTTCCACTTAATGGTCTTGTCAGGGTCTGCAAGTAGAGGTTGCAATCGTTGGTCCAACATATGTACACCACATTTCTTGCACTTTCTTCTGATACAGGAATATAATGGTTGAAATCCTGTCCTGGTGGTTTCGGGCACATTGTTGCTTTGACAACTTTATAGCCGTCTTTGAAGGTGCCTTGTGGAAGCTGTTGATTGCTTGTACTTTTAGATTTACATTTTCACAGTACTTGCACAGACAACCAATATATTTGGCTTGTCCTCTAGTTTTTACATGTTTTGGTCTGCAGCTGAATAATTTGCTTTAGTGTATTTCTTAATACAGATTTGCTAAGCCTGCATTACATGTCTCGGTTTGTAGGTTTTTTGCTAACTAGTTTTTTATCTGGTAAAGGATTCGAGTTTGCATCATAGAACTCTTGGATGAGTTTAATCTTTACCAATGAGAGTGCCCTTCGGCCGGCTGATTTTGTGTGTGCATTTTTCAGAAGTTTGCGGCTACAACCGAAGTACATATAGAAAATTAAGATTGCTGCAAGCTAGTATTAAGCTTGCGGCAAGCTTATTAAGGTTGCGGCAAGCTTAAAGAAGCTTGTACGGTACTTCTGCAAGCTCCCGACAAGCTCCTGGCAAGCCTGCAAGCTTATGCAAGCTTACCAACAAGCTTGAGGCAAGCTTGTATTGATCAGCGCGCAGCTTGCTGTCACCTTGCAAGCTTGCCAGCAACATGGCTGCAAGCTTGCAAGCTTGCCAGCATCATGGCTGCAAGCTTGCAAGCTTGCCAGCATCATGACTGCAAGCTTGCAAGCTTGCCAGCATCATGACTGCAAGCTTGCATGGTTGGCTGCAAGCTTGCAACCAAGTTGCTGTCAGCTTGCAAGCTTGCCATGAGAAACATATGGATGCAAACAATTAACTGCACAATTAGGACCCAACCAGACAGAATTATCAAACACCCCTTTTTGTTTAATTACTTTGATAATTAATAAAGTAATTTGATTTTGAAAGTTTTCCCAGACATAAAAAGCCAGGATTTAAAATCAAAAAGCATGATATTGGAGTTTATCAATTAAATTTGGATATGATCAACCTGCATGGTCAATTAATTAATCAAGAGTTCTATCTTCTATTAAATTAATTCTTCCTATGGAATTCCTGGCAATTAAGTTTTTTAATCAAGAGTCCTGCATACTTACACATAAATTATTAGTATATGAAAAGTTTAGTTATTGTATTTTGAAAATTGTCCCAAATTCCTATGAGGATTCAAAGACAATTGTTTAAGGTCTAGCTCTACATAATTTACTGATCTGCATTTATTTTATAATTTAAAGTAATGTCACAGCAGCAGGCTGTTCAGTGAGGGTTCAGCTAGTATTACAATATATAGTTCATGATTTGCCAAGCTTTTGGATGACTTGTTTTTTTTTGTGTTTTAAATTGTCAAGTGCCTTGTTATTGTATTCACCAATGTTTATTATTAGTTAGGATTATTAGTCATTCATTTATCTCTGTATTATTTTTGAAGATTTTTCCTTTAGTTTTTTCATTGAAAGAGCTTGCTCAGGTCATATGCATATTCATTGTTTTAGCCAGCACAGTCATGTTTCTTCCAATAAACATGTGTGCAAGAGGATTAGACAGTTAATGTAAACAAACTTATCTTAGGAATGCCACAGGTGTCAAGTGACCACACTGACCTCTGGTATGCCACATGTATACAAGTAGCCATTTTGTCAGCACTGTCCACTGTCACAGTGTATAACCAACCACATGGAGGTAGGACTCAAAGCCAACATTTTCTTCTTCCTAATTCACCCTGATTGAGACCCTATAGAGACCCCAACTTGGTAAGTTAACCTTTCTTTATATTTCTTTATTGTTTGCTAGTAACTTTGATTATAGTTTTGACCATTATTTCAAGTGATTTTGGCCAGAGGCCTACTTTTGTTTGGATAAATTGTGCTTTTTTACGTGTGTATTTATGCATTGTGCAAAGTTGCATTTGTTATGTACACAAAGACAAGTTGTCTTATTGTTTTTCTCTGTTCTGTATTATTAAATTGCAGATAGCTGAATCACATGTGCCACTACATTCAAGTGACTCCCTGTTTCGTAATTCGGTGGAATATATTGAGAATATACATCTTTTTGGAAGTCTGGAGTGAATAGCTGGAGTTTACCGACAAAGAAAAGCAACTGAAGCTAGAGGAGTTGCAGGCGACCACCAAGGTTGAAGCAATGAGGATAGAGAGGGATAAAAAGCTGGAACAACTACAGCCAGCAAAATTAAGTGCTGCAGAGTCTCATCACCAGAGTGAAATTTAGATGGATGACGATATCGTCAGTGCTTGAAAAGTGCATCTCCCAACTAGCAGAGTTAAATAGAGAACAGCTGCAATATCCCCTGTGCCGAAATTCATTCAATTCGCTTATCAACAGCCAACCCCTTGATGCAGACATCACCAAGCTAAACTTCCTTCATCAGTATGTAACCGGAAAGCCACAGCATCTCGTCGAGCACTACCTGCTCATTGGCACGGAGGAAGCATATGTACATCAGGGCAAGAGAGGTGCTGACGGAGAGATACGGAAACAGCTAGCAGCGTAGTCAGTACAGCTTTCACGAGTAAGCTGTGACAGTGGCCAAGGATATCACCAAGAGATTCAGCGGGCCTAAGAGATTTCTCTGATTTTTCTGGAGAAAGTCCATGCAGCACGAGCCACCACAGTGTGGTACGTACCACACCTACATGTAGCCTGGGAGTGTTCGACAATGCCAGCGAGAACACGCACCTTATCAAGAAGTTGCCATTCAATCTTGAAGCCAATTAGTGGCGGGACAAGATTGACGTTTTTAAGAATTTTAGAATTTCAGGTTTTTATGTATACCTGCTGTGTACAAAAGTATAGGAAATTTCAGCGTTTCCTTGGTGTTTTTAGATTTTGTGTTTGTGTGGCCACTCACATCCCTGTAAATGTGAACAAGTGCTTCAATAAATTTTTTGTAAACTTTATTATAATAAAATTGCCCAGAGTTTCATTGCAGTTAAAATCTTTATAGAGTATTTTCTCCACCTGTTAATGGCCATGCAAGGTATACAAGCTTGCTGCAAGCATAATACAAGCTTGCTAGTGAGCAAGCTTGCCAGCAAGCACCAGGATAAAAACTGCAAACTTGAAAACAAGCTTGCTGCAAGCTTGCCGCAAACTTGAAAACAAGCTTGCTGCAAGCTTGCCGCAAACTTGAAAACAAGCTTGCTGCAAGCTTGCCGCAAGCAAAAGCAAGCTTGCTGCACGCTTGCTACAAGCTTGCCGCAAACTTGAAATCAAGCTTGCCGCAAGCTTGCCGCAAGCAAAAGCAAGCTTGCCCTCATTTGCATTTTTGAAACCCTGCAAGCTTGCTGCAAGCATAATACCAGCTTGCCGGCAAGCATAATACCAGCTTGCCGGCAAGCTTGCTGGGAGCTTGCCGGCAAGCTAAGCTTGCTGTAAGCTTGCCGGCAAGCACCATTATATTTCTAATTATAATATAATATGTATCTTCCAGCCTGTCTTTGTAGTCTATACAAGTTCTTTATAGCACTGAGAGACATGGCCATTTGCAGACTTTTTTGGTCCTGAAAGGGCATCTGCGACGGCTTCCATCACTCATTCATGCAATGGATTTCTGCCTATTATTTCTGCCTTGTTCAGTGCAGCAGCCTTCAACAGAGGTCATCTGCGGTAGAAACAAAATGTGATCTTTGTTCTGGAAAAGCTGTTCTGTTCTAGTATTGGAGATATTACAGGGGATCATCTTCAAGATATTATGTTTGTAACATGGACAGACATTTCATCATAAAGTGATGGGAAGTAGTAGTGAAATGAATTAATTATCCCTAGTTTTGTTTCTACAGCAGAGCTATCCATTGAGGGATTGCCACTGGCCAATCATAGTATATAACCATTGGTATTTTAGCAACTGGAGGGTCTACACCTTCAAGATATTATGTTTGTAACATATATAGTGCTGTGTGTCTGGATGATTCTGCCAACACTAATGGTCAGTTACTTAGTCTGAAATACGTGGATGACATGACTATTGTGGAGAGCTGTAGAGGAAATGATCCTCATTCCATCCAATCAGTTTTAGATCAATTTAGTCAATGGGCTGTGCAGAATAACATGAACATCAACCCAGATAAATGTGCTAGCATGACTGTATGCTTTATGAGAAATATCCCACAGTTCCCTGCTTTACACATTTCCTCTACCGATCTCCACATTGTCGATTGTGTCAAGATTCTAGGTGTTTTAATTAGTTCTGATCTTAAATGGGACAAACATGTCGACCAGATTCATCGTAAAGCTAGTAACAAGATTTATATGCTTAAACTCTTAAAAAAATTCCATTTATCTCTTGATGATTTGTTAACAGTGTATAAGGGATATATACGACCACTAACAGAATATGCTACACCTGCCTGGAATGCTGGACTAACCAGAGTGCATATCAATAAATTAGAGAGTATCCAAAAACGTGCCCTTAAAATTATTTTGGGCCAGGGTTACTTAGATTATGAACATGCTCTTTCGAAGTGCAATCTTGTCTCTCTTCATGATCGCAGGAAAGGTCTTTGTATTGACTTTTCAACTAAACTGAAATCTTCGGATTTGTTCCGACAGTGGTTGCCCCAGACCAGAAGCTCTAGTGTGCAATATCAATTAAGAAATTCAAATAACCTCTCTGTAGTCAAATGCAATACAAACAGATATAAACTTAGCCCAATACCTTATTTTGTTCGTATCCTTAACCATTCATAAGTTTTTATTCCAACATGTTTCAAATTATGTCCTTGTGTGTAATCGTTTCCACTTTTTCTTGTTATATATCTTTTAACATATCTGTATTTTATATACATGTTAGGTAAATTGTTTTACTCCAGTTTTTCTTGTTATACATATCATTTTACATAATATTTATATACATGTTGGGTAAATTGTTTTACTCCAGTTTTTGTAAATATTTCGTTAGCTTGTTTTTTTTTATCTGTACACGATGTAGCAATTTAGCCTTTGGGCTACAAGTGCATTGTTTTTTACAATAAACCAGAATAATAATAAAAAATAATAATAATGGACAGAAATTTGTCACATAATTTCTGTCCATGTTACAAACATTGTTTAAGACGCATCCTAATTTCTTAAATATGAAATAGGTTGCTTTAATTTTGAGTGATGACAAGTTAACATTGGACAAGTAATATATATGGAACAAGTCTGCATTAATTATAACAAGAAAAATACTTATATAACACAAGAATGTCTGTCCATGTTATGAACATAATCGTTCATTTCATCTTCAAGATGACCTTGTAATTTCCTACATATCCAGCGAATCAGCCTATTTATTTTCAGTACAACCACGAATGACTACAGGAATATTTAGGAAACAAAAATTGGCAAAAAACCTGATCTTAAATCCACTTCCCACGTTACACCCCAAAAGTTATCTTTTGTACACAAAAGGTACCATTAGTGTGGACAGACCCAGTACCGCAAACAAAACCACAACCGATGTGTGTTATAGTTGGTAATAAATATAATCGATGATGAGATTTTAATCACAATTCCTTTAAATGGGACTGGTGATATCTCAAAATATATCTGAAAGTGTCAAACAATTCATAATGTAACCAAATGCTACAACTGACAAAAATATTGCACAACGTAAATGGGGACATCATCAATGATCGGTCGTCCTGCTTATTTGGTGTCCCTTGCACACAAATGTGGTGTACTACTGTAGAAATCACTTTTTTAAGCCTTTCAATTCGCTGCAATTTTCATCAAATCGCTTCATATAAATATTACAACTATACTGTTTACATATAAACTTATAAACGTTTGATTAATAGCATAATTAAAATAAACATTGAGACTGACATCACAGCGTAAATCGGGAAATGAACATTTTCGGGTCCTGAATTCAACAACCAGTCCATTTGGAAGCTTCTCAGACGACAACACGAGTTTGCAACGTATTTTGGCACTTAACAAATCAAGAGCACCAGTTACAGTACAAAAATACGATACATAAGTGAAGGAAGAAACTACCCAAGGATTTTCTTTCTAAAAGGCAAATCCCAACGTAAAAAGATTACAATGTAAATTGATGGGACATGAACAATGTTTCACTTCTGAAGCGGTAGGAAGAAAATGGCATCTGAGGCAAGCTTTGCCATTGTCATGAAGCACATCCGGGACGTTGATTCACGTGGTCATACATTCATAAAAATGACTGATGGGTGGCGAAAAATTTTCACATCGTAAATAAATTGTTTGGACATGAATGTTCTTATTTTTGGATCAAGTTGTAAAATTTTTGACATACGGTGCTGGATTTTTTTACTAAATACACCAATTAGTTGATTTATATTTATATATGTAAAGAACAACTGATTTACCACTTGCTATCATTACTTTAAAAATTACAGATCGTGAAAAATGGGAATCCCTATGTAAATGTTTGGGACACGAAAATTTACGTTGTGACTCCAACATTGATGATTCATGGATGCACAATTACTTTGGGTTGCAAAATAAGGACACTTTTCGTAGATAGATGGTTATTCGTGTTTTTTCACACGATAACCCAATCAATGAAATTCAAATATTATATGAATATTTTACAGCACTTCAAACAAATGATATATTCTATGTCACAAAAAAGCCTTAAAAAAACTGTGGTGTCCCAGATTATTTGGCCCCCAAAAGAAAAATCCTGAGATTTACATACATATAATTTTTTTGGTAGAATACCTTAATAATAAAGATATAAATATTCAAAGGGGGAAAAAGGCCATGTACAAACTGCATACCCATGAATTGATGGATGGCCCCCCAAATAAATAAATGGAAACACCCAAGCCAATAATGTGCATGCAAAATATGTGCGTACACTGTATTTCAATATCTCCTGCTGTACACAGGCATGCAACTTTTCCTCAGATCAGCTGATTTCCTCTTTTTTCACTCCACTCTTATGCCATTGAAAAGTGAAAAACACTGTACAAAATATGGTAAAGATTGGGAATTTCCTCTTTTGTTGGAAAGTTGCATGCCTGTGTACAATGACGGTAGATTTGCTTTTGTCACGCCACAAAGCAACCCGACAGCTTGCAGAGACCTCTCTTTGATTGTAATGTTCCGTAGTGGCACGCAAATAACGTCCCTTTACTGTTACGACTTGAGGTATTTCTTGCTGTGAAAATAAAGTAGCCTTACATTTGCGTTAGCAAAATATGTCTTGAAATTACAGAAAGATGGGTGGTATGCAAGTGCCGTTTACATGTACATTTATCAATTTCTTTGCTTGATTACTTATGGTTTTGGTAGAGGCCTTCGTACTGTCATTATGTGGCATGGTGAGCGGCACAAGAGTCTGAGGCTTTACATTACTCCCTGCTGGCCATGTCAACATGACTTGATGTCCGGCTGATGAGCTTGGCCTTTGCTTCAGTTGCAAAGACTGTCTCCTTTCCAAACAGTCAATTTCTCTTTGTAACTTCATATTTTGAGTTTGGTCAGTGCAGATTTCCTCTCCCAAGTTTTGTCTCAACCGTTTCATCATTTTGTTTTGAAAGTTGCAGACACTTTTCTTTCAGGTGTTTTTGTTCTTGAGTAGTTGCTCTCTGCTATCTTCACATGTTGTACATTTACATGTTATGTAAATCTTCATTCATTTTAGAAATAGTTTTTAGAAGAGCAATAATGCTGACAGATTTTTTTCCACTCTGTCCATGTGTCTTTGAACAAAGCCTTTCAGAGGTCACTGATGGTTACTAGAGCATGTTTGTATAAATTTGCCCAAAAGGGAATTAAGATTAGTTGTAAGGACAGCTCTTCCTCCCTCTCACTGGATTAATCTGTCTCTAGATGTTTGAAAGATCAGCTGTGTATCTCTGAGGTCATATTAATATGTATCTATAATCATACTGACTACATTTACATCATCTTGACACATTTCAGTCAAGACGTTCCTGTCAATTTGTACTTCGTATGAACAGTGAACCTCAGTCATATCTGACTGCACGGCATTCATTCCATTAGTCTTTTTGTTGCTATGCATAATTTTTTCAACTTCAGAAAAATCCTGAATGGTAGAAAAGTGTGAAATAGAGCGTGTTTCCACAGGCCCATCGCTACTTGTATTTAGTGGTTAGTAGATATCACTAAAAACCGCTAAGTTTTTTATTAATTAATGCTGTTTCCACAGCCTACACTATCGCTAATTAGCGTGTGTAGTGCCGATGGATTTGCATGACGTTCACAAGTTATCGGCAAGTATCGCCAAAACCTACTCGGAGTAGGTTGCCGATACCGATGAAAAGGTGATAGCGATGTCGATTAAAATTTCTACAAAAATGAAATGCTGTGTTTTAGCGTTATTTAGCGTTAAGTACATGGAAACACGCTCATAGAAACAAGTTGTTTGGATTAATTCATACCCATTATGCTCCATAATATTTATTAAAAACTTCTAAAAGAAAACTCTGCAATGAAATGCACAAATTGCTGGGCAGATCTGTGGGATTGGTAGGACTTTCCAAGGTCCCTCTCCTTGTTCACTTATTCAAGATGTGCTTGTTGGGCAACGCAGTGGGCTTTCTTCTTCGCATCTGGCTGATTTGCCGACTTGTAGAGGAACCTGTTGTTCTTCTGACACTGCCAACAAACATCTGTCATTGGCTTATGGCAGATAATGAATGGACTGAGTCTGTCCCAGAGCTTGTGGAAGGTTGAAAGGGCTACTGCTCTGTTACATGTACCTGAAAATTGTGAAAATAGAGAATTATGTTAAAGTACTGTACATGCATGTCTGGTTCAAGATTACATTACCTGTCTGAGTCATTTGACAAAGAAGCTTCTTATTGAAGAATGCCTGTTACATGTATGCCTTTTCTTGTCAAGGCTCTTGTACATTCATGGCCATTGCTTTTGCGTAGATGGTGGAAGAGGTGGTTTCCAAGGTCTTTCACTTACCCAAGTGCCAACATGAATACACAGTGCACAAGCAAAAGCACTGCGCACTTGCGCTAAAAATAGCACCGAACCTCAGACAAACATTGCAATGTGGCCATGCAAACGTGTGGTGGTGAGTGGAGGTATGTTTGCGCGCGCATGCATGGTGTGACGTCATTAGTGCGGAACGCTATTGGGTTTCAACTCCTTTGTATATTTAGTGAGACACCTTCTCTTGTACAACCAGAACTGAAACATTTCCTTATGAATGAAAGCAAAGTCTCCAGCTCTGTTGTTTATCCTGGAATACCAGACATCACCCAAAACATCAGATATGTGAATAAAATCACTTATGTAGATATCCCTCCCCTCACTGTTCTTAATAATTTTGCATAATGTTCTCTTGAAATTGTTCAATGACTTCTCTTTGGGCTGGCACTTTAATAATAATAATAATTATAATAATAATAATAATTACATTTATTATGCGCCTTTTCTTCAAGTTACAAAGCGCGGGCTACAATGTAATCAGATTGCAAGTGTTCATCGGCGCCCTCGGCTGCCAGCAATACCGGCAATCCATTATGATTACGGAGCCTGAGATCTAAAGTGCTTGGTTTTAATGGTGATCTCTGAGTCATACCCACGGGGGATGACAAGGTTCTGCTTCACCTTAAAAAAATGACACAATGAGAATGAGATCATAATCTTGATTTGCTTCTCATGAGTTGGTACTTTTCATGGTGGATGGTGTTATTGATGCAAGAATCGCTCATGGTAACTCTTGTTGACATTTGGCCATCTTCACCCTTGGTGATGTTGATCTGGAAAATCTTCTTTCCCCACATAGACTACAAGAGATTACATTTTCTGTAAAACTTTCTGGACATAATCTGGAGAAGTGAAAACAGCAGGTACAGTACATCACTAATGACTGGATTCCCAGCTTTCATTACAACATCCAAAACAACCAACTGCCATGGCAGTTCACTGAATGTAATGAAGTACACAGCTGGATGACATTCACTGCTCATCCACAAGACTGGAACATGCATTTATTTGATTCATTTACCCCAACATGCTTCATGAATACTGGTAGTGCACTTTTCAGGATGGATTTTATACAAGTAAGGTAAATTTGTGATAGGTCGGTAATTCTTCAACTCATTTGCTACATCCGAGTTCATTTTCCGAAGTTTAGGTACTGGTCTTACTGTATCCATTTTCAGGGCTTCCGGGACAACACCGTGTACTATAGTCCGTGGGCCGTAAGGCCAAATTCGCTTTAGTTTTTGAGTTACGTGACCATCATCACCGAATTTGTTCCCATTCGGCATGGATGTAGATCTGACATTACTGAACAAGAATTGATTTGTTCCCACGTCCAATTTGTGTTCACTAAAGAGAAATTTGCGATAGAAAATCGTCAAATTTTTAGTACAGAAAAAACATAAGAACAAACAGCGCCCTCAATCGGTAGAAAGTAATTATCTACATAATAAAACTATAGGAACTGGATACCCGTGCTTATTTTATTCCCGATGTAAAACCCTTTACATGATTGGAAACTGATCAAACTTCAACGTAATTATTTCTAGGGACATTTTATTTGTCGTTTTAATTATGGGAAAATTAGGTGAATGCTGGATGAAAAATATGACACATGTTTTTAAAGTTTCTCCCAGCAAATTTCTAAATGATGAGGAAGTAACATAAACTAACAAACTGCTGCAAATTGCTCATCAACCAATTGAGCCTAAAATAATCTTGGGAATGCCTGACGTTTTGAACCTACCAGAATATTTAATCTAAATAAAATTACAATAAAAATATTTGATGACAAAGAAAACAAAACAATTATCACAAGTTGAGACTTCAATATCAGAATATAGTTGCATACATGACTTTATTCCCACAAAGGAATCTTTATTTCAAGCCACACACACTGTATGATCTCACATGATTTTGCTGTTAAAATAGTTTGGTCCAAAATGCTTATTATAAGATGTATTATTTCTTTTTTAGAAAACACTTACAGAAATATCTTGTCACGCATGATCAAAACTCGGTATTCTTTATATTTTATAAGAAAAGAATTGACTAAGTTTTTCAATAATATTCTCTTGAGACTCAGATGGCCGATTAAGCTTAACCTTTAACAGTGGTATTATTTCATGTGTACCCATGATGGATCAGACAGTTGTGAAAGTGACAGTGTGAAGTGTAAGTACATGTACTCTTTTTTACCCTTTGCAACCACATAGTCTACTGCATTCAACCTACCCCAGACGGTTACTACGAATGCAATTCCCCTGCGCCTATTTGCTACTTCGCTGAAAAGACTTGATCAACCGTGGTGCACCCTGACCTCCCACAATGCGAGCCGCCATGATCGTCCTTCTTTTCTCAGCGCCGCTACGAAACGGACGTGCCCCCTGGGGCTCTCTCGATTTTCGAGTTCCGTTTCCACGCTACACCTTAGATAAGCTGTTATGACTTGATCACTTTTCATTTAGTTGATATAAACTTTATCTTGATCATCCGTTACCAATATTTCTTGTAACAGAATCCCTTTCTGCGCATTTCTTTGGTATTTTTCTCTCTCTTTTTCTGTGCATCCTACAGGTACTTAATCTCCCATGTAGATGCCGGGCGTACACAGCCGGCTCTGTGTACGTTACGATGAAAGGCCTAACGCAAGTTAGGGGGATGGATGAGTGTATGGGCGATGACCCCTCATTCCCCGCTTGCGGTACCGCAAAAACGGAATGGCTGAGTGGGTGCTGTCCCCTCATTCCGGGCTTGCTGGTACTACTACCAGTCCGAGGGAAGTTACCAGTCCGAGGGAAGTCCGGGCGGTTAGATACTAGGCATGCCTTGACGGCTACGTGTCTATCCGACCCGAAGAGGCCTACGGCCGGGGGTAGCTCGATACCACGGTCGCTACCAGAGCGTAGGGAGATCGCTCGCTACCAGAGGCGAAGAAGGATACCGCCTGAACGGACTGATCGGCCCCGGCGTAACATGCTCCTTTCACAGGCTCCGTGTTATGTGCCGTTGATCGGAGGCCCGAGCCAGCTGAGAATACCGGGCCTACCGTGCCGAGGAACAAGCCTCAGACGTCAGTGGGTAGGAGCAATGTTTAATGCTGGGGTGTGATTTGACTGTTTTTCTGTGACAAAATTTCCTGTTATTTTATTGCTTTCAGTCCAATTTCGTGTGTGTTTAGCTCTATTTTACACTATTCTTCCATGTTAATCACACCCCTGTTTATGGCGATCCATTTATATAAATGCTGTATTTACATCGCCGTCACCCCACTGCCGCTCCGTTCCTACGAACTCCATTGCGGACGTCGGAGAGACGTGCTGTGGCTGAGGCATCCAATGAGCGCCGTTAATACCTGGCCCCGCCCATTGTCTGGCCCTACCCGGGCGGGAAACCATTCCAGCCCTACGGAACACGATTGCGGACGTCAGAGGGACGCCCTTTCACTTCTGCTTGGCCCTGGGCCATTGAGAGCGGAACGCTGCAGGTGTTCATACACAGCGAGACCACTCAACAGCCCTTTCATCACCGAACAATGCTTGGCTGTGTGGTTAGGGTGAATACAAACACGCGTGGCACAATGTGCTGCGGAGTGTACTTGTAACTACTGTGCATCGGCTTACACAACGTTTGATGTTTTGCCGACCAACAGAATACGGGGATCAGTGTCCCATCCCCCGCTATTGTCAGCAGCGGGCGGGCTCTCGCCGCCCTCCGTCACCAGAATTACCAGCCCTGCAAGACTAGGATTGGCTTCACACGCACATCCCTTGCTATTCTGTGGCTCCATACCATCGGCGGTGGCGACCCACCTATACACCGGCGACCAGTGTTCACCACCAGGAACAACACGCCCACCGGGGCCCACAACGGACCACAATCCGGCCCCGGCCCCTGAGGGGCAGGGTCTATACACGATCTATAGCCCACCAGTTAGCCCCAGCAGTCGCCAACAATTTAATGGGACCCGGTTATTCTCCCCCTGCAATTACCACAACGCAGCGAGGAGACCTCGGGCTTCAGCCGACAACGCAAAGGAGGGCCATATCCACTGCCGTCCAGAACACAAGGGATATGGAGAGCGGCTTTAGTCCTCAAACAGCTCGGCTACACCGCCTACACGGCCGCGGTAGCCCACTCAACGCTACTTGGAGTTGCGCTGCTTCTGCGGAGTGAACCAGCTCTAGCCAAGCCGTCCCGCGGCCGACCTGTCCGATGCCTGACGATCCTGGGATCTACATGTATATCTATATGTGTATACACTACACAATCACTGTACACCTCTCCCTAAACTACTGCCTAGTTCCGCGGGAGCGGATACGATGCTACCGGACCCGGCCGGCTCCCGTCCAGTCTGCAGTCGACGCATCTGAAGTTGAGCTGACCCACGGACGACTTCTTTGGACACAGAGACAGATAATATTCTCTTTCCCGCGGAGCGGAAGACTTCGAGAATTCCCGTTTACAGCTCGATGCTCCCGGGTCGACACTCCTCTGCCTGCGGCCTTCATGTATAATTTGTATACATCTACTTGTCCATGTCGAGTTGTCCCACGGTCGACTTGTCCGGTTCCCCCTGTCACGGGGACCGATATGCATCCATCCCACGGCTCGGTCCTATGGAGCGGACGGCTGCGGGAGTCCCCACCTACAGCCTTTCCGCCCGATGTCCGCACGCCAGCACGGCCCGTGAATTCTTCAGGGCCCAGCCCGCTGCCGTCTGCGGCCGACTTGTCCCAAGTTCGAGCTGTGCCGCGGTCGATCTGCCCTCTCCCACTGCACGTGCGATCTTCGTTGTTTAGCGTGCAAGGATCGGCAACGCTTCAATGACCACGCTCGTTCATCACACACGGATTGCGTCAGGCGGTACATTATATGTATACAGTACAGTATACTGTACGTCCGTATATGCATATGATACCGGCTTTGTATCATTACAATTACCCTCCAGTATTGTCCGCCTCTACCAGCACAACACTACCGAGCACAACGCTCCACTGCCGGCAGGATCGGTGATAAGTACGCCCCGTATAGTACACTGCCTCGGCCCCATGGCGCCGCCCGGCGTCCGCGGTAGTCATGGGTGCAGTAATGGGAATTAATAATTACTCTACTTCAGTGATTCCATTGTGAGACCGCTCCGATGCTCATACGACCTTTTCACTCGGTATTTTCCTGAGGTCAAAGGTTAATACATGTGATACCATGACTCATCACAGGTACCAGAATGTGAACAGTTGTGGTGGACACACCATCCTGATTATCCTACATGTAGATGTAGGGACTCGACATACAGCATGCCCACGCAGCCAAGGAGCTGGCATGCATCTACACAGCTTATCACCATCGACAGTATCATAAGCTCCCGGCACATCGCAGGATAGCCACCAATGGTGACGATGCCGCAGTACCATGAACTTCCCAAGCGGACCTGCGGAACCAATCGGTTTTCGATGCTACCGAGACCTCCAGCCGCCTTGCCCTTATCATCCCACTGGTGGCTGCTGGCCCACGGATACACAAGGTTTACACTTTCTCCGACCTTACCGAAAGCGACAAAGGAGCTGTGGTTACAGCCTCTTGACTACAGGTCAGCATCTTCAATTAATCAAGGCAGTGATCAACCTGATGGCTGACCCATCGAAGGACGGCCCAAACCGGCCTTCACCACTCCTGCATCTTACTACCACACCTAACATTTGACGGAAGTAGACCTGCATCAGTCCAGCACTCCTCAGTTATCGCACAACTCAAACAGGAATTTGGGCACCCCACATCTGGACTCCGCCTACCACCCGACGAGTAGGATGTTGTCTCTGCACAGCAGTGCAGAAGCCTTGAGGCCATCTCCCCAGGGGATGCCACTCCACAACAGTAGTCCCCCTGGATTAAGACAGGACCTCACGGGGGATTAGAGCGATCAAACTATGTCAGTTCTCATCACCCTGCCATATGCAACCCGCATCTCCTGGCTTCTCAGCCCTATAGCCTCGACTCCATTGGCATCGCAGTCAAAGTTACGCAGCACATCAACCAGTACCTCCCCTGGTCGATGAAGGAAGTTTACCTAACGACACCCTCTCCTTGACATCAAGAGCCGAGGCGGTATCTCGACGGGTCCCTCCTGGGGTGGAACACACCCCTCCCCCCACACCAGGCATCTGGGAACCGGGACCACATCTCCCGTCTCTATCTCACTAACACGCTCGTGCTACGGGCCGTCTTTGACGCCCGGCGACACTTTTACGGACACGTCAAGGGAAGACGAACACCGATCTGCTCCAATGACTCAACAGCTGTAGCGCACATCGACCACCATTGAGCCACGTGCTCCCCACAGATGTGTGTCGACCTGGCAGATCCCTACGGTGGACCAAGGACAATGGCGCCCACCTACAAGCCATCCACATTGCCGACCAGGACAACATACTGCAGATGCTCTCTCCTGAGGGTGGATGAATCCAGAATGGACTTTCCACTCAGACATCACTAGGACGCTCTCTCTCTACGACTAGAGATGCCACGTTGACCTGTCTGCGTCAACCGACTACGTCCAACTACTGACGTTCTACACCGGGCACCCTCACCTTCGTCCATGGGCAACGGATGCCCGACAGATCAGCGGTGCGGCCCTCCTGGTCATCCCTTTGATCTCCCTTTGATCTCACTGATACCGCGCACGTTCTCCACAACTGGAACAGAAACGATGCTGCATTCTCCTATCGCCCTCCCACTGGCCACGCCAGAACGAGTGTGATTCAGGCTCTTCAGACTGGCCAGACTTCTTGCGCTAAAACTGATCATGCTCCCAGACCGGCCAGGCCGGCCGTTGCGCCACTGATCACGCTCCCAGACCGAACTTCCCTTCATCAACCTCGGTCAGTCAGGGATCCTGCTCCCAGCATCCGGAGGTCTCCACCTTATGTGCTGGATGCTGTCCAACGACCCTCTCTTCGGCTGGTCTTCTGACTACACTGCCGCCACGGCTGCACCGGGACGACACCTGTCAACCGAAGACACGCGATAGCGTTAACGCCTCTGCGCTTCGTGCTACATCGACCATGCACCTGTTACAGTGGTAGTGACCTTTCCTTACCCACTTGTTCCACACTGGACTGCAAGCTTCGACACCCTGCATCCACAGTTCTCCACTGGCTGCCATACCTGAGGACCTTGAGGATGGCTCACCCATATCAAACAACGAGGCCCCTCACCTCCTCACGCAGGACTTAGAGCGGCCTCCCAGCAGACAGCCAATCCCATCCTGGAACCTGGACATTTTACCTGTAACTCCATGCAGGCCTCCACTCGAACCTCTGTGCTAGGCCCCTCTGATGCCCACTACTATCAGCTCCTGACAGTGGTTACGGCTATGAGGACCTGTGACATCAAGGCTCTATCCATAGCTAGGGATCACATCCGCTGGGAGCCACATGGCTTTCGACTCACCCCGACCATCGGCTCTCCGCCAAGAACCAGTCCCCCTCCTTCGAGCCACTGGACACTTTGGTACCATCTCTGGCTTCTCACACCGGGGACACATTCGACAATCATGGTGCTCTATCAGGACCCTGAAGCCGTACTTGCCCCGAACAAGGGGCCTGAGAGGGAGTTCCTCTTAGCCGTTCACCTCTACCACCAAGCGTTGCCATCCATCGTCTTGGTACACCATTGCCCACTGGGTCGTCATCCAGTCGTCAACCATCAAGCTGCAGGCCCAGACTAGCCACCCAGGCTGGATCAGCTAACCCAACAATACATCAAGGCCCACGATGCTTGAGAGGTCTCTGCATCCTGGTCCTACTTCAGGGGAGTTTCATGCTGGAAGTGCCCCTCCGTTTTTACCTCCTTCACGAGGGACGTCTTGCAGAGCAACTCAACTCACGGCAGGACGGTCCTGGCCCCAACAACTCGGAGCCCAGGAAACCCTCCAACCATCTGGCACCTGGGTGAGACCCGCACGGACCCCCACCCAGGGTACAGCTCTTTAGGGGTAATGTACATGTAAAATCGTACACGTGTTACTTTACCTCCTCTACGCTAACCTGGCTCATATCCACCTTCCACCTGACACTCCTCGTAGCCAACCCGCCACCGGGATCCGGTGCCACTCTGCATTCGTAGTAACTGTCTGGGGTAGGTTGAATGCAGTAGACTCTCCCCCACCTGTTGTGGTTCGAGTCTACTAGTTCATACCTACCCCAGACGGTTACGTCCCGCCCGTCCTCCCCACTCTTGGCTTCGAGGTGTTTAACTTCGAAAAGAAGGACGATCATGGCGGCTATGGCGGTACGCATTGTGGGAGGTCAGGGTGCACCACGGTTGATCAAGTCTTTTCAGCGAAGTAGCAAATAGGCGCAGGGGAATTGCATTCGTAGTAACCGTCTGGGGTAGGTATGAACTAGTAGACTCGAACCACAACAGGTGGGGGAGATTTTACTTTTCACCCTACATGCAGCTCTTTGCAAAAGCACACATAGCCAATGTATCCTAAGAAAATATATTATTTGGGGTATATTTAGTGTTATGAGCAAGATAATGTTATTGTTATAATTGTTTATAATATACAATGTTAACATCCTTCGTTGGATTTTCAGTCATATTTTTATTTAATTCTTTATCATAAATGCAATGTTTGTTTAGGGGTAAAGACTATTGTATGGAGCCCGTCACAAAATGAAGTGGTGAAATCTCTGTTTTCGGAACAAATTTAAAGTCATAATAATAATTGAACAAAATGCTATAAATTCTACAAGTGTAGGGCCCGTCTTTTGTGTAAGACCATTGTTTTGCATAATGAATTATCATTGTTTGTGGTGGAAATTCTACATTTCAAAACAAAACAGTCATTAGAATAATTTCCCAGTGTTTTCAAAAACCGACTCTCATACATATTAACAATGCCAAATTGCGACAGCAGTTTGCTGGGAGAAACATCTTCAGAAACATGTGTCATATTTTCCATTCAGGCATTCACCTAACTATCTTTTAATTAAAACGACAATTAAAATGTACCTAGAAATAATTACGTTGACGTTTGATCAGTTTCCAATCATGTACTAAAAAAGGGTTTTACATCGGGAATAAAATTTGCACGGGTATGCAGTTCCTATAGTATTATTATGTAGATAATTACTTTCTACCGATTGAGGGCGCTGTTTATTCTTATGTTTTTTCTGTACGTAAAATTTGACGATTTTCTGTCGCAAATTTCTCTTTAGTGAACACAAATTGGACGTGGGAACAAATCAATTCTTGTTCAGTAATGTCAGATCTACATCCATGCCAAGTGGGAACAAATTCGGTGATGATGGTCACGAAACGAGCGAATAAAAGGCCACGGCCCACGGACTACTATTGATGAGTTCACGATTGATGTTATCACTGGGGCAATAACGGCACGGCAGCTCTTCACAAGCTTCGCCGGAAGTGGATCAAGATCACTTTGTTTTGGTGAGGACTGTCTGATTAATTTCTCCACCTGAAGATAGGACACCGTTTCAAGAGAAAAGTCGCATCCAGTAACTGTAGCTGACATTTCCTCTTCGTGATCATTTTCTGATGAACTAACTTCAACTGCACAGTTCAACCTTATGGTGAGGATTTTTTGCTGGAAGAACTGGCTAAATTGATTCGCCAGTTGCTGTGCAGAACTACATGATGGAAGGACAGGCACTGACTGAAAAAATAACTGCTTTTTTTACAACAAAATCCACCATGTCTTTCATAAAATCTAAACCATCCTCTGTTGTACTGGAAACTAGACCTGACTCTCTGACACACTCATCACCACAGTATCTACGGGCAAGGGTTTGATTGTTGTGTTAGTCTATCAAGGAGAACCCGTTGAAATTGGGATTTCTCCAACCAAAACTTGTCGACCCACAATGTAAAACAAACCCACTGAATTATTGTAGTTCATCACCGTAACCCAGTTGACATAACAAAATAGCAGTTTCTTGTTCTAGTTTAAAGTTGTCTATATAAACATCAGGTTCATCTTAGCCTTCGTCATCGAAGTCTGCAACATTTTTATTCTTGGCAACACTTTCCACAATATCCTCAGCGGGTTTTTCTAAATTTTCTGCATCTACACCGTAAGTCTACAATATCTGTATCATCCAAATTGTTTCCGTTGGAAAGTGCCGTTTTGTTGGCAATTTGGACGTCAATTTCCATGTCATCGGGACTTTTAATTTCTAGAGAAAATCCTCCATTATTACCTGAATGAGGCATTTTGGAGACAAGATTTAAACATGTATTTTGTCTGTCTAATTGATTAACTCAATGCAAAATACGTCACAATGGCTCAGTCAGGGCTCAGCTGAATGACGAGTGACCATAATATCCATACACCCCTCCTCCGCGAAAACAGTAATTTTCATATTGCGCCTATGTAGGGGTGATGCAGGAGAGTTGAGCCATTTTTTACATTTTGCACCATTCTGCAGAGATGAAATGTAGGATACACTAACTAAATATTTTAAGTGAAGCTTTAGAGGGTTGACTTACTTTATATAATGTGACAGTTAGGCTAATTGTTGCAGCCTATTCACAGGAAAGGTATAAAAAAAGTGGCGAAGTGGTTCAACTCTCCTGCAAGGTGAGGAGAGTTGACCATACCCTTAAGGAGACTTGATCCACCTAAGGAGAGATGAGCCACTGTGAAATTTATAACAAACAATGGCATTTAGCCTACAACTTTTGCTTACAACAATGTTACTTGCTTGTTAATACGTTTACTTGTTGTCTTACAATAAAGCATCTCGAAGTCAGACAGTTTAGTTTCAACTCACTATTTATTCTAAAACAAACAAATAAACAAAACCATGTTTTGCTTGTCAATGGTGTGGCACTTGTACTTATATGCAAAGACTAAAATGAGAAAAACACTTCAAAAGTGTTCATCCAAGTTAAATTGGTGAAAACCTTTTTAGAGCCTTCAATCAGTTACCAGCTTGAAAACTTGAAATTTGCTCTTTTGAAATTGTTTTCTCTCATCTTGGATGTTTTTATCAAGAGATATAGAAGAGTCTTTGTATTAAAGGTGGGTGAGCTGATCTTCAACACCATCCCCTAGCAAGTAAAGCACCTTTTGTGAGCTAGTCCCACAAAACCCGCCATACATACACTGTACATGTATTAAGTCACTCATTAGGGTACCGTTGGCTACAGCCCAGACAATTTTACTTGGTAAATGTTTATTTTCAGGGACAAACGTTTGCACAAATACAGTATGGCAAGTGAAGCTTGCAATTTTGGCATTGTAATGCTAATCAGAACAACTATTCTTAGTAATTTATGGCTAGTTTTGTGGGAACAGGACTCATCTATAAACATCTAATAATCTACTGTTTGTCAATAAGGATGGCAGGATGAAACAACGTAAAACATTTTTCAGCACTTAACCCCTAACTGGGGATCACACCATGCAGTAAGATCTGGTAAGATGGCGGTAGTTAATGTCCCAAATCCCATTTATCGAGATTACAACGAAACTGGAACAGTGAACGACGGGAAGTACCACTAACAGTGGGGGTTGGCAACTTCTTTGCTATATCTTCTCGCAACCACAGTGCTTCATCCTCGGTATCCACAACAAAAGTAGCCCTGTCATCATTGCGGCTCAACACTCTACGAAGAAAAACTCCTTCATATTCATCAGCATCAAATCCGTCAACTCTGGCAATGTAGTGCATTGTTCTTGTTTTTCCGTGGACTTTCACTATCACGTAGTCGCCTTCAATGATATCCTCCTGATTGTCATCCACGGAAGAGTCATCAGAGGGTTCCGACAACTCCATGTCCATATCACTTTCACTTGAAGATGAGCTCTCAGAAGGCAGCTTTTTACGTTTGCTTCTGCTTTGCGGCTTTGTGAATAGAGATTTTCTTGCATTGGTATTTGCAGCTTGTTTCTTGTTTTCTTTGTGGCTTTATTTGCTGCAGCAATTTCATTTCTGACTGGTGTGTCAGTCAGAATTTTAGTGCTACCTTTCTTTCTATTAGTAGCTCTTCCTTTCCGAGGTGCGGCCTTAAGGCCTATTTACACATACGCGACTTTGTCGCGCGACAATGTCGCGCGTATTTTTAACTGCGCACAAATGAATGAGCGTGTTTCCATTTACGCGACAAAGTAGTGCGACTTGTCGCGCGACTTTTTGAAATCAAATTGAAAGTGATTTTGTCGCGCGACAAAAAAAGTCGCACACGTATTTGCCTGTGTTTTCATATGCCACCTGAATTGAATGATTTGGAAAATGGACGAGAAAATAATAACCGAGGTCCAGAAATACAAGGAATTGTTCGATGCATCCCACAAAGATTATAAAGATGCTGGAAGAAATTGCTCAGACAGTTGATAGTGATGGTAAGTAATATTTGTACACATAAACACAGTTGTATCTTGGAAACTTTTATCAACCTCATTGATGTTAAACTTAGATATTTAGGCCTACATGTATATTCGTATCTATATTATATGGCACATGCTCAAACGCCCAAAGAGACCGGAACTTATATGTTATAAAGATGCAAGTGAAGGAAGAAACATAACGTTAGGCTATACCGTTTTAGCATTTTCTGACTTAAATTTTAATAAATGCTCCTATTTATCCAGAAGGGTAGCCTAGGCCCAAAACCAATTGACCCAAAACAATTTTGAGTTAGGCCTAAGCCAAGATCAAAACTATTGTGAATAGGCCAATATACTGTAGCTGAGATTTAAAAATAGGCCTAGGGCCTAGGCTACCTATAAATTATGAACTTAATAATTAACTGACTTCATTGTTTTGCGTACGGGAGAATCCTTGCACCCCCCCCCCCCCCATTCCACCCCAAAAATAGAATAAATCAAATGCCTTCGTCTGGAAAATAGTTAGCAGACTTACTGTGTCGGATCGACTGTTCCAGATGAAATAGAACACGTGATGCTGGTAAAGGGGTCATATATTCGGATTGTGATTGTTTCCAAAAATTTGTTAAGTAAAACACCAAATTTGTTAAACTAAGTGGGAAAATAAAAATATATAAGAACAATCAGATCGCCTCAGCTTGGAGGCTAGTATAGGTAGAATATTTAAGTCTACCCAATCAATATTAATCGTTGTAAAATCAAACAGATGCTGCATCTGTATAACATTCGGGGACAAAGTAATTTTTCAATTTCAATTTTCACTACACGTTAAAGTGCTTACTTTAAAACCATGCCAAAATGTATCCACTATACACCCAGGATAGTGAATTACACATCAACCTTAACTTCAGCATAATGTATTGTAAACAATATGGCCCAATGAATTCAGCTACCAAAATGAGCACAAAAGTTAATGTTATGACACCCAAAATCACATTCCAAAAATGGAAACTTCAATCTACAGCTCGACAAAAAATATTCTATGTAGAATTAGTGAACCTAAAGACAAGGTCTGACCCAATTGTCAAGCCACGTGGTATGGTTCAACATGAACATTAGTCTCAGAAACTTTGCTGATAAAGTTGGAATGCACTATGAAAACGAAATTAAAAAAATAGGCCTCATATGGAAGGCAACGCAGCTGACCGAATAAGGGACTGAAAAATATTCTGATTTTTGCAACGGGTTCAATCCATAGGTTAAAATGTAAACGACGTACAATTTTAAATGTAATATCATACTTTGGTTTTTATCAAAGAAATACAGATACATGGGCATAAAATATATCAAGACAGATATAACAGTCATCTGTGAAAATTTCAGTCCCATACGGTGCCCACTTTTTGAGAAAACAGTGAAAAATAGTGTTTCTTAAGTTTTTCCTCTTTTATGTTTTATCTTTTCAAAGGTGAAAAAGATTTTCGGTCGTTGTTTTACTAATTTCTGGATAAATACACCATTTCAGGCGGAATAATTGTAACGGTATGTTTCTATACCAGCACCATCTTCATACCCTGCAAGTTATACGTAAATCTGTGAACATTTCTGTTTTGGTTTCTTACCAAAGTATGATACTACCTTTAAATTCAATTAAACTTGAATTTTTCCTCTTTGCACTGTTTTCGCCTGCCACGGCACTGCTCCATTATCGGTCATGAAGTATTTGGTATATGCCTCTCGAACTCTGTAGGCTTCGTGACTTGCGTGATTGGCTTTGTTGGCTCTCGTAGAGCTTGTTGGTTTTTCCATCCAACCAACTTGGTTTTCGCTTGGTTGCTGCGCACTTGCCCTCTGAATAAAATTGTGCAAGACACACGTTGCTTTGACAACTTTATCCACGTTTTCTGGACTAAGTTGAATCCGCCTTTGATATACGCGCCATCTTGCAGCAAGAATGCCGAATGCATTTTCAACAATGCGTCTAGCTCTGCTTAGCCTGTAGTTGAAAATGCGCTGCTGGTGTTGTAGCTCCTTTCCAGGATATGGCCGCATGATGTATGACTTCAGTGGAAATGCTTCGTCTGCAACGAAGACATATGGTAGTGGGCCAAGGTCCTCAGAGTCTGCTATCGATGCATCTTCGGGCACCTTTAGTGATCCCCTTTCCAGAGCTCTTCCCAGTGATGATGCTGAGAAAATGCCTCCATCACTATTTCGACCGTAGCCACCAATGTCAACTACTGTGAAACAGTAGCGAGCATCTACCGCTGCCATCAGAACTACTGAAAAGGTGCCTTTGTAGTTAAAGTACAAGGACCCAGAGTTGGGAGGTGCCTGAATCGTGACATGTTTCCCATCCAACGACCCAACACAATGAGGAAATTGCCCTAACCGTGCAAAGTCTTCGGATATGGACTTCCACATTTCCTCTGTTGGTATGGGCATGACCATCGGTTGAAGACACTGCCAAATCACCTCGCATGTTTCGGCCACTATCTTGGAAACTGTAGCATGCCCCACACGGAAACTAAAGGCGATCGTTCTGAATGAGTCTCCGGTGGCCAAATACCTGCAAATTTAAAAAGTCGACAAATAGGCCGTTTGAATACATTGCTACAATGAAAATCATATCATTCAATGGACAATTTTTGTCTTGTTTCTACAGTTAATACTGTTCAGAAAAGATGGAAAAATCTTCGAGATTGCTTCACAAGGTACTGCAAGTCGTTGAAGACAAAGAGCGGTCAGAGTGCCACAAAAATCAAGCAGTATAAATATGCACACCAGATGGAGTTTCTTCGACCGTTCGTCAAGACAAGAAGGTAACTAAAGGATTTAAGAAACATACAGCAAATGCAAAACAAATGTTTGCTTTTTGTATCGATAAAATTATAGTATTACACAATACAATTTTTGTTTTGATGTGATAATCAAGTATATTGTTGAGAAACAATAATCAATCATACTGTGGCATCAGACATTGAAACTTTAGCAAACAGTTTGGTGTATATTTCTTCCAGGACATCAACGAATCTATCGACTAGCTCGCCACTATCGGAAAGTTCAGAGGGTAGTGAGGATGAAACCGCCGAGTATAGTTCCTCAATAAATGAAATGACATCAACGGCGTCTGAGGAGCTGACTCCTACACCATTCTCTTCGTCATCAAGTACTCCTCAGCCTCCCTCCAAGAAGCGTGGCAAGCAGACGGATCGACAAAAAGATATGGATACAGTAATGTCATATCTGGAAAGCAGACGGCAGGAGCGCCAGGAGGAACGAGAGCTTCGAAGAGCTGAGCAGCAGGATATGGACGACATTGATGCATGTTTCATCAGCGTTGCCAAATCCACGAAACGTCTCCCACCCCAACTACAGGCATCCGTGAAGTACAGAGTATTCCAAGTTCTCCACGACGCTGAAATGCAGTGGTATACCAATGACCGATCTCCGGCTCAACTTGGTATGGGTCCCAGCGGAGATGTCCAGCAGCAACGATCCACATATTTCAACCTCTAATAAATATCATTTTAAGTTGACTGTTCCGCATTTTTGTTAATTCTAAATTAATGCTGTATCACACATTCAATGCATAACATGTTGTAAAGCCTATGCCAAATTTAAACAGATATGGAATGTCATTGTTGATCTGTATCTAAACAATTACTTTAATTAGAAGGGATGTTATTGCATCTTACATCCTATTCCTTTTTCTCGATTGTTTAACAGTGCCCCAAAACGTAATTTAAAATGGTACACTTTTATGTTAAAAAACATGCTTCAATTGGCGGTCTGCAATCTTAGTTCATGAAAATTGAAAATGTTTCTTATTTGCTTAGTCCACTGGAACAAAAAAATTTGACTAAGTGAAGTTGTGGGGCCGTAAATGATTCGACATTCATAAGATTAATGGGCATGCATTCTTTTTTTCATAATCAAAAATTGAATTATATATAAAATACTAGAATATAAAAGGCTCTTATCTTCGGTGCAAAATTGAAAAAAAAAAGACCCAGTATAGACAGCATACAGGCCGGATAGTAATTATTGTTTATGTTTTAGTCAAATACAAATAACAAGTAGACTTAAAATGCACGAATTATTATCAAATTGACTTTCTTACAGTTACAAACCTCTTCTATTCGTGTAGGCCTATTTGATGTAGGCCTATAGGCCTAATTGTAGATGTTAAGGAACAATGTTTATTTTGTGCTTTTAACTTTAATCGATTTCTTGAATTGAATTGTAATTAATGCGGGCTCACCTTAAACAAATTGCCAGTCTTTCCTTTGCCGAGATTGGTATCCGCCATGTTGTCTTCTGTTTTTCAATGTGAGGCTTGACGATTTCGAGCAACTCATTAAATTGCTCTATGCTCATTCGGAAGTACTCCCGAAAACGCTCCTCGTCTTTGTGTAATTCTTGAATCAGGGTATGAAACTCGCCTAATTGTGATCTCCTCTTGAGGGTGTCATGCTCCCAGAATCGTCTATATCGTTTGGCCCTTGCTGCCAAAAAGCCAGTGAGCAAGATTTCTTCTTCCTCTTCCGAGGACGAAGAAGATGAGGCATATGAGGTAGCCATGTTTTAAACATTGGGACTGTCACGTTTTGCATTTTAATTTTCAAAAAGTCGCGCGACAGATCGCGTACTTTTGGACAGCCGCGCGTGCGCGACTTTGTCGCTGCGACAAAGTCGCGTACGTGTAAATAGGCCTTTAGGGAATGGCTCTATATCCCTGGGTGATACATATGTGGATGTGGATGCTCTGGATGTTGTGGGTCCATCAGGATTCCCTGATGAGCCTGCATCTGCGGTGGTATCAGAGTTCTCTGTGGGGACAGCTGCAGGTGCATCCGAGTTCTGTGCTGCAGGGGCATTCTCTAGGTCAGCTGCTGGGGCACCAGTTTTCTCTGCTTGATCAGCATCAGGGGCATTTTCTGCTGGGGCATTTTCTTCAGGTGCTGCTGGGCCATTGTTTGCATCTGCTGGGTCAGCTGCTGGAGCATCATGAGCGGGATCATGAGCTCTGTCTGTGACGTTTGCTGGAGCGTAGTCGGCATCAGTAAATATGTCCCTGTTGAACGGGTAAATTCCTGCACTTCGAAAACCTGACAGGATATTTCTTGGAACACATGCACATACATGGACCTCATTCACAAGTGAAGGGATGTCGTAGATAGAAACAGTTTTGCCAGGATTAGAACGCATCCAAGCATCCATTGCGCGTGCATATGCTCTCTTTTACGGACCATAAATTGCTGTATCTAATGGTTGTAACCTGTGGGAAGTGTGGGGGGGAATCGTTAACAGAACTACCCCATTTGCCTTTGCTTTGTCAACTGCTGCTAGAGAGATGTGTGCCTCATGATTATCCAGGATGAGCAAGACCTTTCTCTCTGGAGTGCATCGTGTATGGTGGATGAAATGGTCCATATACCCTACGAAAGTTTCTGTATTGATCCACCCTGTTCTTGTAGCTCCACCAATGGAGCCTACTGGACCCCCACGTATGAAGTGCTCGCGGTAGTTGACTCTTGGGAATAGGAACATCGGTGGCAGCACTGCCCCACCGGCGCTTATGGTATTGACCAGCGTGACTAGTTCCCCCCTTTCGGCAGACGTGACTGACCCAACTTGCTTTACTCCTTTTGGCGCAACAACATTTCCTGGCTTTTGCACGGTCGTGCACCCAGTTTCATCCAAATTGTATATGTCCTGTGCCTGAAACTTGTGTTGGTCCATGACAGATGCTAAGTTGTCATAAAATTTACTAACTGTATGACGATTGAAGGCAGTCGCTCGTGCTAACGAAGTAGCTTCTGGACTACGAATGGCAAGGTTGTGGCGTTTTTTAAATCCCAACCAGAAACTTTGCCCTGCTTTTTGGGTGGTTTGCCAGTTGTCGGGAACTTCAACTCTGTTTCGCATAGCATATTCGTAGGTCAAGCTGCGACATTTTTCTTTAGATAACCCATGATAACTTGCTCCCAAATCTTTGATGTGATGGGCTAACTCAGTTTCCATCTCTGGAGGAAAGATCAAGTTCTTTATTTTACAGTTCTGATAACCACTAACTCCTTCAGGATCATCTCTCTGCTTTTACATATATCGCTTAAGGGTCGAACGATCAACACCATGATCTTTTGCAGCACTTCGAATGCTGCTTCCTCCGTGGACGTCTGCTGCTGCACGTTGAAGAAAATCAGGATTACTCCCACGGTTTGTTTTTCTTTTGTATTCCTGAGGCATTGTGGTCTGTTAAGAAAAGATCATTAGTCTATGATATCTTTGAAAGAATTCAATAAGTTCTGTAAGACAAAATGATACATGATGCATGGTGTAATTAGATTTTGTGAGATGCAGGAGAGTCGAGCCACCCACTTGAGGAGAGTTGATCCATGGATCAACTCTCCCCATGCTTATTGGCTCAACTCTCCTATAAGAGAACCATTTTGACATGAGACTTGATTTTGATTTATAACAATGGAATTAGATCCAATTAAAATTACCATAATAAACAACAATATTAAGGCTATATGTTAGACACATTATCACTATATTCATTGCTAAACATGTAAATAATAGAAAGGATCTTACCTGCAGTTCCAAAATTCACTTTTTAGTGGAATTTAGATGTTCTTGTCACTCCCACTTTGAGCACTTATCTCTCACATTCTCCGTTGTAGCCAAAAAGAAAGTTTGGTTAGACACTACCAACAGAGGGCGTATGGACTCAACCACTCTATGGGATAGGGGTGTTTTGGGGGATGGGTCAACTCTCCTTATGGCTCAACTCTCCTGCATCTCCCCTACAATAATAAGCGGTCCATAATATCCGTATTCACCCCGCCGCATTGAATGCGTAACTCAACGCGTAACTTCGCATTTTGCATTCCTATTCCTAAGAGTTGAACAGGTAATAATAATGATATTGACCGGCATTACTTTCGGGAGATTCCACATATATATTGCCCTCGTCTTCGACTCGGGGCAATATGAGACTATAGTTTGGGAAATATACAGTATGTGGTAATCTCCCTCAAGGCCAGTCAATATTATATAAATCTCGTCACTGTTATCGAGATTGTTTAAAAAATCTTAATTTATGTTCAACTCTTCGTCTTCTGCTCCGACATTCAACATTTCTCCCTGGGTAAAAATTACCCAATATATCAATGTCACCATACAAACATGTGTGTATACATGTATCTGGTGCACAATGGACAAGTTGGAATTTCCCCACCTACTTCTCTTTTCTTTGTGTGTGGGGAAAGTTGCAGTCAATGAACAATTCAGTGTTTGTACTGTGTCAAATGTATCGTATAAGTATACATGTATGCATGTATTCAAATTTTACAGAAAAACACTAACCACCTTTCAATGATTGTCAGGATATTTCTCGTCTTTCAAGCAACAGTATACCGGTAGTTGTATTAACCATTGCGCACTGTCCACTTTCAGAAACACAAACTCTTGGGGAGGTGGATAGCAAGATTTCAAGGATTTTGGATTTTTGGTGTGCACTCATGCAGGCTTCTACAAGAATGGGTAAAGAAGATGTCAAATGTTAATATTTCTCCATAATTTTTCATCTGATCTAAGTAAAGTCCAATAGCGTTCCACACTAATGACGTCACACCACGCGCGACACGCACACATACTTCACCACACATTTGCATGGCCACGTTGCAATGTTTGTCTGAGGTTTGGTGCTATTTTTAGCGCAAGTGCGCAGCGCTATTACAACAAATCATTGTACATTTACATTACAGACTTGAGTGTTCTCGCATGAAATGAAATGAACACTACCGTACTTACTGATTAACAGCCTACAGATGGAAAGATCACTTATATTTCTTTTACGATCCATGTATGCTGTAGTTTGACCACAGCACGTTGGTCTCGAGCCTGTGTAACATGCGATGAATGCTCTTGCTAAGGTTATAGCCACTTAAAATCATAAAATAATGTACATGCATTGTGGAATGTTCTACAAAATAAATCCCCAAATTAGGTATTAACAATTTAACATAGTGCACACAAAGTAAAGAGTTTCCTTATTAATGTGCGCATCAAGACTCCTCTATTTGTTCTGAGAGTACAGTACATGTAGAAGAGTCTCAGTGTGCAGATGTGTGCACTGAGTACAAAATTGTTCCTGTTCTTTTGTTCTTCTTTTTTTTTTCTCCTCATCTTCACGTACCTGCCTGCAGGTTTTGAGCAGCAATTCCCTTTTTCTGCTCTCTCCTTCTCTCTTCTTTAGGCCTTGATCTCCTCCTTTCATTTAGCACTCATTTCAACTCCCCATGCTTTCTTTTTCATCTTTCCAGTCTTTCATTGATATTTCAAACATCAAGAAAATACTGGCAACTCGATCAGAGGATAGAACATCAATGCATTCTAGAACCAGCGCACTATCATCTCTGCACCAATACTAGTTAACATTAGGATGTATTAAAGGTGACTTGTGTTTTCCCCAGTAAGCCGACTGAACCTCATGCTGGTAGACACAAGTATAATTTTCGGCAAAAGGTGCATAATATGCAACATTGCACCTTCCAACATCATCAACTATTAACAAATGACATTTTCTGCACAAAGACATCTTGTGGTGAAATGCATGTCAGCATTTGCCCATTTGGCTCCCTTTTTCATGGCAACTAAACCTGGAAAATCACCATTGCCTTCACACACAATAGTTGACATAATTATTGTAAACGAATTCACACAATCATGCAATGTCAGTGGTGACATAATTATTGTAAACGAATTCACACAATCATGCAATGTCAGTGGTGATGATTTGCTCAAAGACAAAAAATCACAAATGTAATATTCACAACTGGCTCCCCTATTGGTGAGATCTTACACACCTTTAAGTGATTATTGGTAAACCACGTCATTAGGCCATGACTTCCACTTGCATGTAGTAGCCTCAGCCTCGTAAAAAATCAACTACCTCACAAAATTCATGAAAATTAAACCACTGCAAAATATTGTCAATGCATACATGTAGGCCTATCTAATATTTCTTGGCAAATTTGAAGACCGTCTGAGTAATCCTGCAATGCCTTACGGTCTTGGATGTCTGGCATGTTGATGGTCATGTTTATCCAAGCATCTGCAATATCAAATTTGTTCCCGAATCTGTCCTTCAAAAGCCTCCTTGCTAGTGTATACCCCTCTGTTGGCAATTTCACAGCACAGCACTGGGTCAGTTTTGAATCTTGCAGGCTTTGCAGCATCACTCACCGATGCCTTGCCAATATTTGGTTGGATCTCCATCAAATGTCATCAGTTCCGTCTTTGGCAACTGTAGGGAATTAACGAGAGATTGTTGTTGAAGCTGACTATTGTTCAACATCTGAGTGAGGATGTCTCCAACTTGTGAAGCTTCAGTGATGGATGGTGGCTGATTAGAAGCAGGAGGGATGTGGAAAATGTATGTGGAATTGGTTGTCATGACACTTGTGGGTTAAGAGAAAAGGCCTCTCCTTATTGACTTCATCAATGGACATGTCACTGCAAATGTCTTTGCGCTGGAGATAGTACATTGTACGTGTCAGTGATTAGCTTCATCACTTCCTCAATGTCACTGTCTGGTAGTTCTATGAGATTCTGCAGCGTTTTTTCTTGATGTTGAAATCACCAAGCAAAATGAGACCTTCATATTGAGGAAGGACAGCCTGGATCACATCACATGAGTCTTGAAGATTGTCAAAGGAGGATACATGTATGTCAGAGTTTGGAGGCCTTCTTCTCCATCCGGGCATTGAACTTGTCTTCATTTGGACAGTCCATGGCAACCACATGCCCTCTTTACAGCCATATGTAAATCAAAGTAAGCATAAGTACCTTTAGTGCTGTCATGAAGCTTTTGAATGTAGCACATCAGCTTTCCATATTGCAAATCTAGCTTATGAGTCTCATTGTAAATGGCTGGCAAAGATTACCTTTTGATTCATAACACTATCTCTGTTAAATTAACAGTGTTAATGACACAATTGTTCATCTTATGCTTTATGCTTCAATTAGTCATGGTGGTATTTGGCATTATTGTTATGGTTTAAGAAGGCCCACCCCATTACACATAGAAGAATTTTGCAAAGAATTTGTCACTTAGGTTCAAGAAAAAACAGATTTTCTTAAAATTGTTTAACAACAATACAACTGAGTGAACAGGTTTTCAGTGTTGCACATGTGTACTGTGCTATTCTGACACAGGGTTGCACTGTTGTTCTTGGCCGCAGTGGGGTACTAAACGGAAGATTGATCGCAACTTTGTGTAGGAATTTCCGTTTAGCGATGGATTTGGGCCTACAAAATGTAGTTGATCGCAAAACGTTAGTGAAATCGACCCCAGGTCCACTAAAGCAGTCCGAGACCAAGACCAAGACCGAGACCAAAAGTCCCAGACCAAGACCAAGACCAAGACCAAGACCAAGACCAAGACCAAGACCAAGACCAAGACCAAGACCAGATTTATAAATAAACATAGGTGAATTGCCTTTGCATAATGTTGATGTCAAATTGTTGGGGTTAAGCTAGGGTATGCCCATAGAGCTATCTTCTTTGATAGGCATGCAGTGACTTCGGCGCTTTTCAGACATTGGTTTAATGTAAAGCTCAATGAAAATGACAACTCCAAATAGCATTTTGTTCAAATTGTATTTTTATTTTATTTCTCTCCAATAACCTGCTCATGCAGACATACATCTCTGTCTCAACAAAAATCTGTGACAACACTCTAAATTGTCTAGAAAATCATGGACAATTTTAAAATGATAAAAGTTGTGCACTTTCAGTAAAACTTGAGAGATGGTCAATAATAAACAATGTCCCAAGAACAACTTCATGGCATTTGCCCCATTCAGGGATGAGAGTGGCCACATGCAACAAAATCTGAAAACCTCTCAGTAAAAGCTGAAATTTAATAAGTTCCCATACTATTGTACACATCAGGTGTACAAAAAAGCTGAAATTTACTATTGTACACATCAGGTGTACAAAAAAGCTGAAATTCGGAGTAAAAACCTGAACAAAAAAGCTGAAATCAGCTAAAAAGCTTAATTTTCACACCCCAGCCCATTACTTCGAAAACAAATTTGTTGTTGCACATGCTTCAGATGTAGGTGAATCAGTCAATTTTTGTCTGGTAAGGCAGGCAATACAGCCTCATTGCACTTCAGAAACATCAGCATCTGAAGCATGTGTGATGACAAATTTGCTTGATGTGGACGCATGATGATTCCACCCCTGCTAAAAACTTGTTCAACAGGAGCACTGGTTGCTGGAACAGGGAGCACTTTTTTGGTCAGAGCTCTCAGACCTGGGTAATTTGGGGCGTTATTGTGCCAAAAGGTGATGACGTCATCCTGTAGCATATCACTGTCTTCACTTTTAAGATACCTATCAAGATGTGAACGAACAGTGACATGGGACTTGTCCCCACTTTTGGATCTCCTGCGGATGATACTGTACTAGACTAGCAACCGTGGCATCTTCTTTGGTGGTGCGTCAGCCTCGAGGTCCTCTTCACTTGATTCAGACTCACGGAGGGCTCCCTGATGATTCTCGTCATAGCCAACAGCCTTCTCAGCTTCTGCGATAACCAACTCTGCATGAAAAGAACAATAAGTACAATGTAACTGATAAGGTTATTCCAACTGCATTCTACATTAATTCACGTTCCCCTGAATGTTTTTGAATTGGTCAGTTTTAATTTGTACAATTTAAAGTGATTTGTGATTAAAAAGCCGAATCCTCTCGTTGGATCCCCATTCATTATACTTCCCAGGTTGCATCGTGTAAAATGGGGTGTGATCCCTGGCTATCATGGTGTATCAGGTTTATGGCTTCTGACCAGCGCCCCTGCGTGAACGAAGATAATGACTAATGGGACAACCACCAACACAGAGCTGGATCGCTCTGTTGGTAAGAGTGCCAGTACGGTATTCAGGAGGTCGTAGGCTTGAATCCCACTCCAGTCAAGATTTCTTTGTTCATATTTCTAAAACCAAACACTTTGTTATCACAATACAATCCATACACATACACATACTTACCCTTCAGCATGTCTTTCATTTCTTCTTTCGTGGCATCAGCGTCTTTCTTGACGTGGACATCGGCATTGACCAAATGGAGCTTGAACCGAGGATACATAACTGCGGCCACCAGGAAGAGCTTTTCACTGAATGGCTCATCGTGACTCCCAGCAGTTGGAGTTGCATCGACTGAATATCCCGTGGAAACGTCTCTGAAGACTCCCAGTCAATGTGTTGATAAAGTGGCTTACAACATCTTGCCTTACATGTGTGTTGCATCTTGAGGAGGTGGTTGTTCAGATCTAGGATAGTGGGCACAACCAGACTTATTGTCACAGATTGATCACCTGCCCAGGAAATAATCACATACATTTGTACTCAGTTAGACAGTAATACCCTCGATGTACATGTCATTCATGGTTGTGCAAAGATTTGAACAATGAACATGTATACATGTTCATGTATGTATTTCAGTTGACTTGCATAAACTCTCAAGGGAACAGGCTCAACGTTTGAGTAAAGTATAGTTTTGAGTTAAGAGAATTTGTACCATTGTTTTACTCCATGAGGGAATGGACTCCATGTTTGACGTAACAGGGGTTTTAAGTTATCAGAGTTTTACCTGTAGAGATTTCACTGTATGACAAAAGACAAATGATTCCAGTACCTTTAGAAAGTGATGTTGCATCAGCAAAAGGCTGAAGAATGTCACATAATTTGGTGAGCTGCGTCCATTCCCGGGATGTAACGGATGCATACGGAAACTCAGTTGTGTCGCATACTTCAGCCAGGATCTTCCTTGACCAGACTTCAGTTGGTGGAATGTGGAACTCCAACGAGTAGCATTTGCAGCTGGAACTGTGCGGTTTTCACCAAAACTTGATTCAAACCTGAATGTGAAAAAAAAAATTATGAATGACAACAAACGAAATAGGTGAAGAGTCATCCATTCTTTACCAGCAAATCCAAGTGAACAAGACTTGCCTTTCTTTAAACACTGTACTCCTATGAAGAACGCTTACCAGCTTGGATGCCTTTGCAATAACTCTTGCTGCAAACTTGGTGTCCTTCATGCCATCGTTGACGACTAGCTAGCTGGAGGGTGTGAGCAAAGCAGGAAATCCTTTGCTTGGAATTCTCATCTAAAGTAGCAGCTCCAACTACACCGTCTGCTTCTGGAAGGGTGTTCCACGATCCTCATCCTCCAATTCTGAGGCCTCCTCATCGACTTGGTCATCGTTGTCCTCGTTAGGCTCGTCATCATTCTCTGTTGGAAACCTGACCTAAAGCCAAAAAATGGGCACAATAAATTTGGGGAACAATAAATTCATGAATGTTCAATAACAGGCATATTGTATTTAGCATCCACATATTGACAGAGAATCATTAATGTTGGCACCGGAAACCATACAAGCTTTCTAGATGAGACAGGATTCTGGCCAACTGTCTTTGTTGTAATTATGTCCTACCTTAAATGCTTTCTTGACATTGGAAGCATTGTCTGTCACAATTAATGTACTCCACCTTCTTCTTGATGTTGAACTCCTCAGTCACATCATCAAACTGCTGGGCACATCTTTCTCCTGTATGGGAGCCTTTGAAAAACGCTGGCAACTCAGAGGAATTGGGAGAAGTCCTCTGCTGCCTGTCTTGGGATTTTCTCCAATGACGGGTGCGGTCACCCCAGGAAGGACCGCATTTTTCGATCGGACCATATATGTCAGTGGTGAGTGAGACAGAATCCTGACTTTCCAGGAGTTTCTTGAGAGCATCTTTACCAGCCTCAAATAAATGGGGAATTTTTGTGGAGGTCAAAGTTGAGCGAGCCATTGGTTGATAAAGGGATAAAAAAGACCAATAAATATACTAGACAAATTATTGGCATGGTCTCTGTAAATACTGATTCAGTTCTTAGTTGAATACAACATTTTGACATGGAGGATAGTAAACAGTTTTTAAACTTGGTTCCATAACCCTGTAAAAGGCCCTGAAGTGAGGGTTCTCCACAGTACAAAGTGGCAAGGAGCACCCTACGATTAGATGCCTCACCAAGGCTTCTCCTATCAACCCAACAAATCAACCCGACTCAATTTTGGGTATATTTTGATTTTACCTTGAGATCAAAACTGTTTTCGGTTTTACTAAAAAATTCGGCTACATTGTAATTACACTATTTCAGGCGGTGATATTTGAATGGTATGTTTCTATCAGCACAAGCTTCAGACCTTAAAGGTTATACATAAATCTGGGAACATTTCTGTTTGGGTAAGTCCTGTACTGCACCTTTAACACACACTGTGAAATGTTTCAAAGCATGGCATTACACACATTGGTCTCTGGCACTTACAAATCACACAAGTCTGTTTACGTTGGGTTCTAGTACTGCAAACAACACAGTTTCATTTCTGTCCTTGCCTATTTCTTCCGGGATAATGTCCACTTGAACGGAGTGCAGTTTCAGGGGCTAGTGGTGGGTCGTTTCCACCAATTCAGGGATCTATGATGATGCGTGTAGTACTGACACAATTTATTGTGATGTTAAGTCACTTCCGCCCATGTACTTATCATAGTCATTGACGGCGGCAGGTCTTTGGATTGTACGACGTCCCGTGGAATTTTTTCTGCACTGAATTGTCTTAGTCTCACTTTTGCAGTCGCCATAATTCGTCAGAAGTGTTTGTGGTGATAATAACTCCAGAATAAATGAAGCTAAGAGAAGCGATGGCTTTGTTATGCTGTCTGAGGATGGACCACCATATTTATTGCTGTCTAGCTGACGAACAAGTATAGAGCCTTATTACAAGGAATGAGTTGGTTGTGCTTGCGCACAATAAAACATAGTTCCCTAATACAACATCCCCCTCCTTTTGAAGAAACAATTCGGGTTATCATATTCATAAAGCAGTGGGGGCATATCTAGCACAATTACACATTGCAGGGTACAAAGTTGATGTATTGTTGGGCCTATAAGTAATGGCTGCAATAGAATTGTAAATCTGCTGTAATTTAAAGATTCTTCCATGGAGCCTGAATTTTTCTCTACTTGTTTACATTTTTCCAAACAAAGTTGAAGTGTGAAGGGTTTTCAGCAAGAAAACAATCTCTCACAAAAATGAACATTAAAGTTGCCACAATTTAACAGATTTGAATGATCAACACTCAAAGAAACTTTAACATTTAACAATCTTTTTAACACTGAACACTTAATTAGCATTGAACTTCCAAGTGCATAAATCTGTGCATTACAAAGATGGGTTTACTTTGCTCTTCTAGTTATCTGTATGCATGTATCTCGCAGGCTTACGGGTTGGTCTCCCTGATCTAGTTCTAGGAACCCTCTGTGTACTATTGGAATTAGCCTGGGACGTTTTTGTGTCAAGAGCTGTGTTGGGTACATGTATTTGACCTTTTGGGGTGCACTTCTCTGTGGTCTTGCTTTTGTCTCCACTTGTGTCTGGTAATTCCGCAAACCTAACACGCTTGACGGGCTGGTCAAAGCTTATGCGCTTAGGCTGCGCTGGATTGGCTACTGCGCTTGGCATAGACGCATTTGAGCTTGGCATTTCGCGCAGGTGCGATCTGTTGCGTCGGAGTATGTTTCCGTTTGGGGTCAATACCTCATATGACCGTGGTTCTTTGCATACCTTCTTCACCTCCCCTGGATACCATGTGTTGCTAGGTGTATCTAGGATGCGGACCTTCTGTCCAACATACAGCGGAGGAAGACTTGGACCGGCATGTTTGTCGTGGTCCAACTTCATCTTATCTCTCCTTTCCTGGAGATGCTCGTGGTTTTCTGCCTGTCTCTGCATGACATCATGCGGGTTGTTGCTAGGCAGGGTTGTACGGACTGGTCTTCCGAACATGATTTCAGCTGGTGCTGGTAGGTTGGCATCAATGGGTGTCGCTCGGAGGTGGAGCATTGCCATGTGCACATCCTGCTTGGTCTTGCGGCATTTCGTCAAGACCGATTTGATCGTACGGACCATGCGTTCTGCTTGTCCGTTGGATCTGGGGTACCTGGGTGACGAGGTGGTGTGCTTGACTGACCATTTCGCACACATGTCCTTGTATGCTGATCCGGCAAACTGGGGTCCATTATCGGAGATTATCTCGGCTGGAGCTCCCAGGAGGCCGAATGTTGAAGCAGTAGCTTGTGCAACTGATGCGCTTGTAGTGGAGGTCAGTTTGTGGACAACCGGATACTTGGAATGATAGTTCTCAATGATGAGGTAGTCCTCACCGTTCAGTTCAAACAGGTCGGTTCCCAGTTTGTACCATGGGGTTATTGGGATCTCGTGAGGCGTCAAAGGTTCCTTCTGCTGACGAGATTGGGTTTCTTGACATGGCACACATTCTCCGATGAGTTTCGCTATGTCATCGTTGATCTTTGGCCAGTAGACGGAATTGCGAGCAAGCCGTCGGGTTTTTTCCACTCCCATGTGGCCAGTGTGCAAGCGATTGAGAATATCCTTGCGCATGCTCGCCGGTATGAGGACTTGTCGTCCCTTGAAAACAACTCCACAAGAGATGCCTAGTTCATCTCTGTACGCCCAAAATGGTCGTAAGTCAGTAGGAGTTCCTTGATGGATTCTGGCCATCCGGTATATATGACCTGTCGCAGTGCCTTCAGTACTGGGTCACGTGCTGATTCTTCTTGCAGGATTTCTTGCTTGTCGCTTCCAAAATGGACAAGGTCGATGTGTAGTGTGACTGGACCGTCGGTGAGGGTCAAGTCGTCCACCTGGATGTCTAGTGGAACATCCTGCCGTTTGTCTGGATTCGGCAACCTGCTGAGTGCATCAGCAAGTGTCATCGAGGCTCCTGGCTTATACTCAATGGAGAAGTTGTATCCTTGGATCTTAATAAGCAGTCTTTGAAGTCTCGGCGGGGCGCTCATCAATGGTTTGGCAGAGATCATGACCAGTGGCTTGTGGTCAGTGTGCACAACGAAGTCAGTGCCAAACAGGTATGTGTGGAATCTGGTAACTCCAAACACTAGTGCAAGTGTTTCCCTCTCAATATTGGAGTAGTTGGCCTGTGCAGGGGATAAGCTTTTGGACGCGAACGCCACTGGCTTCCCTTGCTGAAGAAGACAAGCACCGAGGCCCTTCTGGGAGGCGTCTACTTCCAGAACAGTCGGTATAGACGGGTTGTAGTACTGCAGACATGAACCTGCCGTGATGGAGTGCTTTAAAGCAACGAAGGAGGCTTGGTGGTCCTCTTCCCAGAGGTACGGCACGTTCTTGCGAAGTAGATCTCGCAGAGGTGAAGCCTTGTCCGCAAAGTTGGGAATGTAGGCTGAGACGTAGTTCATCAGTCCAAGGAATTTCTGCAGATCCTCCTTATCCTGTGGAGTGGGGATTGCATGTATGTCTTCGATGCGGCTCTGGTCTGTGTGTATTCCTTTGGTGGAATATATGGAACCGAAGAAGTTGATGTGATCTGTCTTGATGGTACACTTCTTGCTGTTGAAGACAAGGCCTTCCTTCTTGGCGGTGTCCATCAGGCACATCAGGTTGGCGTCGTGTTCGGCTTCGGTTTGGCCGTAGACGGCTATGTCGTCTGCGATTCCCACACAGCCGGGGACCTGTTCGGTAATTCGGTCCATGGCCAGCTGGAATATGTCTTGACTAACGGCGAGACCAAAAGGGAGGCGCTGGAAACAATATCGGCCAAATGGTGTCCGGAAGGTGCTTAAGTCTTGAGACTCCTTATCGAGGTAGACAGACCAGTAGCCGGCTTTTGCGTCCAGCTTGGAGAAGTACTTGGCATCACTGAAAGCGGGGTTGAGCTCCTCCAATGTCGGAATTTTATGTGGACAGCGCTTGAGGCTGTTGTTGAGCCGCTTTGGGTCCAAGCATATCCTCAACGATCCGTCTTTCTTGACGCTTGTAGTGATAGAGCTACACCAATCTGTGTGGTACGTCACTGGACGGATGACACCATCTCCTTCCATTTTGTCAAGCTCTGCCTTGAGCTTCGGTTTAAGGTGGATGCTGCACTTGCGCGGGGCATCGGTGGTCGGCTTGGCATCTTCCTTCAAGTATAGGTGGGCTTCACCCTTGAAGTTTCCAAGCGTGTCGAACTGTTTAGGGTATCTGGCCTTTAGGTCATCGACTGATCTAATCGGCATGGTTGGAGTGGTTTGCAGACTCATGTGTTGTGCGTTGGTGGGTGGTGCAGTCGGCTGTACATTTTGCTGTACCTGGGCTTCCGGCTGGGATATCGCGTGGATTGTAACCATCTGAAGTTTTCGGCATGTGGGTAGGCCTGCTATGGCTGGACCCGGAACATCCACGACGTAGAAAATCTCATTGGCCCATCTTGAATTCTTGTACCTGCACCTGAGAGATATGGCTCCAAGGCATCTGATCTCTGATCCGTTGTAGGCGGTGAGCCGGACTTGTGCACGTTGTGTGTGTTGTTGCCAACTGTCGCCATAAATCTGCTGCATCGTGCGTAGTGGCAGTGTGTTGGCGCTTGCCCCAGTGTCCACTTTGAGTTTGAGGCGTCTTGCGCTGGTCAGGTTGGGGCATTCAACATCTATTATGCTAAATGCTTCATCCCGTTTCTGTGACTGTATGGGGGTCATACTGATTCTAGAGATTGTAATCGAGTACAACAAGTCACCTTTAGACTGGTCATCGTCGTGACCATTTGGCGCGGCATGGTGCTGCTGGTGGTCATTTTGCATGTGGTCAACCTGCCCGGAATCATCCTGGCGCTTTGCCTCTTTGCTGCTTGCGCCTTGACTTGCGGCAGCATTTGGCCCAGTGTCCCTTAGACCCGCAGGCCTTACAGGTGTCATTGTACGCAGGGCATTTTCGCGGCTGGTGAGTTAGATTGCAGTTTGAGCATGCTCTGCGGGATCGCTGCATGGCATCGACCGAAGCGCTTCTATCGCCGAGAGATTGCAGGCATTGCTTGCTAGCGGCCATAGCTTCGTATTTGCGGTTTTCGGCTAGGATTTCATCAATTTTGTATCCTTTAGGTTTTTCGAGCAATTCTTTCTGGAATGCTTCATAGAATGTGGAGGCAATTACAAGCTCCATTATGCGCTCAGCTAAATCAGCAGCGTCAAAATCGCAATATTTTGCCTTCTCACAACACCTGGTCACAAAAACGTCTAGGCTCTCCCCAGTCTTCTGTCTGTAGCGCATTAATTCAAGGCGGTGAACACGAAAATTTACTTTCACCTGAAGCTGGTCATCAAACAACGCCCAAATCTTTTGAGGATCTTGTTGGTCCTCATCGGTTAAGCTTGATGCGTTCAATCGCTGAAGGCCCTCGTTGCACAGAGCGATTTTCAGTTTAACCTCAATTTTCAGTGGGTCAGTGACCTCGTTATCAAGCAGGCACAGTGTCATTCGCTGCCGGAAAAGCTTGAATTCTTCTGCAAGATCAGAAGATCTCCAATTCATTTCCGGGTACTTGGCCATTGTTTGATTGAAATAGCAATATGCAGATAAAGGTATCACACAATCTTATAGTATACAATGTATAGGCCTAAGTATATTACCAGCACAATAGGAAAAGAAAAAGGCAAGTGGCTCTGAGTTACATAAAATAGCACACACAGTGTAACTCACAATTATCTAATTAATAGTATGGTAAAACTTGCAATCTTACTGTACTAGTAAAAGTAGTATCTTACTCAAGAGTCAATGAGTGTTCGTGATCCGCGGCATATTGTTCTCAAAGTTAATCAGAGTTAGGCTGCAGACTTGAGAAGTTGAAACGAGTCCACAAAATGCTGCGATGTCTGGTCGATCAGATCGGTAAAACTGTGTCTGTGCTGGATCAATCGCAGTACGTGTTCTCAGGATGTTGCTCTCCCAATCTCCGGATCGGTTTGCTTCGCCTAGGTTCGGTGATCTGCTGCGGCCTGTGGTCGCTCGGTAGCTGTTGTCGTCCGTGTGTTGACGTCCGGATATTGGGCTGCCCGATGTAAGCACTGCTGACGTCACTCCCTTCATTCATAAATAGTGCGTTCGATTTGGTTACTCGCGCTTACTCGTGCTTTCAGCTCGGGTATAGGTTCACATGCGCAATTGGTAGTAATAAACGAACGATATTTGCCCGAGTTTCAACTAGACGGGTCAAGACTCAAGAGGTCGTGCGTTGCAAATACTGCATCCAATCGTCGATTATCAGGCGATAAAAGCAACATTCGGCCATATCATTCCCCATTTCTGTCACTTCCAGTTTCAAAAATGATTTTCTTCCGTAATATACTTCTCCTGGCTATTTTACTCATCCACAAGTTAAAACAAAAAAATATTATCAATTTCGTTACAACGAAAAGTTCCGTCTGTTTGCATTTTGGCCAAGTTGGAACAATGCACTATGGGATACTTACCGAAGTAACCCGCTCGGCGAGTCGCTCACTTGGGCCAGGCCCGAGTAAGCGCGAGATGTGACGTCAAAGTCAAATCGAACGCTGTCGCGCTTCCCGGAGTAAGCTCGAGTGACCAAATCGAACGCACTAAAAAACATGATGGAGCTGCAGCTGAAGTTATAGTTCCGGCATGAACACGTCACCACTATGAGAACACGCTGCGGTGGCGGAGTGATATGTGCTGGAGGTATTCGCTCGTATATCTCGTTCTCCCAGTGCGGATGGATACAGCTCACAGATGATGGTCGGTAGTCAAAGCCCGGGAAATTATCCACACGGATGCGGACGTAATGGCGCTGCCGGATCTGGTTTCGCCACTCACTTGGCACAATGTGTGTATACACCGGTTACGAGGTAGTTCGTCTGTGTTGTGCCAAGGTTTCAAAAATCCAAGCTAGGGCAAAATGTTGAATCCTACCGTTCAGTTGATGTCCCTGGTATTTCTCAGTGGGCTGGTACGGTGGTAATTCCCCCTTATTTTAGTGTGGGGATTGTCCGATGGGCGATGCGAACACCGCTGGAGCTCACATACACGCTGTACTGTAGGCTACAGCACGCACGGGTTGTGGTACTGGTACGGTACTTCACGTGTGGTCGCTATATGCACAGCTAAAGTGTGTGCAATATGCAGTGTCTCGTGATCGGTCGGACGGTTGTGGTCCTCGCTGATTTCACCGTATGAAATGTCCGTCGCGGTGGTGATTATGGCGGTCTCTCTCGTAGCAAGTTATGCTGTTTTCACCGCTGCCACCATGTGGTGATAATAACTCCAGAATAAATGAAGCTAAGAGAAGCGATGGCTTTGTTATGCTGTCTGAGGATGGACCACCATATTTATTGCTGTCTAGCTGACGAACAAGTATAGAGCCTTATTACAAGGAATGAGTTGGTTGTGCTTGCGCACAATAAAACATAGTTCCCTAATACAACAGTGTTTACTCGTTTCTTGCCGTCCCGCCAAACAACACATATACTGTAGTTGCCCCGCTTTAGACAAAAACAGGGGTGGATCAGTTTGGTTCATGGGCACCCTCTTAGGGTTTGCACTGTCGGGAATGCCTTGTGTGGTATAGCATAAAGTTCCACGAGCTCCAAACCCTAGCTGGGACATTTTGTGCAGAAAAGCAGGGCTATTGTACAGTGTACCAATTGTCCATGAAAATGACATGTCCCTTGTTTTCCAGGCCTTTAAGTAGGTCGACGACAACTTGGCCTAATGCCGTAATGTTGGGTGGATGGTTGGCTTCAGCGTATGCAACAGAGTGCAAGATGATGCGGTCGGATGTGTCCTTGGATCCAGTAAACACCTTCCAGTCACATGTGTAACCAGTTTAAGACTCGTTCAAGGAGAAACATTTCAAGCCATATTTGGCCGACTTGCGTGGTATGTACTGTTTAAAACTGACTCGGCCATTAAACTTGATCATAGTCTCATCGGGTGAGTGGTTTTGTTCGGGTTTATAGACACTACGAAACAATGGAAGTACAATGTCCAGTAGCGGGCGAACTTTACACAGTTTGTCATGGGGAGAGTCGTCTGCTGTGTTGTCGGCAAGGTGGAGAAATCAAAGGATTGCCATAAATCGGATGCGAGACATTGTCAACGGATATAAAGGACTTCTCAGAACTTCTCACCTGGACCAGTACATGGCATAGCTCGGCCTCTTGTTGATGCCCATCGAGAGCAGCAGTGCGATAAAAGCCATCATTTCAGGAACATCCGTCGCAATCCAAGCACACTGAGAATTAGCAGATTCGGCAGATAGTGTCTGATCTGCGTATCGGTTGGTCTTTCTCACAAACTGCTTCACAGAAGAAGAGTTGAAATATCTGTAGGGGTAACAGATGAGTGACATTCTGGCTACACCCAGTCGTTTTTGTGAAGGTCACAGGTAGTGGCTTTTTGTAAGTGGAGGTTGCTTGCCATCCAGTCCTGCATTATTGAAGAATAATATTAGGATTAGTAAGAGCAATATTCCTAAAGTGTTTACACCAAACATCAAAGCACTGCACACAAACAAACTAGGAATTAGTTCAAGTAGGAGGTAAAACAAGTGGGTTTAAATCAGCTGTTTATAGAAGTGGTGATAGAGGGTCTTCTCTGATTGAGATTGGACTGAAATGCCTATTCACACACTGCCGGCAAACTAAATCTGGTTTCTCACTCTCAAACTGACATTTTGACAAAGAAAGTCTGTTATCCGCAAGACATGCCATTTAATTGTGGGTGATCTTTTAATTTCGGAGGGGAAACCAGGACAAGTTACTCTGCAATATTTTTGCCATGAAAGGTGTGAGACGGCACATTACATTTCCTGGTTTAAAGAATGAATATGGAAGCCTAATTCTTTCTCCTGGATTACCAATTCGCATTCGTGGCACATTCGGGGAAAACATGTGGTGATAACTGCAATTGAGAATGATATGAATTACTGAGACTCGGGTGAGCTGGATGGTGTCTAGTTAGTTGCAAGGCTCTGTACATTATCATGCTTTACGAAGATATTTTACACCTACCTGGAGTTCAGCTTGGGGCTGCCTGATGGCTTCGATGTGGTGAAGGATGTGGTCGCCACTAAGTTCTCATCACTTTCTAATGATGAGGACGAGGAGAAAGTTTCCTCCAAGGCTATTTCAGAGCCACTATCTGCAACAATTTCGTACAGAATGTCAGAAGCCACTGCCATTGCCTGTTCGGGTTTTCTTGTAAGAACGCGCCTAGCGCGTCCCAAGCCATCTCGTCAAATCAGAGCGCTCATTACGATGTGCAACGGGCGAGAGGGCGCTATTTAGATTCCTGTTGCTGGCATTTTGGTGTGTGTCAAAGAGGAACGATGGTAAGGTATAAAGGCGGAACTCATGGGACACAAAGGCTCAGTGGAAAGGAAGCCGCCTGCCACTTTGAGCCCAGCTGGCACATTGGGGCTGAAAGGGTTATGGAAACATTCTTTATCATGTGAGCTGTAGTACCAGTTTGAGACTCCCTCTTTTGCCAAGGCTTCTGAGACTACCTGTCTTCTCTTTTCTTTCAGTGGATGCCTATTAAGTTTTCTCCCAGTTTTCCCTTCATGCTCGCCTTGGCCAGCTTCTCAAAATCTTGATTGCTAGTAAAAGTAGTAGATGTTGTATTTTTCAAGAGTTGTCAACAGATTTGACACATGGAGAACATCAGCTGACACTGGTAGGTCGTTGAAAATTCCACAGCTAGATTCTTTCATAAAGTGGAATGTTTTAGTACTGGGTTAGTATGAAACTGCTCTGGAGCAATGATAGGGATGTGTGTCCCATCGATAGCCCCACCATACATTGGAAAGCCATATTTAAGTTAAAAAAGTTACACCATTCGAAGTACCTCCTCGCCTTGAGGGTGTTTCACATACACTGTAGGTGGGAATCAGCACCCTTTAAATGCTGCGATAAACCTGCCAGAACCAATTGCATGTTGACCGACAAATTACTTATAGTGCGAAATGATTCACCTGTAGCCAGCCTATACAGGGTGAGGCCAACAAGTTTCATGACACTTCTAACCTGCCTGGTCTGGTACTTGCTTTTATATTTCATTTAACTCACTGTGAATACTGATCTTCCTATTGGCCTCAATTGGAATTATGATCTTCTGTTTGTTGATTATCTCTTTTAATGGATTTCCATTTGTTTGGGCAGTGTCCTACTCCTGTTGTGACCTCCATGTAACAACCCAATTACCATGATAACTTTGCATTACCTTGGACATTCCATAACACTGGATGAGCTTTAGCCACTCAGCAGTTTTCTGCTTCTACCCTAACCCTAACCGAAACCCTATACCTGTCTCTGTGCTTCTTGAAGATGAAGCTTCCATTTCCGCAGGGCACTCGTCCAGTTCTTCTAGAAGTGGGTCTGGGGCATGGCGAAGACGAACAAAGTCGGCAATGACTTCATCCTCAAACTACTTTAAGAAATGACTGTCAAAAGACACTGGTGTTGGAAAGTATCTGACTGAGTCTGCATCAATGAAACAAAGCTCACCTGTCTGGGTTGGTTTTTACAAGTGCTCTGCTTTTTACCTCTTTTTACGGAGACTTTCAATTTCTTAAATGGTTCGATGACATGATGCAGTCTCATCTTCTGACAATTTTGTCACCACATCATAGAAATGATATTTGTTGCTTTTACAACGAGGACAACTGTAACTGGAGGAATATGCATCCAAACCCAAAATTGTGTTTAGATATTTCAAGTCTGCGCAGGTAACATACTTTAGTTTGAATGTTTTACCATTCACGGTTATAGACTGTTAGAATCCAGTATAACATCCTGAAGTACGTGTACTTCCATAATGGACCCATACTTTGATGGGACCTTAGCAATAGCAAGGATAAGATCATCTGACCTCCATGATTCTGTCATGACAACAAAGCCAAAATTGGTCCCATGTTTTCGAGAACCAAAAGTTGTGCCCATTACCAGTAATTTTAATTGTGAGTTCGTTTCCTTCTGTTTGGGGCATATTTTCATTAGCACGTCGTAATAATTTGCTTTCTAACCCTACTTGCACTCCCTTGCCATTTGACAATGTCTGAACACTAAAAAGATTATTGAATTCCCTCATGCATACATGTATATGTAGAGCATAAAGTGATGGCAATGATCCCTCCTCCAGGATAGGGTATATCCAGGATAGATCTGCAATTATAAAGCTGTCCTTAAAAATGTACAACATTCCATCAATGGATGATTTACACTTGTCTCTAACTGGATACTCTGGAAATTGAACAATGTTGCCATACATATCTTGAACTGTCATGCAGTTTTTCTAGATATTTACGAGCATACCCCCACTTCTGATTGCTTTCAGTGCTGGCTTCATCATACTTAAAGTTTCCATCTTAAATAATCTGTAACCTCTGGATTAAGAAATTCAAAATTGATAGCTTTGTCCTCGCATTTGTTTTTCAGGACTGATTTTGCCTGACCTGTGCCTTGTGGAAGTTTGCTCTCCCTCGCCATTAATTAAATGGCAGAGTACATATGTAGAGCTCTACAGAAACGTCAACAAAGAAATCAACAATCGAATCGGTCTTGAGGGAGGATGGATCTCCAACTGGAGAGCGTATGGCGCCGAGTAGTGAAAGCGAGCTACTGAAAGCTACTACATTGTAGATCGAACTGTGCTTGCAGTATCCTCAAGAAAAGCAGGCAGGCCTTCAAGGGCGGCACTTCCACATAAGACAGGTGATGTTACATACAAATAACTCCCATAAAGTATTTGCATGTTTCCAGACCATAGCACATGGCTGCCCATCAGTCCACATCTTCATGGCTTGACTGAAGTTTGGCCTCTGTCATGCCACCAGGTTATGGCATGTTGAGATATTTATGAGTGGTAGGTCACTGGTTTCACGGTAAGCGCCAGGCAGGTACATACATGTATGCATCACGCATACACACTGTATGTACGCTGACATCATACATGTATATGGATAACCACCCTGGGCTGTCATAGTTTTGTGGAGATGTACCTTTGATCCCTTGTGGCCTTGTCAGTTACATGGAAGAGGCGACTTGTTGTATCGCTGCCAGACCGACCTGTCGCCGCTAGTCGTTGGCTTGGCCCCTCTTCCTGGTTCCGTTGTGGTTCTGTGCGTCGCAAACAAGGACTGGTGCATTTTTGTGCATTAGTTCCGTACTTCCAATGATACTAGCATTGGCGGTCGCCGGATGGCTGGTTATCGGCAGAAGGGGTTGGACTACGTTGCCTGGGTCGACTGCGGGAGGCAGAGCGGGGACGGCCTTGTCGCTGAATGCCCTGTAGCTGAAAAGTCAAGGCCTGCACTTGCCGAGTCAGGTCATCAACCTTTGCGTGCAGTGTGAGTACCTCAGGGTAGGCGTGTTGTTGCAGGGGGGTGGAGGGGTGGTGTAGAAATCGTGGAAATTTGTGATGCCGGTGTAGAGTGGGCAGACACCTCAACAATTTTGTCAGCCAAATCTGCCAGTGCTCCAATTCCCACAGTGTCCGCTGTGGAGGCCAAAATGGACTGGACGGTGTGGGGAAGTCGCTGTACAAACAACTGCTTCAAAATCCTCTCCTCCAGCTTGTTGTCCCCCAAAAGCTGGTGCATGCGCCGTAACAACTGTGAGGGCTTGCGATCTCCCAATTCCTCTGCAGTAAGCAGCTGGTGTAATCGTTTCTGCTCAGAAACTGAAGTGCTGTGAATGAGTTCAGATTTCAGCTTGTCGTAGCAGTCCGTGGATGGGGGTGTAATCAGGATATCCCGCACCTCTTGTGCGACCTCCGGTTGCAAAGATCCGATAACGTAGGCAAAACGAGTCTCCTGGGTAGTGATATGGCGGATGACAAACTGAGCCTCCACCTGGGTAAACCACAGGGTTGGGTCATTAGGCCAAAATGGAGGGAGTTTGAGGCTTACTGCAGCTTGCATCGGCATGACAGGCGGTTGAAATGGGTTAGAGGGAGGTAGAGTTGGAGGCGGTGTATCCTCTGTACCATCAGGTTTAACTTCCACAGACATGGCTTGTGCAGAAGGTCACAATTGTTCAAAACTGGGTCACCAGTGTAGTAATTCGTGTTTTCTCCCGAAATGGGTTCTACTACTGTTTATCACGCTTCGTGTCTGCTCTTACAAGTCGTGAAAAACGGCACACAAAATGTTGGTTGTTTACAAGTTTTAATGCTCTCAAAACTCACAAGTTCGCACCTGCTATCCAATGATTAATAAACTTCTGGAACGTCAGTAGGTTTAAGCACACATCAATTGACTGAATAAAACTTGGTTGAGGAAACTTTCAACGTTGGAATAAGACTTGCACAAAGCAGAAAGAAAAAGATAAGTCAAAGGTCACCAAAATGTCACACTGCGCAAACGCAGCACAGCGAGAGTGAACTCTTGTGCCAATGGCAACCAAAACTTATTAACATACTTATGTGTATGGAACGCCTGTTGGAGCAAAAAGAACAAACACTTAATGTATATACACATGTACATGTCACTACACCTCCATGGCTCAAGGAATTATAATGATAAACGTGTAATCCATGAATTTACAAAGCAGAGGGGGATTTTACATGTAACAGATCATCTTGGCCATAAAACAAATCATGTCAGCAGACCCAATTTCAATGGTCCCTTCTTCAAAGATATCAAAGATGGCAAATTTAAACTTCATCCTTCTTCTGATGTGCGTGCAGCCTTGAGGAGCAAACTCCCTGTCTTGATCTCTCACTGGCACAAGTCACTGAAGTCTACTTCTCCTCATCAGTGGATCTCATCCATGAACATTGAGGAGCTAAGCTTCATCCTTCTTCTGATGTGCAGCCTTGAGGAGCAAACTCCCTGTCTTGAACTCTCACTGCACAAGTCACTGAAGTCTTCTTCTCATCATCAGTGGATCTGTCATCCACTGATTGAAATGGCATATAATGCATAGTGCATGGAAGCACATGTCTCCTGTCAGAAGCAGACACCCCTGCCCCCTCTTTGTAAGCTTTTGGTAGGATGTTGTCCTTCATTTGACCCTGAAAGATGATGCGGTTTCTCATTTGTAGCAGTGTCTTTTCTGCTTGGTGAAGGTGCTGGGTACTGCTTTTGGTTTTCATGCATTTTGTTTGTTTCTTGTTATCAGGCATCTGTTCTTGTATCTAATTTCCTTCACCCCATCATTCTTTTGTATACTGATGATTTTTAGTTTTCTTACATTTATCTCTTTTTTAAGTTCTTGAAAAGTGAACAAAGACGTATTGACTGGAGCGGGATTTTAACCGGCAACCTCCTCTAACAACTGAGCTATCCAGCCCTACGTTGGTGGTGACCCCAATAGTCAATTATCTTTGTTCGTTTGGCAGTCAGAAGCCATGAAACCACGCACACACCGCCATGCCCCAGGGATCGTTTCAATGATACACGCAGCAAGCTGCAACCTGGGAACGGTACATGGGGGATCACTCAAAGAGGATACAGCTTTCTAATTAATGTTTTAAGTTCACGTGTTTAGTTTTCCAATTCAAGATAGATCAAGATACTTTGCATTTTCCCTGCCTCTTGTCCTTGTGAGCTATTTCACTATACAGTACTGCTTCTTCTGTTTTGTAACCACACTTTTTGCTGTACATCACCTTGGATGTAGCTAAACCTCATAGCTCTTCTGTCTTTGCCAATGGTTTTGGTTGACCATCACACTTATGAATTTTTTATTGATGATCAAGCACAGCTTACGTGTGCACATAATTCTTCATTTTCCTCCTTTCCTACAATCCCAACCCAAACCACCATTTTGTAATCTGTAGAATGCAAGCTCAGTATTTTGATACTATGTTTAGTGTGCAGGAAAGGTGTGATTCTGCTGATGTTCATACATAATATGTACTCAATTTGCATACATGTCTTTCTGAATGTTTCTATTATTATGATGTAGTCATTATACAGGAATTGAAATAATTTGTTCAGACACTGGGTAAATGATTGCAATGTCACTACTCAATGCCACAATGAAATACCAGGTAAGTATCTTCACATCAGTGTGACAAGTGTTCACCAGTGTTATGGTTTACATCCTCAGATTTTACACTTCTGCTTTCAACCACATTAAGACATTACAATGTAGTAAAGATGCTATTTTACAGGATTTTATTTAGAATTTGGCAAATTTAAAAACATACTTCACATATTTAGTGGATTGTGGATTGGTCCATGTGCTTTTTTTTTTAATTAAGCAGAGCTTTTTTTAAGTTTTCATTTATTGAGAGACTACAAATAAAGTTGGTGTTAGCACCTGAACCCTGGAATGACCCAACTTCAGGGTGTTACTGGGGCTTCAAACCTCAGCTGACGGTTCAGGTTATGATCAATACTCTGTTTATATTCAGCTAATAAATATTGGTCAATGTTTGAACATTGTTAATTTGTTAGTGTTTTCATCAGTATATTGCATTAAAGTATTTTATCCTTGAATGTTTATTATTTTATAACAAGTCTAGAGAAGTAGCAAGTAGCAATTTTGGTTGCTTTCCCTATTAAAGCGCTTTGTATCCATTGAAAAGGGCGCTTTATAAATATGTTTATTATTATTATTTAAGTAAACAAAGACTTGATACAGTGGAATGCCACTATAACAAACATGCCAGGATGCACAGAAATTGTTTGTTATAATGGTGGTTTGTTACAGTGTTCAACATGCCTATACATTGGACATAAAAATTGGGAGTCAAGGATGATGTTTGGTATAGCCAAATGTTGGGTAGAGCGGTGTTCGTTATAACGATGTTCCACTCTACCTATGTTTATATCTGAACTCTGCAAACCTAGAATGATGTACTGCTTTGATAGATGATTCAGTTTTTTGGGTTGTGCAGATTGTCGAACAAATTATTAGATTTACTGAGTGTAGGTTTGCAACTATACAATGTACATGCATTCTTTAGCAGCTGTTTACTACACTGCTGATGTTATGACATTTGTAATGATTCGCAGTCCAAACATGCAAATTAATGTTTTGTTAAAATGTTCCACTGCCACTGCAAAACACTGCTGAAATACCTGAGAATTTTCTCCAGAGCTCTTGGAAAGATCAACATGCAGCTTGAATGTTAAGCAAGAAACACCTTGAACACATATCAGAACTGTCATTGCCTGAAGAATTGATGTATGAATCAACATGTGCAGTTATGACAACTGACATCCAACATGAGTGGAACAAACATCCTCAGCCTGTACCCTCATCATCATCACTTTCACTCTCTCCAAGAAAGCAGTGAATCTGTGCCAGGTACTGAGCTTGTGATGTGTTTCTTCTTATCAGTCAGAGATCTGCCAAGATATCAGATTTCAACAATGTCACTGATTCTCTTCAAGACTGGTACAACAAGTGCCTAACTAACATCCTTATGAAGAAGGCACAACTATGCTGCATGGGTAAAGGTGCAGGAGTCCTGAAAATCCATTGAGATTATTGAGATGAAGTGAACACACATCAGTGTTATAATTGAACTTCACTACATTGCAGAAGCTGTACAGACACACAGTAGTCAACCAGTAGGAGAGTGATACTGCTACCATGCAGCATTCATTGATAAATGACATGCAGTGAAACATCCTGATGAATGATACATGTGAAAAGCCATCAGTGTGTACAGAACTACAGAGATAATCATGGTATCCTCAACAACAACTTGTGGATTTGAGCAGTGAGCATCAACAGTGGAGTGGAGCATATGGCAAGTCATCCATTCATTCATGAAGACTGTGAATGTATGTGCACCTACACAAATAAGCAATATGTAGGAATAGTTGTAGACATTTCCTAACTGTACATGTAATCATTTATTTACAATAGTATTTGCACAATGTCAGAAAAGGCATTAGTTTATTTTTTCAGGAGGAAGTAGTTAGTGTTTTGCTAGAAATGCACAATATATTGCTCTGATAGGTAAACTGTTATGAAATACAGTTGTTGTACACATTAAGGACTAGCCATTACTTTTTAGACACTTTAATGTAATTGAAAGCAGAAGTCTTGTTGTATTTTTCTCTTTCTGAGTCATGCATGTATCTTATAAGTGACCACAAATCTTGGTTATTGTTCTTGCATGTTTGTTGTAGCACAAAATATAAAGTTGAATTGACATTGCATGATTTTGCTCACAGATGTCAAGAAACTGTGATTATTATACATGACTTCAATTAAAAAGTTTGTTAATAGCTTTTAAAATGATATGATCTGCATATCATATCATAGAAATACTCCATGGTATTGTCAAATGCTGAGCTTTCATGACAACTTCACCCCTGGTCCCTGTAGATTTGTTCTCTTTTCTTTCAGTGTTTTCTTTTAGAATTTCAAACTGAAGATTCCTGTTGATCTTGAAAGATTGCTAGAAATCCTCCCACAATGTCTTGGTCACAGAGTCAAAGATCCATGACATCACTCTGGAGTGAATGTTTTTGGCAGCTGACCTCTTTTATGCCAATTGCCTCTCTCATGTAATTTGGGCTTTTTTCCCCATTGATTCTCCTATCAATTTCTTTCATTCTTAAATAAGACACTCTACATCCATGTCTCTCTGTAAATTGACACCTGATTGTGAAGGCCTTGATGCATATTAAGAGTCTGCACCACTGGTGATGTCATGCAATAGTTTAATGTCACCGTCTATAGTTTGTGTAAAGTGAAGCACTTGAAAGAAGGCAACAATGAGTCAGGTGGTTCCTGATGATACCCCCACCTCTGAGTGGTTAATACAAAGAACCAGCAACGGATATTGTTGGTCTTTGGGGGACCTTTATACCACAAGTGTTTTCAGTTAAAACAAATAAAGAAACCAATACATGTACTAACCAATTAATGCTTATTTTTCATTTAAAGGTATTACCATCTTCTTTTTTATATAGTGCTCTTTGTTTTGATTTTGGTTACTTTTGTTTGTTGTTTTTGTTGTTTTCTTAGGTAAGAGCATTCACTTTGATCGTTTTTCCAAAATGCATTTTGAAAAACTAAAAGGGAACATTTTGTTATCTGTTTCCAGAGAAACTCATGTATGAAGATTGCATCAAGCAAAACAGTGTAATTGATGAGTGGGACATTGCCATTGACATTCTCTTAATTCATAAATTACCAGGGGAGGGGGAAGCTTGGCCTCATACCCAACCAGGATTGGCAAGGAAATGCCACCACACATGTATGAGAGATGTACGGGTAGAAAGAGCCCTATCAACCCCCTTCCCAACCCCCAACCCCTCCCCCTCCTGCACTTCAAAAATTGCAAGAACATGTCAAGTGAGAACAGTTGATTGATTCTTAATTCAAAATAAATGTCAATGTTCATGCTTCAAAAAAGTAAGATGTAATCATCATACAATGTTAGAATATTTGACCTTAAAAGACCCTTATAAAAACTTTTATACCATTAGGCAATGAGCAATGTCCATTTCTCATTTGGTCCAAACATTTCCTCAAAAATGGTCTCAAAAACTCATTGGTTACCCTATAGAAATTTGAAAATAAAATAAACAATGTAGCTTTCAGCTTCATTTTGGTGTATGGCTTGATTGCCTGAGAAACTTGTGAGTATTTTTAATGATTGTTTGATATTTGCCATGGGAGCCTATGGGAAATTATTAATGTTACTGTTGAGCACCCTCAGTGGAATGCGTTGTAGTCGCCATGACACATGACACTTAGACGCCCATTGCATTATTCAAAGCATGAAACTAACTAAGTAACATAATGGTGTCGCAGGAGGGACATCGCACATAACAAATATCTCCGCGCATTATTTACAAATTCACAAATATATGCGCTGTTTTGTGCTTGTGATGTATGAACCTGCGCACATTTTCTTTGTATGTTTTGTATAATTATGTGGCATGATTTATTTCAATTATTATAACATCGGTTAACTGCCACGACATGCACAATAACGGGTTGCATTTATTGGTTGTGATTCGCCCATTTTGTCATAATATTATGTCATGGCGGCGAGCAAGCTTCTATCACATGCGTGCAAACCCAGCACTGACCAATCGAGGGGAACTATGAATATTAAATGATTTTGGTCGGGAGATAGATTATGCAAATTTGGCTTGCCCTTCACGTGGGCAGTTTTCTGCAAACTAACTGCAAACGACGATTTTCATTTTCGCCTTTATTGTCTTTTCAAAGGGTAGGGGATCATTCTAACTTTGTCCCGACCGCCATCTCCTTTCTTTTTACAAAACGCCATAGGAGGCTGTTTGCTAGGTTTTTTCTTTAAATTCAATTGGGTGCTATTTCCAAATTTCACCCTAGGAAGATTACCCAATTTTGTCTTCTAATCTTTGATGTCTTCACTTTTGAAAGAAAGCCCTGAACCTAATCTTTCTCAGGGGAATCACTATAGTTTGCTTGTAGGCCAGAGCAATTTCCAAAGGATACCGTCAAGATTGTTCCTTTGAAGACTGATATTAAATTTCTGGTGATCAGGCCATGCGCGCTATGTTAAAAAAGCGCAATTTTATGTTAATAAACAATCCATACAATTTCGTCACGAAAACGTATCTGGCCGAGGCTCAATAGCGCTCCGCACTAATGACGTCACACGAGTCACCGGATGTCAGACAAACATTGACTCACACATGTAGTATACACCATGCATGAGCGCACATAGGGCCCCTACCACACGTTTGCATGGTTGCAATGTAATTTGTCTGAGATACGGTGTGCTATTTTTAGCGCAAGTGTGGAATGCCATTACAACATGAAGAACCATATAATAAGTAAACGGGAAAGTATAAACAGATTATCAATCGAATCATTTTCTCAACATAAAACAATGTCGACCCTATCAGGAATATTGGATAATTAATCTGTATGGAACCAATTATTTCTCGTATGTAGGTGAAATATTTTGCGATGACATAAAAGACTATAGTGTTTAGGTACATGTCTAATAAGTGACTTCATTATGGGGCTTCTACACCCACAAAGTTTAAATAAAACCTATAGGAATACACCTCATCAGACGTGTTTTTTTGCTTTATTGGTAAATCGGAGAAAAGAGAATTAAACTGATTTCTCCATCACATGCAGTGCAAGCAATATGTTTATGATAATGAAGATAATTAAAGCAAGGAGATCGAACATTGTTGAAACATTGCATGTTATAAAAACAATAATCATTGCACTAATCAAAACGAGAAACCAGCTGGACACTCACGCATTCACACTGAAACCTGAATATCTTGCAAACACGATTAAATCGAGGTTATGTTTGTCCTGCTAAAATAGTATCTCTTGAATTCTGAATTTACACTCGGCTTTATTTTTTTTGTAGAGTAGCAACGATCATATCACAAATTCCAAACAAAGAATCCTCGTCTTCGTCCACTTTTGAAGTGACAAGCGCAAGGCTTGCAGGATGACATTTTCCATGGGGTCCACTTTTTGGGGGGTTTCTTCAATTTCTGTGATTCATGGGAATTATTTAGCTTTTTTCATTTAGAGGAGATGGTGAAGTGCTCAAGGAACTTTCTTTGGTTGGTGTTGGTGACAGACTTGAGCTCTCTTCATCATGCCCTGTGGGCCTGTGTCGCAGCTCCCGATGATATGGACTGATGACTGGTTGATGCTGAAAACAATTTTTAAGAAAAGAGATTGAGATGTGTCGAAAAACAGAATTTCACAACTCACAAGAAGATGGACACTTTTAAAATGTCAGTCTTTAATGAAACTACACATTTGGAAAATACTGTAATTAAATTACACCCTCCAGACTGTAGGTATGCATTTTGAAATGTAATTTTGATTTACTGCCGCAAATTATTCTAAGGGAATCTCAGTTCAAGTTTCGAAGTTTCAGAAAATGAATAAACTTGATGAAGTTACTCACGTTACATCCATGTTGGTTTCCGTTTCTCTGTGCTCAATGTGGTCTCCAAGAAATGCCATGGTTTCATAGTAGGGCCATTTAGATCTCTTTTTGGCCCCGTCGCCGCCCTTTGTCTTCATATTCTTCTTCACCTTTATGTAGGAATCGCGTTTCCTCCATTTTTTGTCTCTGCGGATTTTCCAATTCATTTCGCAAATTGCATTGATTTCTTTGACACGACATCTCCCTCTAGCTCTCGATACTCTTTTAAAGGTATAATGATTGATAAAGACCACAGAACAGAACACTGTCTTGTCTGATCCAATACAATGAATACAGTATGTGCATGAAATAATAAACCTGTAAAAACTTGAGCTCAATCGGACATCTAAGTCATGAGAAATAACAAAAATCCAACTCAATTTTTCTCATAAAACATAAAGAATGGTTTTTGATCTTACCCCGCGAGATCAAAACTGTTTTCTGTCTTTGTTTTACTAATTTCTACATAAATACACCATTGCAGGCGGAAATATTTTAACGGTATGTTTCTACCAGCCTCATCTTCATACCCTGAGATTTATCTGTTTGGGTATGTTACCAATCCTGTACTGTACCTTTAAACCTTAACAAAATCAACAGCTTGGAAAGAATGAAATAACCCAAGCTTTCGATGCGATGCACCTTCTTCAGGGAATGGAAAAGCATAGTATTATAATAGATTCGGATACAGCCGCACCGCTTCGATAAGCGATTCTTGACGATTTTGCCCCGTCTGCCATCTTTAACAACTCAACTGCGTGTACGCATTCCCCATTTCAACTTGTCCGAAAACGAATCAAATTGATGCGCACGAGCTTGTTTGATTTTCTATACTTCGCGCAAAGACGCGCACTTTAAGTACGCAGTGCGCGTTCTTCGAAATGGAACGCTGCCCTGCGTACGCAGTGAATACGCACAGAGTATGAACCGGCCTAAACAGTACACATGCACAAAAAACTGCACATACTAAAATTAGTGCCCCGACCGGTTTCGTCATTTAATATTGACATTTGTACAGATGATTTCCATGCATATATTGGAATTCAAAAGACATCTGATATCTGAACATTTTGTACTTACCATGTGACATGCTAATTCAACTCGGTAATGACGTTGAAGTTAGGATTGCGTTGGTGCCTTTTGCTGGTTCTTTTCGGTAGGCACTCGAATGCAGACACGGTTACGGACTTTGCGTATACCCCGTCCAATCTGACGCAGGAAGAGCGAGATTTATTCCTAGACGTACACAATGAGATGCGTGCTCAAGTACAACCTGCAGCTGCTAACATGAAACACATGGTGAGTTGAATTCACTCGAATTTCCTCGTTCTTTCGAGCAGCGCAGCAATGCATTAACCTTTTTATTTTTGGCCATGGTTAATTTCAAACTTGTCTTTATCAATTTTTAAAATTAAAAATTATTGTCCAATAATGTAAAATTAAGATGTAACCAGAGATGCCAAGTTCAAAATTTTTTCATGAGTGAGATTTTCATGACGCAGCGTCTCAGCGCGCGCACATGCGCGAAAGTGAGGGAGCAGAGCAACCAAGTGGGGGGAGGGGGTGTCCCCCCTCCCATGGTAGGGAGCTTTTTCAATTTTTAGCTCTTAATGGTGCGATCTGGTGCATACTTAAGTGACCTTTTTCTCTTTTTGTTTTATTTATTTTGAAAAACAAAAGGGAAACAATGCAAATTAATGCTACTTTTAATTTTTTTTTTTCCCTTGTCGGGTCCCGATGCGTGAAAAATATGGGTGTCATGCGTGAGACCGTGAGACGGACCCTAAATGCGTGAGTCTCACGCACAATGCGTGAGACTTGGTAGCTCTGTGTAACGTTACATGTAGGGCCTACATGTATGTCCAATGGTACATCGACCACGTAGGTTACGTAGTCAAAGGTTTCACGAGTTCAACTATAGCCTTTAGTGTCACTGTACGGCTTTCAATATTTTATTGAATACCTTTAATGATCTGAATAAACCAAATAATATTATTTCCAGAACGCCAGAGTTTATTTACAAACACTGAAAACATTAAAACAGTTTTTGAGAAAACCGCGCCTCCATTGGAATGATAGAGCAGCAGCTTTCATAAAAAGGCGAGACCCGTAACTTGACAAATACTGAAATAGATGTCAAGTTGAAATTAAAATATAATAATTTGAAATAAGATAAAAACTCGAAATTACCAGGTGATAGCCTTAAGTTAAAATCATGAGATCCTAAATTGCTAACAAATAGATAAAAGAAGGTCTAGTCTATGTTAATAGGTCTTTATATGTTTGTCACGTGCTTATAATCGCGTGGCGGCCCCTTTGTCTTTAATTTGGATTTAGCAGTGCCCTATTTTTTTCTTGCTTTTTACGATGTTAATGTCCGCCAAGCATATTCGCAGCCATTAAGCTTTTTCTAAAATGTAACCAGTGACTTCATCTAAAATTTAAGCTACCTGTATAGCAGCAGTTGTGAAATTGTCCAAAATTCATTTTCAATTTAATGTCTGTCCTTAGAATGTGTGCTGGAAATGTAAATGTACAATAAAATAGTTATTTTTTAATGCAATGTTTGCAACATTGAGGAGACGAATTATATTAGCGACTGCTCAGACGTCTCCGCGACGTCTCTGATACGTCGAGGGGACGTCGCGGAGACCTGCTAAGACCAGAAAGACTGATGAGACGTCTCCGAAACATTTCATCAGTCTTTCTGGTCTCCAGCAGGTCTCTGCGACGTCTCAGAGACGTACATGTAGCTGAGACGTCTCAGTTTGGAGTCTCAGTGTTGCTGTCATTCTGATTCTGGGCTTTACTGGATTCTTCTGGAAATTCATCCACCAATATTCAACATTGCCTTTCCTCTGTTCGTTTAATTACTTCAAAAAGCCGATCAGAAAGGGCAAGCAGAGACCCTCTGGTGGGAATACAGCTGAACAAAGCTATATACGGTTAACCGTGACCGCAATTTATCCCCATAACAAAACTCACAGAGGGGCTTGTTTTACTGTTTGCCGACTTGTTAATTTATGCCAACCATTATAAATGCATTCGTACTTGAGTCCCAGAACAACACAAATTATGTTGCCATTTTTGCTATTGATCTTTATTGACCTTGACCTAAGGTCAAAGGTTATGGGTCATTTTCTCAAAAGATTCAGTCTGCTTTTGGACAGGTTTTTTAAGAGTTTCAAGTAAAGTGGGCATATTTATGTTTAACAATGATCGGGATTCTCCATGATAAAAGGTATGAAACACGGTTTGGATGGGTAATAGGAGTTCCCGTGACTCATGTTCTCAAGGCTCCTCATTCTGACTTGTACATCACTCTTGTTCTCCCATAACCATATTTGGAATGTGACACTAGCTGTGTTCCTAATGAGTCAGTACTGTGGAGTGACCACTAATAGCACTAACTGGACCATGTGCTTTAGCTGGAATAAAGGTCACTTGAATGTTGGGTCATTACCTCATGTGTGTTTTGTCTCCATCCATACGTACCTTAACTAGCAAAACTAGAAGTTGTGATTATAACAACAGTTTATCCAGCATACAAAAAATGGTTGGGTTTTTGCTTTAGGTTTGGAGTTGAGCTTTAGGCTTTGGGCTTGGACTTTGAGCTTTGGGCTTTGGGCTTTGGGAGTTGGAAGTTGGAAGTTGGAAGTTGGGAGTTGGAAGTTGGAAGTTGGAAGTTGGAAGTTGGGAGTTGGGAGTTGGGAGTTGGGAGTTGGAAGTTGAGAGTTGGAAGATTGGAGTTGGAAGTTTGGAGTTGGGAGTTGGGAGTTGGAAGTTGTGAGTTGGAAGTTGGAAGTTGAGAGTTGGAAGTTGGGAGTTGGAAGTTGGAAGTTGGGAGTTGGAAGTTCGGAGTTGGAAGTTGGGAGTTGGAAGTTGGGAGTTGGGAGTTGGAAGTTGGGGGGGGGAGAGTTGGGAGTTGGAAGTTGGGAATTTGGAGTTGGAAGTTGGAAGTTGGGAGTTGGGAGTTGGGAGTTGGGAGTTGGAAGTTGGAAGTTGGGAGTTGGGAGTTGGAAGTTGGGAGTTGGAAGTCAGGACTTGGGAGTTGGAAGTTGGGAGTTGGGAGTTGGAAGTTGGGGGGGAGAGTTGGGAGTTGGAAGTTGGGAGTTGGAAGTTGGGGGGAAAGTTGGGAGTTGGAAGTTGGGAAGTTGAGAGTTGGAAGTTGGAAGTTGGGAATTGGAAGTTGGGAGTTGGAAGTCGGGAATTGGGAGTTGGGAGTTGGAAGTTGGAAATTTCAGTTGAAATTTGGGGTTTAGAGTTGGGGTCTGGAGTTGAAATGTGGGGTTTGGGGTTGAAATTTGGGGTTTTGTGTTTGGGGTCTGGAGTTGGCCGTTGGACTTTTCCAAAGTTGGGAGTTGGAAGTTTGAAATTTCAGTTGAAATTTGGGGTTTAGAGTTGGGGTTTGGAGTTGAAATTTGGGGTTTGGGGTTTTGTGTTTGGGGTCTGGAGTTGGCCGTTGGACTTTTCCAAACCATGACCTAAAAGCCCAATGTTCGCTCCAAAGCCCAATTCACAACAACCCCTAACACATCTTCCCATCATCTTGGTTGGCAAAGGCTCTGGCTGGCTGTGACGTTGAAAAGGGATGAGAAGTGAAGTGCTATAATTACCATAGACATTCATGCAAAATGGCAAATTTTTATATTATTAGGGGCCCTATTTGAGGCCCGATTTAGGAAAATAAAATAAAAGGTTTATACCTACGTTATGTGTTTCTATATCCCAGTGTTTTTCAATTGCTGTTTAGGAATGGGATGACTCACTTGCTGCGATGGCTCAGGCTTGGTCAGAGTCATGCTATTGGGGTCATGGACAGCCTAGTCCCAACATCAGCCCATTTAGCAACATTGGACAAAACCTTTACCTAATCTATCCCGGCTACCATCAACGGCCAAACAGCCGCTCCGTCACCATGGCCTGGTTCAATGAAATTCAGCACTATACATTTGAGACTGGAGCCTGTGCAAATAACGAAATTTGTGGCCATTACACACAGGTAAGTAGGATAAGCCTGGCTTAAAGGTAGTATCATACTTTTAGTCAAGGTGAGCAAAGCTCTTATCAATGAGTTAGCTCAACAGCAACTACATCTATGGTTTGACTTCATAAAATGGAAGTTTATACCATAACAGCTTTGCTAGGTAGTATGTGGCTTCAAATTGTGGTATCACGTTTGAGAAAATGTGCTACCATTTGAAGATCAACAAAACACAAGATTCACTTTCCCACAATGCAACTGAAAAAGGGGCGTGGTCGTATTTTCTGCCCCAGCAAGTCCTTGATATGTATTGTGGTGAATGATTGTGTAATTATATAATTCATAATCCATTCACAGAGAAACAACATTTAAAAAAATAAGTCAGAAGCAAGAGCTAAAATCCATTTGTTGAATTTTCTTTGTTTTTTCTTATTTTCGGGGGGGGGGGGGAATATTACAATAATTTTTGGGATGCAAAGCTATGGTTAAATAGATAATTCCGCTATGCTAGAATGAAAATAATTAACACTGTTGCCTGATTATGTCAAATCAACTATGGTGGCTCTCAATGGACAACAATGTGACAACATTCAAAACATCTGTGGACAGTCATGCATGTTTACACAATGAAATAATACTGCTATATTCAAGCTCAATTTTTAAATTGATGCCATCATTCATGACAGACCTCCTTCTCTGTGATGGCTCTAAATCAGAAATAGATATTAATGGCAATATTATAAACAAAATCCTTGCCCCAAACCATGAATAAGATATATATATAATAAATTTGAACATAGTACATATTGATATCAGTATTGACTGAAATTATTGACATGACTTGAAGGATTTATGTTGATCATTTTTTGAAAATGTATGTATTTGTGACTAATTAACAATATACCATAAATGTTGATGTCATGTTGTATTTAGTATTTCGTCATGTCTGACCAGATCCACCATAATGATTACTTATGTGTCCATGCATACAGCTTGCTTGGGCTAGCAGTTATGCTCTAGGGTGTGCAATGGCCTTCTGTGAGACTGCTACTGGGATCAGTGTTACTGACCTATGGATTGTAACCTGTAACTATGGTCCAACGTAAGTAGATAGCTTGCCTGTTCCATCACATTTTGGGGGATTCACATTGTTAAACCCTAATTGTGTAGGCCTTACATAATCAGAAGGCTCACAAATTATTATTTTTTTTTTCAATTCCAAACACATTTGGTAAGTCACTGAAACCATTGGTGGAATTGAGATCAATTAGGATGTCATTGCACAAGACAACATTGAGAAAGGCATACAATGGACTGTTCCAGCTTTGCTCTAAAGCCCCACCCACCTTAGCAACAACACATGTTTTACATACACCATGTGACCGAGTTTGAACCAGTTGGTCACTCACACAATTTGATCAACAGGTTGGAATAGTCCATTAGGGTCACAGCTCTTGACGTTGCGTGAGGTGCTCTTTGCATGACTTTTATTGCATTTTCCTTTTTTGTTAATGATTCCAATTTAGTTGCCAACTTTACCTTTTATATTATAGATGTTTCCATTAAGGTATAAGTACATTATTGAATGTGTAATTTAAATAAGGGTTGACCTTCACTGACATATATCAGCACAGCATGCTAGCTGCACCTAGGCTACGTGCAGTATGTTTTTGCATCCTTACTAATTTCCAGCCATGGAAAAACCTCATGCTGCATATGGTGTTCTACATGTGCTTTTATGTAATCGTGCGAAATACAAATAAAAAAGATCATTAAATGAACCTTAAGAACGTCAAATGATTTTGTCACATCAGGTAGGGGCCTACACATCAGTGAACATATCAGTGAATACATAGAAATCCCCCATCCAAGTTTCAACAGTTTTAGGTGATTATGGTAAAAATCCTACTCTAAATGTGTGGGAAAATATTTATTCCAAGACCTTATTTCTTTTGGAACAAGGTAACATTTATATAGATCATTGTTGGAGAATTACAGAATGAAATCATTGATGATTGAATTTCATGTCTCATATTCAGTGGGAATTATGTAGGACAGAAGCCATACGTTGCTGGTGAAGCTTGTACTAAATGTGACTCAGGTATTGGAGAATGCTACAACAGCTTATGTCGTAAGTCAATGGTCTTTTTGCATATAATTTCACTAACACACAATTCGATTATGTGTTAGTTGATTACAACAGCAGTATACAGGTAAAGAGTTAATTGCTTTCAAAAAAGAAAACATTTGAAGATGCAACATTTTGATTGTTAGTTTGGAACATCCCACTTGTCTCATTGCTATTTGCTACTTTATGGTTTGTATATAAATTCATGTATCAGAATCACTCCAGGACCAGAACAGACCTGTAACAGACAAACACGTTTGCTATACACCAAACATATGCAATGAAACATGCATGCACTTTATTCAGAGTTTTGAGCCATCTATGTCATTTGAAGGTAAACACAGACAATGACTAGATTTGTATTCTGCTTCATTCCATTCTCTTTGTTCTCCTTGTGGGTTATTTGATGTTTTCAAATAAATTTCATATACAATTTTGTTCAGTCTCAGGCTTGATGAGATGTTAAAAAGCACAAATATGAAATAAGTCCAAATATTACAAAGGTAGGTCCCAAAACGTATGTCACAATGCATGCAACATAATTCTTAATACTTGGGAAAAAACACATATTATGCACTTGATGAATATCAATAGTTTTTATTTGCATAGCACATATCTGTAGCTCCCCATGGTTTCAATCACTATATCAAACAAGTTACACTGTCCTGTGCTACAATCTATGCTGTATTTGGTAGCTACCTCTCACAATGGCTCGCTCACAATGGGAGACTTTTGAGAATCGGTCTACATGTCAACAGTGCATGGGTACTCAATTGTGCACGTGCGCGCGCAAACTTACAATTGCGTGCACGTGCGCTGTTGACATGAAGACTGATTCTCAAAAGTCTCCCATTGCTTTGATTTTATAATCAATTTCTCTCATTTTCTACCTCAATAACAATTTCTGAAAATTGGGATTTTTCAGAAGTTGGGATTCTGAGAGGGATTCTGACACTATAATTTATTCATAGATAGGACCAATCATAGATTTTAGCTGTAAGTTTTAACCAATCAGGTGAAAGACTACTGTAAGAATGACATGCAACAGTGAAGCGAAGGGAGTTTTGGAGGGAAAATACCCTTTTACACAGCACATTCAGCAAGCTGGTTAACATTTTTGTCCACCATATTCCCTTCTTTTTACAGTACATGTATATGAAGGCAGCTATCTCCTACTACATGCCGAAATTGACATATAATATATTCTCAGTGTTAGGGTTTTGTTAAAAGTTCAAATTGTTATTGTTATTGATGTGTTTTATGCATTTAAGATACCAAGTTACTATCATCCCTTAAATTTCCACAATAAGATTCACATTGGTGTTGTTATCTTGATTTTTCCATGCAGGGCCCTGCTCTGACCACACAGATGAATGCGGTATGACCAAATAACACATAAGCTTAGCATTGTAGAAACATACATGTACTAACATTTGAGGTGTGTCATTCTCTGTGGAAAGGGCTTTCAGGAATGACAGCTATGGGATTCGAAAGTGGATAAATGTTTGTGTTTTTGTTGAGTTAGGTTAGGTTTGGATGATCTGTCTATTTTGTTGGGGTGTTGGGGTGTTTGTTTGTTTCATTCTTTCCTTGTTTGTTTCCTTGTTTGTTTGCTTTGAGCATAAATGAAAAACCTTTTGTTTTTGATACTTGTATTTCTTCCTCCTCTTCTTCTCGTCCAAAATCCCATAGGCTTTTTGCACAGGCATTCTAAACCCCAATTTGGTCACTTTAAAACAGTTGAGCTTCACCAAACTTGGTCTCTATAGCGTAGATGTGCGCCGAACATTAACGTGTGCCGACATCATGTGTCATGTGACAGTGCCTTAAAGGAGCAAATTTCTGTAAAAAAATAAATTGAAAAAATGCAATGACGTCATCATAACATCATCCAATTTGTTAGGATTTATTGAAATTTATAATCATCAATATTCAATTAACAATATCTTAAGAGTGAAACAAGATTTTTTCAAAATTCTTTTTCTGTAACTCATAACTGTACACCATGGATCAACACCTATGTGGGCAAAAATACTCTGACTCATTATGACGTCATCAAAATGCAATGTTTTTAAAACACATAGAAGGTATCGGACGATCATCATGAAACTCTGGTAGTATGTGTGCCCTATAGGCTAAACATGAAGTGACGACATTATGACATTATAATTAAATCTTTTATGACTTTTTGAATATATAAAAATTTACCTACAATTGAATCAATGAAAACACATGTGCATCAACTTTCTTGTTTTACAGTGTGTGCTCAGACATGTGCCAACTGTGGAGTAATGAACAGTACATCTTGCTCCTGCAATTGCCCAAATGGATTTACGGGAACTGACTGCTCTGGTATGTTTCAAATGCATTGATTTGGGTTTGGCTCGATATGTTGAAGGTGATGGGTCACTTTTTTGTTTGGGTTGGTAGGAGTGTTGGATAGGATTATTATGTTTTACATTGATACTCTACTGTGGTGATTTTGTGTATTGGTTTTCATTTTTTTATTGTTTAAAAGACAGCAGAAAAGTTCAACAATAAGCGTAACAACACAGGAATTAATTTGGAAACAATTTTGAAGCATTTTTGTATCAAGCTTAGTTAGTTGCCACTTGCCAAGTTGTTTAGGTCTGTACTTCTTATATTGCTTCACTTTCATTTCATTTCATGTAGCACTGTACTATTGCCAGTATATTGTGTATTTTTTCGAATGGACTGTCAAACCTTTCGAGCTGATATCCAGGCTTCATGGAGCAAATATGCAGGTTTAAGACAAAAATCAAATCCATGGTATTTTATAAACATGTTGACACTTTCAGATATTTGTGAAGACTACAATGACTATTGCGGCAATGGGTATCCTGTACAGTGGTGTTATGGAGAACATGAAAACTATATGCTTGAAACCTGTCCAGCATCATGTGGGTTGTGTGTATGTAAGTTATTCATGCATTTAGTCTCCAAAGATTCTCTCATTCATGTACTAGTAACAGGCTACATGTAGATTTCATTCCTGTCATTCTATTGGTTCTGACCATCTTGATGCAACTAAAAGAGTCCTGCAAGTGAATTTTTGCCAAGAATTGTCCACTCTCCATCAACTTACCAGCTGATGAATATCATTGCTATCACCTTTAAACAGTGTGTTGTATAATAGCATAGAGCATTAGTTCAATTTCTATTTTGCTGTTTTCTGTCTTCAGCTGAGCAGGATCCTGACTATACTTGCAATGGTAAGTATTTCATTAAGGCAAATAGTATATCATTGGAGGGTGTGTGTGTGTAATGCATGGTGTATAGTACTGTGCCCATGGGATGCTGTGGCCTAGTGGTCTGGCGTGACACACTCTTGTGGAGATCTATCTTGTGGGCAAGATCTTGTGGCCAATCTACAGATTGTGGGTTCGAATCCAGCCATGGGCTAGTGGTGCTGTGTCCTTGGGCAAGACACTTTGGTCATATTGGTCCTCTTCACCCAGGTGTAAATGGGTACCTGCGAGGGTTGAGATGGCTTTGTGCTTGATTAGCCTTCGTGAGCTTACAGTAGCCGGGGCTGTATACTCCCCAAGGAGTTGAGATGGTTCAGATGTTTAGGCCACATTAACCAGGGATAATAGTAATATGTGCATAGAGGCATCATTGATTGTGATATGCGCTATTTAAAAGAAGTTATTATTGCTATTATATTTTACCTCCTTTCTTTATCTGGGGCAGTATTTCACAGTAGCCATTTCACAAGTGTTAGTTTGGCAAGTATCCACCAGAAGACCTATCTCATACAACCAAGGAGATGTTTAAAGATTACCAAATTATAAAATGAGATAGGAAAACTATTACATGAAATCTGGTATACCGTCTTTAATTGGAATGGCATTAATTAACTGGCTCATTCTCTGAACCAGCTAACTACATGTAGAATGGAGTATTGTCAGATAATAATAAAGATTTACTTATTTCCTGTTATATTTTCCTAGATTTATAGGCCTACATGTTCCAAATACAGCATAATTTGACGGTCATGTGAACTTTTGACCTAAGGTTATGCCAGGGCACATTACTCAATGTCTTTGTTATAATAGTTAAGAACTAAAGCATTTGTAATGTAGTTTTTCAGTACGGTAAAAACACCTTAAATGTGATGAATGCCAAGTTAAAGTAGGAAAATATCGCTTATTTCGCTACTCCTACCCATTAAATTTGGGAATTTTCAATTTCGATCATAAACATAAATGCCTGTGTGAAAAACACATTGATTGAGACTACTTACTTCCTTGCAATACTACAAAGGGTCCAATACTAACTCATGGTGTCAAACCTTGGTAAGGTAATGAGATTTAGCTCCCGGTCTATAAGCATTTGTCTTTTCCTGGTATTAGAACTTTCAACAATAGAGCCATCAACAATAGGGGAACCTCAGCCAACGACTGGGGAACCTCAGTCTACGACTGGGGGACCTCAGACAACATCAGAAGGACCTCAGCCAACAACAGGACCCCTACAGAGCACAACCCAGCCTTCAGCTTTCATAACAGATTCCCCTCCATTTTCGCAACACACAAGCTGTCCACAGCTACAATGCCGACATCAAGGTTTACTTGATGAGGACTCCTGTATTTGCAATTGTACTTCCCAGTATCAGGGACCGCTATGTGAAAGTAAGTAAAGGGATTTCAAGGTTTGTTCATCTGGCAAATCTTTGAATTAATGTGTTTCTCCAAACAATAATTTCTACAAACAGAACAGATACAAACAATAATTTCTCATATCAGTACTTTGCTAAACCACTTCATGACAAATGGTGTTTTGATACATGAACAGTTCCTAAACTGATTTAGCACTGTAGGGTCCATGCAAAGTTAAATATGACATTGACTACTACCTAGGTGAATATTTCTAAAACTTTAATGCACCTGAGTGAGCTCTTAAGCTACCCCTATGGGTTTGTGGGATGCTGTGATCTGGGCTTTAAAAACAAAGACAATTGCTGAAACATTTACATCACGGAAATGAGGTCCCTACCTACAATGTATTCATCTGTTTTGCCTGTGCAACTTCAAAAAACAAAACCAATGACATTGCTTGTGTGACTAGAAAAAAAAATCCCTTAAAAAGCTGTTGCTCCAAATTACAGAAACAAAAGCCTACTTGTGACTCTTGACCATTTTTCCATTGAAAAAATAACCTCAAGATTTTGTTAGACTAGGATTAGACAGGAATGAATGGAAACGTTATATCATTATTACTGCTGGTGGTTAATAATTTCAGTGGAACATGATTGCTCATGCTGAATTCAATATAAATATGAACTGCATCATCTGCCGCCTCACTAACCCATCAAGTAGCTAAAAGACTGTCAACCATCTCATTAATGATCCTTGAAAATAATTATGAAACAAACTAACCAATGATCGCAAACATTTCTTGCACATTTTATTTACCTCTTCAAGTTGAAGCCACTATACAACCAAATACCACTGTAGCACAGGGAACATCACGAGATTGTGCACATATCGAATGTCAGAATAATGGGGTTTTCAACAATGAAGCATGCAAGTGCCAATGTATGGCCCAGTATCAAGGTGAACTATGTCAACGTAAGTATTGTGGAATTAGTTGCAAATCAGACAGTTAAACTGTTACTGATATCAAAATGTAAATATGCAAAATATCTGGCTTAATCACCATCCTCTGCTCTCCTGTATGAGTAAGATACTCTGCTTTGAACATACACACGAATAGAAGTATTGAATGCATAATTATATTATTTTTTTTAGAAATCCAGATATTTTTATTGCAAAGAGAAATATCTCAGTAAAGTTACATGGTTGAGGTTAGTTGAGCAAAGACACTCACAGTATAGTCAATTTTATCATTTGTATTCTCAAATTATTTATAAAGTCAGTTTTGTCATTATATTTCATGAATAGTGATGATTGAAATTATGTATATGCATAAACATTTTAATGTTTTGACTAGATGCAAAAATATTAAATTCAGTGCTGAGATGAAGTTTAATCATAATTCATAATAACTGCTGTCCATAGATAATCGACAAGAAGCCACAAGTGGTGTTGTAATTACACTTGTTGCAGATATTAATTTGGTAAGTAATCTTTTGTGTTATGTTTACAACTTTCAGGTTTTCTTCATTGTCAGTTGTGCATCTTGCCTGTGATATGTTGTCTTCTTAAAATAATTGTTCTCAGGATCTCAACAAGTCAGATGGCACCGGTGTAGCTCCGGAGGATCCTTATTTAATTGACCAGCACATCAGTCACTTTATGTCTTGGGTAATGTTGTCAATTCCTTCCTAGTGGGACACTATAGCACCAAAACTGAAAACCATCATCGCTGATGCATTGACGTCATTTTGCAATGACAATTTTGAGCTGTGTTGTCCTGGTAGAGGCCCAAAGAATGTGTAAGTTTTTAATTGATCTATTTGAGAAAAATTCACCCAAATAGTGTCAAATAAAAAAAGGACCTATACAAAGAATGCCCATATTGTTGACATCCCTAAAGGACTTTTCACATCAGACAAGTTTTTGGGGGTTGACGCGGGGTTGAAAATTGACAGTGATTCACACTGGAAAATGTTCAACCCCACGCCAACCCTGACACTGCCTTCAACCCGGTTAAACTAGCTCAACCCTACTCTGGAGCAGGGTCGAGATTTTCCAACTGGGGTTTCAACTCAGTTCCTACATAAAAACTTCCTGAATTAAGAGGTTTTCCGAGAGTGTGAACCGACGCTAGGTTGAGTGTGGGTTTGAATAATTTAATTTCAACCCAGGGCCAACTCCATTTCCCGAATGAGAGCCAGTAGTGTAAAACGTCCTTATGTGTTACTAAGGATCATGTATAGTATTCCATTTTAGTTTCAACATGATCAGAAGAAATCTTTGGCTCTAAGACTTTTCATAATTGTTGTATAAGTGTAAGTGAACATTTGTGATGACATCAATTTAGTAATGATGTATGACCATGTCAGGTTGAAGTAACACTTAAATCAAAGAAATGACATTTTGTAGTTTGGATGTAGAATCTATTTTTATTAAATGAGGGTGTTTTTTCTTTACAGATCAGAAAGGTTGGCCTATGCAAATGAGTCTCATATTGTGGTTGGTGAAGGATACCCAGAACCAAATGTGAACACTGAAGGAGCTTTTACTGTAATGTTCCTGGCAACAGGATTGGAGAATGTGGAGCTTTGTCTGAAAGGCGGGGATTCTTTGAATCGGAGACGACGAGCTGTTGCCATAGGTGACAAGAAAGTACACATCAGAGCTGCTCATTCAGGTTATCCATTGTTGATATATTTGGCTTATAACAGTAACAGGACCCTTCCGGCCTGTGTATATTGACCGATTTGAGTCGTTGTCATTCATATACCTTGGTCAAACTCGGCCACTGTGACTTGGTGGGCGGGGCTAGCTGGAACAGTCCATTGCTTTACAGAAACTTGCTTTCATGATCATATTGTATTGGACCTTTTATTAAATAGGGCCCATAACCCTTCAAATAATCACACACTTTGAATGAATTTGCCATTGCCTGTTTCATGATATCATCCCAGGTCTCTTTCTGGACCAAAGCATTCTTCTAGATGTCATTCAAGATAGCCAGGCTAATATGACAGAAGGTCTGTCTGATATTGGCATCACAGTCACTATTGCAAGCATTGAGGCTAGTGAGGTAGAGTCATTAGATGTTGACACTGTGACACCATCAGGAATAACAACATTGCCTCTCAGCACACATGTGCCTTGGTCTGAGGGTCTCTCAACTGGTGCAATCATTGGAATCATACTTTCCTCAGTGCTGTTACTGGCTCTCTGTGTGGGAAATAGTCTTTATGTAGTTTCAAAGTAAGTATTTCCAATTACCAAGGACCAATAATTTCAGCACATAATGGTCTAAAGAGATCATTTAACGTTATTACCTTTTTATCCATTTCATTTCGGTACAGTTTATCCTCAGCAAAGAAACAAAATGGATTCTGAGTAACCCTGAGAAATTAAATAAAACTGCATTATTATACACAAGTGACCGTCTTCCCATATATGGAGTCACTGATTTACATCTTGAAGATTAATTACCAACCTGTTGCTGATGAGTTGTGACGCATTTCATCATTAATTTGATAAAATGAATTTCTTTGCCCAAACAATTGCCACATTACTTAATGGGCTGTGTAAACAGATAACTGGAACTGTGCTAAACAAAATAATGACAGTTTCGAGCACAGGTTTCTGCCAGCCAAAGGTGATAATCTGCTCACTCAGCCAAATAGCAATTTGAAATATTCATTTATGAAACATAGTCGAGAACAGTATGATTGCATCGGACCTTCTATCCTCATAAATAAGATGAAATGGCTCTTGAAATCTCTAAAAACAAAGAAAATGGACGAGCAGGGATGAATAAGCCAGCTAACATAGAAACACAAGTCATTTATTATAGTGCAGTTGGGCAATTCTTCTTTCTCGGCCACAAGTCCACAACATCCAACTTCATATTTGGAACTACAGATATCTTCTTGTATGGACACTTCCACAAACCCTGTGGTGCATTTTTATATGTGTCAACTGAATGAAGATTGTGCTTATATATTCATGTCATGTTTAAGAAACACCGTACTTATGTCCATTGAATGGATAGGTGTAGAAATAATTGGTATTTATTTTTATGGTAGTACCAATCACGGCAATAGTAAGTTTTGATCAGATACAACTGTCCAAATTTTTTGTTCCTTGATTAAGAGGGTAAAGGCAGACCAAACAAATAATGTTTTTATTGATTCTGCTTCAAAACAGAGTATGGCATACTACCACTACCGTCAAGCCGTTCAAAAGCGACCAACTTCATCTGGATTTGCGTAAGTTCTGAATCTAAATTAAAGCAGTATTTTATGTAAAGTTCCCAATAAAGTTTTAACAAACTTACGTTTTTATAACTTGAAACAAGTGGTGAATAAGATGTTTTTCTCATGTTTATTTATATTCTTCAGAAGAAGAACCCAGCCATCCAACTCCGATGATTATGAAAACACCGCACTTTACCATAAGCGAGGAAGAATCATAATCATTCAGTTAGTTTTCCTTGGTGTCACAACCAATTAGTGATCAAATAACATACAGGATACACAGGATCGAGACTTATATGGGATTCTTGGTGGTAAAAGAACAGGAACTACACTGTTACTCAGCACAATTGATATTTATAATGAAATCTGCTTATTTCATTAGACATTGAGAATACTGTATCAATATGAATGTGTAATCTGTAGACACATTGGAAGCACATGGGTGTAAAGTACCAGTACATAAGATTAGTTTTAGGGGATATACTGGCAGGATGAAGGAAAGATATGGACAAAGTTGACTTTCCAGATAATTATAATTATGTACATATAATTATAATTATCTGGAAAGTCAATTATCATTGATTTCATCACATAGTGAAATTGAAAGTTAAGGCTGCTTCGGTGTTAGAATGAGGAAGGGCCATTGTATGATTCAAGGTAATATCATACTTTGGTTTTTGACAAGGAAATACAGATTCATTGTGAAATATTTTGGTGTGAATGGAATTCATAATTTTTCAAATAAAAAAGGCTTTATTTTATAAACACATAATTTATATCACTATGGAATAGTTTGTGTCCTGTACTAAATAATAATGATATTAATTCGTTTTCATCCAAAATCTTCCGTTTGAATCTCCCTATTTCATCCCGCATAAAATGTGTATACACATTTATATTTTACCCATGATTTGACAACTCCGGATCAAGCCTGAACTGCCTTCTGAGTTTTAACGTTACTGAGATAATTTATCTTGCAATGTTTACATTACCCAATGGTAACATGGAATTTAACGACGGGAAACTTGGAATTCAATGTAAATGCATCTCAGTAATACGAAAAGTTATCTCAGTAACACGGAATTCAATCATAAGTCATAGTATTAAATACGAAATTCAATGATAAGTCATAGTAACACAGAACGCGCAAATCATGCGTTGTATTGCGCGTGCGTGCGCTGTTGACTCAAGACCGACTCTCCAAAAGTCTCCCATTGTTTTTGAATTTCGTGTTACTGGGATTGAATTGATTCCCTGTGACTGAGATGCATTAACATTGAATTCCAAGTTTTTTAGATATTATATTATTGAATTCCTTGTTACCTTGAAAACATTCCGATACGTTTTCTCCGAGTAACGTGGAAACTCGAAAGGCAATTCAAGCTTCCGCAGTCAACAGTTGGAAGCCGTCAAGAACCGATGCTTAGGCCTTCCTTGCAGCCGTGAATTAAAGTTAAGTTCCAGCCTACTTTTTAACAAGCCTTCACACGGAAGGCTCAAGAAATGTTTTTGTGGGAAGCATTATCATTGGCCCATTTACTAGACGTGGTGCTCGATGGGATCTGACTTGCGTTACATTTTTGTCTGGATTGTGGTTTGAGTCAGGATTGTGGTTTGAGTCAGGATTGTGGTTTGAGTCAAGATTGTAATCTGAGTCAGGATTGGAATCTGAATCAGGATTGGGATCTGAGTCAGGATTGGAATCTGAATCAGGATTGGGATCTGAGTCAGGATTGGAATCTGAGTTAAGATTGGGGATCTGATCATCTGAGACAGGATTGTAATCTGAGTCATCAAGATTGTAATCTGAGTCATCAGGATTGGGATCTGAGTCATCAGGATTGGGATCTGAGTCAGGATTGGAATAAGAGACGGAATTGTGATCTGAATCAGGATTGTGATCCGAGTCAGGATTGTGATCTGAGTCAGGATTGTGATCTGAGTCAGGATTGTGATCTGAGACAGGATAGGAACTTTCTTCTAGAATACAATTAATGGTAATATCATACTTTCGTTTTTGTCAAAGAAATACAGATTCATGTGCAATAATGTCAAGGAAGATACAGTAACAGTCATCTGTGAAAATGTCAGTCCCATACGGTGCACACATTTTGAGGAAAAAGCATTGAAAACAAAATGAATAAAATACAAAACCTGAACTCCAAGCTCTCTCTATAATTCTTAACTTTTTATTTTGCTGCTACTTTTTCTTCTTAAAAAGCTTCTTTGTAAATGGTTTCCCTTAATTTTCTTTTAATTTTGCATTTTTACTATATTTCGACTCGCCAAGAAAATTGATGTGGCAGACTCATAATCATCATTTGGCGGAGAGAGTCATCAATAATTATATAGGAATCTATATAGGAATCTAACAAAATACTATTGCCAACGTGATATTATAGTGAGTCTTTTGAAACTTGTTCTTAAATATAAATGGGAATACAACGCATTTTTTCTTCACGAATAAGTTCGTGGGTTGGCAAGCAATATATTCAACGGTGATGGGTCAGTTCGCGATGTTCGTTTCGGTGAAGGAAAGGTTCTTAAATGATGTGGGCATCGGGTTCAAATGACCAGCAGTGTTGGTTTAGGTATAGTACGGGGTATTAAATTGCAAAGTTATCCACATGGCTGATATTGAGTCACAGTTTGAGGTGGCTAAGGAGCCCGTCTGCAAATAGCGGGATGTGAATAGTCACATGGACGGTCACCCCATTCGCCTCCAAATTTTACTCCCAGTCTGGCACAGTCCTCGTCTCCGTGGTGTGAATTCGGCTGACCACTTGCCCAGTTGGTGAACGTGGGATCATCCTTCTCCCCATTGCAGAACCACTGGTCCTCTTCATCAAGATCATCGCAAGCTATCCAAACGTTTTCATGTGCGGCCTCTTTAAGAAAGGCGTACATGAAATCATTCTCCGCCTGTGACCTTGGTGCAGCCATCTCTCCTCCCATTGCCTGGCAGGATGCCTTGCCCTCACTCCAGGGCAGACTCGGGGTGAAACAATAGCAGGAACGGCGCGCCACATCTTCCATCCAGGCGGGCATTCAATAAAATGGCAGTTTTGACCGAGGGTACGATCGAGCAAAATGAGACCAGAAAGGATGAAAAGGTACACTGAGTTCATCTTGAAAGTAAGTTGTCGCACGACTTATTGATCGATCAATATAAATAATTAGTGTCGAGACGATGAAGTACAGGAACGTTGGAAATGTTGCTGATGAGATCAACAAAATGTCCAAATGTTCACGTGCAGTAGGGCCTATTAATATGTTGCACAGAATCACTAAGAAGCAACAGGCCAATACAATAGTAGATTAAGTCTCTAATCGTGGACCGTTAAACATGACTTCACATTACTTCTGAGTGATGTACCTCACTGGATTGTGTAGGCAGTGGTGTGGCGTGCGTCTATAACATGCGTCTATCATACATCAACCGTATCAAACCCAAAGTCACATCATGTCCGATCATCTCATGGTATCAATATGGCGTTTTATATATATATATATATATATTACGAGGACGAAGGCACCTTATTAATTTCTGCTGAAGTCGACTGTGCTACAATATTGGTTAAAAGCCATCACGTGACAATGGGTCACTGCCACTACTATTTCTAGAAGCCTTCGTCATCCTGTTGCCACGAGTACAATCTAACAATCTCAACACGTGAACTGTGTATCTACGGCATGGAAAGAGCACAATATGCTAATGAATGAACTTTCAATTAGGGCTGCATTCATTTTAAGTGACGGTAACACGACGATAAAGGTAATACATACCCTTCGTAAATTAGGTTGATAACGAAGGTGTTCTGAATACCTATACATACCCGCCCCCGTAGTCCGAGAATTATATCTCTTCAGTTAAAGGTAATATCATACTTCTGTTTTTATTTCTCGAAGAAATACAGATTAATGGGCAAAAAATTCAAGGAAGATCCAGTAACAGTCGTCTGTGAAAATTTCAATACAGTGCCCACTTTTTGAGAAAGTCCTTTCTCTTTTATGTTTAATCTTTAATAGAAATGTTTTTGTTGGTTCGACTCTTTTCTGGATAAAAACAGGTTTCAGTACCGTCACCATTATTTTGTACTTTTATTTTGTACTTTTTTTTTGGGGGGGGGGGGGGGGGAGGGGTTAGAATCCTTCCCATCATGTTCCCAACTTGACCTTAAAGATAAGTTATATAGGAATTGCAACATACCCCAGAACAATATTCACAGATTTACGTGTAACTTTCAGGGTATAAAGATGGTGCTTATAGAAACATACCGTTGAAATATTTCCACCTGAAATGTTGTATTTATTTATCCTCAAAATTAGTAAAATAAAGACCGAAAACAGTTTTGATCTCGAGGTAAGATGAAAACCATTCTTTGTGGTTTTATAAGAGAAATCTAATCGGGTTTTCGCTATTTTCTCGTGACTCAGATGTCTGATTGAGCTCAAATGTTCACAGGTTTATCATTTCATGCACATGTTTCATCAGATCATGTATTATACCTTTCACACATAATTCGAACCGACGACCTCCTGAACTATGTACAGGCGCTCTACCAACTGAGCTATCCAGGTGGTTGGTGGTTTTCCCAATACTCAATTATCTTTGTTCGTTTGGCAGTCAAAAGCCATGAAACCACGCACACACCGCCATATCGCAATGATAATTTCTTGTTTACTATTGTTTACTATCTAAGATCATTAAAAAGTCTATTTTCGGTATTCACTTTTGAATGACTTAAAATTCTGTCAGTTTCCCCTGTGATTATTATGATGCTATATAAGATATGACCGCAAGGCTCAAGAATTGAATCAGGCTATCATTTGCATTAAGACTTTGTTGCAGGCCTTGATAACGGTGACGATGAGCCTGTTCATGACAACAATGGGAACACACATAAACAACAACAGACAAACGATCGACATTTATTGCAATATCAACCCGCACTGGTCTATAGCTGAATACTCCGAGTCCGAGTGTAAATATACCGACCACGATTTCCTCATTAGAACCAGTTATTACTACATCATTATACAAGTAGCTGTATTCAGACAGTTTGTTACTACAAACTCTGGAACAAAACTAAAGGTAGATTTTTGTGTTCCAAACAACTTATGCATGAACATGAACATGTACATAGGCAGACATTTTTGTACGCTTCCTAAATGTTCGTCTATGAAAAGACGTGATGTCAGTAGTATTCAAGATGAGATGTCATATCCCGACTAGCCTAATTTGAATAAACAAAGCTGATGACGTTCTGCCTCCATGCAGCTCTCGAAAATTAAGATTAAATAAGAGGAAAGCAGTGTGCGAATTCAACAAAATCTGGTAAACCAGACCAAAAAATGAATACACAAATTGATTTTGAGTTATTCCCAAATTTAGTGAAACAAATTCAAAATTCAGACTTCAAATTATTATGATTATCTGAAATAAGCGTCCCGGTGGATTGATTCTTTTACCTAATTCATCGACTTTGCTTATTGAAATGATTTCGGTTTTTATGTTCATTCACACACCAATGATACCACTAGTCCAGCTGATGAGGGATCTTTATCCCTCGGATATACGCTATACTGTTGCTGTTGATGTTGATAGTGATGCTGCTATTGCTGTTCATGTTGATGCTGCTATTGCTGTGGTTGTTGCTGCTGCTGCTGTTGCTGTTCCTGCTGCATTCTGTTTTTTTATTCGTTATAATAATTTCGCCAAGGATTGCCATTCGTAACTTCTAAAAAAAATATTAATGTTACCCATTGTACGTTGTGCATTATGATGGTCATTATTGTACTGTTACCATTATCATTTATATGTATTTTAATAGTATATTTACATGTGTAAAATACTGTCAGGAGGTAATCAATATGTCAGTCTAGTTGGTGAATTTCTTTACCATAAGACCGATATGCGACTTTTAATTAAAGCGCGTTCTGGTCCTTGGTCATAAATATCATGGGTGGAATATTTAGCACAATGGATCTATTCATAAGAAGACAATGTGAATACACTACACAGTGACGGCACAGTTATTGCAATTAAGCTAAACACGGTGGATGCTCGTTTCCATAGCAACCCAAACTGATGTAAACCATTTCGGCACTAGATGGGGGGGGGGGGGAGGTTAAATTGGATGACATCATGTGACCCCGCGAAGTAGCAGAGCGACATTGCAGGTATAGAGGGTATATGTCCCGCAAGCCTCGCTTAAAAAATCATTTGGGATTTTCAACACTTTTAATTTAGACGCAGAATCAACAAAAATCAACTTTTTCTTCTGTATTTCCATACTAGATTACGTGTCTCCGATCGCAACTGTAATGTTTTAATTAACAAGGGTTCTCCCGAGGTTTGGAGAATTGGTCAAGGGACAATTTGCTAAAATTTGTTCATGTCTTTATATTCAAAGGGCATTATACAACATTGAAAACATGAAGACGGGTATGAACGCGAAAAATATTGTTGATCTTGGCAAGATCTCAAATGCCTTTTGTTTTTTAAGACAATTTTTTAAAAGATCAGAAATAAAAGAGAAAAGACTTAAGAAATACTGCGGCTGTTTTTCACTGTTTTCTCAAAAAGTGGGCAACGTATTTTCACAGATTACTGTTACTGTATCTTCCTTGATATTTTTGCTTATGAATCTGTATTTCTTTGACAAAAACCAAAGTATGATATTACCTTTAAACACGCCCTTTAAAAAGTGAAACACGGAGCTCATTCAGCTGAATTGAATAAGCAATAATAACACACAAACAGATTTTACAAAGAGAAATTAAAAAGAGATTTGGTCATCTCTCACTTGGCTTTCCAATAAACAAGTAACAAGCACACTGATAGTGGAATCAATCGATATACATGTACTACTTTTAGGCTTTATTACACTTCAAGGCATCAACAACTATGACATGGAAATCAATGCAGAAAAGACTAAGCTGATGACCAAAAACATCAAAGGAATCACCTCAGATATAAGCATTTGTGACCAAAAACTAGAGACTGTTCAAAGCTACTTATGATCAGTTGTGACAGATGGAGGATCAAAAAAGGAAATACTTTCCAGGATTGCTCAAACAATCAATGCATTGTCCAAATTAAAGACTACATGTATATGGAAAGACAAGAACATTGCACTCAGCTCCAAGATCAGACTGATGCGTTCCTTGGTCTTTTCAATCTTCTTGTATGATTGTGAGACATGGACCCTTACAGCAGACTTAGAAATAAAGATACAAGCCACAGAAATGCAATGTTTTAGAAGACTTTTGAGGATCTCGTACAAAGACCATATTTGAAGTAAGAGATTTGAAGTAAGAGAAAGAAGACCAAATGAGGAAGTAAGAGAAAGAATCAAGCAAGAAATTGGGCCACATGATGATCTTCTCACCACAGTGAAAAAGCCCAAATTGAGATGGTATGGGCACGTCACAAGATCAACAGGACTTGGCAAGATGATCCTTCAGGGTACTGTACATGGAGGGAGGAGAAGAGGTAGACAGAAGAAGAGATGGGAAGACAACATAACAGAATGGACAGGTTTCAAGTTAAGTGAGCCCCTCAGGCAGGCTGAAAACAGAGAAGCATGGAGAAAAGTGGTTGCTCGATCATCTTTGGTGCCCCAACCATGCCAACGGTCATCTAGACTAAGGGATAAGTGGAGTGAAGACACTTCATAAAATTTCAGTGTGTATCAATAAACATAATGAACCACAATGGTCGTGCAAACAAAAGCAGAAATAGATTCAATACTGTCTGCAAAATATTAGGCAGCTAAATTAATCTTTAAGGCAAAAATTTAGCATGTTTTATCCCCCCTTCAACAACTTCACTGGCTTCCTATTCATCAACGCATTGATTGCAAACTACATATATTGTACTATTTTAGTGAAAGTGAACCAGGGGTTAGAGAGCTTTAGTCCACAAGGATTATTTTCAGACATGGCTTCTATAGTAAACTAACTCACCTAAATATGTTGACCAGTTGTGATTTGACTGATTTCCTCTTCATTGTGGAAAGAGGGCATGGCTTCTATTTTTGAGGGAAATTATGGGGGTCTGAAAATTGTCCTTGTGGACTTCAGCACACTAACCCCGTGCCCCATCTTATAATTAAGCCGAATCGACCACTTCATTCTAGTTCAGATACCAGGATCTACAAAACCCCAAACCCAATCATCCTCATCTGCCAAAGGATTTTATGCAGCTGCTCCAAACCTTTGGAATGATATTCCGTATGGAATTTGTCATACTAATACTCTCAACCAATTCAAAACCTCACTCAAAACTCACTTATTCCAGACTTTTGTTGAGTAGCTTTTTTCATGTAATTGTCATCTGTGTTGTGTTTCAATAGTGTAATGCATTGTGATTCTGTTGTGTAATGCTACATAAATGCCTTATTATTGCAATGGAACTTTCTTTAATAACATGATTAATTTTTAATCTCATATTTTAAAGAATTGCCTTTATGATGCTCACTTCACTGTCTCTGGTGCCCCTTGAAATATTGGTGCACCCCATGAGTGTGCCCCAAACATTTTACCCTACATGTATATCATGAATGCATTGAAAATGTTGCATTCATGCAATTGTTGACATACCATATACATGGCCAGCTTGTCTAGTGATTTTGATGCATTTCATATCACATCGTCCAAACTGTGGACAGTAACTGACTGATATACAATGTACATAGGTATATGTAGTTGCATGCTGACCAAACACGTTGTTTAGTATCTATCAATTTAGGATCATTTGTTGACATAGATCTAGAGCAATTGTGTTTTTTATTGAAAGTACAAAAAATGGTTTTCTGCCAAGTCATATTTTTTGTCATCAGTTTTTACAACCAGATATGTGCAATTATTCAAAGCTAGTGCGTTGCCACTCACATCCCAATATTAGCTTCTTTATGTTTAACAGCAACTCTCAATAATGTGTGAGGAACTGCACAATACTCATCACAGCATATTTCACCAAGACATGTACAAGCAAAGGTTGACATTTCATAGGTTTTAACAAGGGCATTGACAAGTTGTCATACTGGGTGCACGGTTTGTCTCCGCGGGGGTGCCGAGTGAGATCGTATCCGTCTTGATGAGATGGAAGTACCGGAGACTCTAGCCTTGGTGCTGTTGCTGGACTTGGGACGGCGCTTCTTACAGCCAGAGTTTGGTCTCCCTTTCAGCATCTGGAGTTCCTCCCACTGCTTCTGCATGCACCATTTTTCAAAGACGTCTTGCGCCGCTTTCTCACGTTCTGTTTTCAGTTGCTGACGCTCGGATTCCTGCTGTTTCTCGACGAGCCTCTCCTGCTTTTGCTTCTTGATCTTCTCAGCAAGCCAGTTCTCCACCGTCGTCCCGCTCATGCTTAACCTGGCTTCCAGTTGCTCCTTCTTCCTCTGTTCTTGTTTTGTTGTCCTTGTCGTGAGCCTGGCTGATTGCACTCTCTCTTGCTTGGCTTTCTTCTCGGACCAGGCTTCAAATTGCAGAGGCTTTCTCTTTTGCCCCTGGTCCTCATCATCATCAACTATCAGAGTCTCATCTTTCTTACCGAAGGCATCCTCCAACATCTTGCCAACCCTGTTGACTAGCCTTTGATCCCTGGCATCCTGTGTCTTAGAGGCGAGCCATTCTTTGAAGGCTTGTTCATTCTCCTCTGGTGTGGGCTTTCTAGTTCTTTTAGCTGGAGAGGAGCCGCTCGTTGGTCTTTCCTGCCCTTCTTTCATAGACTCAAGACGTTGAGGGTGCTGTATCGGTAGCCCAATCATAGCTCGAAGTTTATCATTCAGGTGATTCATCCTTACGTCATTGACTTCTTTTAAGTCCAATTCCTTGACAGAGTTGTAGCTGTTGCCTGATGACATACCATCTGATCCTGTCTGATTCACTGGACAACCATCAGGTCCATCAACAGCCTGGGGATTTCTGCTTACATCAACTCTGTTTTCTGCTTTATCATCTTCCTGGCCGGATCTTTCTTGGTGCCTGTGTTTTCCAGGAGTTGTTTCACACTGGCCCCTGTTTCCATGGCAATCATCAAAGTGTCCATGTGATACTGTTGTTCCACTCAACGAACTGGGGAAACTTTGCGTAGACACCCTATTTTAAGAAACATTAGAAACATGATACAACAAATTGTAAGTGTTTCTGATCGCACTTTAAAATCAGCGCTGTTCCTAACATCAACGTTCATTGGGTGCAAGATGGAAAAAATTTATGCAGGCGTAGTTCTACGGGAGAGGGAGGGGGCGGGGGCTAGGGGGAGCTTTGTCCCCCCCCCCCAAAAAAAAAAAAAGGCAATTGAAAAAAAAAAAAATGCATGGAAAAAAATGGATCTTTTCAGTTATTACTTGCCAATGGGAGACTTTGAAGAACCGCTCTTCTAGACAACAGCCCACGCGCACGCACGCACAAAACAACGTGCGCATGCACACAATTGCAAACACATGCGCTGTTGACTTGAAGACCGGTTCTCCAAAGTCTCCCATTGGAAATACGCTGTGTGGGTATAAGTTGCTTTTAATTTATATGAATATTAATTATTTTGGTCTGGAGATAATATGCAAATATATTAGGCTTGCCCTTCACCAACGTGGATGAGCACTGTACATGTATACTCAGTGCTTGTTGAGTGCACATGAAAAAATCAAGCACTAGCTCAGGAGGGATTTGAACCCACAACCTCTCACAACAAGCCTAATTTGCACATTATCTATCTCCCGACCAAAATCATTCATATTCATGATTAATTGTGGTACCCGCTGCGATATTGGATTCGATTTTAAAAAACAAATATTGGGTCTAGATCCATTCCGGCCTTATATAATGATGATTTTAGTACCCGGTAATTATGAACATGTAGCTATTGATTATCATTACTCCAAATTGGACTATGAACTGAAATGAAGATAATGTTTTGGAAAATGGCAAAACTTTGACCAGGAATTTACTGCTAAATATCCCGGTATTTTAGTAGGAACGTGGGATTAGACCAATATTTGCGAATTTTCAATTTATTTTCAAATGGCTCATTGAGTAAAGAAAATGTGGTTCAGAAAGGTCAGAAGTAAAGGCCGCCGCACACGAGAGCTATCTGCTGAGCAAAACATTTCTTGAGGCCGTTCAACACTTACCTCATGTATGCGGTTGATTATTGGTGAGATTTATACCTCTCAAGGCCGTGATGAGACCAATATCGGTCATGTTTGATTTTGTTGCCTCGTGTGGATAAAAAATATCACCGTGTGCGGAAACTTAAGCTACGTGCTGAGCTAAAAAAGGGCAACTGGCCAATGAAAACGCACACTCTGTAACATGTGATTTCCAAAATGGTGGTGCCCATGGGGCGCTGAACTTCCTTTTTTAATTATGGGCGGTCAACGGTCGGTCGAACGCCCCAGAGAATCCCATATAGGAGTTAGACATTTTACACAGAATTTTGTTTACCTAACTGTTTATACTTTTGCGTCGAAAATGTCTCCAAATGACAAACAAAGGCATCACAGATCCTTTCGAAAATCGTTCCATCTCTTCTCTGAATTTCAAGGATGAAATGCAGCTGATTTGTTTGTGCTCAAGATCTTTCCGTGTAATAAAAATCGATGCATTTCATCCTTGACATTCGGAGAAGAGACATCTGTGATGTCTTTGATGTCATTTGGAGCCATTTTCAGCGCAAGTTCCGTGAAGTACAATTTTAATTTATATTTATTAATATATTTTCATATTTATACTGATTTTTTATTTTAGCTATTTACATTTATTCCCATTTCTGTAATTGGCGGTCCTTTCACTGTTGGATGTAATGAATACCGTAAATGGGTGCTGCCATTTTGGAAATCACGTGTCACAGAGCATGCACTTTCATTGGCCAGTTGGCTTTTTTTGGCTCAGCACGTAGAGTTACCGCACACGGTGAGTTTTTTCCACGCGAGGCGAAAAAAATCAAACATGACAGATAATGGTCTCACAGCCTCGAGAGGCAGAAATCTCACCAAAAATCAACCGCACAAGTGAGGTAAGTCCTGAGCTAAGGGGCTCCTGAGAATTTTTGCTCAGCATAGTAGCTCTCGTGTGCGGCTGCCTTAAACACCTCATTTTGGGTCCAGAGAGGGCTTTTCCGAAAAAGCCCATTGTAACTTGCTGCAGAATTGAAGCAGTTGTGTCAATGCAGCACCCTCTGTAGTATTGCATTCATATATTAGGCATTCATTTGAAATAGACTCAGCAAAATATTATAAAAAACACAATCAATATGAATTACCGGTGTGGATGAGGCTTTGTTGCTCCTGAGCTGCTATAACTGGAATATTTGGCCATGGTGGATGGAGGAGCCGGACTTTCCTCTATGTCAAACTTGACTGACTTCAGAGATCTGGCAGACTTGGGACGGTGGTGGAGAGGTACTGAACGGTAGATGGGCACCTCCTCTCGCAGCACAGGCTTTGATACTGATGAGTCCTTTATGAAAACAAGGAGGAGGGTTAAATGTTTAAAAAATGTGACAGATGGGTTGACACTAAATACTTCTTAAATCTTTTTATGTTTTTATTTGTTTTGCAAGGAAAGCAGCTTTAAAGACAAATGTCCAGTACAGACTTCATTTAAAACAAGAGTGCCACGTTTGAGGATTTTGAGGTGATACAGATTCTTGACTTGAGTCAGGCTCTTTTTCATTTTAGGGTTTGGGTAGAATGTGTAATGATGACAATAAAGTCTCCATTACCTCTGAGGAATCATTTTTAGTTAGATGGGGTTGGTCTTTATGAACACCCCTGTCCTTCAAGGAACTCCAGCTTTCAGTACTTGATGTGCTGCTGTCACTCTGAAACAGAGAGCTCTTGGCAGACCGGGGCCTCTTCTCAAAGAAGTTGTGGTGGTGTTCCCGGCCTTTCCAGTTAGTGATCATAAGCTGGGGTCCAGGGGAGATAGCCAGATCCTGCAGGGCTAAGGTAGGTGTGACACTGCTCCCCAGCTTGGACTTGGGAAACCGAGGAGAGGTTGGCCAAGCACAGGGCCTTTGCCTACTGACTTTATTTGCCAGGATCCGGGAGTACAAGATGAGGCGTCGCTGGGCGCCCTGCTGACCGCAGGAGACGGCGATGTCTGCTGGTGTCTGGCCAGAGGCATCCTTGAGGTTGAGGGAGGCTCCATGCTGCAAGAGGCTGTCCAGACATCCACTGTTACCCATAGCACAGGCCACATGGAGTGCCGTTCTACCCGAGGCCGGTGTCCGAGAGTCAGGATCGGCGCCTTCACACAACATTCTGTATTGACAGAACAGTAATTCAATTGAATAAACCCATATTTTACTTGATAGGAAAAATGCAAAGGTAAAATATCTACCATATATATATTCAAATCCCATCCTTGCAAATTCTGATTGCCATATGGTCCAATGTTGTTTGGACAGCCCAGATTTTAGGCGTAATCTTCAAAGATCTATAATATCAATTATTAATAGCAATTTTAAATGCTGGATCTTGATAAACAGATAATGTCAGATTCCTTAATGTTATAATTTAATAGTGCTGGGTAAAATCGGGTTATTTCATATCCAATTACTAATCAAACAAATAAAATAAATCAGGTTAACGATTAACCTATGTAATCACGTGCAACGAGTTGGATTACATCTTCTTCAATGTAATCGTCGCTTTCAGAATGCTTTTTATGATGTTATTCTGAAAGCAATTAGATCAAGTACACAATGTTTCTTTTAGATCCAGTATGTGAAAAGTGTGTTTCTACTTGGCAAAATGGACAAAAAATCTGACTGAAATTCTACAGAACTTTGACACTTTTTGGGTTGTTTAGCATGAGCCAAAGGTTGGTCCCTTTTTTTTTTCAGTTTCGGTTAAGGATTAGTGAAAATTTGCAACCGGATAATTAAATCAGGGTCGGTTCTTCTTTAACCGGATAAAAATGACGCACTATAATTCAAACCATGTTTTAAATTATTTAATTCAATTTAAGTGTTGTACGTACCCAAAGAAAAATTACATTGTTGTATCATTTTTCCTGGCTGGGTTTCTCGGAATTTTAATGTTCAAGCCCTACACTAATGAGGTCAAGTTTTCAAGTGTATTAGACTAAATTTGTGCCAAATTTTGTCTTATATCAGCCACTAAAATTAAGGACATTATAAAAGAAAAAGGTTATTTAAATATTCAAAATGTTTGCTCATTCAACCATTGACCATTGACCGGTACTGCTGCGGAGGGTGGTATCATTCTTTTCTGGGTCATGATGACAGGTTGTCATCCAGCTACTACAGCTAGCTAGCTACAGCTCATACAACTTTGCCATTATGATGTATTTGTGTACAGTGTACGTGGAAGTCATGTCATTGAAAAATACGCCTCGTAACGGGAGACGTTTGAGAACCGGTCTTCAAGTCAACAGTGCACATGCACGCAATGGTGAGCATGCGTGCGTTGTTTTGCGCCTACGCTGTTGTGTGTGCACGTGCGCTGTTCACTTGAAGAACGGTTCTCAAAAGTCTCCCATTGTGTTGTAGTTGGCTGCACATGAACATCAAAGAAAAAGTGTCACTATCCATCGCCGTGTGTAGTTTAATTGTGTATAATCATGGATGCACAAAAGGTATAATGCAGGTTCACATGTACACAGTATAGTACAAGTACATCCACATGTACCCACTCGCGTCATGTCTGCAGCCGGCAAGCTGAACAAGTACCTGCCATGACGTCACTGGTCATATGAATAATATGCAAATGAGAGGCATGGCGAACCAGGTTTTTTGATGAGCTCTTGTTGGTAGGCCTTACTTTTTCGTGGCGTTTTTTCACATACAGAGGAAAAAAGTACAGCATTTTCCCTCTTCCCTGTTTTTAATGGACATAATCCTCAATTTTGGATTTCCCAACCTCACTGGACTAGGGCTTTAATAATATACATGTATACTTAAATACCAGTATGCAACAGATAATGAACTACATGTACACACCTATCAACTAAGTAGTGGTAGCCCCGTTGGGCTGCCACAAACATCGCCACAAATCTTCTCCTTGCCATCCCCGTAGATTCCTTGGTGACTGCAATCCTCATCAAGACCTCCTTCAAGTCTCCCCTCAACGTGGCATCCACCAGCCCATCGTAGCCATACGCGATCTTGACAGGGAGACGTGAGCCTGGTAGCAGGCAAAGGTTACCCAGGGTGTCCCCATCAGTAAGCACAGCATGGTGCTGGTAGGTGAGGAGCTGCAGATCTGTAGGGATGCCACACACCAGCTCAATCAGAGACTTGAGGCCGGCCACTGTCATGGCATGACGGACAGTGACAGGGGTGAGGGATCCGGGACCAGAGAGCTGAGCAAAGATCTCAAAGGTCTCAGTGAAGCGGCCTGTGGCATCGCGTACTCCGACTTGCGTCATGCTATTGACTGGATAGGTGAGCAGTGGTTGTCAAACTCCTGCAGAAAAAAAAAGATGAGCGTTAGGAGGGCATGACATTTTGACCCTAGCATGATCTTTCATAGCCTGTGAGCCTGAGGCTATAAAGTCAAAGTCATTATTTTGGTTGGTGAACAGTTTGCAGCAGTAGAGGAAAGCTATAGGACACAAGAATTGCAAACAGTTTCAGGAAAATTCTGCAACAACGGCAGTTTATAAATGGCCAGATTTATTAAAGGACATGTACAGTGTACACTCTGCAACGTTGGTAAAAGTGACAGAACAGCACTCACACTTTGTTTAATCCAGCATTTACATGAAATAATTAGCCTGTGAAAATTTGAGCTGAATTGGACATCCGAGTCTGAAGAAAATAGCGAAAACCCGATTCAATATTTCTTATCAAAGAAGTTTTTTTTTTTTTTGGCCAAGATCAAAAAGGTTTTTGGTGTTTGGCAGTCCTCTTTCTGGATAAATACAGCATTTCAGTTGAAAATATTTTAACGGTGTATGTTTCTACCAGCACCATCTTCATACCCTGAAAGATATACGTAAATCTGTGAACATTTCTGTTTTGGTTTGTTACCAATGTTGTATATATGCCCTCAAAAGATGATTCTATTCTAAATGATTTTTTTTTTTTGGGGGGGGGGGGGGTTGTTGGGGTGTTTGTTTGTTTTGAAATTCTGTTCAATCCTGTGCATTAGCCATGTCAGCAAAAACATGTACACAACAATAATACATTGGGACATACACGTTGTTTTGTTTTTTTGCTTAAAGAGGATCTTCAACACTCAACAAACCTCGCTTTATTTGTTAGAACTATAATCATTAAATTACTTGACATGAGAAAAAAAAAATGTATCTCACACTGAACACAGAGAGAGCGTCTTTTTGATGATTTTTCTCTCCACATGCTCAACCCGCAAGCTAACCCAAAATTGAAACTGTCTGAATTTCGTCAATGGGCTAAAAGCTCATGACGTCATATTACGGAGCCTTTTCATGAAATGTCTGCTGTCTCATTGACGAAATTCAGACAGTTTCAATTTTGGGTTAGCTTGCGGGTTGAGCATGTGGAGAGAAAAATCATCAAAAAGACGCTCTTTCTGTGTTCAGTGTGAGATAAATTTTTTTTTCTCATGTCAAGTAATTTAATGATTTTAGTTCTAACAAATAAAGCGAGGTTTGTTGAGTGTTGAAGATCCTCTTTAAAGGTACAAAGGTACTATCATACTTTGGTAGTATACCGAAACAGAAATCTTCACAAATTTGTCAATAACTTGTTACAGGGTATAAAGATGCCGATTGATACATAGGCCCCCTACAGTTCAAATTTCTACAGTTATCTGTAATGCTGTTTTTATCAAGATAGGTTTTACACCTTAAAATAAATCAAAAATAATGGTGAAAAGATTTTTAAAATACTGTTTTTCACTGTTTTATCAAAAAGTGGGCACCGGCCGTATGGGACTGGAAATTTCACAGATGACTGATGCTATCTTTCCTGATATTTCTGCTCATGAATCTGCATTTCTTTGACAAGTTACACAATGACACAAACTCAATGGATCAGCCCAAGTATAAGCAGTTTACAGTTCACAAGATGAATTGGCCGGTAATATTGCTTTCGTTGCAATAGAGCCATATATAAGTCATGTTTGTATCAATAGCAGGGCTATCCATGAAACTGACCTGGTTACAACAGAACATGATTTCAGAATAGATAGGCTAATGTATGAGTGAATAACTTCCCTTCATTCAAAAACACATAGCTATGACGTTTTAGTACATCTACATACATACATTGTACCAAGATTAATCATTAATATTAACATGTTTGGCAAACTAACAAATTATCTCTAGTTTAAGTAGGGTCAAATGGGTCTTATTTAAAACCAAGCCAAGGTTTTCAAAATGTGCCATGTGTACCTACCTAGTGCTATATATTGAATTACTGCAACATGACACCACAAAATAATATGGGTTCATTAACTTGGCCCCAATATTAAATCTTTTTTTTCAATGGGATATGATATGGGCATGATTGGTCTGCCCAGCATAGAGCTCTACAGTCATACTAGCTGCTCTTTAAAAATTGAAATGAATTGTCTCTCACTGTCGCAGTCATCGCGACAACATTATTAATAAATAATGGCATATGCTCACAAGTTTAGTTATGTAGAATAATTCAAATACATGACTAACACTGGTAAACGGACCAACAAATCAATACCATGAGTTATGGTACCATTATTGGGAGCAACAGGCCTTGACTAGAAGGATTTGGGGTAAATAGATCAATAAACCATGCAGGAATAAACCAAAGAGGTGATTTTTCTTAGTCTGAATAAATAGTTTCCACCGTTTATATTTTAATATTCATTTAGGTGGTGAAACAGGTACAGGCTAGGGCCTGGATTTTAGGGGCCTAAATTATGTACGTATGTATGTACATGTGTGTGTACAATTACAAAAGAGAGGTCGCTGACTTCAGCCAACTCTTCCCAGCATAATCACACTTTAGGCCCCTAAAACCCAGGATTACCGGGGAGGGAGGAACTTTATAAATTGTAATTCCCTAACTAAATTACATGTATGTGCCATGTAGTGCAGTGTCAGGCTTTTATTTTCATCATAATTCATCCCATTTCCAATAGTTATACATATTGTATTAAAACTATATCAAAATAATACAGGGCCTAGCCTACTGTACTAGTACTACATGTAGAAGTACACTACCAGTACTAACTACTATATATACTATACTCTACTACGACGAGTACTACTGAGTACAAGCATGGTACCTCCATATGGTACAAGTACATGTACTACTAGGGCCTACTACCTACTACATGTACTACTACTGGCCTACTAGCTGTGCTACTGCCTGATTTGATTCCATGCACCATTTCCAATCGACAAAATTCCTGTCTTTGAAAAGAATAAAGTAAAACTCACCATTTTTCAATTTCACGGGTTCCACGAGTAGGAATATGACATCCTAGACTAGTAGTAATAACATGATTCTGCCTGAATTCGTGATAAATTACGCGTCCCATAACCTTGTTATTTGACATGTTTGACTACATTATGTTGGGTATAAGGCGCATCAATCAACACAATACACTAACGCGTCGGTCTCCATGCAACACAACACGTTGCCCTCCTACTCAACTTGACGCAATTCTACCGCTATAGCCAGCGGTAATTGTTACACAGAGGTCGTAAAAAGATCCCATTAATCGGGTTTCACTGTGGTTTTTCCCTCTTTACAATGTCAGGAAAATGACACGACAGTCCCAATCCTGCACTGTAAACACCGCTGTGCATGCAAACAATGGCCAATGTAACTGGTTGTCTGGGGCTTCGTACGTTGTGCGTGACTGTCATAGTGTCAATCTCATTTACATAACAAGGGCTCAAACTTCACTAGCCCTCAACTAATCCATTTTATTTGTGTAGGCCTATGTGCATGTTACGTCTCGTCTGAAGATCAAATCAAGGACCTACCTACTACGTACGGAAGCTTATTGCTGCCAACTTAGATATGTGGACATGTTATAATTATTAAGGGTAATATCATAAGCCTATTTTGTTTTTTGTCAAAGAAAATGCAGAAAGATTAGCAAAAAATATCAAGCAAGGGTTATACAGTAACAGTCATCTTTGATCAGAACTGTTTTCGGTCTTTGTATTACTTATTTCTGGATATACACACTTCAGGCGGAAATATTTTAACGGTATGTTTCTACCAGCACTTCTTCTTCATCTTCATTCCCTGAAAGTTACACACATATATATATATATATATATATATTATTTTATTCATATTTTATTAAAAAACCAATACGCAGCCATAAGCTGAATTACATATTTGTTTTTTTGTACATACATTTAAATTTACAAGAAACACATAAAAGCAAAGTAATTAACAGTTCATTAAAAGACACAGAATGGTTTTAAAAGGCTTTAAGCATTTAATATAGACAGGAACACTAGTTAAATAACATAATTTTTTACACGCACACACAATCACAGTTGTTAAAGGCAGTGGATTAGATATTAAAGAAATAGAACAATACAATTCATAAACAAATTAAATGATGGTTTTAAATCAATATAGACAGGAACAATAACACTCAAGGATCCATTGAGAGACAGTTAGGAGATAGTGGCCTGATGAAAAATCTTTGACATGTTAGGGGATTGCACTGTTGCCATTGGTCTTGTAATCAGCGGCGTAGCTACGGGGGGGCCTGGGGGGGCACGTGCCCCCCCACAAATTCGGCGTGCCCCCCCAGGTGCCCCCCCCACAAAAAATCGTGGGTTTAGAAAAAAAAATAAGCGTTATCTGTAGGGCAAGATTTCTATAAAGGAAATAAAAACAACTTAACAGCTTTTACTGTTCTAAAATGATATTTTTTACTATCAGCAAATGTTCCTGAGCCCTTAAAACCCTACAGTGAAGAAATCTGTGCAACATTTCGGTGTAAAAATGCAATTTTCTTACGCGCTTACGGTTGCGAACTTCAAAACAGCCCATCTGCCATTTTGTCTGGTTTGGCTAGTTAGTCTTGTCCCCAGATTGAATTTCTCCCGCTCAAGAGTGTTGGATTAAAAAGAAATAATGAAGTAGTTATATAAATAAATGGATTCATTTATCGGAACAATTGCTTCCAAAATAAGGCTCAGATTGCACCAAAGAATATCTAAAACCCCGTGAGCTTCCAGGGCCCTTAAGCGGGCCCTGGACCCCGGCCGCAAGGCTTTCGCGCTTATCCATGATTTCCAAGGAGCGTGGAAATAAAATACGCCAATTCAATAGCGACGGATGCGTTTCGGGGCGATCTAAGCTAGCTAATGTTGTCTTCCCCCTCTTTTTCAGCTCCTTTGGAGTCTTTCTGTTTCCCTTTTTTTTTTTTATTAGCTGTTTCGCATGCAGCGGAACAGCTTTTGTTTTTCTTATTTTTTTTTTTCTTTCTTTTTTTTTTTTTTTTTTTTTTCTTTTTCCACTTTTTTCCCATAGACATAACACAGGGGTTTTCTAAGAGCCACTTCTACCATTATGCCAATTCCAATCAACTTCATACTTGGCACATAGTTAGACCAGCACCCCGAATAGTGTCCCGCGTATGTACGTCATCGTGACGTCATCACGTGCACAGTTACGTAATCATAAAAGTGCAAATTTTAGGGCCCTTTATCTCCGGAACGGCAAGTCCGATGCAACTCAAACTTGGTATGTTAGTATATGGGGACGTGTTATAGAGAAAAATTGCAGTCACGTGTTGATGACGTCATCGTGCGATTTTATACGAATTATTCAATTTTTGGACCTTTTCTTTATATCTCATGAACGACAAATCGTATTTTCGAAATTCTTTCGGTTAAATGTTTGTTAGGCTATAGGCACGTGCCATAAAATACCAAAAAGTGGTGACGTCATGATGACGTCATCAAAAAGCCGATTTTCTGAATCACATATAAGGGAATATCCGATGGTGATGAAACTTGGTGGATATGTAGGGAATGGTACTAGTATCCTCAATCTGAAGTGACGTCACGATGACGTCATCGGCTGATTTTTTATTGATTTTTGAATATTAAATTTTGCCATTTTTTCCCAGAAACACATATAAGCGAATATCCGATCGTGATGAAACTTGGTGGGTAGGTAGGAAATGCTATTTCTATTCCAAATGTGAAGTAACGTCACGATGACGTCATCGACTGATTTTTTATTGATTTTTTGAATAATTAATTTTGCCATTTAGAGTCAAACATAACACAAAACACGGTCTTTGGAACTTTTTGGACCGCTGATATGGCTATCTATAGTAGTGCGCCAATTGTGTACACGTGAACGGAGCACGACATAGCTAGAAAATCAATCATTTTGTTTTTTCCACGCCCATATGCACAACCATACATACTACGCGCGCTGGTCTATAATAGACTCGGCTAGTCTGTGTTTCTCATGGGCATGTGTACTCTATGTACACCAATTTGTATACAGTGTACGAGTATGCGTGGACGAGTGACGACGCTCCTGATACATGTAGTTGTGTACGACAATTTAAACACCGCTATTTCTCTGTACTGGGCCAATTGCGTTCATGTTTGTTTTTCATATTATTTATAAAAACATACGCGAAACAGCTCAGTGTTTGTCAACAAACACATCTAGTTTTTTTTTTATTTTTTTTTTTTTTTGCTTGAAGAAAAGGTTGCCCCACGCCCGCATTTCTCATATTTTGCAAATCTCCAGTTTTTAAAAAATTCTGGGTGCCCCCCCACACAATTCCAAGGCCCCCCCAGTGCCCCCCTGCTGAAAAAATCCTAGCTACGCCGCTGCTTGTAATGATGAATCTGGTAGGGGCCTAGAATTTCTAAGCGTCATTATGGGTCCTATTATTGGGAGCAAACCAATATATTAGGCCTAGTATATCTATTAGTTTTTGTACATTAAGCCCCCCCCCCAAAAAAAAATGCAATTGAGAAAAATATATACTCGGAAATTGGGAAAATACTGGATCTGTTCAGTTATTACACGCTACTTACTTGAAAAACGCGATGCTTGAATGGTTGCTTTACTACCCCCCTCCCCCCAAAAAAAAGAAAAGAAAAGAAATGTTGGCTCTTCTAACCCCCCCCCCCCCCCAAAAAAAAAAAAGCAAAACCACACATATTGGCTCTAGAACCGCGCCTAAGATGAAGACTTCTGTCTCCCAAGGCACATGCGTGCAGATTTTCTGATTAATTATGCAAGCCAACCTCAATCATCAGGGTATGGTGTTCCGCTGATTGGCTCCCTTGGAACTGATCCAAGGGAGATTCGACGAAAAGTAAAGAAAAAGTTAAACATATATCCAAGACCTTCGTGACGATCCAAAAAATCTGACAGAGTTCTCCCATATCCGCCGCGCGGGGACGCCCTATGGACCGCGGGAAGCAACAACGAAGGTCTTGGAACCAAGACTAGTGGTGTGACTAAGGAGTCGCGTTCTTGACGCAATGTTCCCGGAACCACCGGTAGGTGGCGCTGCACACGACTAGGGCTTTATCGGAACACTCTTAATTACTTTCGTAGAAAAAAATCTGGTAATGACCAAAAATGCCCCAGATATGTATGTTGTAGCCAACATTTTGACATTGTTTCTCATGGAACGCCTTAGAATGGTTTCAAGAGGGTTGGAAACGCTGAAAAAAATACGAAACAGTATATACCTGAGCCAAAAAGTGGATTTTATTACTTTATTTAAATGACCTGTGACGTCACAACGAACGTCATCTTCGGCAGGTCTTCGGAAGCAACGTTTTCGGAAGCATTCGGATGCTCGGAAATGTGCAAATGCAAATGGAAAGAATTCCACTGATCACCATTACGGAAAAAGGATTATATCCTCCAAGAGTTAACTTATTGGATACAAATTATGATAAACCTCAATTTCAGGTGTTGGAAACTTGCGTAGAATATCTGAAAAGTGAGTTTTATAGGGTTCTTTTACCTACAAACTGTACAAAGCCAGTTTGCTCAAAACGCCCTCTGTTGGTTCTATAGAGTTGTGCACAAATTATGGTCATCAGTGGAATTCTTTCCGATCGGTGCACTAGGGCCTATTAGACTAAACAACGGTGCCACATACTTTACATGATCCAATTCCTATTATAAAATGTCACATTTTCTGATAGAAAATTGGGGCGCAACCTCAAGTTAAAAAAAAAAGGGTGATCCTTAACTTAAGAGCCCTGTTAAAAATAGGTTTGTGAGAAAATGCATTATTTAAAAACACAGAAAATTAATTAAATTTAACAGGATTTTTTTTATGTGAAAGTGGTATATTCTGTTCATCAATATACCATCAAGGTCCAAATTATGGAGAGCTGCGTTGCCAATTTGAACTTGCATAAATTTCCTTGTCCAGAAGCCAAGGTATATGTGCCATGATTTTTGACACTCCATTGATTTATGCTACCCAGGCCCCCAGAGTCGCTAAAAAATATGCCAAAATATTTTTGTGGCTTGTGTATGTTCCATTTTAGAAGAAATGCCGGCATCTCCCGAATTTACACTCCACTCCATTGACTGCCGTTCATTTCGTCAATGGCTGGAGTCTAATATCTACGCCATTGACTTTGTACACACTAGAGTCGTGCGCAAGGGAGCACACGGACGGAATGGAGTCCAATTTCACGATATGGCTGAAATGGCCCGTTTTTACCAGGGCATTGCCTTCAAAAACTCTGAAAATAAGTCCTGGATGTGTCCATGCACCAATTTTCTTTTTTGAGTTCTGAGCAGTCAAATGACACTTTTTTAGGAAAATAAATGGTGGCAACTTAAGAATTTGCCCACTGCATAGATGAGGTATTATTTATTTTGCAAGGCATGTTTTTTCAGCATTTTTTCATGTGTGTCCGAATCATGGACAGGGTGTCCGAATCATGGCAAAAATGAAGGTTATGTTTCAAGTCAATTTCATTTCAAGGACACAAAAAACTTTCATAAAATATCAACCTGGATATAATAACTACACTTTGTTGTTCATAAGTGAAAATAGTTGAGAGAAACAAACATTAAGAAGGTCAAATAATCCAAAATTGCTTAAGTGTCCGAATCAATGGCACATTTACCCTACGTGTTCATCTCGTACCAAATTCAGCAGCCTGTCATGCTTAGAGAAAATGTTGATTTATAACGCCAAAGTATACTCAAATATCGGGAAATTTCGGGTCATTAATTTACACCGTACAGTTAATACGCATGCATCTGGTGCAGAATTCTGATGTTCACATTGCCCTTATAGGTACACTCTCCAGGGGAGTGTACCTATAAGGGCATCCCAATACTGCCACGACACTTCCCCCATACTCCTCTCGAGAGGTTGTTCCCTTGCTCCCATACTTGCTTCACTTGTGAGTGATGACATACATACTAAATTATGTCAATGAAGTAATCGCAATTGCGAGGGGAGTATACTTCCTGCTGGATCATACATGTACTCCTCCACAAATGCTTCACGTTTGGACCCTCATTGATAAAAAAAAAAAAAAATTATCTTAAATACTGTATATACTTCGGAGGTCAACAGACTTTTCCCAAATATAAACGTTACTCTTATGTCAGGCCACTCAACACACGGTCCATGGTGTCATTGTCTTTTATTGGTCACTGGCGGGGAGGGATATCTTATCCACATTCTTATCATCATGCATATCCTTCACCTCAAGAACACCATGTAAACGTTTGTTTTAAGCACAATTCAAACACGTACAAAAAAAAACGAGGGCCCTAGGAAGTTATTTATAATTTTCATTATTGTTGAGATATCCACGCATAATAGGATTTGCACATGTCTATACCCATCATGCTTCCAACAACCCCCCCCCCCCTTCCATGATGCCCCACAACATCTATAAAATGTACAGGTAGCCCCTTTCCTTTCATCTGGCCAGACGCATCACATAGCATCTATCTCTAGTTCCGAAAAACTCTGGGTGAAGTACACTATTGTACTGCTACGCTCCGAAGGTTTTTATGACTGAAAGGGGGCCTAAACACCTGGCCGCATATATTCTGGGGGCCTTTTTTATTTAAATTGGCAGGGTTCACTATGTATACATACACCTTCAACCATGTATTAAAAGTCCCCACAATGAGAGCAGATACTAGACCATATCATCGTCTGTGCGTCTGCGGCCGTTACGTGCGATTATTACCGTTTTAGCCCTTTCCCCACAAATTTTACCTTGTTAATAATATTGAAGAGGACACCATGAACGTATATTTAGGTAAGTTTCTTTATAAAAAGTTGTTTTATTCCCTTTATATGTATCGAACCTGCTTGTACACCGTTACTTTTTTTTTCTTTTTTTTTATACAAAATACGATCTGTGCTTGCGTGCTTAAATTCAAGTTCACCGCCATGATTGGTTCACTTTCATGTTCAATGTTGTCGTTCGTGACGTCATTAAACTAGGGCAGCCTCCATGCACAGGCCCGCTCGCTAGCTGGGGTAGTGGTGGGTGACACCATAGCATATAGTTAAATAAAAACCTAGAGTGCGCGCTTTGTATTCAATGTGCATGCTCTTGGCACTATGGACCATAGATATATAAAAAAATCTACAAATTAAACGAGTCCGCAGGATGAATTTTGATTCTACCAAGACATTACACGAACGGAGGGATTACGTGAGACAGTATGAATGGCTCATCGCTTCAGTTTTCAAAGGCAGTCATGTTTTGAATTAAGAGACATTACACCAGGGTGGGTACAAGATACTTTAAAATCTAGTTACCAATTTGAGAGGGCACGTAATCCCTCCGTTCGTGAAATGTCTCGGTAGAATCACAATCAAACTTCATCCTGCGGACTCGTTTAATTTTTAGATTCTACCTCGTCATTACACTTCACTACGGCATTACGTGAGACTTTAAAGCAGTTCAAAACATGACAAACAGTTTTCGATGCATAATTCAAGACTCTTTAATGCTTGTTTCTTCAATGCATAAAAAAATTAATATTTAATATTTAATACCTGCTTCTTTATACTTTCATCATAACGGATTAGGTTTTATCGTCATATTCACTGAATCTAGTACAAACCCTAGGAAAACCACGTTTTGACTTGGTTAGAGCAGACTTTTCCGAATGGATTACAAATCCCAACTGACTGAAAAGTCGAGTCGCTGTTTGCACTGCGTGCAGACATTCCTCTTTTGTGCTCGCTTGAATAAAGATGTCATCTATGTAACTTAGACATGAAATTCCTATTTTCCGCAATTCTGACAAAACAGGTTTAAGAATCTTCGTAAATATTCTAGGAGCAGAGGCCAAGCCATTGGGGAGACAGGTATATTGAAATAACCTATCTTTATACAAGAGTCGTAAATATTTCCTGCTTGAAAACCCAACAGGAATAGAATAGTATGCATCTTTTAAATCTATTGATGCCAAAAAACACCGTGGTTGCATTAATCTAAGTGCAACCTGTAGAGTATCCATTTTAAAAGGGTAGTATTTAACACTTTCGTTTAGGTTTTTCAAATTCAATATCATACGAAAGGAACCGTCTGGCTTTGGCCTAAGAAATACTGGGGATATAAACTCTCCCTCTGAGTGAAACGTTTCTTTAATGACTTGTTTAGGCAGAAGCTTGTCTAGTTCTTTTTGTAACAATCTTTCCTCCTGCATATTCAGTGCAGTATAATTGTTCTTAGACTTTAAATAATTGATTGGGTTATCGCCATCAAACTCAATCTCATATCCAGATTATATAGGAGAGAATGATTTGATCGTTTGTAAGTTTCTGCCATTTTGGGATAACGTTTTTTAATTCTGCCTGCAGCAAAGTTTATTGGAGTGTCATAGAGACTCACCTTACCTTCTACTGCTTTACTGCAGTCGTAGTGTCTTTCCGAGTCTGTTTTTGGTATGGTACTGGGCGCCGGCCTAAAAAAGGCTGTTGCTTCCAAGTACCGTACCTCTGGCATATTGACGATTTGGCCTTGTAGGTGCTCTAGAGGTATAGTTTTGGCGGAAATCTTTGCCTCTGCCTCTCGATTGGGTAATACAGCGCCTACTTACTTTGTTCGCATTTGCAATGTCACGAACATTTTGTGAAGCATCATCCCCGAAAAGGAAGTTGGAATTCGGCTCAGATCTAGAGCATATGGATTTATATTCCTGTTTTATTTCAGGCTTTATTAGCTCTCTGCGCAGGGAATCTACTGCAATATTGTTAGTTCCCATAAATGCAAGGGCATCTGTTACTTTGGCCATAACATTTTTCTTATCAAGGCCAGATTTTCCTGCCAAGAATTCATTCATGATGCTGGTTAAAGCTGTCATAGATTTCACATTGTTCTTTTGAATATTTTTTCAAAGATAAATCTTTGGATTTGGATGCCTGACTTAGGTTGTTCCATACAAGTTTGTTAACTTGCGTTACCTGTAATGCCTCAATGTTACCAGGTCTATGGTAATTATCTAACTTCTCAGTTAGTTTTGCGGGCGGCAATTTTTGCCTGCACATAATTATTGACCAGCTTGGCAAGCGGTTCGGCCACGTTGGAACCGGCCTTGTCTTCGTAATTTAAGTCAGAGGCAAGTGTATTAAGAAAGGCCTCCTCAGAAGAGGACTCGACGGGAATTATGTCTGCCTGTGGTGGACTTACTGCATCTAGCAGATCTTGAATATCATCTTGATATTCCAAATCTAAGGCATCATCATCAAAGGATGCATGAGAGAGTACCTCAGTACGGCGGTCTGAAGCCGCATTCCCAGATGGCCCTGGGTTCCCTTCTTGGTTAATTTTTTGAACCAGTTGTTGCATTTGGTTTTGCATAGTTCCTTCCAATTCTGATCTTGATTTTTGGCACTTTCATTCTTGTCTGTGTCTGGGGTGGCCAAGTTTTCATTAGTGCTAACAGAGGCACCAGCAGAATTTCCTGCAAAAGGATAATCATCAGGGTCAAGCTCCATCTTGACTCTTGTGTCCCTGTGTGACTAGCGAGTTCTGGCAACACTGGCCCTGTGGGCTGCAAGTTCCCTGTGGGATACAAATAAAGGTTTATTACCTTCTTTTGTCTACACACTGTGTTAGTATGTGTTAGTATGCGCCAATCAAATTTCAATTCTAGTGCTTTCCGAATGAGAGGCAAAGAAGAAATGAATTCAATGCAGTTGTACCTGTAACGTAAACCTTGCATTCGTTCGAATGAAGTCACTAAAGCCCTTTTCACACTGCAGAGCAAATCCCCGGGAAAATAATCCCCGGGGAATTCCAGGGGAATTTTTACCCCACCAGCTCCCCAGCAACCATTCACACTAGACCCATGAAAACTCCCGGGGACACCATTTCACTAGTTGCTTTTCCCCTGAAAAACGTAAATCCTCGGGGATTTCGGCTTTAACCCTACTCCCGAGCAGGGGTGAACATTCCCCGGGGATTTCATTGGTAGTGTGAAAGGTCCAACCAAAATACCCCGGCAAAACCCTACCAATTCCTCGGGGAATGTGTCAAGTGTGAAAGCCCCTTAAGACATGCATATTTACTGTACGCATACGGGCTTACGTGAGCCCTTGTGTGGTACTAAACCATAGTATACATTCATATGTAAAGTGCATTCCTGTGGAAGCACAAGCCATAATTTATACAAACCTTTACTGAAGCCTGCGAGTGAAGTCGAACTGTATTGAACCTTATGGCTCGCACACACAGAGCAGCACCGGGAGATGCTTACTCTATTTCATACCATACCAGCCAATTCATACTATCTCACGTAATTCCGTAGTGAAGTGTAATGACGAGGTAGAACCTATGGACCTTATCGAAGATTAGTCTGGTTCCCGGACCCCAAAAGCGCCCGACTATTGTCTGTCAAATATAGGGTCCGGTATCGGCTACGTGTGCTGGAGGGTCACGTGACCAAAAAAGTCAATTTCTTACTTTTTACGGAAAAATCCGAAACATTACGAACTCGTTTTCGTTCAACTTCGGATAGTAACGTTGACTTTCGGCTTTTTCCGACAGGTCACGCGAGGTCATGTACTTCAGGGAAAGACACGTCATGTACATATGATTCATTCCGGCTACAGCTAGCCAAAATAGAGCATAATTATTGTCAACATACAACAGAGCACTCTTCCTATAATGCACTTTTGAGGCGTTTTTTGTATGTTTTTTTTCCCACTCTTTGATTTCTTATTCTGTCCAGATAAAATTGCATGTTGCTTACAAAAGCGCAAAAATGAATGCTAAAATTGAATCTCGCTAAACTCTAAAAACTAGCTTCCGCGCCTGAGCAGACATGACAACTGTGTCATGTTTTATTTTTAACCGTAGCCGATACCTGACCTAAGATTTTTAATAAGAGTCGTCAGGGAATCTTTGGGCAGGGAACCAGACTAATCGAAGATAGCCTGTTTTCGGCACTGCGCGTGCGCGCGCTGTTGTTTTCCAGTTGCTTTAAGACTATGGAGGTTCAAAAGTGGTCATCTGTTTTTCTGCTCTCAGAGTAGCCAAAAAGCAGATTTTACGTTTTTGTTGGATGATCTTTTCCACGTTTCTACTTATTTGCTACCTCAAAAGCAGAATTTACTTTTGAAGAAACTAATTCTAGTTCGATCTGATTTTCTATTACTTGGAGGTCCCAAAAAATTAATGTATTGTTAACATTTGCTGGGTATTTTTCACGGGTCATAGTAAGTGCTGTAATTTCCCTGGGTCCACTTGGTACCAAATGCAGCCAAATCACATGAAATTCACGGAATATCTTTGAAATGATTAAATCTTAGATTTGGACTACTTCTTATCATTAATAAGATTTCTCCATCATTATCTGATCATGGCAAATTGCAAAATTTGGGTCTTCTCTAAATTTCAGCCAAGAAACACTGTGCGAACAGTGTGCATTTCCGAAAATTTCCTACCCATGTATTCGGGCGACGTGTTTGCACCCGGTCGTTTCCGGCGGCAGTTTACGCACAACTTAAACGGGCAAGGAAGCGTAGCACCCAGTTTCCCAAATATACGTAGAGCATTTACCAACATTGGAAACTGGGTATGGTGATCCTATTCACCGTTTACTGCGTTTCCTACATTGATAAACCCCATGGAAAGTGTCTGCATTTCTCAATGGGTTGACTTGTCTATACTGAGGAATAGGATGTTTCACCTCATTTGGGGTCAGGGGCAAAGATCCCTTGGTCCTTGGTCAGGGCATGGAGCTATAGCTCCATGGTCAGCCTGGGACAGTACTGACAATTGTCTAGCTGTGATTCTACGAATCAGGCTCCAGCTTCTATATTGGTGAGTTCCGTTTATCCATGCTAGAAAACATGTTTTATTTATCTTAGAACACTGCAAAAACTATGGTGTTAAATTCAACACCACGGGTGTTAAATTTAACACTAGTTTGGATTCACTATAGGTCCACACCACATAGTGTTAAAATGACACCATCACTGGTGTTACAGTATTGGTGTTAAATGCAACACCACTGGGTGTATCTGGGTGTTATACTAAGTCAACACCGGTAACAGTGCTGGTTTAACACTACAGAAAGTGTAACTAGTTTACACTATTTGGTGTTAAAACAACACCATCCTGGATTCAATAATCGAACACCACACCCACAGGTGTTATTATTACACCTATAGGTGTTGTAAATTAACACCTGTGTGTGTTAATTCACACCCACAGGTGTTAATTTACAACACCTCTAGGTGTAATAATAACACTCATAGGTGTTGTAAAATAAACACCACTGGGTGTAAATTCACACCCACTAGTGTTAATTTAAAACACCTATAGGTGTAATAATAACACGCATATGGGTGTTGTAAATTAATATTTGTAGGTGATGTAGATTTAACATTTGTAGGTGATGTAGATTAACACTCACATAATGGCGTTTACAATTCAAATACTGTAGGCTGCTTGATTAGGTGGTTGGACTGCAAACAAAGGTAATCCTGAAATTCCTCTTGAACTGAGCAAAATATACCTTTTGTGGTAAAGACATAATTATTTGAAAACACAAGCAATTTCTGTTACACGCATACACTTTTACAGAGGAAGAAAGACAGAAATAAACTTCTTTTGACAATTCCAAATTTAATAGTCTCAACTCTCAACAATACATTCAAATTCATACACTGCATAACAAATTATTCTGTAAAATATAAAATTGACAAACACTTGCAACAATCTTTCTAGAACTTACATTAATTTCAATTCAATAGTCCCCAAAATCCATCAATTCTGAATCATTCAAATTAATTTTATACAATGCATTTCAACTTACGGTGTACAACACCGGCCTATTCTAAACAATATGAAATTTGACAAACACTTGCAACAATATTTGTAGAACTAGTATAAGGCAAAAAAAAAGGTGGGCTATATACGTCATTGTTTCAGAGATTATTTAGAGAACATGCTAAATTGATGAGTTGAAGTCTACTGATCCCATTAAAAACAAAAACAACAACAACAACATCCCCCCCCCCCCCGAAGAAAAGCAATTTTTTCAATTTCAAAATGGCCGCACTTTTAGTGAAAGCTGATTAATTTTCCCCTGGTAGGCCATCTTTGCGTTTTGTTTTTGTACTAGTGGCGAATAAAATAATGTTTATGATTGTCAATGAAACCATTTTTGAAGCTTTTGCCAGTTTTAAAGAAACCTTTACAAAAATGGTTTCCTTGATATATCAATTATTTTTAGTCACTACTAGTAAGAAAGATGGGCCACCAGGGGAAAATATATTAAATGTTCACTTTAATCGGAGGCCAGTTTGAATTTGTTCCTTTTTTTTGACAGGGCTCCCTGCTTTTTTGACTTTTTGTGTGAAAATGAGATCAGTAGGGTTCAACTCGTCAAGTAAGCTGCCTCGAAACAATCTGAAATTAAGACCAAAATATGACCCTCTATGCCACATCTAATAATGTTTGTCTCTTGTCCCTGGGGTCTTCAAAATGCAAAGCTGTATACAGTGTTTTTTTTTTAATGTATTTATCAGCAGTGGCTGTAGAAACTGAGAAATGTAGGTACATGTAGTTGTTGGCAACCAGAAAATGGGGTTTGATGAGTGATGATGCTCTCACCCCCCCCCCCCCCCCCAAAAAAAAGGGTTTGACCCATTCTTTCACCGACCATGGAACATTTTCTTGAAAAATGGCGAATAAATATTGATCAATAAATTTTGATGTAGACATTTTAATTTACATGAGCAAACACGCAGGGACAAGAGACAACTTGGGGCCTTAATGATTTGAAGCAGTAAAGTGAGGAGGGATAAATAATATCTGGACAACCAGAATACAATTCCCATTCTTGGTAGTATACATGTTGATTCTGGAAAGGTAGGCCTAACCCAAATTGAAGGTACATGGCCCAATTGCTCAGAATGGAAATTTGTATTGAAATATAACATGTATTACATGCAATATCAAATATCAGTCTCATCGGTCAAACAATCTGGATGCAAAAAGGCCATGTATCTTGCAACTGCCTAATTACCCCAACTAGCACCATGCAATCTTAATTGTTTACCATAACAATGTTACATTTTCAATCTTCAAAATAGTGCATTTTCAGCTGCAAAATTTACCATGGTTATAAAGAAACATAAATATTGAACCACACACAAAACCTGATACCCAAAAATAGTTTTCTCCATATCTCTACTGACCATTATTTTGTTCCAGCAAGTACATTCAGTGACATTAGGACATCATGATGTTCTCAGTGGTAACCTGCATGCTGTGAACAAATACACATGATAAGAATACATCATCATCATCATAATAATCATCAATAATAACAACAATATAGGCCCTATATGTGATTTATGTGGTCGAGTGCCCAAGCATACATACCTCTTAATACGAGGGTCTTGGGTTAAAGTTTCCCTCAAGACACGTCTCTTTTTCAGTTAAAATTCCTAAAATACTCACAAAATTTCCTGATACATGTAGGCCCTATCAGAAAATGATCACTTTTCTTTTCTTTTGTACCATAAGGAGCCGAAAAGAAATTAATGTAATCAGGACTTTATTTTCCCTGCGGAAGGCCGACATCTCTGTGAATTAGCTTTAATAGAAATATGACTAAAAATACTTACATGACCTCCTATGGTGTGCGGATCTTTCAGAGACGGGAACAAGTTCACGACTCCACGGGCATACTTTGTTTTTACTTCAGTGCTGGGTGTTTTCTGTTTACCAATTAGAAGAAAAATTAGGGAATTATAGGCTAAATATAACGATAATACTTGGTATGGCTATTAAGCCACGGATTGTGCAGTTTACGAGATTTGAAATTTTAATACGTACACGGCGCCATACAGGGTATGTACGAACCTAACTTTACACAGTGAGGCGATTGAGGCGATGCATCAAATCACTAAAAATCACAAACATCTTGCATAATAACGACTGAAAAAATATACAGTTGCAACTATAATAAACTATACTTACCACTATTTACGAACTTCTCGTTGTCGCCATAAAAACAACTATCTTTCTCTGATTCTTCACCCCTGGCAAGCGACGGAAACACGAACAATCGATCACGTACGTTGTCCAAGAATCAAGATGGCCGTTACGCGTTCGCGCGCGTGATGTCGTCGGGAGAATTTTCGTTCTGTAAACTTTCAACCAATTGGACCATCGGATTGCGCGCACGTGATCTCTTTTGACGGGATTGACACCATATTGGTGTTAAAAGTCATTCATTTTATGGACACACAGTTAACACCAACAAGGATTACAAAAGTGAAGTGGATCTTACACCCAGTGGTGTCAGCTAGTGCCGTCCTAACACCACATTTAACACCCATAGCTTAACACCCGTTTCGTGTAACGATTTAACACCATAGTTTTTGCAGTGAAGGATCATTTAGCCTACGTGTCAAAAAATCTTAAATCATTTAAACTGCTGCCTGATTGCAAAAGAAAAGTGGGAAAACACAAGAAAATTTACAACAATTCTCAGTCAAAAATTAAAATTAAAAAAGTTAAAGCCCAATCACTGAACTGAGCCATATCGAAATTATATTAGGCCTCTATCGTAATATTATTTAGTAAAACCCATAATTCCACAGGCTACTTTCAGGCATGAATCATCATGGTGTATTGGTGTTTGTTTTAGGAAGATTGAATCGCCAATCTTCTAACATTATTTGAAAATCTAGGCCTGTACATCATGTTTTAGGAAGATTGAATCGCCAATCTTCTAACATTATTTGAAAATCTAGGCCTATACATCATATATTAATTATTCTCTGAACATTTTCATCAATCGGTGCCTTTTCACCCGTGTTCAACTTCAAGATAATAGCGAGTGTCGATTTTGATCTGTTTTAAATCAGTGATTGTATACCGGTACACTGGTATTGTACTTTATCTCGATGTTGCAATAACAATTTTTGAAGAGGTTTGTAAATAGAATATGCGGCAACGTTTAGATTGTATATTTCTATACTCGTCTCTTCATTTTTTTTAACAGACTGGACAGACATAACTTGACGCACATGGTCGAAACCATGGAGGAAGGAAAGTCGACACTATAAGCATGGAGGAAGAAATAGATTCCTCCATGCTATAAGCAACTTGAACAATTGTGTGCGAGTGAGTAGTGACTCTCCGAAGAAGTATGCTGTATTTTCGGCCCGCGACCGTGCAGAGGCAGTGCCGTACTATATCAGTGGCTAAAATGGAGACGCTGTTATTTCGTCATATTATAATGAGGAAGACGAGCAGTTAATAAGGTCTACTCAACCACGATCGACGACCGCCGCATTGAAAACGGGCAACAACATTTTGTCTAACTTGTGTATTCAGTGCAAAATGTACAAGTTGATAATTAATGGTCACTCTTACATTGTATTCTAGAGCCGTGACAGTGAAACCTTTACTCTAGTATATATTCCTTTTTTCTATCATGGTAACCGTAAAACCATGAAGGAATCCTCAATGGTAGAACCAATCCCATTTTTATTGTACATTACACATTGCCAGACCTCGTTGTTCAAGGCCCCCGGCCAGTAACTTGAGCCAAGTCAGTTCTAGCGTTATATAACATTATGCAATTCACAGAGCTAGAACAAACCACACTGTACACCACACTGTACACCATTACGCTATGCTTAACCCGTGGTAGATCTTTATATACGTCCATGATGGAGAAATACTTGATAACTTCATTGCATGCTATACATGTACCTTAAAACTGTAGAGATATAGAGTTAGGAGGGCCTGACGTTTCAATTTTAGCAAAAAAAGGTTCCTTTGAGAAAGACAGATATCTTCCAAGGATCGAACCGTCAGGCCATCTCCTGTCATTTTATTTATCCCAAATCATTACTTTGGTTAACTTCGAGTACTTGCTGCAGTTTATTACTTGTATTGATAATTAATTTTGTTGTTCACGGCACGAAGTTATATACCGGTAAACAATTAAAATATATAGGCCTAGATGCACAATAGGTCGTGCTTTGACAATTCAACATTACTGTCGTATAAAATAACAAAAATGGAAAATTTAGCGTTGATATCAGAAATTCCAACAGCATTTTAAAGATAGGATTGGGTTGGTAATGACCAAAAATGAAAGAGTTCTATTTCAGTATAAGAGTATAGAAAGAAATATGAGAAAGTTCAAAGGATTTCAAAACCTTATCTGATTTCGGTTCCAGCAACTGGAAGAAGCCTCATAGTACTTATTTCTCCATGCCATTTCCTCATGACTCTGTGTTGAAGGGTTAACACGTTTTGTGATTCCATCCGTACCATTAATGGAGGAATATGAGCCTGGTTAACTGCTCACGAAAAGGCTGTTCAACATCTGTACTGTTCATACCCTGACATTATGTCCTTGGCAGTTTTGCACATTTGGTGTAGGGGAATTATTTCAAAATTTTGTTGATTGCTTGGTCATGCCTTGGATGGAATAGGCCTCAGTTAATTACAGAAATAATCTAGAAACAGAGCAAATAAAAGTAAGTCCTTAAAAGTAGTCCTCATGGCAATGAAAGCAAAATAAGTTTACAGCAACAACAAAATATAACTTTATGACCTCTGGTCAAACTGCCCAGTCAAAAAAGTCAACTGAGTGCATGGTCACAAAATCTTCAATAACTTTAACACAAGTGAATCAAAAGGCTCGATTCTTTGAAACTAAGTCTTAAATCTTTTCTTTGTACATACACAATTGTAATGTTTAAAATCAAATCAAAAATATATGTTTAAATTCCCTCTCCTATTATACACATGCCTTAAGATATACATGTAATGATGGTGGCTTGCTAATGTTTTGGGGGCTTGATGTATAGTTGTTTTTCTTACCTGTGTTAAGTTGAGGTCTGAGACTAGAGCTATATGGATGTTTTAATATAGCATGTTGGTGTGTTGTTATTAGTTTTCATTTACTGTTAGTGCGTGTAAATGTAAGTCTAGTCATTTTTTGTTTCACATGATATTTATATAATTTGTTTATTTGAACGCCTTTACATTTGAACTTCGGCGCAATAGCCTACAAATGAGTAAAATTATTAGGGCCTATGTTGTCATTTACTATTGTCGTGGAATACTAACCTTTCTGCTCAGTTCAATATCACCGTAAATGTGAAATTCTATTTCGAGTTCTATATTTCCTCACAAGTTAGTAACAGTTGTTTAAAATGTTTTGTATACACAGAGTATCACATTTTAATGTGCAATTCGTTGACTAATTAGTTAACGGGTGCCATTACCTTGATGTGACTTTAATACGCATCTTTATCAATTCTATAATCCTCATTATGGTGTACTTTATATTTCGTCGGTCGAGTGTTGGGTAGTACGGATCCAAAATAAATATTTCTAAATTTGTAAACAAATTGCATCATGTGTGCATTTTATTTGCCTCTCATGCCTCTAAAAGAACTTGTATATTTGGAGAGAAAATTAACTTTAACCTGAAGTAAAATAATATTTTAAAAGAAAGAAATGGAATTGATGAAAGTGCGAGCGAGAGGGAAGGTGATACTGCTGCATTGGCGGCCCATACAAACATGCATTTTGAATAGGCCTATGCCTATATTATTTTTTTATTTTTTTATATATTAAAAAGCAACCATTGAATATAACAAAGTCTGGATTTTTGGAAAGTAAATATCAAATAGGCCCACTGTCGGATATTAGTCATGATATCAAATTTTCTTTATGGTTATTATAGAGAATTATCAAGAATACATGTCATGCGCAAACATTTTGTTTTTGGCTGGTTTAGATTTGTGTTTCTTTTTTTGTCAGTCGTTCCAAACGGCTATTTTTAATAAACAGTTCGCGTCCCGTCCTTTAGATCCTCGAGTTTGTTAAGGTGTGTCATTTTCCAGGTTACACTATCATGACAATAATTAGCCAACAATTCAGTATTCTGTCATGTCTGCGTGAACTATAATAAAACATTAAAATTAAATTAAAGCTGATTTTAAATGTACTTTAATTCAATCGATGATTTTGCAAACTATAGCCTGGCCACTCCTGGCGGCCCCTTTTTCTGAGACTGAAAACCCAAGGGTCCATCCGAAGAAAAACAAGCGGAAATAATTGTTGTATTTCTTATTTTATTAATTAACTGAATAACCATTAGTAGTTGGAAATGAATTTGTTCAATTGTAGATACCAATGAAATAGTTGACTTTTGATAAATTTGTATTGCTCACTGAAATGCCCCAGTTATTTTGGCAAAAACAAAAAACCCGGATCTTTCAAACCAGTTCATAAACTCAAGGATATAGCAATGGTTAAATATTTTACACATTTATTACAATAGTTTTAAAGTTTTCTTTGCATTCACAAACACCGTGACTGAGTTGTGACAAACCTTTATATGAAAGCTACATTAATTTTATTGACAGAGTGAGGCTACCAGTAGAATGGCAGTAACCTATCAAGGACAGCAGATGGGCCTATTTTGAATTTAATGAAATTCCAGCACTTAATCCTTATTTGAAGAGGAAACTCGGCAGACCATAGGAATACCTAAAAATAAGTGTTGGCTTTTAAACAAAATTAATTTGTCACATGTTTCTTCACACTTTCTATACCGACAAATTGATTATAGTATCATTAACCAGTGACTGTCTCCCTAACAGAGCATTTTATGGTTATAACTCCTGGAGCTATAAGATGGCAACATATAAGGAGGTTACCTTAATGTGGATTCTGGAGTAAAAATATGAAAAGGCGACACCAGAAAAGTTATATTCTCAAAGCGACAAAATGACAGGTGTTGTCATGGAAATAATGGAGCAATACAAGTCAAAAAATGATGTTTGTGTCAAAACAACACCGGAACATACATTAATGAGAAAATTCAGCACTGTCGCCTTTTTGTACTTTTTTTCTCCCATGTCACCCTAATATAGCAATAAGCATTATTATTACAATTATTATTATAAGTATACAGTGGGCGAATTCTTTTGGAAAGTCAAGACGATAATCGAAAGGCTCGTGACAAGAATGAAGAGAAACATCAATACTTCAAAAACACTTCTTCGGATGGCTTCCTGCAACACTTATTTAACAAAATTACTGAGCAAGGATATCGAAATATTGGATTTAAACATGTTTACATTTCAAATGAGTTCATTTTTGATATAAAATCACACAATTTTGCATTTCAAAATTTTGCCCGAACGATGGAAAAATTTTAGGGTTGACTACTATGTACTCGTACGCATTTTCGTTGGGAAAAAATGAGAAATTCATGAAAAATTTAACTTTGATAAAAATGTTCGAATTGCTTAAAATATTGTTGTCCAGTATTTATTATATTAAAAAATGAAAAGTTATTTTATTTTCGGAGATGTTAAGTATTTAAATCATATTTTATTCGATTTAAAATAATGACTAAATGTTTATTATGCAAATATAAACGAATAGAGGGCGCTTTTAATTAAACTTGTGTCAGTCTGCAAGAGATTTGGTAGCTTACAAATCTTAAATCCCAGTTATTTCATCCTCGGATATACTTGTAATTGCTCACAAAAAGGGCATTCGCCATCATTTGATTGTTAAAGTAATCTTACTCCATTGCAGGGAAAATAATGAAGGGTGCATCATGCGAATTATAAACCTACAACATTAGTGGAAGGACATGTCAAGTTTAGGAATTATTACAAGTTGCGCTTTCACAACAAAAATCTTCACAGATCTTAGCCTTGTATAAAGGTATGGTGATGGTAGAAACATACCATTAAAATATTTCTGCATGAAATGCTGTATTCATCCAGAAAAGAGTAAAACCAGTGACCAAAATAGTTTTGATCTTTTAAAGGTCAAAAATAAAAGAGAAGACGTATAAATAATGTGGCCGTTAACACTGTTTTCTCAAAAAGTGGGCACAGTATAATGGGACTACCATTTTTCACAGATGACTGTTAATTACTGTATCTTCCTCGATATTTTTGCCCATGATGAATCTGTATTTCTCTGACAAAACCCAAAGTATGATATATTACCTATTTACTTAATGCACTCAGAACATGTATATAGTTAAAGGCGCGAAAGGTTTTTTTTTTTTGGGGGGGGGGTGATGCCAAACTTTATTTTCCAGTCCCAACTTGTCAGTTTAATACAAATCAAGTCAAGTCAAACCTTGTTTTTTAATATACATTATAAATAGGCGATCATGTGAAGTACATATGCAGGAGTTCAATGTTTGCCCTTCAATTTTCACGGAGCACTCTTATTTCTTAATCTTCGGCTGTCCTCAAAATGACTACGCATACCAAGCCAAACTTTCTTCCAAACTTTCTTTGATCTTTGAGAAAAGACTTAAGAAATACTGTGGCCGTTTTTCACTGTTTTCTCATAAAATGGGCATCGTATGGGACTCAAATGTTACTGTATTTACAGTAACTTATAGCCAGGAAGCCTTGACCCTATTACCTGAGTATACACTGTAGCCCACTAGCCAATGAAAACACAGCATTATAAACGAACGACCGTTAGATTTTATTTGTGCGGGTAGCAAGTGGAACGTTTGTCGTGTCGGTGCAGTTGGCTCAGGAATTCTTCATGATTCGGTGAAAACACGGTGAGTATTTTCGTGTTTTTGTGTATATCCACGCTTTCTTTTAAGTTTCTTGTATTTATATTCATCATAGATTCATCTGGTCGTCTTTCCTTCATCCATGGGTCTAGTAATGACAGTTATCACACGCAGGCCAACTCGTGGAGGAATAAAAATACTGAAACCTACACTGTATATACATGGTACTACCACTTGTACTAGTTTTCCAGTCTACAATTGGCAAAGTTATGGTGACTTAAGCCCACCGCACACTATACGATCCGACACTTCCGACGAGGACCCGACTGGTTTTTGGAAGGATCGCAAAGCATTCTGGGAGTCTTAACCGTGATTGTTCCAAGTCGCAGACCCACTCTGATGGCCAGTCGACAAGATTCGACTGTCGAATCACGGTTAAGACTCCCAGAATGCTTTGTGTTCCTTCCAAAAACCAGTCGGGTCGTAGTCGGATCGTATAGTGTGCGGTGGGCTTTAGTTGCACGTTACGCCTAGATTTCGATGTATACAGTTTTATACATGTTTTCAACTGAAAATAAAATCAAAATTAGTTTTGATTAGAAGGCACATCTTTTTATGACAGGTTTTCTTTTAACTTTTGTCTTCCCTGGGCAGCACCTGCCAATGTATCTTTTACTCTAATACTTTTTTTAAATGTCCAAAGATTTAAAATAAATAATGATGTTGACTGAAATACGGTTCCACAATTGTTTAGGTCCGGCGAATTTGTTTTTCCCTGACTCATGGTTTCGGGTTGTTAAAGTTTGGGATCATGGGCTATATCGATTAAGAAAAAAGATTTCATGTCATGTTGTGCAGTGTGTACTTTCAGTTTTGGGAAAATAGTCAAAATACATCCAAATTCCAACGCATATAATTATTCAGTTTGCAATGTATAATACATTATGAGAAAATATAGCTGATGCATGGTTTTCTTGTACTTTACTCCTATGGTAAAGGTTTGTACTAGAGGCGTGAGAGAGAGCTTCGATGACCTTCGTCAAGTGGACTGCAGTAAAGGATGGCTACAGACTGTCTTTCATAAATGAGCCTCTGTCATGGGACATCTGATTGCAAAATGTGCTTCATCTTGCCTAATTGTAAGTTTAATTTTGAGCACATTTTTGTTTAAATATTTATACTAAAATGTAGGTCGAACGAAGGTTCATTAGCCCCAAGGTTGGCAATGACTGAAGGCCCTAAACATGTAAAAAGGAGTTAGGCCCTATGTAAAAATCTAAATGTTGGTGACTATACATTTTATATTCGTCTTGCCTATCCCTTACTAATGGTCTAGCAGTTAACAGCAACACACAGGCAACTATGCCTACATGTATTGTACGCTGAAACAATCCCATGCAACCTTTTCCCCAGAGGGCACATGCATAAGACATGCATGGCATGGCAGGGGCAATGTAACCACTGTCCTTGACATGTGGTAACTAATAGGACCCAGCTTGACCATTGCAGGGATCTTGGACCTAATGCATGTATACCATACAAGTTTTCTTCTGGCTCCCTTGTAAAGAAATCGACACCTATGGTCGATTGCCATGCCGTACTTTACAGTGTTCATTCATTCCATGGCATCATGGCATGATGACATAGCCCTACATGTATTTCAATGAGTATGGATTTGATGACCATGGGTGGTCTGAGTTCTGAATCTAGCTTCACTTCCTTGACCAAAGGAGTTCAAACAAAATGAGCAAAATCCAGCAATAACTGACCTATTATTAATGCATAGGCCCTATATACTCCGTTGTCATTTTTCAGATGCTGTGAGCTTGAATCATCAAATGGCGGAGAAATTACAAAAGAGAAGACTTGAGTTGCGCGGAATGAGCGGTTTCTCTATGGCTCGTTGGTGGAGGAGTTACCTGGTGGCAGTTAAACCAGCTGGAGAGTGGCTCAACGGAAAGTACCAAACAGAGCAGACCTCTTGATTTTTCAGGCAAAGCTAAAGCTGCTACACTGTTACTGCAATTTATAGTTATTTACGTGTACAGCTTGTTGTATACGCCTCTGTGGTCAGATGTTTACAACGTAATGACTGTAAATACACAATACTGCGAGGTTTGAGTTAAATGTCACTGTCCACTTTTGATATGACAAAATAACAAAATGCAAAAACATTAGGTACAGGAATTAGGCCTAAAAAATGGTTGTGTTGCCCTCAGCGACCGACCGTAAAATGCCAAAACTTTGGGTCGGGATTTTTTTTTCTTTTTTTTTTCTCTGAGTTCTAAAGTATAAAAACTCACAATTTTTAATAGAAAATGTAAGATTTAGCAGTACAAAAGCGTGTCTCCTCTAAACGACACAAAACCGTTGATTTATAAGCCCTGGTGACCATACATCTTGTATTTATTCTTAAATGTTTGAAAGTCTGCCAAAAAGCAAATCTAAAAAAAAAAAAATAATCGACCGACCGACCCAAATTTTTTATTTTTCCACTTGTCTTGAGGGCAACACAACATTTTTTTTTTTAGGCCTTACTGGTTGATGGGTCGGCCAACCATCTGGAGTGACTAATATTAATTGTAATAATGAGTTTTATGATTTTAAAATATAAAAAGGACGGATTATTTGTTGATGGACCTTGCAAAACGGTAGTTTATGAATAGTATTTGAAACAGTTTAACCTTGAGTTTAAAAGTTTTGAGAGCCTCTCCCGTTTATGCAACAGACGGCCGTTCAAGGAAATTGTGAAATGTTGCATGACTTAAACAAAGACATGGCTTCTGACTGTCAAACGAACAACGATGATTAGGGCTGGATAGCTCGGTTGGTATTGGTAAGAGCGCCGGTACGGTATTCCAGAGATCGCTGGTTTTAATATGAATCCAGCTCCAGTCAAATCTGACTTGCTTCACTTTTCAATGACTTAAATTCAGTGATAATTTTCATTGTGGTTATTTGATGATTGTACACATTAATTAAGAAATTGCCTTTAGCTGCACAATACAGCCATGGTTCAACACGTGGAAGATTCCATGCCATGCCGAAGTTTACATTGAGCAGATTCACAGCGATTTATTACAATATTTGTTTTCATGAAATAATGACAGGCTTCAGTTAATAATGTCTGCAAACAGATGTTCATGTAAATTGCCCTAGCTAAGTGAGATTTTAAAGATTAATGAATAAGTTTCCATGAAAAATAAAAACAATGAAACAATAAAAGATTGTCTATATAGTATTATTTAAAACTTGTGTCGTTGTCAAAGAAAATGAAACATTCCATTATTTAGGGCATTAGCAACAGAGCAACGAACCCAACATTGGATTAAAAGAAAAATAACAACTCTCGGTTAGCCACCCTATCAACATTTCAAAGATTGTTTCCCATTAATACAATTACAATAACAAAGTATTCCTGAGCATTATAAATAATCGGCTTTCCAGGGCGTTTCCAAGCCTTCGGAAACGCAGTAAGCCCGGCGGTAGTTTCTAAGGCAGTTTCCGTAAGAAGGTAAATTTACGGAAGCGAGGGGTGCAAACACGTCGACTGGAAACGGCCACAGAAACGGCAATGGGAAACGAACAGGACACGGTGCGGAAACGGGCCGGTTTCCGGTCAATATCGAAGCCCGTTTCCGCATGCGGAAACCAAAGTTTTTGCACAGTGAAATCTCATTCACTGGCCAAGACTTTTGGCGCCATCCTCCAAAAACGATCAGCTTATTTTAGCTGCCAAAAATTAAAAAGATTTTGACAGATTCAAATATCGATATTTTAAGTTTTGTCACAAACAACTGAATGAGACTCTTGCATGAGGATTTTGATCAAAGAAACTTGATGTTTTGAGTTTGTACTCTAACTCTGTGGTACACTGCGTGGCGTGGTTATGTATGTGAGCGCGCATGAAGCAAAGCAGCTGGATCAGCGATTCGTAGTCTTAAAACAAGGACGAAATGAGGATGAAACCCCTCGCTACAGTGCAAATAAAAAATACGCTACCCGGATGTAATAAAAATTACCATATTTGCAATATCACTTCGTGTTGAATGTAAATGGTTATTTTATGCTATTCAGAGCTAATGAGCAGCATGTATGTTATAATCGAATCTGTGCGATACGAATGATTGAATAGGAACAATTTATTTATTTTGGGAGCATTCCGGTTCATTGCACGTGTCTGGTGTATCATAATCATGCATAGGCCTACCCGAATAGATACTGAACATGGTTAAATAGTGCGCACTGTTTATATAATGTATAAAACCCATGCGTGAGTTTAATATGGAGCTTTTTCATTATTTCCTGGAGCTGGGTTTATGCACTTGACGTCACTTGACCAGGGCGCCCTCGTCCAGAAGTCAAAAGAACTATTGCTCATAATTCGGCCCTTAAAGCACCTCGCGTACATAACTGTGGGGTTTTCCATTGTTTCATCATCTAACATGGCGGCGGCGATGACGTCACTGGCTCAGTGCTCACAGGGGTCTATTGCTCTTGTTTTACAGTGGCTTATTTGCCGCCTGAAAAAGCTACACTATAAGATATAAGTTACACCCACAATAAAATGGTCTCCCATTCATGTATTGCCCATCATGGTCAACATAACTTGAACATTGTTCGGTCATGATGTCAACCAGTCCGAGTCCAAAAGGTCCGGGCAAATATTCCTTGGTCCAAAATTACTTGTATAATCGCACAGCTCCCCTAGTTCCAAAGAGGCTTAACAACAAAATTATCAACAAGATAATAATTCATTTCATCGTACTTCGTGATAGATCATCTTAATCCTTATCCAGCGTTGCCGGTCCAAGAGATTTTAAGCTTAGCTAAGCTTTTGATCATAATAGATACAAAAACGACCAGTAATTATCGTAATGTGTGTCCTAAAAAGGTCACTTTTAATGCATGTGTACCGCTGTGTGGTGTGTGTCTATCACAACGTGATGTGTATCCGTCACAGCGCGAAGTGTATGTCTTTCACAGCGCGAAGTGTATGTCTTAAGTCTATAAATCTTCCTAAGAAGTATTATATACTAATTTATAGGGCCTCAAGTCAATTCAAGTCAAGTTAGTACACTTTCTCCCGCCTCCATGATTAGATTGGCTGAATGGATGAATTTTAATATAATTATATGTAATCTAATTTAAAGGTTGTATCATACTTTGGTAAGAGACCAAAACAGAGATGTTCACAGATTAACATATAACTTTCAGGGTATGGAGATGATGCTGGTAGAAACCTATCGTTAAAATATTTCCGCCCGAAATTGTGTATTTATCCAGAAATTAATAAATCAACGACCGAAAAACTGTTTGATCTTTTCAAAGATAAAAAAATAAGAGAAAAGACTTTAATAAGAAATACTGTGGCCGTTTTTCACTTTTTTTCTCAAAAAGTTGGCACCGTATGGGACTGAAATTTTTACAGATGACTGTTACTGTATCTTCCTTGATGTTTTTGCCCATGAATCTGTATTTCTTTGAAAAAAAAACAAAGCATGATACTACCTTTAGTCTTTTTGTAACCAAAGGGCAAAATATTAGGCCCGAGGTTAATATCTAGGCCTGAAAAAGGTATTTGACCCCAAAGAAATTTTTTTTTTCGGGGGGGGGGGGGGAAACAACACAAATTTATTTAGGCTACCCTAGCTATAACAACAATTAATAATAATTAGAAAACAGATCGATTATGGAAAATTCTAAAATCACACACCCCCATTTTCTCCGTATCTAACCCTAGACCAGACGCGGTTCGGGGGGGGGGGGGGGGGGGGTTGACTCGTACTCTAGCTGTTGTTACAAACCAGGGTATACACCCATTAGGCCTCGACTGGATCAAACATATCAGTCAAGACTTCACGCAGTGACGAAAGACCTACACTTCGCGCTGTGAAAGACATGCACATCGCACTTTGATGGATACACATCACGCTGTGAACGACATACACTTCGCACTGTGACGGATACACATCACGCAGTGAAAGACCTACACTTCGCGCTGTGAAAGACATACGCTTCGCACTTTGATGGATACACATCACGCTGTGAACGACATACACTTCACGCGGTGACGGATACACATCACGCTGTGACGGATACACTTCACGCGGTGACGGATACACATCACGCTGTGAAAGACATACACTTCGCGCTGTGATGAATACACATCACGCTGTGACGGATACACTTTGGCATCTTGCCAAGTGTACAGGGTCTGACTTTCTTTTTTCGATCTTTGACTGGCCGAGTCTCTTTATCTTACCATTATGTCCTTCCATATGAAATGAGCGCCTTTTCGAGAGCTTAGACTATAAAGCAGTCTACTGTATTGTTGCTCTCTTTTGATGCTTGATTTCTCTCTCTCTCCGATGTAGGTGGTAAGCTGAGGGGGAAGTTAAGGCAGATCAGCAAGCCTGCTTCAAGGAATACAATGAGGTATCATTATTAAACATTGTTGTATGAAGCTGATGGTCACTTTTAGCAAGTAACAGCTCGCATAGTCGCGTTGTGCATGTGCCGTCGTGCCGTCACATTGTCGCATTTTTGTTTTTTACGATCTCTAGCCGTTTACGCCGTCAACGGCGCATAGACGCGTCGTGTCGTCGCATAGTCGCATCGTACCGTCACATTGTCGCATTTTTGTTTTTTACGGTCTCTAGCCGTTTACGCCGTCAACGGCGCATAGTCGCGTCGTGTCGTCGCATAGTCGCGTCGCGTCGTCGCATTGTCGCATTTTGACATGGGCCTGTCTTGAGTTTCGCCAGTTGAGGGCGCAGAATTAGTATATGTGGCCTTGATTGCTTTTTGCTGTGGGCCGGTACAAACTGGAGCTACATGTATTACAATTATTATAACATGTCAGTCTCATAGACGGCTAAAGTGCCAGTTGCAAGTCGACTTGTTTTTGAGAACTTTTACTTCAATCTGGTATAATTATTAAAAATTTATTTATTATTTTTTTTTAGGGGGGGGGGGGCGAGGTTCACAAATAATATTTTCATGACTTTTTGGAGGGGAGTTATTGGGCTAACACCTATTCTATCGTTTGAATTTATTGGATGATCTTATGTTTTGAAAAAGGAATTTTCAGACAGTTTTTGGGATAGGTGAAACCTACTGATAAAATGGCAGATCAGCTCATACCCTGGCAATTACATGTACAGTATGTCAATAATTCAATAATGAAAAGTATGAAACAAAATGAGACACAATGATCATTATTTTTAAAGAATAAAGAACCGCCAAGCAGCGCCCTCTATCGTTGACTGTACAAAGCAATACACGGGTTTACACCATGGCGGCCATCTTAGATTTTGATCGCGACTTCGAAACGAGGCACTTCCACGCATGCGCACTTTTCGAAGTGTAAACCCGTCCTTTGTCGAAGACAATACACGGCAGTTTTGATCACGACTTCGAAACGAGGCACTTTTACGCATGCGCACTTTTAGAAGTGTAAACCCGTGTATTGAAATGGACATGCACCGACCTCTTCGTCAGGGGCCCCGCCTTTTGAAATGCTTGGCCTTCGTTTTCAACGGAACGAGGTTAACCAAACGTATGTGTGGTATAATGTAAACCCACGATGGTTTTAATGTCTGCATGTTATCTTTTAACAATTAAACACATTTTCCTTTGTCCCTCTTTGCAGCAAATTCTCAGAGATGGAGATTACAGTTCGGACGAGGATCTGGAAGAGAAACTCGATACCTACAAAGGTAACAATTATTACGTCACTTCCGGGTCCAAAGCGCCCCATAATAAAATAATAACAATAACTAGACATTTAAGTGTTCGTGGACGAACACAGAGCTGTTCCGACTTTATTCAATTAGCTTAGAGTTTTTCTCCTGAAAGTTCAATCAAACTGTCATCACAGAAACAACTAAGTCTTGGAGTAGCACAGACATCGCACCTACCAGATTTAATGACAATCAGACACGGATTACCATATGGAATACAAATCAGCATTTTTAATGACGTCACAGGTAATTTCACAGCAGCAGGTATATCTACAGGATCTAACAAAGCTTTTACAAAAAGAACCAGTACCGCAGCACTTGCCGTTCTCAAGATATGCTGCTAACAATAAAATCGGCCTTTTTGATGACGTCATGATGACGTCACGGTAAATTTCAAGGCAGCATACTCATGTACATAATGTAACAAAACCTTTACAAAAAGAATCATTGCCATAGCATTTGTCTTTCTCGAGATATGCTGCTAACAATAAAATCGGCCTTTTTGATGACGTCATGGGGACGTCATGGTAAATTTCGTGACAGCATGCACAACTACATGATGATACAAAGCTTTAACAAAAAGAACCATTTCCGTAGCAATTATGGTTCTCGAGATATGCTGGTCACAAAATGTGCTAATTAAATATTCAAATGACTGTCACGTGGCTAATTAATTAAGAATTTTAACAAACTCAGCCCTTTTCAGAAACTTCAGCTTATAAGCTTTCATAAGACACCTCATAATAAGCTGATAAGAAGAAGATTAGAAAAGATTAGAAATAAACAAACTTACTACACTTAAGCTGTGGAAGGACGCCGATAAAGAATAATAATAAAAGCCAGAACGAAAACTAAACCTGTTCCGACATCGGAAATGTCGGAACAGCTAATAAGTATAACCGAAGACGGGATCGTGCCCGGACTTAACTTACCTATATTCCTAAACATCCTCCAAACCAATGAACTTGAAATTGACACAATGTTCACATTGAGAGCATTCGAGTCTTCTATTAAAATATGGACAATACAAATATGTCTTTAAAAGGTAGCTGATACCTTAGAGAGACTTCAAAATGTCTCCCAAATTTTCACTTTCAGACGCTAGCGTGTCTCCTTAATACCCTATTTTGTAATTATAAGTCTCAGCCAAAACGGCATGCAAGTTCTGTAACAACATTAGGCTTAAGCATGGCTTAAGGAGTTTTCCTTTCTTTTAATCAGGTTTAAAATAAAATCCGGTCTTTTATTCATAGTGCAGGGAACCGTTCCAGGAAACCGTTATCATTGAGGAACGGAACCTTTCTTATATAGTTCAGTGATAAGATTTAAAATTAGAACATCAAACGAAGATTACCAGCGAAAATTGTATGTGATTGATATGTAACCAGTACTCATCCGTGGCATCCGCGGATTTGTTTTTCCTATATTCATGAGTATAAAATGTGGCTACGTGCGCTGCAAAATGTCAAACCAAAATAGCCTTTCGAATGTGCGTATAACCATGGCAACGGGGCTGCACACATGAAACAATTTGCATATAGGCCTATAGGGACACAGCACGGATCGTGTGTAAAACGGCAAATCATTATAAGAATAACTCGATATTAAACCGATTACAGCCTAAACATACAACTACTTTGCGGATTACTCAGTATGTTCCATATTCAATGTCAAACCCCGCACCGTGAAAACGCTCGACAGATGCCGTGGTGAGGCGGTTTCTCCCCCGTACAGACGACCGAACATTACCCTAGAGCTTTCCGCTAAACTTGCCGGCGTTCGTATCTTCTCCGTAGGCCAGTTCAGTTCACACCCGTATGATCGCCACACTCCAGACATAATCCGATTATGAACTACTTTGAATCACTATGGTGGCGAAGTGGTATCACTTTAACCATCCAACTTTATAAATACCGCGATAATAATCAACACTTTGGAGTGATGTGTAACGGTGACTGCACATGCGTGGTTCGGTTCGTCGAACTCCAAAAGTCCTTGTTGTTTTAAGATGTTATGGCTATATCCATGCTATAGGCCTAAGCCACACGTACAACCCAATACACACGACCCAATACAGGAACCGCCATGTCAGTTCCCAATTGCGAACTCTGAGCAGCCACTGAGCCATACAGATAAACTTTTGTGCAAACTGACTTTATTCTGATTGGCTAATTAAAAGGCTTTACAAATATATTTTGCCGTTTTTAAACCAGGCCTAACCGTTATTATTCCGTTGTGTATGATTTCGGCCGAGGTATCAAAATAGATTTCCTTTCTCTGAACTTGCTGGTATTAGTTAATAAAGCCTGCAAAATATCATCTTTATTGTCAAGCCCACCTTTAAAATAAGTGTTGCCAGCAAGCAATGTTATACCAAGTGTTTTGATTCGATTACCTTTGATCTTAATTTACAAAATCAATAAGTATCATATCTATCGCTGTTTGCAAATTATGATATTCCATTTAGAATTCACGCATATGGGTAATCTTTTCAAAGAATGGATTTATTCATTATGTACTATATAGAAAAGAGGTTGTTCATCATGTAAAAATGGTAAGAAGCTAAGTGTTCGATGGCTCACGATGTTGACTGAAAAGTAGCGACCGTTATGGTTGCGGGCTGCTAGCCTTTATCAAGCTGATGAAGACACTTGCGTGGACTTATTTGGTTTTGGCCATGCTGGGTCTTGGTCCTTGAATTTTATTAAATCAACGTCCATAATGCACATTAACAACATAAATTGTGTCGGCAGTGTAGCTTTAGGCTTAAGCCATTCAGGCTTCGATTTATGTACTAGTATAGGTCCACATTGAGCATAAACTAATATTCGGATTCGCCATTAGTGGTGTAAAGTGCTATACAGCATTACATGTATACAGGTTACGCTTATCTCAGCGAGCTCCATATGTGTTGGTAACTTGATTATGAAATCCGATTCATCATCGAATTATTTCATGTCCGCCAGCATTTTGCATCGTGAAACCGGCAGATGGCCATCTACTGAGAAGTGAAATCACCAAATTCAATTAAATTTGACGCACAATGTATATCATTTATACCAAAGCAAAAGTTATTGGATATGTTCACAAGACTTTGCTGGTATATCTTCCCAGCTAAAATAAAAATTTGAGTTCGGTTGAAAAAAAAACAAAGCCACTGCGTTAAGATTCCTCTACTTGTGTTGTTTATTTCATTGCAGATAAGTTCATGGAATACGATCTGGACGACTCAGGTGATCTCAGTAAGTTCTACGATTATTGTTACGATGAGTCATAACGACAAAAGTCGCAAATAACCAGCAGCTATCAAAAAAAGAAGATAGCTTTTCAAGGCATAAAGTCATCTACCCTCACTAGATGCCATTAAATTTACTCCTGAGTGAAGAGGAACAATATGTCACATAGCATTGCATTGCCCAATGATACAGGCACCATTAACCCATGGTATAGATTGACCACAAGATCTCGAGAACACGCTAGGCCATGGCACCCCCTTAATTCCAACTCAACCAAACTACACGTGTATATAACAAAATTCATATGACTTATCAAGAGCTAGACGTTGAAAGTGTTGACTGGAGAATCCGTCACTTTTCGTTAATCTGCTGTTTGTTTGTTTGTCTTTTCGTCTGTTTATTTGCTCATAAAGACGTCATGGATGTGGTTCACATGATGGAGAAACGTACGTAGTGTGACACGGAGTAGAACGGTTGATACTCAGATTATTCTTCCATTATGCTATCTTGTTGAGTGAGTCAAATATTTGCAATTTTATTAGTTGCTGTACATTTTTATCAACCATTTTCTCCTCATTTTATTCCCAGAATTCTAATGTTTGAAGAGAAGAAGAAAGAGAAGGAGAAGCCAGCTGCAGGACTCCCTCCTAAGATGTCCCTATCAGATCTTCCATAAACCAACCCCTTCTAACTAATAATAACAACTAAGGCATAGCGCACCAAAAATAGCCACACTCAATACACTTTTAATTATGGTCTCATCTGAAAGATCTTTGTTAACGATTGACAAAACTGAAAAAGCAACAAAATCAGACATTGCAAAACGAAATTATGGCAATGTTAAGATATCCCGGAAATGCCCCAAAACCTGCCACAAATTGAGAAAAATGCGAAAAACGGCAAATTTGCATATTTGGCGCGATTGTATTCCTGACTAACTAAGTAATTCTGATGAAATCTTATGCACTGATGGAAATGTCAGTCTTAAGCAACAACCTCCAGCAATAACCAACAAAAAATCTTTGATTACAGTAACCGGACAAAAAATGCCATTCCGGCCATTTTGACAAAATAATTTGCAGCACGCAAAGGGCCTGGAAAATTACGTCATCCCAGCTACTTATTCAAATAGACGTTTATTTCATACTCAAAACAATGCCGTTAGAGAGAACATCATCAGTACATATAGGGATATAAGAAACGTAAAGAAATAATAGTGATAACAACTATGTACGATAATGGTAATACGAGAGAAAAAAAAACAATAATAGAGTATGAGGCTGTTTAAGTAAGCCGAGGCTTGTAGGAAACAGCCTGTGACATAACAACTAACAGGGACAGACAGGACAGAACAGGGACAGGACAAGATACAGACAGGATAAATGACAAAGAACTGATATAAGAATGAAAGTAATGTAATAAGACATAATATGCCTGATTAGATAAGGAGAGGAAGCTATGTTACTTAATATGCAAACATTACATATCTTAATTACTATTCACAAAACAGAGTTGATTTTTGGCACACATATTACTAATGGGAAGAGCTTTCATTTGAATTAAAAAAATTAAGTAAATATAATCAATTATGCAAATAACCTCATTAATTATGCAAATTGTGTAACAGTTTATGCAAATTACCTTTTTTCATGTTTATATGCACATTTTGAAAATTACAGTTGTATGGCTCGAAAATTTATTTCATGTGCCAATTTCAATTCGACTTGAAAACCATTTTATTGCCCTTTAATAACCCATCGAAAATGACGTCATTCCAGCTAAATAATATGCAAAAATGACACATCTAGATTACTATTCATGTAATAGAGTTGATTCTTGGCACACATTATTACTTGTGGAAATAGCTTTCATTGAATTGAAACAAATTACAAATTGTAATCAACCATGCAACTATGCTCATTAATAATGCATTTTACTAGTTATGCAAATTAGCTAATTTCATATTCACATGAACATTTTGGAAATAACAGTTGTGTGGCTAGAACATTAATTTCACATGGTTATTTCAAATCTACTCCAATACCATATACATGTAATTGCCCATATAATAAACGTCTGTAAATTAAAAATTAGTGCTTGCGTTTTTCCCCATGTTGAGATACAATGCATACATGCACTTTGAGTCTGTGACCTTATCAACATGTCAACTTTGTTTCCTATCTGTACACTACTGGTTTGTATCTATTTTATTTTCAAGGCTGTGCAAAGTATAGAGAAAAGAAAATAATGCTTTGAATTGCAAGTAGCTTTGTTGTTAAAAAGCATCTGTAACATGAACAATAATTATTAAAGTGAAAGACAAAAGTAAACAATTGTTTCCTCTCTGGACCTGCTTTCAGAAAATTTTTCATATCTCCAAAGGCAACAACATGTTTTGGAAGGTACAATATTGAGGCATTCCTAAGAAAACAATTTAGGGTTTGATCACAGGGTGTAAAGCGATCTTCCTGTATGGAATTCTTTCTGCACACTTCATACTTCAACACTGTCATGCATAACTAACAGCATTAGAACTATTTCTGCAAAATTGGAAATTAGTATTTTCATTGCTTTTGACTATTCAAAGAGGCAAAAACAGTGGACACATGTTTGTTTTGATTTTTAGCGGCCAAAAAGTATGCAAGCAAAATGAATTTGCAATTTTGCAATAATTGTTCCAATGCTATTAATGTAGCATGACAAAATACAAAACATTGCCTCATTTGACAACTTACATGTAGTACACTTCACTATCCCTGCCAAACACCATGGAGAAATTTACATCAATGAAAGCATGCCATCATCCCATTCCTTTTTGAGGGGATAACAATACAGCTGATCATTCGGAGGATCATAGGTAAGTGTATACCTTATACCTTGATCAATGTACGGCCTATAAACCTCCACCAAAAGTTGGCCTCTGTCTCGTTTTGAACTTTCCCTAAGCACTCGTCCCTTGTAAGTCACCAACCTATCTCCGCTTGGATCCAAACAAATATGACAGACACGTCTGTTGACAATAATCATCTGGAAACCGCTGTTTTCTCTTTTGGGAAAGGTTACTGCCACTTTTCAGTTTTGAAAGCAACCCTTGTCGCAATTCTTCACGTTGTTGTTGTTTGTCCAATTCACAGACTCCACTGTTCTCAGACATATCATCAGCTTGATTGTGCAGTTGTTGATTTTGTTTAATATCCTTGAGTCTACCTGTAAGCTCCTCTGATGTGTCTGCCGCCCTCTGTTGAAAGTTCAGCAATTAATACATAAAGTTTTTATCAATATTGTGTCTGCCGCCCTCTGTTGAAAAGTCGGCGACAAGTACTCACAAAATGAACGTCCCAGTCAAGATTAAATTCACTGTTCATTGTTTAAAGCCTAATGGTATCAAAATGTTTTTACAAAGGTCATTTAGGTCACTGCAAATATTAAAACATTGCATGAGGATTTGATCATACGTTTTTGAAGTTTTTTTTAAAAACTAAGAACCAATCAACTTTACTCACTTGAAACGTTCTTGTAATTTCTGAAGCGCAGGGGAGGGGTCCCCACCCCTTGCGGGTTGGAAGGTGGGGGTGGGGCTCTTTCTACTTGTACATCTCTCATACATCGGTGGTGGCATTTCCATGCCTATCTTGGTGGGGGGTGTGGCCAGTTTCCCCCTCCCCTGATAATTTATGAATTAGGAGAATGTCACACTCATCAATTACACTGTTTTGCTTGATGCAATCCTCATACATGAGAATAACAGATAAACAAACATTTTCTTTTGGAAATGCATTTTGAAAAACAAATTATCAGAGATATGCCTACCAAAAAGAAGAGAAAAAAGTAAGTAATGTGGATCGGTTTGCGGAAACACCATGTAATATTCGTTTGTACTTTCGCACTTCCATTTGAAATTTGATAGCTTGATAGCTGTAAATTTTCTAAAGCCTTATTGTATCAGAAGGTTTTTAAGGTCTTTAAGGTCACTGCAAATATTCTAGCATTGTATGAGGATTTCATCATACCTTTTTTAAATATACATGTACATGCACATAGCTAAAACCTTATGAGAAGTGGGAAGGAATAGAAGTGCGAAAGTACGAACGAATATTTCATGTACATGTTGTTTCCGCAAACCCACATACCTTTCGTCACCATACAAAGCCTCAAATCTTTCTTAAAAGTAAGCAAAAGAAAACAAACATCATAACAAAGATGGTTATAGTAATTCCTGCAAATAAAATACGCCATTTTCTTTTCATTACATGATGTAAAGGTTTCTTTATTTCTTAAAAATTGAAACCACTTGTGGTATAAAGGTCCCCCAAGACCAACAATATCCATTGCTAGTTCTTTGTATTAACCACTCGGAGGTGGGGGTATCATCAGGAACCACCTGACTCATTGTTGCCTTCTTTCAAGTGTTTCAACTTACACTAACTAAGACTATTACTCTATTGCATGACATCACTAGTGGTGCAGACTCTTTATGCATCAAGGCCTCCACAATCAGGAGTCAATTTACAGAGAGACATGGATGTAGAGTGCATTAAGAATGAAAGAAATTGATAGGAAAATGGAAAAAAGCTAAATTACATGAGAGAGGCAATTGGCATAAAAGAGGTCAGCTGCCAAAAACATTCACTACAGAGTGATGTCATGGATCTTTGACTCTGTGACCAAGATTTTGTGATGAAGATCAACAGGAATCTTCTGTTTGAAATTCCAAAAGAAAAACAGAAAGAAAAGAGAACAAAATAATCTACAGGGACCAGGGGTGAAGTTGTCATGAAAGCTCAGCATTTGACAATACCATGGAATATTCATTCTTAAGATATGCAGATCACACCATTTTAAAAGCTATTACAAACTAGTCAACTGGCATGATTTAAAATCACAATTTCTTGAGACAGCTGTGAGCAAAATCCATGCAATGTCACTTCAACTTTACATTTTGTGCTGCAACATCCATGCAAGAACAATACATTTTTCCATGTTCCCCAAATTCCAACAAGATTAGTGGTCGTTTATAGATACTGTACATTTAATATAACTCGGAAAGAGAAAAATACAACAACACTTCTGCTTTCAACTTTTTAAAGTGTCTAAAAAGTAATGGCTAGTCCTCAATTTCTAAAAGATGTATTCCATAACTGTTTGCCATTCATGTGCTGTTGGGATGCTCATAGAATTCAACACAAATCAATGAAATGTAGAAAAAACTTCAACATGAGAATTCTCATCAGAGTTCAACAGATTTCTTCAGTTTGCTCTAAAATGTGAGCACCTCCTGCAGTTCAGTAAATGAATGAATGTTACATATTATGTGTGACAGGACTTCATACAATGTGAATGAAATTCATAAAGCTATCAGTGCTATATATATTGTGCATTTGTAACAAAACACTAACTACTTCCTCCTGAAAAACTAATGATAAAGTACTTTATGCAAAACCTTTACTTTTCTGACATTCTGCAAATACTATACATGTAGTACACAAATGATTACATGTACATTTAGGAAATGTCGACAACTATTTCTGCATCTTGCTTATTTGTGTAGGTATACATAGATTAACAGTCTTCATGGATGAATGGATGACTTGCCATATGCTCAACTACACTGTTGATGCTCACTGCTCAAATCCACAAGTTGTTGTTGAGGATACCATGATTATCTCTGTAGTTCTGTACACACTGATGGATTTTCACATGTATCATTCATCAGGATATTTCACTGCATGTCATTTATCAATGAATGCTGCATGGTAGCAGTATCACTCTCCTACTGGTTGGCTGTACTGTGTTTATGTACAGCTTCTGCAATGTATAGTGAAGTTCAATGACAGTTCTGATGTGTGTTCACTTCATCTCAATAATCTCAATGGATTTTCAGGACTCCTGCACCTTTACCCATGCAGCACAGTTGTACCTTCTTCATCAGGTTGTTATTGGGCACTTGTACCAGTCTTAAAGAGAATCAGTGACATTGTTTTCAATATGATATCTTGGCAGATCTCTGACTGACTGATCTCTTGACCTGGCACAGATTCACTGCTGTCTTGGAGAGAGTGAAAGTGATGATGATGAGGGTACAGGCTGAGGATGTTTGTTCCACTCATGTTGGATGTCAGTTGTCATAACTGCACATGTTGATTCATACATCAATTCTTCAGGCAATGACAGTTCTGATACTGTGTTCAAGGTGTTTCTTGCTTAACATTCAAGCTGCATGTTGATCTTTCCAAGAGCTCTGGAGAAGATTCTCAGGTATTTCAGCAGTGTGGAGCATTTTGCAGTGGCAGTGGAACATTTTGACCAAACATTAATTTGCATGTTTGGGGCTGCTGTATCATTACAAATGTCATAACATCAGCAGTGTAGTAAACAGCTGCTAAAGAATGCATGTACATTGTATAGTTTGCAAACCTACACTCAGTAAATCTAATCATTTGTTTCACAATCTGCACAACCAAGAAAACTGAATCATCTATCAAAGCAGTACATCATTATAAGTCTGCTGAGTTCACATGCAAACATCGGCATCAAGATTTTTTTTTTTACTTATTACATCTCTAGACTTGATAATAAAAAGCATTCAAGGATACAATACAAATATGCAATATACTGATTCAGAAATGCAATATTCATTAGCTAAATATAAACTGAGTATGGGTTATAACCTGAACCGTCAGCTGAGGTTTGAAGCCCCAGTGACACCCTGAAGTTGGGTCATTCCAGGGTTCAGGTGCTAACACCAACTATCTGTTCAATATTTGTAGTTTTAAGAAATGAAAACTGTAGAATGTAGTTGCTGTTAATTGTATCAGTTAGATTGTATATTGTCAAAATACTGACAAATTTAACAAAGATGCTAAATAGTACAACTTGAATAACCTCATTCAGATTGCTGCCCAACTCAATAACAAGTCACATTTTGATGCTGTTTTAAGGCACTAGAAATGTAATGAATATAAATGAGACATGTACATTACAAACTAAACTGTAGCGCTTTACTGTACACTGAGCCATTATAACTTACAGTAGGGAATTCTTCCTATAACACAATGTACCCACCAAAAAACAAGAAAGATTTTTTACAATGATAACATTATTATTCTTGATGAATTTATACTATATAAAAGGAAAAAGGTACATTTTGAGAAAAAAATAATTGTCTCTCCCAAAATGAAAATTTGTAAAATATCTTTGTTCGGATGTCTCAATGTGGTTGAAAGCAGAAGTGTAAGATCTGAGGATGTAAACCATAACACTGGTGAACACTTGTCACACTGATGTGAAGATACTTACCTGGTATTTCATTGTGGCATTGAGTAGTGACATTGCAATCATTTACCCATTGTCTGAACAAATGATGTCAATTCCTGTATAATGACTACATCATAATAATAGAAACATTCAGAAAGACATGTATGCAAATTGAGTACATATTACATGTATGTATGAACATCAGCATAATCACACCTTTCCTGCACACTAAAATACTGAGCTTGCATTATACAGATTACAAAATGGTGGTTTGGGTTGGGATTGTAGGAAAGGAGGAAAATGAAGAACAAGCTGTGCTCGATCATCAATAAAAACATCATGAGTGTGATAGTCAGCCAAAACCATTGGCAAAGACAGAAGAGCTATGAGGCTTAGCTACATCCAAGGTGATGTACTGCAAAAAGAGTGGTTACAAAACAGAAGAAGCAGTACTGTATAGTGAAATAGCTCACAAGGGCAAGAAGTGGGGAATGCAAAGTATCTTGATCTATCTTGAATTGGAAAACTAACTACGAACATTAAACAAGATAAATGTTTCAAAACAGAAGAATGAGGTGAAGGACATTAGATACAAGAACAGAAAAACACATTACTACAAATGAGAAAACACATCATCTATCAGGGTCAAATGAAGGACAACATCTAACCACCAGCTTACAAAGAGGGGACAGGGGTGTCTGCTTCTGACAGGAAAACAAGCGTACAAGATTGTGAATGTGAATGTCTGTATCAATTTGTCCCAGCTTATTTGGAGTTTGTTGCATTATACTTGCAGGTTCCACTTGTTTTCGCCCTCATGTCTGGGAGAAAGAAAGACAGACTACAAAGCAGTCATGAAGGCAGTAAGACAAATCCTCATGGATGAGATCTGCCTGAAGAAGGTGCTCATTGATTTTGAGAAGTCCCTGTGTTGCTGCTTTCAGGTCTGTTTTTCCTGGTATTTCGGTGAAGGGTTGCTGCTTCCAGTGGAAGCAAGCAATCTGGAGAAAGATCCAGGACCGAGGCCTCATGTACATGTACATGTACATGTACATGGAGAAAGGATAAGTGCACAAGCTCCTGCGTGATCTGATGGGACTGCCCTTCCTCCCTGAGGCTGAAATGATACAGCCAATGTTCGACTCCCTGCGTCGGAAAGCCCAAACTCCAATGCTGCAGAAGGTAGGCCTATGTTTGACACTTTGAAAATATATTTGTATCCTTGCAGGATCTTTCTCAAAGGTTAATTACATTATGTTTTAGCATTTGGAAAAGGTTTGATCAAACCATCAGGCCCTCCACACGCATTTAATATGTTCAGGTCATTTGTGGTTGATATGCAGTTGGCATCATTATTTTGTACACACCATTTGTGTTTTTGTCATGTCCAATGCCAACTTTCGAAATTTGCCATTGTCACAGAGAGTGAGTTTGGATTAAGCAAAAGCACATTAAACAATAAAACAAAATCAACACACAGCTGATGTCCAGGGAATGCATTTTCTATTCCGGGAGGGCAGACACCATTTTGCAAAATTATACATATTTCTTTTGATTGTTTCTCCCAAATCTATAGCTCTTTGAATATGTTTCATTTGACATGGATTGTGAATGGAACATGGCCTCCCTCAACATGGTCATGCTACTGGCAGTCGGTCTGAACCAAAAACGACTGTGAGGGTTGGCATCTTCGCCTAAAGACCAAGACCTGGAAACACAACGTACCGTTCAATCGGCTGGTAGGCATCCTACACGCTGAAGCAAAATTTGTAAGGGTCCAAGTAAAGCTTGTCAGTGAAAACAAATTGACATTTATGTGAACATACTTCATACCTGATACATGTACATGTAATTCACACATACACTAGTATTACATGATGAAAGATGGCATCCACTAGCACTAGCGAGCTGAAGGTAATCACAAAGAGGGTTGGAGTGCCAATATCTGATGCAGTTACAAAGCCTACGAAGGTTTACAATGTATGTGTATTTAGAGGTCGTTGTTATTCTGGAAATGGTTGCAAGATATGTCAAGTGGCCATGGTGGTATAAAGAGAAACAAGAAGAGTTACTGTGACACTCTTATTCATTTTGCTTTCAAGCATACAAAGAGAGAAAGCGGGATTGTAGTTGGATGTGAGGGGATCTAGAGGCAAACATGACCCAGTAAATAAATTCTCTGCAGAGTATTTAAAAAACAAGAACTTCCCACTTAGAATCCTATCGACTACAAGTGTCCCAAGACGAAAGAGAACATGGACTAACATGACCAAAGACAAGGTATTTACCTTCAGACTTAACAATCGCCAAGATGCACAAAGACTTCATTGAAACACAAACATCAAATGGTGAAAAGTGGTGCTCTTACTCTCATTATGCCAAAGTTTTTGAAGAGTTAAACATATCTTTTGCTGCCCCTGAAAGTGACTTGTGTAAACATTGTCTTGATAAACTTACCAAAAAACAATAGTTTGCCTAAGCTTTGGGTTTGCAAATCTGTGAATTTTTTACTTGGAGGCAACTTCTTGGTTGAAAATTAAGTTGTTTTGAAAGTGATTCCAAAAGATCCTTTTTTTTGCCATGGAATAAAATATATCCATTAATTGGCATATTTTGTTGGGTTTCAACCAGAGATACACTGTTTTGCCATAGAACGTCTGAAATTATACCCAAACTGATCATAAGACTAACCAGTCTAAGTATGTGCATGTACCTGAAACATTAAAATATGTTTCAGTTTGATCAATTCTTGGGATGGTTTTAGGAGAATTAAGTCACAAATAGAAGTTGGACATGCGAGTAGTGACAATGTCTTTCGTGATTTCTGCGATGGTCACCAATGCAAGACCCATCCTTTTCTTTGTACCCATCAACAGGCAATTCAGATCGGTCTATACTTCGATGAGTTTGAGGTTGTTAATCCTCTTGGATCGAAAAGAATAATTCATAAAATTGGCGCATTTTACTACATACACCTTGAAAAACCTACCTCCAAAACTCAACTCATCATTGGCTAATATTCACTTGCTTGCATTGTGTAATTGTCACGATCTAAAAAAGTATGGCTTCGATCCCATGTTGGCTCCATTTGTTGCTGAAATGAACAAGTTAGAATCTGAAGAAGGTGCAGAAGTTACACTTCCGGATGAATCTGTTAAATTGTTCATGGAGTGTTGTCACATATTTGTGGAGACAACCTTGGGGTAAATGGCTTATCAGTCTTTGTCGAAAGCTTTTCTGCCAATAAACCATGCAGATTCTGTTCTGGTCATAAGGAGGAGTATTGGACAAAATTCCTTGGAGAAGAATCTATCCTTAGAGATAGAGGGAGTCATACTGTTCATGTAGAGGAATCTCTTGGTAATGCCGCAGCCGTTTCAATGAATGAAGTCAAAAAAGACTGCATTTTAAATTCACTGATTTATTTTCATGTAACGAGGAAAATATCTCCAGACATCATGCATGACATGCTTAAAGGAGTAGTTCCTATGGAAGTTAAGTTGGTTCTCTGCAAGTTTATCTATGAGGAAGGGTTTTTCACACTAAACACGTTGAATGCCCTTCTGTCAGGCCATAGCTATGGACATTGCGACAATAAGAACAAACCATCTCATATTCTGGAATCCACCCTTAAGGGGAAAGACAATTCTTTGAAACAACATGCCTCTTAAATGTGGTGTCTTTTGCGTGTGTTGCCTCTCTTGATTGGTTCATTGATCCCCAAGGACAATTTGTATTGGACCCTCATCCTGAAACTGCGAGCTATTGTAGATATGGTTTTTGCAGATGCTGTCACAGAAAGCCTGTTTCTATATCCAAAATTCCTCATTCAGGATCACCACACATTATTTGTGCAGTTATTTCCAACAGTTAGACTTCTCCCCAAGCACCACCAAATGGTCCATTATCTAATGGCCATGAGAGAGGTTGGACCTCTGATCAACATGTGGTGCATGAGATTTTGAAGGAAAACATACCTTCACTAAAAGATTGGCACATGTTGTAGGTTGCTTTAAAGGGATTGCATACGTTTGGTAATTTGAGCCTAATGTTTGTTTCAAACCAATATAATTGTTTATATATACCATAAAACTAACCTGTGAAAGTTTCAATTCAAAAGGTGGTAGCGTTTTTGAGATTTTGGCGACAAACTAGAGCGGTTATTTCACGCCAGAGAACAGTAAATCAATAGCTGAGAAGCGTTACGGCCATAACGCTTCTCAGATTCATAATTTTTGGAGATAAAAAGTGACATATTTTTCCAAAATCGCGGTACTTCGAATTGAACGTTTCTCAATATGCATTATACTATCCAAAGCAGCTGTACTTCTCACCAAGTAAGTTTTTATTGCCATAAATTTTCAGAGTCATTACCAAACGTATGCAATGCCTTTAAAGACATTTGTCTAACTGCGGCTTCCAGACATCAGATAAGCCATTGCTGTAAATAGCTACATTAAGAACATAAAAGTCTTCGGTTTGAAGCTGCCGAAGTCATAAATTGTCCTGTCAAACAATTCAAGAGTTATCCAGCTCTTTTGAATGAAGTTCCAGAACTCCTTCCTGAAGATAGCATTCTGGGGCACTGAGTACAGGACTGGCACAATAGTTGCTCTGGGCATGTCTGACAATGAAATAACCACAATTCAACCATATATCTTCTGCCATTATTATATGACAGTCTGTTCTCTTGACAGGAAATTTGTGGAGAGCTGAATATTTTGATAAGCATATTCACAGCTATATTTTACATGATTCACATCAAAAATTCTTTCTTCGGGCAGAAAAGTTGAGAAACTTTCGCCCCCTCCATGTTAATGACCATGGAGACAAAAGTGTTGTTACACCACGAAACTATATTTTTTTAAGGTGTGGCTGAATACTTTCATTTTACCATATCTCTGAAAGTAAATACCACTTTTACACACCTACATGTAGTATCAACACAATTCTAATTTTGAATCTTAAAACTTAGTTCCACATCAAATTTTTCATAGGTCAGATAATGCCAGTGACGAGTGATGCCAGTGAAGAGCCGTGGTTTGCCATAGAAGTTCAGGACCCATTGCACTTTTTATTAGTCTTGATTGAGGCATACAAGGGAAATTTTATTTCTCTAAATGATCTTACATGCATTTTGATGGAATTTTTGAATCAACACAGTCAACATGAGTAAACAAGTCTATGTGACATACGTTCCTGGGGATGGACAAGAAAGGAAAATAATGATAAAGCTTGATAATGGGGCCACTTTCAGCAGCATGAGCATGGACATAAACATTAAATGTTCACTTCCAAGTGATAGACAGTATGCCTTCAAAGGCAAACTGAAGATCATGGTCCTTTTGTGGAAATAGATGACACGGATGATGACATCTTAGATGATGTACTAGAAATGATACATGTATTTGGAAATGTTTCTGGCACAAAAACTTCCCACAAGTTTCTAGTCTGGACAGCTGATGAACATTTGATTGTTGATGTCCCATATGACATAGAGCGGATTGAATAGAGGATAAACACCTTGCGATCTGCATAGATACATATGTACTGTACCAACCAGATATTTGTGGATTCAGTGATGAATGCTCACAATCTGCGGTAATTACATGTAAATCTTCAAGCTACCAGAGGTGACCACATTCTTGATCTTGCCCTCTGCTCTACTGACAAAGAAGCAACTTGCCATGTAGGAGAAGATATCTTTTCTTCAGATCACCATGCACTCAGCATTAGTCTTACCATATCGCAATCACTGAAGCATATCAAAACAAAACGCATGAACTTGAACTTTCATAAAGCCAACATGAACATGATGAATGACCTGCAGAGGACCCTAGAGTGCATCCCATGATGCTTTAATACTGGAAGCAACATCGGACTCTCATGAAGCAACGTCACTTTTCCATGACTTTGTACAGGCTACCATCATAGACGTCGTGCCGAGAATTAGACCGCACCGCCCCACTCCACCCTGGTTTGACAGAGAAGTAAGAAAAGCCCTGAACAAGGCCTGAAGGATAAGGAGATAGCTTTTAAGAAAAGGCGATCTAACTCTACTCCTAGAAAATGTAGAAGCTTTTAAGATGGCCCGGTCATCCTTTAAACAGTTGGCAAGGAAAAGGTAGAGAGGATATCTTGAGACATTGGGTGATAAAAAAAAAAGAAAATAAAAAGAAATGCACACATTTGATTCAGAGGGTGTCAGTTCGTGGTGTCGGCTATGAAATGTGCATTTTGGCAGCCTGACTTAATTGTTATAGACCTTTTTGATCAGACCAATCAATTATTATGTGGGTAATAATAAATATTATGGTTGAATATTACACATTTAAACAATTCCTTTCTGGTATGGTTGTAATTTTCTGTAAGCACTTGGAGGTGACGTTCAGATTCAAAAATATGGGGGGGGGGCAGATGATGCCACTGAGAAGTAAAACGTAAAAAGATTTAAAATTATAAATGGGAGGAAACATACATAATTATTATACTATGCTTTATTGGTTGAAAAGCACTGACATTTGTAGCAGGTCTTTGTCTTGTGAATCAATATTCATAGATAAATTACATTCAACATGTTCATGTATTACAGAAAACACACAGCAAACTGAAAGGCGTAAACGGAGAGTTTCTGCAGGTGAAACGAGTTCTGCAACTGAAGTAAGCAAGGCAAAGAGGGGGTGAGCCTTCATATTGCATCTGTTTCCCAGTATTGTAGACACAGCTAGACAGTTTGTGGAGGCCAATGGATTTGAAGTGCACAGGCGCCGGGAAACTTCAACTGGAAAGTGTGGAACAACGCTTCATTCTATCAAACAACACCTGATGGAAGTAACACCAGGGCTGTCCGAGTTGAAAGTGAATTTAGGTAGGCCCATCTATACCATGTACTCTATTGTCTCCCTGTAATTGGCTTTGTATTGCTGTTGGATGAGATAAATAAATAGAAAATAGAAATATTGCTAGTTTATCTGGGGTGGAGCTTTTGAAAAACAAATTTATCAAATATGAAACGCTTGCCTTCTCCATTATTTTACAGCAGTGGATAGACCTACATGTGTATGTGGCTGTCTTCGGCCAATGTTCTCAAAACATGAGTAGCCGCTTTGATTAGCAAACAACATCACCGTCGCTAACATTGCCTACGGTAGTCGTGCACGCACTAGTACATGTATGGTGTGATGATATTGGTGCCTTACTTCCTTTCGAAAAAAAAATCTGAAATATTCGCACAGCGGTTTGAACTCTTAAGTGAAGTACGTTAAAAAAATTGGCACTTTTCTCTCAACTATCCTACTACATATATAATTTTTGAAGAAAAATTCCTACCTTCTGATTGCAGTAAAAATATTGATATTAGCCTGTAAAATGTGATTGAGCCTGTGAAAGAAACTTTCAAAATATCAAGAGGAAGAGCTAATGAATCGTATTTGTAAGGGTGTGGTGTTTTATTCCAATTTTATTAGTGTATTTTTCTAGGAACTTACACGATTCATCGGTGGATGATGGATCCAACCTGAAGCAGAACAGCACCTCAAAAATCTAGCAGGGGCTCATTCACACGAAGATTCCGGCAAAATAGAATGACAAGTGGAACAAAAACAAAAATGAGCATATTTTTCTCTACTAGAGTAAAATATATGCTCGCCAGGCATGCAGCAAGTTCCCTGAAGACCCGGTGATGCTCTCCGTGGACAATAAGAATAAGTTACGGGTCAGTTCATGTACTCCAGCCATCATCAGGAGGTGTAAGGCCTCCAGGTATTTCCCAAGCCAGGACAGCCCCAATCTGTTTGATCATGATTTTCCCATGCCTGGGTGCTTGATCACACCGACATGGTACATGGAGATGGACCCTCTATCACCACCTAAGATGACGTAGGACAACCTTGGCAGACAACGTTTGTTATTAAAAAAAATCTTTGAGTTTTAATATCAAAATAATACTTGAATATGAATTTCTTTGACAGAAACCAAAGCATGCATGGTATTACCATTATGAGTATGACCAATCTTTCTGACAGGAGCTCAGGAGCCCAGGAGCTTTGGGAAGCTAAGGACCTGGGAAGCTAAGGGCCTTCTGGGAGAAGAAGATTCACATTGTGGTACATCGGAAAGGCGAAGATTCCCCAGTGTACGAGCTGCGACCAGAGAGTGGGGAAGGACGGCGCAGGATACTACATTGTAATCTGCTTCTACCCTGTGATGACCTCCCTACAGAACTCCACTGTGACCCAGAGATCCCCCGTAGATGCCCCTTGCCCCTAATTAAGAAGACCTCTGACTCGGAGCAGGACTCCAGTCATGACTGACTCTGACAGTTCAGATGAGGGACTTCTTGTCCTTCCCTCTACATCACAGAGTGGACCAGTTGGCTCCAGCACCCTAAACCTTGCAGCTGAGCTGTTTGTCCCTGCACAAGTGACCGTCCCTCAAGTAGCCGCACCAGAGCCAGTAGCCGTACTATCATGTGACATCATGTGACATGTAAATGCTCGACATGCCATTAGAACAGAATTTGATTCAGTTGCACAAATTTGGGATTGCCTTTATAATGTGTATACATGTACATTGTACAGTATTGAAGGAAGACCCACAACCATACTCAGTGGGAAACCTGAAGGTTGTCTTCACCCTGATGACTATGCTTGGGGTTATTTTATTGATGTATACAAATGGAATAGTGGTGAATTTTTATATTATTGTGATGATGTATTATTGATGTATTTTAGTGATGTATTTATGAAATTAAGGTTTATTTTTAAGTGAGTGTGATAATGTATTATTGGTGTATTTTATTATGTATTAATGGAATAATAGTGAATTTGTATGTAAAGCGCATACAGCTGTATCAATAGAATATGTGCTACACATGTACATATGTATAATTACCGATAATAGGTACTTAAAGAGATATTCCCATAGGGAAGTGCACACGACTTTACTTACCTTTTTCTAAACATTCTCCAAACCAATGAACTTGAAATTGAAATATGTTCATATTGAGAGCATTCTCTGTCTTCTATCAAAATATGGACAACAAAAATATGTCTTTAAGATGTAGAAATATTTTTTGGGAGACAACAAAATGTCTCCCTATTGACCGGTGTCTCCCAAATGTTAACTTTCAGATGCTAACCTGTCTCCCTATTATGCAATTTAGAAAAATAAAAGTGATTAGTATTATTATTATTAATTATTATTAGTGAATACACCTTGTCACAATACAAAAAACAAGCTGAATGCTTTTACATGTAGCAAGGAACATGAACTTATAAACAGTGGGAATTCTGAAAAATTGGAAGAGTTTCAGAAGCAGAGGAGTGATATCGGATACCAACAAGTAATGGATAATGTACGTGTAGATCCCATCATCCATCCCAGACATACGCCAAGAGCCAAGTTTGGGTAGGATCTTCCATGGCCCAGATTATGGCTGTTAAAAATAGGGTCAGTGGCAGTGGACTTTGTAATTTCTTCTTCCAAACGACAAACCTTCATCGAAGTTCAAAGAAGGAAGATATGTCCAAATCTGTACTACAGTAACAGACAATAGACTACTTAAGCATGAATGGGTCATCTTGATTAGGAACATCATCTCTGTAAACATTCATTCCCTTGGATGGTTTGCATCTCATTTGCCCAAGGAACTTGTACCACATCGTCACATTGCAGAGATGAAGCAGAAAACAGAAGTGGTAAGGGGGGGGGGGGGGGGGATGGGGACAAACAAAGTTCATACATGTACAAAAATCACAGTACACCCAAATCTCAATGTTACAATCAATTTTGATTGTGCCCCTCCCCAATCTGTTGCATCATACTGTGGTGTAATCCCTGGCTATAAAGCAGTGCAGGGGTCATGGCCTTGACTATCACATAAACCCAAGTAAAGTCATATAACATACATGTACCGGTAAACAGTCTTGTCCAAGACGTTGATTATGCGCTAGTCCCTCCAAACAATTACCCACCCCCATGCGAACAAAGTTGAACATTCTACCGCACGACGATAAATCAACGTCTTGTAAGTTTACTCTGGTGTCACGTGACGAAGACTGAGCTTGACCTTTGTGGGTAAAATTTGAATATTCATTGGGGTCAACAACTGGGTGCACAGCATAGAGCTATATTAAAATTACTAGAGCGCTAGCTCCGTGTAGAAAGTGATGCCTGCTGGGCGCATCCATGTTTGTGCACAAACCTATATGGAAAGCCCACAATTTTGTACGTCCATTTGCATACTGCGTTGTGTTCTATACAGGTGCGTCATCGAAGCCAAATACGCCCGAAATCCGACGCACCCTCGGTAAATGCGCGTTTCTTTTAGGACCATGCGTGCACACGCTCTGCACTTCAGTCACGCAATGATTGCAAGCGTCATAAAGATGCGCTAGATACCGTTCGCGCATACTTGAGCGTTGCATAGGCATTCCAGTCAAAGTGTTCTTGTTTCACAGACACGCACTCAAATTCAAAATGACTGCGCCCAGACGGCTTTAAAACGGCTATCTCACGGAGAACGCAGAGCTAGCGCTCTAGTCATTTTAATATAGCTCTTTGGTGCACAGTGAGCTCTTTAGTCTGAGTCCTATCCACATGGTATGGCGTAATGTTTGTTTACAAGTAGATGGTAGAGAGTCGCAGTGCATATCACATGGTCGAAATATTGAACTTCAAGAAATGGCTTCTGTAGTTCTGCAGAGGTCGCCTGCAGGCAGTGTTTTATTTGTGATTGTGAATTAGTTACTTGAACATTGCGGTACACAACTATAAAGACCAAATCAATCAAAAATCCTTTGTTTGTGGGATTAGTGAGAGTGGGAAATCGTTGAAGAATTGGTTGTACTGTCAAGCACAACATTTGTGTGTGAAAGTTGCAACGGAAAACTTGAAAAGGTGAACATCACCACCAAGCTAGCAAATGACATAAAGAAACAATATCGAGAGACCAAAGTTCGCCATTCTTCAGGTAGTCTTGGACGTGATGTCGCATTCGGTGCAAAAAACAAGTCGTCTACTAAATCATGCGAAAAACGGCAGATCAATCCACTACGCAAGCGGCAGAAACGAAAGGCCGTCGGCTCCCCTGGAACACCCTCCACTCACAAAGTAAGTTCTGTTCGTACATCAGTGTACATGTATGTTAATTGTTATTGTCAGCAATTTAACGAGGAGAGAGAACATGTTATATGAAACATTCCTTTAATAGTATATGTATTAAAATCTTTGGAAACTTGCTGGTTGCATCTGACTAGTAAGGCTACTTAACATTACATGAGCTATAGTAGTCCACGACTACTACATGTACAAACCAAGCATTTGGATAATTGCAATCTGGGCAAACTTTGCGCCAAGTTTAATCACCTGCAACACCTTATTACGTTAGCGGGCCATTGTATTTTTAAATTTACATACATATTTCTGGCATTGCTAGCACATTGTTGAAGGGCGCGGCAGTTCGGCACTTCAGTCAAGCAATTACATGCGACACACAAGTGTTACGCAGCAGTGCAACTCGCTGTTTTTCTTGTCAAGATTCCATATATTGTCCAGAAGCAAGCATTTGAAAATGTGTATTTTTATGACAAACATTTTAGTGGTATTGGAATAAACTTCACCACGACAGGATTTTGTAGTTCTGAAATATCGTAAGCATTTTGAAATATACGTTTTGATGAATTGATGGCATGGCTCGTTTGTACGTAAAGATGTACTTCTGTCTTAGGAAAAGAGTTACTTCATTAAATGTCTCAGTTTGAATGTGGCAAGATGAATTCTGGCAAGATGAGTGAAATTGTAAGAAAAGTAATGTTGGAATACAACATGGATTTTTTCCAATAACCAAATCTTAAAACACTCAAGTTGTAAAGTCATCTGCTTCCAATCAGAGAAAAGAAGAAAGAAGTGAAATGGACTTTATGACATATGACAGATTATGCCAAGATGTGTTGTGGAGTCAGGATAGCATCATTTGGTTGTGCCAGAATGTTGGACTTTTGGCAAGTCCATGTCTTGTCCAACGTGTGAGGAGGCCAAGAGCATCGTGGAAGCGTATGACAGATTGGACAGCCTAAAGTGGGAGTGTAGAAGGCAAGTCAATGGGAAGCGACATCGCTGCGAGAAATCAATCAGAAGCGGCAGTTGGTTTTCTCAAAGCAACCTCTCTTTAGAAGAAAAGCTGAAGTTTACGTACTCGTGGTGTTTTGACCTGAAACAAGACCAAATTCGTCGCCAACTACAGCTCGGGCAACACACAGTCATTGACTGGGATATGTTTTATAGAGAAACATGCAAAGTAGTTCTTCTGCAATCTGAGAAGAAGAAGATCGGTCGAGAAGGAAAGCGAGTTCAAAATTGCTAAGCGCAAATACTACTGAGGGCATCACGTGGAGGGACATTGGGTGTTTGGAGGAATAGAAGGAGAATCAAGGAAGTGCTTCTGATTGATTCAATTGTGGAAAAGAGGGACGAAGCAACAGAAGACTGGATCGCACCGGGGACTACAATTATTTCGGACTGCTGGAAAGCTTACGGCAACCTGGACAGACAATGCTACAAACACTTCAAGATCGTGAAGAAGCCAGAAGCCGTTCACCCAACTTTTGACTGCGCACTTCTTCGTCAAGAAGGATGACTTTTGTAAGCAGGTGCCAGTTGCGTATGCCTTGATGTTGGGTAAGAAGGCCAGCGACTACAAGGCTGTTCTCAAAGCATTGGAGCTGGCACTCCCGGACGACATTGGGCTGCAAGAGGTAATACTGGACACATTCCCTCAGGTTAGTGGTTAGTAAAATGTCCATTGTTAAAATGACACACATACTTGGTTGAATTGGTTGAAAAGGTGGCACTGAGGACATGTATTTCCAATGACTTCATGTCATGTACATTTTATTATATTATTGATTTTATTTCCTATTTCAGGTCAAATGACTAGGATGCATCTTCCACTGGAAGCAGGACGAATGGCGCAAGATTCAGACAGTGGGTCTGCAGCAGGCATACAAGCTTGCAGAAACCGTGTCCATTAAAAAAGCTGCAACCCTTCCAAAAGACTCAAGAATTACTAATCAGGGTAGTATTCAGACAGTAAGTATTTCATAGTAAAGTTATAGCTGGACTTGATTATCATCAAACTTGATTATTTCCAAAAGTCGGTTTTAGGCAGACTGTCATCAATCGAAAGACAGTTAATGTCTTTAACTGTAGACACTATTTCTAATGCCGGGTCAGCATCCATTGCTGAAGCTGCAGGATCCAGCACCGAAGAGGAAGGCAGTGTCCAAGAAGACTAGGGGGAACTATACCACTGTACATTCCGGCTCAGAGCATTGAGGAGTTTCTGAACAACGATAAACACGTCGGGTAGTGGTAAGCCCATAGAGCTCTATATAAAGCTGAAAAGCCTTTAGAAACATTATAAATTTGAAATTAATTTTTATCAATTTCAAATTTTAAAAAATCTGTTTAATATGTATCAGTACTGCAGGCACAGCTGCACATTGTAAGTAGTGAGTACGTTGTTTACAGAGTTGGGAAAAAATTAGTGTGTCCTAAATAAGAAAACCAATCAGTGGGTTATTTCAGTCATACTTTCTTATATTTGAGGAGAGCTTAAATTTTCTAAACTTTATAAAACAATTGTCACTTTCCAAATCGGAATGGCATTTGATTTCTCTGCTAGCCCTAGTTTTTTTTTTCTGTGCATGGTTTAACTTGAAAACACATCGACACATTAAATTCAAACTGCTTTCTTTTAGTCATCATCTAGGCCTGCATCATTAGTGATGTCATACTATGATAGATTGTGCTGAAAGCAATTGATCATCTTAACTCCTCCAAACCTCCAGGCACAGATGGAATTTCACCAAAGATGCTTAAACTTGCTGGTTTTTCTATTGTGCCTGCTTTAACTAGAATGTTTAATTTGAGTCTCTCCAAAGGTGATGTGCCACAGTGCTGGAAAATGGCAAATATTGTTCCTCTTTTTAAGCACGGTGACAAATCTGCTATTTCTAACCACAGACCCATCTCTTTGACATCTATTCCTGGTAAAATGTTAGAGCGTTTCATTGCAAAGCATTTAATTGATCATTCTTCATTATATGGCCTTATCCCTGACTCACAGCATGGATTTTTACCCCGGCGCTCATGTACCACTCAACTGACAAGTCTTTTTGACACATGGGCTCATGCACTGGATAAGCCTAAACCTCCAAGAATTGATGCTGTCTTTCTTGATTGGTCCAAGGCATTTGACAAATGTAACCATTCTCTCCTTTTTTCCAAACTTCATCATTATGGTATTTGTGGTCATCTTCTTTCATGGTTGAGTAACTTTCTCATCAACAGACAACAACGTGTAATTTTTTCAGTAGTCAAGTCTGACTGGATACCTGTAACATCTGGTGTTCCCCAGGGATCAGTCCTTGTTCCTATTTTATTCAATCTTTTTACAGCTGACTTGCCAAATGTAGTTCATTCTGCATTACCTCAATATGCAGATGACACAGTTCTTTACAGGGTCATCAACTCCAACGATGACAGTATCATCCTGCAAGAAGACCTACGGAAGATTGGTGAATGGTGCGAGGAAAATCACATGCAACTGAATTTGTCTAAGTGTAAAGTAATGCCTATAACGCGCTCTAAGAATCATTCTGTTACCCCTTACTTTCTTACAGGTTCCGATGAGCCCTTGCAAGTTTCTCGATCATATAAATACCTTGGAGTTATGTTTTCTGATGACTTAACTTGGAACAAACATGTAGATATGGTTCGAGCCAAATGCTCTAAAATTTCTGGTTTCATTCGCCGCACTGTTAAATCCCGTAACAAAGATCGATGTTCTTCTTAAATTATTCTCCTCTCTCTGTAGGCCTGTTTTGGAATATGCAGCACCGGTTTGGCTACCTCATCTCAAGAACCAAATTCAAAGCCTTGAGACAGTTCAACGCCGATTTACAAAATCATGCTTCACATTATGATATTGCCCACTCCCTCTCCTATGAACAACGCTTACAAGAACTGAATCTCTCACCTATCTATAACAGGTTAATTTATTTGAGCGTAACTTTTGTTGCGAAATGCCTTCACAAGCACTTGGATGTTCGCTCCACCCTCCTTCCCCAGCCAAATACAAGGAAAACGGATGTCCTTCTCTTCAGTCACCAGTATAGCCGGACCAACTGTCTTAAATATTCTCTGTTTGTTTCTTTCCCCAGGTTGTTCAACGCTCTTCCTCTTAGCCTTCAGAATCTATGTCTTCTCCCCTCTCCAAATGAATTTTTCTGCTCTTTACGTGACCACTTGCTACACCTAGAACCCATCTCTCAAGCTTTCTAATCATTTCTTCCCCTTATTTGTCTAGCTCTACTTAACTCCTCAAAAGGGTTCTGCGGCTCGGGTTTGGGGGTTGATATTTCTTCTATTGCTGATCATATCTGGGCGGTGGGGCTGGAACCATTGGGGGGCGTGGATGTTTCCTCTTTATGGTGATGTGTCGTTTGTTGTGCTGGTGTAATCATAGTCTAGATTGCTAGACTGTGTTATCGTACCCGCCACCACGAGAGGGCGTATCATGACAATCCGCTAGCGACGCACGAGGGTGCACCCAAGTAAATAGGGCCAAAATCCGTCCGCCGAGCTCATTAATAAAAGTTAAGCACTCAATATATTTTAAATAAGAGAGTTGTGAGAGCTATGAAAATGAAGGATTGAAGAAATATGGCACTGGACCTCCTGCCTGGACTCTGGGCTTCCATTTGTGACCATTTTTGATGCAATTGGGTGAGAAAGTGGGTCTATTTCAGCCGCTTTGCAGAGGGATGTTTTTTTGAAAATGGCTTCTTTGACTGGAGTGATCCACACCTTGTTTTAGGGGTGTTCAGCTGAGAATGAGTATATCTCAAAAATTCAATGGTCACCCTACCATAAATTGAAAAGAAAATGAAAGGTGACATGTTGGTCATCATTTTTCTGTGTAACTTGAACAGCTGTGAGAGTTCTGTATATTTTTAAATGATTTTTGAAGTTTGATGATTTATCACTGTTGTCTATGGGAGTTTATTTACTTGGGTGCAACCTATAGTGCAGAATGGTGGCGTCCATTTTGTTTCGGATGGTGATATGTAAACATGTGTTTTTTTTGCTGCTGTCTCTCTATAACAGGCTCCAAAAAGACATAAAACTGGAAATGACATGAAAAACAGGCTTTTGGCATGTTGTATCTCTGGGTTTTCAGTGTTTTATTTAAAAAAAGCACAGTGGAGTAAACATTTTGTCAGAAGTGTCAACGACTGCACAAAGTAAACACAGGGTACATGTGTAAGGCAATTGGATGGAATCAAAACATGGTATGTAATGCACAGAAAATGGTGTGTTTTTTCTGTAGTTTTGATATTTTCTGTGGGTGGAAATAATCTTGGACTGTAGTACACCTAGGGTGTGTTACTTCATACATGTATTTCACTACTAGGCTGTCTAAAAGAGATCACCTTGTGCATTAAATGAGTGTGTGTCCTCAAAATCTTTGACAAGCCCCCCCCCCCCTTCCATCCTTTATCCACCCCCAAAGTGGGACCCCAAAGTGGCTATGTCCACTGCAAAATGATCCCAGATGAACACATGAAGCAAGAAATTTGTGTAACAGAGAGGATTTACACCAGATTTGGTGTTGTGGAATGGAGAATTCTCACGTTCAAAATCTTAGCATGTTAATAAGCTATATGTTTTCCCATATACAACTGTACAAAAAACATGGCCGCCACCCTAGATGCGAACCCCTGCCATTTCGCAGAGGAGCAATATTTTTCAATTTTCTTTTCAAATAAGTGACCTTTGGAATATTCTGCTTCCCCTCAGTGTGGTATGGTGTCAAAATATGGACACTATCTGCTCTTATAGGGTGCACCCAAGTAAATAGGGCCAAAATCCGTCCGCCGAGCTCATTAATAAAAGTTAAGCACTCAATATATTTTAAATAAGAGAGTTGTGAGAGCTATGAAAATGAAGGATTGAAGAAATATGGCACTGGACCTCCTGCCTGGACTCTGGGCTTCCATTTGTGACCATTTTTGATGCAATTGGGTGAGAAAGTGGGTCTATTTCAGCCGCTTTGCAGAGGGATGTTTTTTTGAAAATGGCTTCTTTGACTGGAGTGATCCACACCTTGTTTTAGGGGTGTTCAGCTGAGAATGAGTATATCTCAAAAATTCAATGGTCACCCTACCATAAATTGAAAAGAAAATGAAAGGTGACATGTTGGTCATCATTTTTCTGTGTAACTTGAACAGCTGTGAGAGTTCTGTATATTTTTAAATGATTTTTGAAGTTTGATGATTTATCACTGTTGTCTATGGGAGTTTATTTACTTGGGTGCAACCACGAGTGCACGACTACTAACTTGGACTTCGATAACACAGTCTAGACGAACTCTGATTATTTACCGTATGCGCGCGCACCTACCGTGCCTAATTATATGACGTATGCATAATATATCATGCATATAATTAGGTCAAGCAAATAAAGCAATGCATATTCATATGTCTAGTCCCCTGACTTACCTCGCACCGTCTATAATGCACTGCATGTAATGTACTGTACAGTACTAGTACATATACATGTACATGTACAGTACACATGTATATACCATGGATGTATACAGGTATATTGTACTTCACGAAGTTTTGTAAAACCGTGAAGGAATTTCCATGGTAAAACAATGGAGGAAAACTGTATGTAGGCCTACACGAAATAATGATGCTCGATATGATCGGTAGGCACAAACCAACATAACCCATGCTGCGGGTGCATTACCACCGGAGCAGACACAGCGCGTGGGGGCTTCATGCGACGCATAATTCAGCCCATCCGCGCACGGACGCTCGTGTAGTATTTTTTATGCGAGACCGCACGGCCTGCAAGTTGACTGAGTCACTCACCCGGTCCCCGTTGCATTTTTTGGGGGGAGGGGATTTTCGAGCGGAGCGGGAAAGCCTATAGAGACAATTTTTTGTCATACATGAAAATCATTTCATGGCCTCAAAATATTTTTGTGTCATCAAAATTATATTTTGTGTATTCATGTGGAAATCTTTTCGGTCCCTCAAAACATAGAGCTAGGAACAGATCGAAATTGTTTCATCGATCATGCCCCCAAATTCCTTTTGTCAAAAACATTACGTCAACTCGCAAACATTGCATCAACTCGCAAACATTGCGTCAACTCGATCGCAAACGTTACGTCAACTCGCAAACATTGCGACAACTCGCAAACATTACGTCAACTCAAAAACATTACGTCAACTCAAAAACATTGCGTCAACTCAAAAACATTGCGTCAACTCAAAAACATTGCTTCAACTCAAAAACATTTGGTGAATAATTCTGAAAATCCTTATTTATGTTTTCAACATGCATAACCCAAGTACGTGTACAAAATTGCCGGGGAAGAATTTCACCGTTACATCAACTTACAAACATTGCGACAACTCGCAAACATTACGTCAACTCGCAAACATTACGTCAACTCAAAAACATTGCTTCAATTTAAACACATTTTGTGAATAATTCTGAAAATCCTTATTTATCTTTTCAACATGCATTAAAAATTGCCGGGGAAGAATTTCACCGCCGACAATCATATTATTCAATTTATTGTGCACAAGTATTAATGGGACTTGACTGACACATGTGGGCCATGTTTTCTCCGAAGGCGAAGACCATGCCCGGCCGCCGTGTCCGTAGCTCCCCGCCTCACCGTACGCGTAGGCCTACGAGTACGAGGCGAGCCCGGTTACGTACACCGTGACCGTACCAGTCCTCCCGCCTACAGGCCCAGGAACTTCCAGCCAGTGGAAGAACAAGTGAGCTACCTGGCTATTGTGCATTATCGTGATGTGTGTACGCGTGCGCGAAGCGCAAATTATTCAACAATATCGCGCACGCGCACTAGTTTCCCCCCGTTTTCGGGGGGAAATAATAGCAGTTCGTCTAGACTGTGTTATCGAAGTCCAAGTTAGTAGTCGTGCACTCGTGCGTCGCTAGCGGATTGTCATGATACGCCCTCTCGTGGTGGCGGGTACGATAACACAGTCTAGCAATCTAGACTAGTGTAATCATGGAGTGTGCATTCTTGATAAATGTGCATTCCGTGGTGCATGGTCATGGCGGATGGTGCGTCATTGTAGAGGGGGTAGTGGAGCTTTGCGGTGGTGCCGGTTTCGCTGCTCATTAATTGGTGGGGGAGGGATGCCTTCCCTTGGGCCTCGGTTGCGAAACTTTTTTGAGGGGTTTATAATGAATTCACATGTTATTTATTTGAATATTTAATTTTATATATTAATTAAATCTTTTTGTTATGTATTTATTTCTGTGGATTGGTTTGCGGAGGCACCATGTAGTGGTCGTTCATGCCGCGTTCGCACTTCTGTGTCGTTCGCACTTCTCGGGGTTGGGTCTCGGCGTTTCGACTGGTCTGCTCTGGTCCTCATCATCTCCTGATGAGGACTGGGTCGGACTGGTCGAGGCATTGGGGCCTAGTTGCGAGGTGTGAGCGGTGTAGAGGTGCGAATGTGCGAGCAATTGTTGCATGGCGTTTCGGCAAACCGATCCACATAACAATTGTCACCTTATTTCTTATTTATAATTATTTCTATTTAATTAATTTCTGTCTGGAGTACCCCTTTGCTTTATCATAATGAATTATGGTTATTGTTTGCATTTTTTATTATTTATTTATATTATTTGTTTATATTATTATATTTATATTATTTATGATTATTTATTTCAATTATATTTATTTAATTCAATTAGTCTGGAGAGCCCCTTTGACAGGAATATTTCCTTTTGGGCAATCCTTCGGGAGCTGATTGGATTATTATGTAATTATTGTATTTGTTTTGTCCTGTTCTATTAAAAGTGTTAATTGTTGTTCTTGTGCTTTGTAACTTGTTCTTCCCGAGAAATGAAATAAATATATACTAAATACTTAGACTCTCATTTAGTGAATAGAATTAGACAAAAGGGAAGTGATATTTATAAATGTAGAAACCAGTCCCATGAGACTCAAGTCTGGTCTCGAGACCGTTTTTGCCGGTGGTAGCTGCTCACATGTAGTAGCCAAATTTATTCATACTAAGATTAATCTGTTGACTTCTTAATTTTGCTTTCAGAAAACAGAAAACCAAAAGGCCAAGGCAAAGGAAACCAAGAAACCAATAACTGAGAAGACAGAGGCTGCCAAGGTCAAAAGTGCTCAGGTAACAGCTCACAAAATTATGATAGATAGACTACTCAAAGAACAATTTCCCACTGTGCCAGCACCGTGTGCTACCCCTGCACCACCACCATCAGATAATAATCACACCATTGCAACTAACCAACCAGTTTCTGGAATCTACGGCTATCATATGAGATCACTGCTAGATTTGGATGGGGATGTAGACATGGAAGATGAATAAGAACTAGAAGGAAACTGAAAGGGAGAACTCGCAACAAATCAGGGAACTGAAAAAGGAGATCGAAAACAAGGACAAAATCATTGATGAACTCCAGCGAGGAAAGTGAGACAGCCAGGAAGAACTTGAGAAGCGCTGATGTCAGACAGAAAAAGAATTATGATCACAAGGCTCATGCCATGCAAGCTGAATTCAGAATGGAGCTTTCGTGTGGCTTTATAATCCCGCCCGAAAGAGGGGATTATCCCCCAAGCTGACTTTGCCATGGGAGGGACCGTTTGTTGTTGTTAAACAGTTATCTGATGTTATCTTTAGAATACAAGGGAAGGACCGAGCGAAGAAGATGGTGGTGCATGTGCATTGACTTAGACCCTGCCAGAGCCAAGGGGATGAGACACAGACTGAGGGGAGTAATCACCAGAAGAGGCACGCATCAAAGCCGGCTGCAACTAGGACTAATCCCCCCCCAAACGACGCAGAACTCGCGAGCAGGGAGTGGAATATTCAGTTTAACAGACCCGAGTCAACAGTAACCAATCCTTTTATCTTTATGCCTTTACAGGATCAACATGAGACCGTACATCATGATGAATTCCCACTTTAGATGTTGAATCTGTGGCCAGAGCTTCTGGCGGAAATGGAACCTGCAGCACCACGAAGAAGTGCACCTGAAGGAGAGGGAGCGCTATAGATGTCCCCACTGCCCAGAAGCGTTCATCCGGTTTGAAGATTTGAAGAAGCATACATGGAGGAGTCATGCCCATGGCAGTTCGGCAACTGAAGAGCATGTACGAAGAGAAGATAAACCGGCTAACGAGTGAGGAAGGGTTGAGACGAAGAAGAGAAAGGAGCCAGTGAGTGAAAGGAAGGAGAAATGGGGAGAGCTGGAGACTGAGGGGAGACGTCATCATGATGGACCTTTTGAGCCACATAATAATTGTATTCTTGGGGGTACCATCAAAGCTTTAAATCTGATTATTGGATGGTACAAGAAAGAACTATGCTTAATTTATTCATCAGCATTTTGGAATATTTAAGTGATGATCAGGTTACATAAATGAGGCACCCCAAATTTTTGTGCATGAAAGTTAACTTTTAAATGAAAAAAAAAAATTGCAATACACTAGGGCATCAGAGATATATTAGGCAGTCATTTGTTGCTTTATTTTAATATACATGTACCTGGTGCATTGGAATGGTGAGGTGTTTCATATTATAAATCAGTTAAACCTTCAACATGTTTACTAATATTATTTTCCCATTTCTTTTGTGTTTAGGTCTGAATCATCATCACAGGTCTTCCTCATATTACTGACATGGTTCAGCAGTTTCTTGAAGACTGTCCCAGTGGATAATTGGTCAAACTTGGCACTTGTTTACGATAACATGCATGTGTCATCTGGATAACACGATAGTTGCTAGGAAACAGTTACCACTTGCTTGGCCCTGGTCACATATGTGGCTTCATCCTCACAAGTGTGTTGATTGTCTCCACATAAGAAATCACACAGATTCTGAATGTAAGGGGAAATACCACCCTGAAAGTCACTTGGAAGAAATTGACAACACAATTAGCTGTGAGCAAACATTTGTATGGCTGTCCTGATTCAAGAAAATAGTTTGCGCCATGCCCCAAATTCACCATCTGTTTTATGTGCACAGCATGGTGGTCCGCCGCAACCTCTACATCACAGCTTATTGCTACAAGAATGGTTATGATCCTCATTTTCCAGTTTGCAAAAATGTTTGTCACACGAAGAAAAGGCTCTCGTTTTCACAAAGTTTCATCATACATGTATCTAGACGACATTTCTCGATGCTTTGTAATTAAAAAAAGAAAAAGAATGAAGGTTGTGTGCAACGTGTGTTAATTTTGTCGTAACCCATAGGAAATCTGGAAAATTGTTTGCACATCGTGTCGGGGAGAAAGGCAAAGTAGGCTTCGGCGGACAAAGGCAAATTGGAGGAAAGAGAAAAGCCAGCTGCGGTCATGGCGGCGGCAGCAGTGCAGGTGCGGAATCGGAAGATGAAAGTGATCCCGGTGACAATGAAATGGAGCCAGAGGTTGAAACTGAACAAGATGTATCTGCAGCTTCACACATAAAGCAATCCCCATGGTTACCTTATTTCACTGTAGCTTGTATACTGCAAATTTTGTTTGTGCAGAAATTAACAAAATTATAACATGTAAAAGATTGGTTGTGTATTTATGTTAGAGGTAGACCCCTACATGTACAGTAGCTATGCAAAACAGTGCAAGACAATACATGTGTACGTCACAATTAATGTAAAGTAACATTATGGAAAGACATTCCTTAAGACATCAATTTTGGCGACCATGTTGAGATCACAAACACCATAATTAAAAACTTCAAACAGGAGAAGTACCTAAGCACCACACAAACTTCTGTAAGGTTTCTGAGGGTGTCTGCCATGCGAGGCACACTGAAGTACCACACAGACAACAAGCACTGTCTTCACTTTGAGCTGGTCATTGCCAACACGGTGAACATCACAGCCGGCACAACAGTACAGGTGTGAGAATACTTGGTGGACATAGACACTATCATCTTGATGCAAAGAAATCAGAGGAGTCATTGACCAAGCCCGGAGGTGTTTAGAGGTTGTAGAAGATGACATCCGCTGTGTGGCCCAGAGCCTAGCAGCCAAGGCATAACTTAGATTTCTTTCTGGATTAAGGTTAATAAGATGGTCAGAAAAGCTGATTAAAAAAACATGAGTGTGATGAAACTTCACAAAAAAAATGGGAGAATGGTTTCAGGGAGTATTTTATAGGGAAAAGACCGGAAATTGCATCAAAGCATTGCCATTACAGTGTTGAATAGGACCAGTATTCCCGAATAAAGCCCCCTTGAGGCCCATAATGGCAAGTGGTGTACAAAACAGACATCAGATCAATAGTAGTTGACATGAGAAAAATGACAGAAAACAATGGGAAAAGAACATACAAGTATATATTGCCAGTGTAATGGATGTATTCAGTCGATACATCTGGCTATACCCATTGGAATCAAAGAGCAGCAAGCAAATCACAAACATATTATCTGATCTCTATCTATCTGAGGGCCAGCCACAAATCTTACAGAGTGACAATGGCAAAGAGTTTATGGGTCACAATAAATCGCTTACACTAATCAATGGTCAAACGCTGCTAAAAAGTCAATCAAGCGTAGATATCATGAGTAATCACAAAGGAAAAAATGGAAAATGGGGAATTGATTCTTGTTTTTAAGCAACATATTCTTGACAAGCATGTGTGCCGGCTTCCGGATTATTCAGACATCTCTAATTATCTTAGATGAAGAAAGGATTTAAATGCCAACTGTCATGGAGTAAGAGGTAAAGAGAAGATGGATGGACCCTGTGTTACATGTGTTAGGGCCATTAAACTGGCAAATTTTTAACTTTGTCCGATCACAGAACATGAGGAAATTTGGAAAAAGTGCAGAAAAGCAATTGATACATATAACAGAGAGGCAAGAAGACAAGTGAAAGACAGGATATTGTAACCATTGTAATGTATATAAGATGACATTTGAAGCATAATCACTCAGTCACAAATATTTTCTAATGTTCTACAATTGTACTTCAGCATCTATTGGAAAATAATAATACGCACAAGACTCAAATTTGAAATTAATTTTTATCAATTTCAAATTTTAAAAAAATCTGTAAAAAAATATGTATCAGTACTGCAGGCACAGCTGCACATTGTAAGTAGTGAGTACGTTGTTTGGAAAGTTGGGAAAAAATGAGTGTGTCCTAATTAAGAAAACCAAGCAGTGGGTTATTTCAGTCATACTTTCTTATATTTGAGGAGAGCTTCTAATTTCTCAACCTTATAAAACAATGTCACTTTCCAAATCGGAATGGCATTTGATTTCTCTGCTAGCCCTAGTTTTGGTTTTTCTGTGCATGGTTTAACTTGAAAACACATTGACACATTAAATTCAAACTGCTTTCTTTTAGTCATCATTTAGGCCTGCATCATTAGTGATGTCATAATATGTTAGATACTTAGACTCTCCCATCATTTAGTGAATAAAATTAGACAAAAGGGAAGTGATGTTTATGTAGAAACCAGTCCCATGAGACTCAAGTCCGGTCTCGAGACCGTTTTTGCCGGTGGTAGCTGCTCACATGTAGTAGCCAAATTTACTCAGATTAATCTGATGACTTCTTAATTTTGCTTTCAGAAAACAGGAAACCAAAAGGCCAAGGCAAAGGACACAAAGAAACCAATAACTGAGAAGACAGAGGCTGCCAAGGTCAAAAGTGCTCAGGTAACAGCTCACAAAATTATGATAGATAAACTTCTCAAAGAACAATTTCCCACTGTGCCAGCACCGTGTGCTACCCCTGCACCACCACCATCAGATAATAATCACACCACTGCAACTAACCAACCAGTTTCTGGAATCTACAGCTATCATATGAGATCACTGCTAGATTTGGATGGGGATGTAGAAATGAAAGATGAATGGAAGGAAAATGAAAGAAAGAACTCGCAACAATTCAGGGAACTGAAAAAGGAGATCGAAAACAAGGACAAAATCATTGATGAACACCAGCGAGGAAAGTGAGACAGCCAGGAAGAACTTAGGAAGCGCTGATGTCAGACAGAAAAAGAATTATGATCACAAGGCTCATGCAAGCTGAATTCAGAATGGAGCTTTCGTGTGGCTTTATAATCCCGCCCGAAAGAGGGGATTATCCCCCAAGCTGACTTTGCCATGGGAGGGACCGTTTGTTGTTGTTAAACAGTTATCTGATGTTATCTTTAGAATACAAGGGAAGGACCGAGGTAAGAAGAAGATGGTGGTGCATGTGGATCAACTTAAACCTTGCCAGAGCCAAGGGGATGAGACACAGACTGAGGGGAGTAATCATCAGAAGAGGCACGCATCAAAGCCAGCTGCAACTAGGACTAATCCCCCCAGACGACGCAGAACTCGCGAGCAGGGAGTGGAATATTCAGTTTAACAGACCCGAGTCAACAGTAACCAATCCTTTTATCTTTATGCCTTTACAGGATCAACATGAGACTGTGCATCAGGATGAATTCCCACTTTAGATGTTGAATCTGTGGCCAGAGCTTCTGGCGGAAATGGAACCTGCAGCACCACGAAGAAGTGCACCGGAAGGAGAGGGAGCGCTATAGATGTCCCCACTGCCCAGAAGCGTTCATCCGGTTTGAAGATTTGAAGAAGCATACATGGAGGAGTCATGCCCATGGCAGTTCGGCAACCGAAGAGCATGCACAAAGAGAAGATAAACCGGCTAACGAGTGAGGAAGGGTTGAGACGAAGAAGAGAAAGGAGCCAGTGAGTGAAAGGAAGGAGAAATGGGGAGAGCTGGAGACTAAGGGGAGACGGAGGAGTTGGGAGGGGAAATGGAGCAGATGATGGAGATAGATGAGAGTTCCCAGGGCTTAGAGATGGCCTACCAAGTGTCAATTTCACTCATGGGGGAAGATGTTGAGGATTTGCTGTTGTCTCCAGTAACCCCCAGAGCTGGTGGCGGGAACCAGTAAATATGGCGAGGTCGGTGAGTCCTACATGTACATTATCAACCGGTAGTAGTTCATCCATAGACACAAGCAGCTCGGGATCCACCACCTCAACTACATCAGCATCGTCAGTGTCGACGTCATCAATTGCAGCAGGAGCAGAAAAGAAAAGAGGCGGGGGCAACCTCATGGATATCCAGGAGCTGCTCAAAGGGAACATAAAGATGGTCGTGGAAAAATAGAAACGGTATTGCTTTTGTTCGGATTTTTTTCTTCTTCTTCTTGACGTTTGAATTCCTATAGACTTTGCACAAGTGCATTGTCGGAGCCACTTTGACAGGTCTCTTTTTAACTGCCTACTTTAACCAAACTTGGTCAAAACAAAGTCCACGTAGTGTAGTTGTTTTTCCGTACATTAACGTCATCATGACGGACCTTTTGAGCCACATATTAATTGTATTCTTGGGGGTACCATCAAAGCTTAAATCTGATTATTTCAATATACACATGTACCTGGTGCAATGGAATGGTGAGGTGTTTCATATTATAAATCAGTTAAACCTTCAACATGTTTACTAATATTATTTTCCCATTTCTTTTGTGTTTAGGTCTGAATCACCATCACAGGTCTTCCTCTTATTACTGACATGAATCAGCAGTTTCTTGAAGACTGTCCCAGTGGATAATTGGTCAAACTTGGCACTTGTTTACGATAATATGTGTCATCTGGATAACATGATAGTTTGCTCAGAAACAGTTACCACTTGCATGGCCCTGGTCACATATGTGGCTTCATCTTCACAAGTGTGTTGATCGTCTCCACATAAGAAATCACACAGATTCTGAATGTAAGGGGAAATACCACCCTGATAGTCACTTGAAAGAAATTGACAACACAATTAGCTGTGAGCAAACTTTTGTATGGCTGTCCCGATTCAAGAAAATAGTTTGCGCCATGCCCCAAATTCACCATCTGTTTTATGTGCACAGCATGGTGGTCCGCCGCAACCTCTACATCACAGCTTATTGCTACAAGAATGGTTATGATCCTCATTTTCCAGTTTGCAAAAATGTTTGTCACACGAAGAAAAGGCTCTCGTTTTCACAAAGTTTCATCATATATGTATCTAGACGACATGTCTCGATGCTTTGTAATTAAAAAAAGAAAAAGAATGAAGGTTGTGTGCAACATGTGTTAATTTTGTCGTAACCCATAGGAAATCTGGAAAATTGTTTGCACATCGTGTCGGGGAGAAAGGCAAAGTAGTCTTCGGCGGACAAAGGCAAATTGGAGGCAAGAGAAAAGCCAGCTGCGGTCATGGCAGCGGCAGCAGTGCAGGTGAGGAATCAGAAGATGAAAGTGATCCCGGTGACAATGAAATGGAGCCAGAGGTTGAAACTGAACAAGATGTATCTGCAGCTTCATCATCACACATAACGCAATCCCCATGGCTACCTTATTTCACTGTAGCTTGTATACTACAAATTTTGTTTGTGCAGAAATTATAACATTATAACATGTAAAAGATTGGTTGTGTAGAGGAAGACCCCTAGCTATGCAAAAAAGTGCAAGACAATACGTCACAATTAATGTAGAGTAACATTATGGAAATTCATTCCTTCAGACATCAATTTTGGCGACCATGTTGAGATCACAAACACGATAATTAATGTAGAAACTTCAAACAGGAGAAGTACATGTACCTAAGCAGTAAGCACCACACAAACTTCTGTCAGGTGTCTGAGGGTGTCTGCCATGCGAGGCACACTGCACTCTCAAGGGGATCGTTGTGGGTTGAACTGTTTGCACAAAGGGGCTTTTTTGACCTTGTGGGCTTGTGCCCACTATCGCATCTATTTCTGTAGGTACGAAGCGTCATTCCGGGCTGTTTGAAACCAGTTTCTTTTTTTCCCCACAATGCATTGCGGTCTGTGTGATTGTCTGTACTACAGGCAACAGACAGTGCACAAAGCTGCTTGAGGGGTTTGCTATAGCGCCCTCTATAGGTTCTGATCTAGGTGTCTGTGCTTGATTCATGTATTGTGGGATTGCTAGCTGGAGATCATTGTGGGGTTGCTGCTCGTGAAGAATTTCAGCAATTTTGACGTAAGTAGATGGGACATTTCATCACGTTTTGTACATAAAATAGTGTAGATATTCCCATTTTAGTATTTTCACGTGCAAAGGTTTTGTAAAAAACATTTTAGCTTGGAAATTAAACAGGGAAATTCAATCATAGCCCACAGCTACAGACGTTTCCATGTGCTTTGCTAGGCTTACAATACATTACTACATAACATAGATAGGCTTGTGTACAGTAGTATGGTATCACCAGTGATTCTCTTCCACTTCTTATATTTTCTTCATCACAGGTTCTTTTGTACTCAAATTTACTGCCATGGCACTTTGCTTTTTTGTGACAAATGAGATATGGGTTATGGACAACATTATTAAATTGTGCATGGAATTTCAAATAGAGTTACACTACGGGTTTTATTTGACAGATCATTGGGCACTCCTTTACGATGAGTTAGAGATTGCTTTTGTTAGGTTTAACATTGTAAAGAAAAACTGGCCTTGTAAGATTTATCTCTATTAGTTTGAGGCTACACGAAGAATTTTCAGGTAGGCCTAAATGCATCTTTTGATTGTTTTTGTTTGTTTGTTTGTTTTTGTGTTTTTTTTGGGGGGGGGATCCGGAGGGCAGTGGGTCAGTGGATATTTAGCCATCGCCAGAAAAAATTAAGTTAAAACGATAAAATATGTATTTTACCAGATTGGTCCTGAACATGCACAGTGACTGCTTTTTGGGACTTAATCATTATTGCGATGACAAATTTGTCTGGTTCCCCACCAATATTGTTCACGAGATCAAGAGATACGAGATAGATACGAGACCATTATTACAATTCCAAGCTTACGTATGTATTTCACTTAAAAAAATCCCCCAGAGCCAAGAATCAGAAAAGGAAAATGCTATACTTTAATTAATAATTTAATAATATACTATAATTATATGTTGGATTCAATTTAAAACAATAAATATTTAATTTTGGGGGACAAATAAAGGTTGTGAACTGTCAGTGACTGCCACTCATAATGTACACACGTTATCCACTAAATAATTACAAAGTAGGCCTACTCTTATAGTTATACAAGCCAAAAAGGGCTCCGTACCATCTAGCTGGCTAAATATTGGCTTTCTCCTTTTACCTGTCACAAAAAAATAACAGGTCTATCATATTTGGGTCCTCTCATTTGATTTCCGAAGATAATTAAATTTAGAAAAATTAAGTGCAAGGTTCATGATATGGGGGATGCATGAGGGATGACAGTTATCTAGACCTTTTCCATTAACCCACCATCCTGTAGCATTCTTCCAAACAATGGTTGGCTTGGGAGAATATTGTAGTCTCAAAAGTAAATGGTTGTTTCTTTTTTTTTCTTTTTAATTAATCCCGTAGTGTGTGTCGTAACTAAGGCTGTAGTTTGTATCCGGTTAACCGGTTAACTGACCGTTCAAGCGGGTAACCGGGTATATTTTCCCAGTTAGGTTAATCGAAAAGTGTTTATTTTAAGGGCCTTTTCTTTCTGAAACATATGAAGCACTTCTAGAGCACAAAATAATCATTTGAAGATTGGACCAGCAGGCTTATACAAAGCAAAAGCCAGACATTTTGCTACACACATGTGTGTCTACCACTGCCAAATGTCATGACAAAAAGAATGTTGTCAACCAATTTCCTAAAACAAAAGACCCAAACTTACTATTTCTTTGTTTTCTTTGTTTTGAGGGTAATCGTAACCGTAACCGAAAAAACAGACGGGTAACCGGTTACAAAATTATCCGTAAACTTACAGCCCTAGTCGTAACTTAAAACTCTGTCAATAAAATGAAAGCACATAATGCAAACTTGTATTCTCTTACATAGATCCACCATGAAGAAGAGTAAATCGACTCATACTGACATGAACGTGTATGGTAAAAGTCCATCATTTCAAGGTGAGCTAAAAAATGCATCAATTGTAACCAGAGAAATATTCATACGTGTTATAACATGTGTAGAGGTTATAGGTCACAAGTGCCCACACACAAATGCATGGTGCTTAACACAAGTATGTAAAGTTGCCCCCCTTAGGTGATAATTTTTGCTATATCTTGCTAGGAAATTCCAGACAAGGTCAGTGGCACACATGTAAAAAAGAAAATTCCCCGGTAGGAGCCAAAAATAAAAGTCGGTCGGAAATGAGAACCATATAATTAAATAGGGATGCCCTTTAATATGCAAAATGCACTACGAACACATCATACAAAATGTCGATATGGACACATCAGCTTACATGTATGGCCTGCTCAGTTACCCTAGCTTATTTTGAACACACCAAATGTCATTTTGTATTCAAACAAATATTGAGTGGGTTTCAATTGGGAGGAATATTATCGCTCAGTAAAATCCAGCCTGTACCATTTCAGTAAGCTTGCCCTTGTAAAACATGTAAAATGGTATACATTCCAAATTTTACCGAGTGATAATATTCCTCTCATTCCACTCTGACTACGTGTCTGAGCTACTCAATATTTTGTATAATAACACATGTTTGGAGTAGGTGTGAAAAATGCACTATTATACAAATAAATGTACATTTCTTTTGTTAAACTGTTAGGTGCACACGCATTAACTGAATAAGTTCTTAATTTAGAATTGCATGTTTATGAATACAGTTGGTGATACAGTGTGGGTGCGAGTGGAAGGCATTATGTGGCCAGGAAAAATTGAAGCCTTTGAGAGCCGGGGACGACGGTGCACCTGTGGATTTTTCAATGAAGACTCTATGTAAGTATAATGCTTCTTTACATAGGCCTATAGAAACGAGCAGGACCAAATATTGTAAAGTTTATGCATTTCAAATATTAAGAAGAAACAAAATTTTTTGAAAACCTTTAAATGAAACCAAAATTATAAACAATAAGCCTATTATTATACATGTACATATGTAGATGTTTATGTGATCTTTGAGTTAATCATGCATTTAAATGGGACAAATAATTTACAAAACATCAGAAATACCTCAGCGCTTGATTACATGTACATGTGGCCAAACATTTTTTTCGTCATTGGCTGCTTCCTGTTTACTATTGCAGACATGTCAGACATAATGGTCAGGTGTCACCCTTTGTGAAATTACCAGATTCTTTAAATGATATTTAAAATATTTTCTCAACATTTCCAAAATTATATGCAGTCACATGACTCAAACCTGCTCATTTTTGCCAAGCTTGAAAGTCTGGAAGACTGAAAAAAAAACAGGACATATTTTCATAATGTAGTTTATAAACAAGATGCTTCTCAATCCCACACAGAGTCAAAACTGTAGTGAGCAGCATAAAGAAATTTGGTCCAAATGATCAAATTCTTATTGAAGGCGGTAAAGGTACATGTAATATCAACAAGATTGTGTTGATAATTTTGTCACTTCGTGTTAATATGTTATTATTTGAAATCCAAGTTGAATAGTTTAATTTCTTTTAAATTTCCATGTTTGCAATTTTTTAATCCATTGTTACAGTTATTGTTCTATCATTTACAATGCACTGTATTGCCATTAGAAAGACTTTTACATGTACATGTACGTATGTTCATTTTTTATATGCACCTGTACATAGATGTACATTCATGTAGATGTCCTTCTATATTAAATTTCAAAACTTGATTTCATGTTCATTTTCAAGTTAAAAAAATGCATAGCCATTTTGAAAATTAAACAGCCAGAGCACATTATGACTGTTCAAAGAGATTAAGTCCGTTAAAAATCATGATTTCCTGAAATTAAAACAAATTTCATGATTTCAATCAGGGCTGTTTGATGTAAAATCAGGTGGCTTTTAATTTTTATATATTTTTGGTCTTTGTTATGAGTCACCAAAAAAGAATTATTCATCATAATTTTCTGCGCAGCGTTGATTACAATTGTGATTAAGGTATTTTTGTTCAAGTCTTGTAGGAGTAATCCATAAAGTTATGTTCATATTGAATGTATTCAGTAACCATCTGCCAAGTTTTGTTTATTTGGCATGGTATTTGTACATTTTGAAATTCCCACAGGGGCCACATATTTTTTTTTTTTTTTTTTTTTTTAATAATATTTTCTGAAAAAAGACAAATTAGCCCTCTCAAAGCGTTCACTATTTGAGGAATATTTGAAATTATGGAACACAGAACATAGATATTGAAGACAGATTTGCCCTATTTGTGTTCAAATAGCCAAGTTTTTACATGGTAGCACTTAAATACATGTAACTACAAAGAACAAAACAGTAAGAAACTTTTGTTCTTATTAGTCACATAAGGGGCCACTCAAAATGTTCAATGTTTTTGAATTTCGACTTTTTTTTTAAAATGGTTTGACCCACACACCCACCCACCCACAATTTCAATTAACAAAGAAATGATTTCTCACCATGTACGTTTGATACATTTGATATAAATCAAATGCATGTAAAAATCTATAGGCCTAATGCAACACAGTATAAAAGGTGAAATCCTGATTCTTTGAAACTTTTGGACAGCATGCAAACAGGAAACACACACAAAACGCTCGTATGACGATGATGGATCTTTAATAATCAGGTTTTGCTCCGTCCAGAAACTCCGAAGATTTGCCGGTATATCGCACAGTTTGTCCATAGGAGCGATGTTGATATTTACGACCGCGATCGATCGCGCAGGCAGTTAGTCTTGGTTCATGACTATGTTATATCACTCGAATGTACGAACCGATTACCCGCACTGACCCGCACGCACGTACATGTACCTAAAGGCCTCTCTGAAACATAGAGGTCCATGCTTACGTGGGTGCAGATCAGCCATACGTACATGTACGTGCGTGCGGGTCAGTGCGGGTAATCGGTTCGTACGTTCGAGTGATAAAACATAGTCGTGAACCAAGACTAGCAGGCAGGTAACAACATGTGCCGTGTCCAATCCGCTCCGAAATGGATCTCCCGAGCTACTGTATGGCTACGCATGCAGTCAACCGCGTTTCCATGCACATGCATGTATTTCTATCTGCTGCATATGCCTGAACCTAGGCTCCTAGCTCTAGCCAACATAATGCAGTCAGTTTGCTGCTGTCGGGTTAGTCTTGGATTCAAGGTGATAAACATTAATTTCACCGTTATTAACAACTGGTGTTCAACTTTCACTGTGTGTACCGGCAGGCTTATATAAATACGCCTGGTACCCTGCTTCATTTGCGTGGCCTATTGATCATATCGCTGCAAGCGCCTAGTTTCCAAGTCTACGAGTAAAAACCACCTCCGGGTCCTTCCATGATGTTTCACACGTGCACAATAATGTCGCTGTATGGGAACATAAGTTGAAAACGATTGCATTTTTGGAGTGTTGGTGCGGTATAGTGCGCACGCTACATGTATTTTTGAGGCAAGTCAGATACAAATTCTTAATTTTAATAGAAAAAGTTAATTTCGATTAACAGTTTACTTCAATTGATTTCCTTGACCCACCCACCCTCTATTTCGAAAAAAAAGTCGAAATTCAAAAACATTGAAAATTTTGAGTGACCCCTATAAAGTGCCACATACTTTTTTTATATTGTGATTCTGTCAGACTAACACAATTGCCCACCACTTTACTGATGGTATACTTAATTTAAATGTGCATTTAAGGAGCCTTGGGCCTTTTTGTTGTTATACCATCTGAATTTTCTTATTAACCCTAACCAGCTAATAACCATGCTTAATTCAACAAGTTTGCAGATAATTTTTATGAAGTCATGATGGCAACAGAGTAAATGAGCAAATTATAAACATTGACGTCATCATAATTTCCAGAATTTGTGATTTTTTGTTGCGGAGACTTTGTTTTCAAAACTGTTTCATTCATGACTCTAGGATGTCTGTAACTTGAGTTATGTCTTCAGGAAGTTTGAAAGACAAGCTGACCTCATTTGGAGGAATCATAAATCAAAATTGAAAAAGAACATTGAGTTTGCATACCAAACTGACTGAAAGACTGAAAGCTTTTTACACCCAAAACAACCGAATTCATAGTGACTCAATATGATCGATTGAAACTGTGGCAAAATCTCTGTTATGCCAAACAATATGGGATATTACTATACCTCATAAATATTCATGACCTATAGCCGAATCCCAATTGGTCAATTCACCATCACGTGTCAGTGAATATATTTGCTGATCACCAGCGAGTAGGCCGGGGAAACTGTTACACATGTAACATCTCACTGCGCAGTGTAACATCTCACTGCGCATCCTAGTAAAAGTTTGCAGCACGCGCGTGCGCGTGACCCTCGGCCTTCATGAAGTTAATGGCTGCTCATGAACACGAACATTTTGTTGCATTTACTGATACCTATCTCGACGAAATTGTGAATATTTATGAGGTATAGTAAAACAAATATCACATGGTTTATTTCGGGTGGACAGTCGATTCTAGCTTCCCTCGGTGTTGGAAGTTGACAAACTAGTTCCCTCGGCTTCGCCTCGGGAACAAACGTTTGTCAACTTCCAACACCTCGGGAGCTAGAATCGACTGTCCACCCTCAAACCATGTGATATTTGTATACTGTTTTTCCCATTTTCTTGAATGCATCTTTTCTAGACATGTGGAGGGTTTCCCATGCCGCATCATATTCTGTCAATGAGCAATCTTAATTCACAAAATGATTTCCATGACTGTCATAATTTTTGTTTTGCCTCTTTCTCAGAAACTCTGCAGCGAAAACTTCCACATCTTCTTTCCAAGTTTGTTCAGGATGTTGAACTGGCCAAACAGTCCATCAGTAACTGGGCAATTCCAGCGTAACGGACATGACAATTACACAGTTTTTGCCTTATTCAGAGGGTCATAAAGTAGGATTGGCAGATTGCAAACAATTTTAATTAGACTTATCAGACACATTTAACTATCAGTGACATATGTAGTAAATTTTATGTAATTTCATTGAACAGTTGTAGAGAAAATGCACTTCTTGTGACCGTAACGGACATGACAACTTAGTGTCATGTCCGTTACGGTCACAAGAGGTGCATTTTCTCTACAACTGTTCAATGAAATTACATAAAATTTACTACATATGTCACTGATAGTTAAATGTGTCTGATAAGCCTAATAAAAATTGTTTGCAAACTGCCAATCCTACGTTGTGATCCTCTGAATAAGGCAAAAACTGTGTAATTGTCATGTCCGTTACGCTGGAATTGCCCAACTCTGAACAGCCTCCACCACAAGATCATCAAGGTGAACCAGATGACGGAACAACATCTAGCTCAGTCACCTCCAAAAGGCCATCAATAGATAATCCAGATGATGCATTTGAGGAGCCTTATGGCGGAACAGCATCCAGCTCAGTCACCTCCAAAAGGCCATCAGTAGATAAACCAGGTGATGCGTTTGAGGAGCCTTATGGCGGAACAGCATCCCGCTCAGTCACCTCCAAAAGGCCATCAATAGATAAACCAGATGATGCGTTTGAGGAGCCTTATGGCGGAACAGCATCCCGCTCAGTCACCTCCAAAAGGCCATCAATAGATAAACCAGGTGATGCGTTTGAGGAGCCTTATGGCGGAACAGCATCCCGCTCAGTCACCTCCAAAAGGCCATCAATACATAAACCAGGTGATGCGTTTGAGGAGCCTTATGGCGGAACAGCATCCCGCTCAGTCACCTCCAAAAGGCCATCAATACATAAACCAGGTGATGCGTTTGAGGAGCCTTATGGCGGAACAGCATCCAGCTCAGTCACCTCCAAAAGGCCATCAATAGATAAACCAGGTGATGCATTTGAGGAGCCTTATGGGGGAACAGCATCCAGCTCAGTCACCTCCAAAAGGCCATCAATAGATAAACCAGAAGATGCGTTTGAGGAGCCTTTAACCAGTCATTCAGTTGACTCACCAATACCCAGATCAGCCCCACTGGAGAAGCTCTTGACAGGTCAGCATAACGATCCAACAACATCCACATTAGACACCTCTGAATTGCCCCAACCAATGGCTCACTTCGAAACCATTACATTTAGCTTGGGAAATGATGTTGTCAATTCAATTAATGACTTTCTGGCTAAAGCAGAGACCCTTGATAATCAGAGAAATCTGTCATCATCAAGCAAATTAGCTCCCCAAGCTATACATGAAGAAGTGTCAGATAGTGAAGATGAAGCTAAATCAAAGGCTTCCATTCCAGTCCCATTACGGCTTCAGAATGTCGTGGAGTTTCTGGATGATCCAAGAAATGATCTGGATGAAGAAAGCCTAGAAGAAAATCCTAGTTCATCAAGTGATTCACAGGACAGTGATTCCAGCTATGTCCCTTTAGATTCAGATTCAAACGCCAGTTCACATGGATGTACTCTTACTGTAAAGAAAGATCTCCTTGCGATTCCTGATTCTGGTGAATCCTCACAACATGACCTTGACCTAGATCCTGCTGATCAGGATCTTGATCTAGAGCCTGGCGAACATGATTTTGATCTAGAAGCTGCCGATCATGATCTTGATCTAGAGCCTGGCGAACATGGTCTTGATCTAGAAGCTGCCGAACATGATCTCGAGAATGAATCGGACGACCTAGATGAAGACGATCTGCATCCAGATGGGAAGATGTGTGACAAAAAGAAGTTTGGAATCTATATCCGAAAAATAGCACTCTCTCGCACAACCAAGCTTGGTAAACGTAAGAAGCACAGCAGAGTCTACAATACAAAACATGCATGCTTGTTTTGTTCAAAGCTTGTGACAAATGTCTCACAACATCTGCTAGCTGTCCATCGTTCAAAAGAAGAAGTCAAGAAGATATCAAAAATATCTTTTGAGGAAAATGACACACCAGCCGTGAGGAAGGAAAAAGAAAGGAATAGGAAAAAGCCCTTGGATCTTCTTCGAAATAAAGGGGATCATCTCCATAACATGAAAGTACTTCGCCGAAAGAAGGGCGAGATAATCTTGTCCCGTAGACCTAAGGGGCATTTTGATGTGTCCCACTATGGGCCGTGTCCAAGTTGTTATGAGTGGGTGAAACTGTCGGTGCTGTTGCGACACCAGAAGGGATGTGTTGCCAAAGATGATTCCCACCCACATGCAAGAGCAAAAAAAGGAGAGTTAGTCATCCAGTCAAAGGTTCTGTCTGGGGCCATTAGCAGGGAAGCCAGTAAGTCTCTGATAAAGGAAGTCTTTCCGATCATGAAAGAAGACAAGGTAGGCCAAGAAGCTAAGAAGGATCCTGTCATCATTGCGCTTGGGAATGAGTGGATGATCCGCAACCTTGGCAATCGTGTGATGCGTAAATATTATGCATCCGGTGTCATGCGACTGGCTGCCAGATTGAAGATAGAGCTGAACAAAGTTGCTACTCCACAAGATGGCCCAGATCTGGCAAACTACCTTTCACCACAGTACTTCGATGAAGTTTTGAAAGCAGCATACATAGTGGCAAAACAAAGTGATGGTGATGATGAGGTCATGGAGTCTCCTTCAAATCTGGTGAAACTGTCTTATCATATCAAACGGCTTACCAATATCAAGTTGGCTGAAGCCTTGGCAAGTGCACGCATCCTCCTAGAGGAAAGGAGATATGGAGTTCAGAAGCCACTACCACTGCCAAGTGATGTTAGAGCCTTGTCTGAATTCATTGCAAGGGAGCTGGAGGCGTTGGATGTGGATGACAAGTCCTATGCCAATTACAGTAAAACAGTAAGGCTGATCCAGACAAAATTGATCACCTACAACAGGAGGAGGTGCGGTGAAGTTCAAGCCATGAGGTAAGTACAAAGAATTAAAAGGAATATGATGGACATGTAAATATCATTTTATTTTCATTGGTTTGGTTTTTGCCAAACAAATTATATTCATCCTTCTTTTCGGCAATTCCACAGAATGACATTTATTTTGTAACGTGATACATGACAAGTAATATCAAGAGGTATACTTTTATACTGCAGCCCTTCAAGAATAATTGATCACAAACTATATGTCAAAATCACTTACAGTGTAACTTGAGTAACCATGGAATTGCCCATTTGTTTGTGAAATGTACACATTCTAGCTTTTTAATATTTACCATGAGTATTCCTTGTTTCACAGGCAAAAGGTTCACTTTATTATGATTGCTACAGGAAAATGTAGAATGCACAAATATGTTACAAGTAAACTTGTACAGACAAGTGCTTGTATAGGCAACATGCCCCCAGTGTTATAGGTAAAACAACCCTCAATGTACAGACACGGGCTTGTATATGCAACATGCCCCCAGTGTTATGGACAAAACAACCCTCAATGTACAGACAGTATAAAACCCCACTGTGACAGACAGCACTTCACGCCAATGTCGTCTTTGTAAGTACAGCCCAATGTCCTGCCCACAAAGCGGGTTTGTACAGTGCCCACAATGAACAGACTGAAATTTGCACAAGTGTCCTCTCATGAGTAGGGCTGAAGTACCACACAGACAACAAGCACATTGCCAACGCGGTGAACATCACTGCCGGTACAACATGTGTAAGGAGAAGAGCAAAATCATACATGTGACCGTGGAAAAGACAGACCAAGAGAATAGTCCCCATAGTTTGACCAAAGAGCAAACAAGTTGATATAAATTGTGGTAAAACATATAGAGTCATCTTAGTTAGATTAAAAGTGCCGATACACGGAAAAGAAATACCGGTTGCTCTCTCAAAAATTTAATGAGCTTAAAAATAGTGTATAAAGTCCCAAAATCAATTCTTTTAGGACGAGTATTTTGTACAGCTCAAGAAACTCAAAGAGGCATGATGTAACGTTCTATCTGTAAGGTGGAGGTCGAGGTCGAGGGAGAGTGAGGGGAGGGGGGGGGGTTTGGTTGGTTTGGGTGAGAGGAAAAGGGAGACAAGAAACTGCGCCCGAGGGCTAAGAGAACCATCACGAGGCCCCCATGAAAGGCGGCGGACACAAGGGAGAAAGAAAGGGAGAAAAACCAACGGAACCGGCACGAATAAAGTTAAGACAACATGGTTATTGATACTCCTCTCGTTGTTTATGGGGTTGTGAATTGTTACTCAAGACAGAGAGAGGTAACGGTGTCTCTCCGTCTTACATAACTAAAGAGGAATGTTAACAACCATATTTATATGTTCGTGTAGAGCTGGCAGGATAGGAACAGGGGGGGGGGGGGAATTAGAACAACTTATACCGGTGATAATATGCCGAGCCTTTGTTTTTCTTTTATGAAGGTTCAAAGCATATTTTCCGTGCCTTTTTTGCTGCACTTCATCAGTCACCTTATCTTTAGCATGTGTTGTTCAACGACAAAACAGGACAGTTCAGGATATATATTTGTTTGTTTTCCACGTTTCGTAACAAAAAGGATCTGTCTGTATGGTTTGTTTTCTTCATTAAGAAGTGACAGGATCCATCTTGGGTCAAGACGTGTTTAATCCCAGTTTTGTGTACTGGGCTTTTGCTCTTGCATTAATTCAAGCAGAATTTGCACATTCTGTTCATCCAGTTGCCTGGTGGAAATATCTTCGGCTGAAGCATGCAATTTCGCTCGAACAATTTTGTCCTTAATGTTCTGTTGTCGTTTATAAGCCAAAAGGGGGGGTGAGGGGAAGAGGTTTTGGAGCAAAGCATTATCGCTTATCAAGTGCCAATGTTTTAATAGTGCACTTTTGAGAGAGGAGTGACGGATTTGAGGGTAGAAAGGCAGGACAAAGACGAGAGGTGGAGTCAATGTGATTTTTCGGATATTCAAAGGGTCACCCAACAGAGAATGTCTGTGATCAAAATGGACATTAGTGAAGCGGTTTAATTCTTCCGTGGTAAAACCTCGGTCAAGAAGTTTCTGTTTAAAAAACTCAACCTTCTCCAAAAAGTCCCTTTCGTGTGTGCATATGCGTTTGTATCTCGTCACTTCACCCTTAATGACGCCGCCAAATACAGATTCAGGATGGGCAGAATCCCTGGCAAGATATTGGAATGTGTCCGTTTTTTTCGTTGCCACTCGGGTATCCAGCCTTCCTTCTTTTCGAAAGCGATCGCCTTTATAAATGATGAGGTCAAGAAAGGTGATTTGTTGGTCAGAGATTTCAGAGGTAAATTTCAAAGTTGGATGTATGTTGTTGAGCATCGTAATGAACTCCAGAGCCTTGTTCTTGCTGCCATTGTAAATTATCAAAACGTCATCCCTGTATCTCATATAAGCCACTATTTCAGGGTTGTTAGGAAGTATGATCTGTTGTTCGTATTTGAACAGAGTGATATCACAAATTTCTGGACTACAAATACTCCCCATTGCCACGCCTACTCTCTGTCTGTAGAACCTATTGTTAAATTCAAACACGTTTGCGCCGACAATAAGTTCTAACAGACTTTGAGCATGTTTCCTTGTAGGTTTGGGTATGGAGTATAGTCTCGGATTAGCCTGTTCCAATGCATCACAAACTGAGGTAATTGCTTCCTCTTGTGGACAGTTTGTGTACATCGAAATAATGTCAAGGGCAATAAGAAGATTGTCCTGTTCCATAGTCAAATTATTCAGTTTACGGAGAACCTCGGAAGAGTCCCTCGTGTATGTGCTTTGAAGCTTGACTATAGGGAGCAGGAAATAATCCATATATTTTGAGATTTGTTGCGTCGGAGCCCCACAACCACTAATGATCGGCCTGCCCACAAACCGAGTTCCATCTGGAGGTGTTTTGTGAACTTTCGGTAGGAGGTAGAGGCTTGGTGTTTTGATTTTGTGGTTTTTGGGATTAAGACACTCGTAAATCTCTTTAGTGATGATGTTATCTACGTGTAGGTTACGCACGGCCTGGTAGACCATGCGAGTGATATCCTCTGTCAAGTCTCCATTAACAACCTCGTAATGTGGCCCAGATAGTTGCCTAAGGCCTTCCTGTATATAGTCTGATCTATTCAGAACACAAATCCCCCTGCCTTTGTCAAATTGTTTTATAACAATCTTGTCATTTTTCTTAAGGCAAATCAGGGCATTGCGTTCAGCCTTTGAGATATTGGATGCCACATTTTTAATTTTAAGTTTGGAAAGTTCCTCAAGTGTACCTTCAATATACGATTCTAGGTTCGTGTTGAAAGTAGCCCTGGGATTCCATTTGGATGGCATGTGGAAGGGGTGGGAGAGACCCTTTTGAGATTTCCTTGTCATCAAAACGCGTAGTCTCATTTTTCTAAACAGCAGTTTTGAATGACGGAGGATAGTTGTCTTTTTGGGTTTCTTAGGGGTGGGGATAAAGTTCAATCCCCTCCCAAGAGCAATGGTTTCAATCGAAGACAATTGGATGTCTGACAGATTTTTGACAAACTGTTGACATTTCAAAGCTTGTTGGGTAAGAAAATCAAATCTCTCATGTTTCTTCTTCGTTTTGCAAATTTTGCCTGAGAGGCTTGACTTCTCCCTTGTCAACTTTTCTTTTTTATTTTTTTGGCTTTTGCTTAGTCTTCTTGCCATGGTTGTAACTGTAAATTCCCTTGTAGTTTTGTTTGTGTATAACAGCAGGGACTTTAGAGTACAACTCTGGTTTACTTTTGGTCTTGAGTCGTTTAAATAGCCGATTCCAAAATGGTCCATCCACCAATGTATAAGAAAGCGCATGCGCATGCGCATGTTTCTAGTCACTGACAACGGTGTAAAACGTGTATGACGGTGGGTGAAAGGAACCATGGAACGGCTAATGCCCATATAACTTCTTAAGGAGGGAATAAAGGGATATGTGAAATCAAAACAATACAGGACAAGGTAGTAACAAAAAGGGAAAACAAAACAAAAACAAAAACAAAAACAAAACAAAACATAATATACACATAATGGCCATAACACAGGATTGCTTCTGAAGAGTGGTCAAAAATTCCAGTGATTCCCTTTTGTAAGTGCCGACCTTGATAGGTTAGCTAAATTAAGGGTAAACCGCTGAAAAAAGAAACCATAGTATAATAAAGGTGAAGTTTAGGTTTTGAAAGATAGGAAAAGGACATTGTAGTTGTAAAATTGGTTTATTGACAAGGTAAAAGCCCATGGACAAGAAAAAGGGGTTAAGACATGCCTTGGATTGATTTATAAACAGACATGACGCTAATCTCTTTTCAGATATGGTGGCTCTGAAAAGAGCCGTTTGGTTTAAAGGCGAAATACCGAGTCATCATCTACGTTTGCTTCCCCTGGGTCCCGAAGAGAAAAGACCGGCCTTCTGCTCCGCCGACTGTATGATGATCTCCAAAACTTGTATCGCCCGGCGACGCTCATTCCCGTTGTCCTTCAGTTTAGCACTAATCAAGCTGAACCCGTCCTCTTTCGCTTTCTGAAGGTCAACCTGGACCGCGTTAAGCTTCGACTGGTATTGATCAAAGATCAACTCCCCCAATTCCATCGCCAGACCTGCTGTTTTTTTATTCCACGAGATTATCATCTCGGGAGAGCAGGTCATGTCGAATGGAAGAGAGGGAATTTTTTTATTTACTCTACACCAGTCTGGAGCCTCACCACGATTCAGGCCGTCCTTCAGTTTGTCCGCTTGTTTCTGGACCCGATTTCTCAGGCCAGCCAAGCGGACAATTTCAACCCTGGCCTTGCGGACCAGGGCTAGAGCGGGCGGGGACAGCCTGATGATCTGCTTGTTCTAGTTCTTGTTCTTCTTTTTGGAGGAAGTCGAACGGGAAGGAGCAGGGTCAGGCTTGGGACGCTGGCCACATGGAATATCGGCTTCGTCCTCGTCAGAAAAGAGCATGAGGTCGTCTTCCTCGTCAGATAGCTTAAAACAGGACCCAGGGGTAGGAGGGCAAACGAGGTCTTCCATGTCCATTTTCGGATCTACAAAGTACAATAGATGCTCGATGTTCCAAATGACACAGTTAGCTGTATTTATACCATAAGACACCACCCGACATTTGGACGGGGTCGGTGTAGGAGAAACAGCAGTGACCGTGACACACGAAACAGATCCACAGCAAGTTATTTGCATAATGGTTATAAGAAGGGTCTCTACAAACTCATGGTCTGCTCCACTAACGTAAACAATGTTTACGTAAGGATGTCATGGATCGTAGTGACCGAAGTCAAGAGATACTAATGCTTGCTCATCGACCGCCAACCAAGGTTGGGGGAGGGGTACATACGTGTGTAAGGAGAAGAGCAAAATCATACATGTGACCGTGGAAAAGACAGACCAAGAGAATAGTCCCCATAGTTTGACCAAAGAGCAAACAAGTTGATATAAATTGTGGTAAAACATATAGAGTCATCTTAGTTAGATTAAAAGTGCCGATACACGGAAAAGAAATACCGGTTGCTCTCTCAAAAATTTAATGAGCTTAAAAATAGTGTATAAAGTCCCAAAATCAATTCTTTTAGGACGAGTATTTTGTACAGCTCAAGAAACTCAAAGAGGCATGATGTAACGTTCTATCTGTAAGGTGGAGGTCGAGGTCGAGGGAGAGTGAGGGGAGGGGGGGGGGTTTGGTTGGTTTGGGTGAGAGGAAAAGGGAGACAAGAAACTGCGCCCGAGGGCTAAGAGAACCATCACGAGGCCCCCATGAAAGGCGGCGGACACAAGGGAGAAAGAAAGGGAGAAAAACCAACGGAACCGGCACGAATAAAGTTAAGACAACATGGTTATTGATACTCCTCTCGTTGTTTATGGGGTTGTGAATTGTTACTCAAGACAGAGAGAGGTAACGGTGTCTCTCCGTCTTACATAACTAAAGAGGAATGTTAACAACCATATTTATATGTTCGTGTAGAGCTGGCAGGATAGGAACAGGGGGGGGGGGGAAATTAGAACAACTTATACCGGTGATAATATGCCGAGCCTTTGTTTTTCTTTTATGAAGGTTCAAAGCATATTTTCCGTGCCTTTTTTGCTGCACTTCATCAGTCACCTTATCTTTAGCATGTGTTGTTCAACGACAAAACAGGACAGTTCAGGATATATATTTGTTTGTTTTCCACGTTTCGTAACAAAAAGGATCTGTCTGTATGGTTTGTTTTCTTCATTAAGAAGTGACAGGATCCATCTTGGGTCAAGACGTGTTTAATCCCAGTTTTGTGTACTGGGCTTTTGCTCTTGCATTAATTCAAGCAGAATTTGCACATTCTGTTCATCCAGTTGCCTGTTGGAAATATCTTCGGCTGAAGCATGCAATTTCGCTCGAACAATTTTGTCCTTAATGTTCTGTTGTCGTTTATAAGCCAAAAGGGGGGGTGAGGGGAAGAGGTTTTGGAGCAAAGCATTATCGCTTATCAAGTGCCAATGTTTTAATAGTGCACTTTTGAGAGAGGAGTGACGGATTTGAGGGTAGAAAGGCAGGACAAAGACGAGAGGTGGAGTCAATGTGATTTTTCGGATATTCAAAGGGTCACCCAACAGAGAATGTCTGTGATCAAAATGGACATTAGTGAAGCGGTTTAATTCTTCCGTGGTAAAACCTCGGTCAAGAAGTTTCTGTTTAAAAAACTCAACCTTCTCCAAAAAGTCCCTTTCGTGTGTGCATATGCGTTTGTATCTCGTCACTTCACCCTTAATGACGCCGCCAAATACAGATTCAGGATGGGCAGAATCCCTGGCAAGATATTGGAATGTGTCCGTTTTTTTCGTTGCCACTCGGGTATCCAGCCTTCCTTCTTTTCGAAAGCGATCGCCTTTATAAATGATGAGGTCAAGAAAGGTGATTTGTTGGTCAGAGATTTCAGAGGTAAATTTCAAAGTTGGATGTATGTTGTTGAGCATCGTAATGAACTCCAGAGCCTTGTTCTTGCTGCCATTGTAAATTATCAAAACGTCATCCCTGTATCTCATATAAGCCACTATTTCAGGGTTGTTAGGAAGTATGATCTGTTGTTCGTATTTGAACAGAGTGATATCACAAATTTCTGGACTACAAATACTCCCCATTGCCACGCCTACTCTCTGTCTGTAGAACCTATTGTTAAATTCAAACACGTTTGCGCCGACAATAAGTTCTAACAGACTTTGAGCATGTTTCCTTGTAGGTTTGGGTATGGAGTATAGTCTCGGATTAGCCTGTTCCAATGCATCACAAACTGAGGTAATTGCTTCCTCTTGTGGACAGTTTGTGTACATCGAAATAATGTCAAGGGCAATAAGAAGATTGTCCTGTTCCATAGTCAAATTATTCAGTTTACGGAGAACCTCGGAAGAGTCCCTCGTGTATGTGCTTTGAAGCTTGACTATAGGGAGCAGGAAATAATCCATATATTTTGAGATTTGTTGCGTCGGAGCCCCACAACCACTAATGATCGGCCTGCCCACAAACCGAGTTCCATCTGGAGGTGTTTTGTGAACTTTCGGTAGGAGGTAGAGGCTTGGTGTTTTGATTTTGTGGTTTTTGGGATTAAGACACTCGTAAATCTCTTTAGTGATGATGTTATCTACGTGTAGGTTACGCACGGCCTGGTAGACCATGCGAGTGATATCCTCTGTCAAGTCTCCATTAACAACCTCGTAATGTGGCCCAGATAGTTGCCTAAGGCCTTCCTGTATATAGTCTGATCTATTCAGAACACAAATCCCCCTGCCTTTGTCAAATTGTTTTATAACAATCTTGTCATTTTTCTTAAGGCAAATCAGGGCATTGCGTTCAGCCTTTGAGATATTGGATGCCACATTTTTAATTTTAAGTTTGGAAAGTTCCTCAAGTGTACCTTCAATATACGATTCTAGGTTCGTGTTGAAAGTAGCCCTGGGATTCCATTTGGATGGCATGTGGAAGGGGTGGGAGAGACCCTTTTGAGATTTCCTTGTCATCAAAACGCGTAGTCTCATTTTTCTAAACAGCAGTTTTGAATGACGGAGGATAGTTGTCTTTTTGGGTTTCTTAGGGGTGGGGATAAAGTTCAATCCCCTCCCAAGAGCAATGGTTTCAATCGAAGACAATTGGATGTCTGACAGATTTTTGACAAACTGTTGACATTTCAAAGCTTGTTGGGTAAGAAAATCAAATCTCTCATGTTTCTTCTTCGTTTTGCAAATTTTGCCTGAGAGGCTTGACTTCTCCCTTGTCAACCTGGATTATTTAGAGTGTCAGACGGGGTATATCTATTGTTTCGAGCAATGGAGCGAGAAACTTCTTAATATTTAACCATGAATAATCTTAAAACATTCCAAGGATGTGATATACAGGCAAATCTCATGAATAACATCACAAGAAATTGTCAAGTGCAAACATATTGTTGTAGTATAACACAGGGAAAAATAAATGGCGGCACCTCCACAAACCAACTAAATATGACTGTAAAAAAAAGATCAAAATAAGAGCAAATGCAAATCATTAAAAGCAAGGAAGAGCTACATGTAGCATACTTCCTTGAAATACCATTTAAAGGGTCTTTGCAATAGGAATATATAAATGGTTACATGGGCCTGTGATTTTACCCGCTTCCTCACACTGTTTCAGGGTGAACAACGGGTTTTTTGGTTTGAGCTAATTAGAATCTCCATATTCATGAGCAAAACTGTGACGTCATCTGGGTAACTGAGAGCAGTAATCCAATTGCTTTGTGCACAAAAAGTCTGGGTTGTTTTGTAGGTTATCTGACAGATCTTTTCCTCCTCAATGGGTTTTATTGTGCTGAATATGTTCCTTTCACTCAACTGGTGGTGTAATTTTTTTGACAAACCATTTCTGTGGGTCATGTTTGCTTCTTCATTTGTTTATGTTTTTTCATTATATTTTGGCTGTTGGTTTCCTACATGAGTATGCATGAAAATCCCCCATTTTGCAAAGCAGTTCAAAAGAAAACCAAATGCTGGTTTGAAACCAAAATAAGACTTGTCATTCATTATCTGTCAGTATATTCTCTGTATGAATTAGGCAATAAAATAACCTGACTGAAAAAAAAGCACTGCATGCACCCTTTAAAGAACAACTACAGAACTTCTTCAAAAGACCTGATTTCCATGGAGATCTGCTTCACAGGTTCAAGGTGAAAAACATTGAGCAGAACACAGTCTCTGATATCTATGATGCTACCTTATATAAGGAGATCCATGCAGAGCCAAATTATTTGTCTTTCATGTGGTGTGTATACCAGACGCTCTAGTTTAATTAAACAGCTATTTGCAGATTGTTATTCTAACTATTTTTCCTAAATCCAGTGTGGATGCCTATGAGAAACCTAGGCATTGTGATATACATCACAACCTTGGGAAAATCGTTAACCATAAGAGGAAAGATGAACGCAATGCAAAATCGAAAGTTCTCCATATAGATGGTAGCCCGACTCTGTGCTTATTTGCAATAAGAAACATTGATACAGAAGAAGAAATCTTGTATGATTATGGTATCAAGGAAGCCCAGCTTCCTTGGAACAGACATGTAAGTAAATCCATTTAATTTGCGCCATCACTTATGAAAACTTAGTTCAGTTAGAAGTTTGAAGCAGATCTTCACTATATCATAGATACATGTTGACATTTTTCAATTCGATTTGAATTAACAGATTTTAAGATATAACAGTAAAAATTGCCACCCACATCAGAGGAGGCAAGTGTTGATATTGGGAATTTTACCACAACGTGTGCTGTGCAATCAGCTTCATTTCTGCTACATAATAATTCTCCTTTGTATACGGTGTACAGGTTGCCCCTGTCAAGAAGTCCTCTAAAAACAGCGATATTATAATTATTAGCTAGAGACAGAAAGCTTTCATACAAATGATGTCGTGGTTTCACCCCTCTGATTCTATTCCACAGACCCCTCTGCCTTCCCCTTGTCTCCTCCAGCAACCCCACATGATAATGGAGATGGAGAAGATGCCACTGTACAGAGCATCCATCCTGAGTGTCACTGGGGAGATTCTCTGCATCGATGGTACAAAGCAGGTATGTATCTTGTCATCTTGTACAGTTAAGAAGTTAAAAAGAAACGTGGTAAGATGGAATGAAATGCAGTATCATAATGTTTCCTGCCATCTTGTGTGGGAAGCGTGCTGTGGGTAAAAATGTTGTGACACTCCTCAGTGATAGGCTGAATTCAGTGTCCATGGCAAAAGTCCACAGGATGATACAGCAGGGTCACGATGAATGGTATGCAGAGAGGCGGGACCTGTATCAGACGCTCCTGTACCAAGCTCACAATGCCGGAAATACTACAGGTTCCCAACTAGGAATTTTGCAGTTCTTCAAGCCACCTGGGAGCTACACTCCACCTATTCCACAGACCCCTCTGCCTTCCCCTCGTCTCCTCCGGCGAGCCCACATGATAATGGAGATGGAGAAGATGCCGCTGTACAGAGCATCCATCCTGAGTATCACTGGAGAGATTCTCTGCATCGGTACAAAGCAGGTATGTATCTTGTCAAGAAAACTATCTTGTACAGTTAAGGAGTTAAGAAGAAATGTGGTAAGATGAAAATGCATCATGATGTAAACAATGACTTAAATAATAAAAGAAAATGACAAATTAATCGGGAATGATGACAAATGGCACTAAATATCACATGATAATTAGATGCATGATGAGCAGCTGCTTGAAAAGCTTCCAACTCGACCACAATGCAAACGGCATCAGTCAGTCATGTTCGCCGTTTGCCCCAGTTTCTCCAGACAGAGGACTGTTTCCGTTATCTGAAGCACTCGCCGAGACCCCATCTGAAACAAGCAGCCACGACTGATGTGATGCCGAGGCAAGTAAAGACAGCTGCAGAGAGACGAGTAATAGTCGGGACTCCTCATCATGTACACACAGTATCGGGCCCACTGCACAGTGCATGTATTAATCCGAACGCCGAACCCGTCTAACGCAAACACAACAACTACCGGTACATGAACAGTGTGTTCGTACTGGCCCACCCAGATCGGTCGCTGGCACAGAAGTTGCCATGGCTAGGAATGAAAAGCAAGAAGGCAGAACCTGATTACAACCCGGCAGAACGAGCTTCACCAGTTGGACCACGGAGTCATCTTTAGGCAGGTAGTCGAATCAGCTCATTTCCCCGATGGCAAGGTCTACTCAGTCCGTTTTAACGAGTATCTCCTACCGGCCAACGCAGCGTTTGGCAGACCCCAATGGCAAGTTGGGTATGCGCGTAGTGCCAGTGGCAGTGCTACAGAGCCATCACACGAACAATAACATTCGAACTGAACAAACGGTAGTGTTTAATGAGTTAAAGCAGTGAAAGAATGAAGTAAGTATTATACATTATTTTAGTTGTAACTTGTAAGGCCTAATTTTGTAAATTAGTTAATTTTTCATGTTGTTGGAGCACGATTCGTGCCATGAAAACTTGTAAACTTTTTGGCTGACGTTAAAAACATAACGTCCACTAAGTCAAACTATATTTCGTAGGCCTCAAGTGTGATTTATTGATTTTCTATTCATGAATCTGAATCCATGCAAAATAGTGCTAAAACGTTAGTTGAAATTTTGCAATTTTTTTTAACCACTGTGATAAACTATAGGCCTGGGAGCAGATGAGCTAAAATTTGTAAAATTTGTGTATTTTGAACTTGGCGCTTTTTGTTTGACCTTTGTTTATTTGCTGACCTGCGTGCCATAGTAACTGGGGAACTTTATGCAAATTCACTAGTTGCCTGATTTTTGGAGGTCTGTGATTGGCTAAACAAGTTCATGAGCACCCATAAGTTTTTGAGAAAAACTAGATAGTCAGTGCCCCTTCCCTAGGCTTAAAGCATACAGAGTGGCATGTGATAGAGTTATTGTGAGAGTCCAGTAACCATACGTGAATGTATACAGTGCACGTGAAGTGGTCTTTGCTTTGCATTGATTCTTAAGCAAGCCAACACAGAGCTTTTAAGGATGGAAACCCTGTATAAGAGAAACCAGAAAAAAAATTATCCATGATGCAATTTCGAAGGTTCATTCCTATGCAGTATTAAAATGAAATTGTGAAAGAAAATAAAAAAGAAAAATCAGTAAATCAACAGAAGAAGATACATCTGTTTATCTGAATTTGAATTCAACCCCTGATAAAAGTAAATAATTGTGGTTGATGGTGTTTCTAGCTCCATCAGTGTTACTCAGATTAACAAAGCCAAATACAGCAACGATTAACTCAGCTCCATTGATGTATATGGACGAGATAATGAGGAAAAAGTATTTCGGTTGGCAGGAGAGTGTCTCAGAAAGAAACATGAAGACTGTGAACTTCATCAATGTGGTATGCTTGTGTGTGATGGGAAACCGTGGTTGTCTGCATCTGATGATGGTATTGTTCAGTGTTCTTGCCATAGAAAAAGGGGTATAAGAAATTAAGTGCCATATTCTGCAAGAGACAAGAATGCGAAGGAATTCATGAATGATAAGGCATCTTAACATGTATGGAGGACATTTGAAAAAAGAACATCAATACTACACACAGGTGCAACTTGAAATGTTTGTTCATGAGGTAGATGCATGAGAGTTTGTAATGTATATGTAAAGAACTCTTTAATCATTGAGACCATTCCTCGAGACAATGATTTTGTAAGTGCAGTTGTATCCAAACTGGAATCTTTCTGGATGAAGCATGTTGTATTGGAATTATTAACAGGATTCCTAGAAAATAGAGACACCCAGGTCACAATCGAGGATGACAAGTTGTAATGCTACTGCCAGCAAAAATGGGATGGATTACAGTGCTTGTTGGGTGTGATGGACAGTCATGTCCATATGAGTGGATTCATCTTGGATACGTACAGTATCCGCCCAGTTACACACTGTAGAAAGAAAGTGCCCAAGGGTACATGGTATTGCAAGGCATGTACACCGAAAAGGAACAAACCAATCAAGGAATAAGTTATTGATCAAAAAAACAACTAATTAGTTTATGATCTAATTTATTATAATTCATTTATAATTTGGTCATCTAATATTTATTTTTAACTTTATCTCTGCACCTACCACACAAGACAAGAGCTGCTTACCACACATTACCACAGTCTGCAGACAGGGGAAAGTGGAAAAATCAGGATACCTCAATTATTACAGGAAAAAACATGATCAGGTGTTACACAGCAGTGCTACTCGCTGTTTTTTCTTGTCAAGATTCCATAGAGAAGCCTGCATTTGAAAATTGTGCATTTTTATGACAAACCTTTTAGTGGTATTGGAATAAACTTCACCATGACAGAATTTTGTTGTAAGCATATTGGAATATGTGTTTTGATGGCATGGCTCGTTTGTACGTAATACCGTTTTGCGGTGCTTGTCTCCGTAAAACACACTTTGGCTCCAGGGGGTGGAAGAGCAGACTTTTCAATTGCAAGTTTTCCCCTGTAAACGTCGGAGCTGGCTGAATGCCAACTAAAATCGGCATTGTCCAATCCAGTCCAGCTTTCGTGCGTGACCTTGGCCATGACCGCGCCAAAACGATCACATTTTCTCTTGGTCCACCACCGAGCAAACATTGTTCAAAAAACTTCGAGGAGTTTTTCTGTAATTTTTTCGCCTGTTTCGTCCGGCTTCTCCTGCTTCATCTCCGGTCAGCAGTTCCGTTCCCTTGTTCTGCTGCGACATGCCGAAGGGCAGAAAAAGAAAGGGGCAGTCGCCGATGTTAGTACGCGAAACTCGAGCCCAATCCAGGGCTCTTCGTCGCATCATGGACATCGGCCCTGTTGCGCAGGAAATCCCCTCGGACGAAACCGCAGGGCGCCCTCTATCGGCATCGGGCTGCCAACAGGAAGCGGCTCAATCATGTCAACATGGCGGACGGCAATTCGATCGTCGTACTGCAGTGAACTGCACGTCGGTGGCATCGTCAGGACTCGCGCCTGATGGGGCTTCGGCTCCCAGTGTGCCTTCGGTATCATCAGGACTAGGCCTACCCCCCGGTGGGCTTCATCCGCCTTCTTCGGTGGGCCCGACACCAGTGTCCACCGTGTTGGCCGGCCAAGTTCAGGCCAGCGCACCGCCACCGCCACCGCCACCGGTCTGTTGCCCGACGTTCCCGACTTCTCCAGCGCCGTTCCAGCAGGCTTACCGATGGCAGGGGCAGTCGCATTTGTCCACTGGGCCTTCCAATACCACGACTACCGTGTCCAGCCGAGATGTTCCTTCCTTTGGCACGCCTGCCATGCCTGCGGGCGTCCCCATACCTAGCACTACCGGATCCTTGCAGGCAAACTTCGGTCAACCGATTCCAGCTTTGGGCAGCTCGACTTCTTCTGGTCAGGCGGGGACGGAGGGACAAGGTACCCAACATCGTGGTGAGTCTGCCCCTTCTATTTTGCCAGTACTAGGGACTCCTTCTGTTGTGGGGGGATTTGCCACCTCATCTGGTTTCCCCTCTACCATTTCTTCTAGTACTTCTAATGTCAACGCATCCAATCTTACCTCCGCTCACGGGATTGGGGGATCCTTAGTTTCTGTTTGTGAGCCTTTGGGGGTCACTGTTCCAACTAACATGAAGGAAAAGATTATTAAGAGTGAATTTGTTGAGTTGGATGTCTTGCTCGAGCGGCATCTTGTGCACCCCCCTTCTCCCAATTTGTCCTTGTCTCTGGACAAGGGGCAGTTAGTGCTGCAGGAGACAAAAAAGAAAACCCAGATCACTTCCATCCTAAGCTGGACGGATGCCTTTTTAGTTTTTTCTTCTGTGTTTCTTGGGGCCCACCCTGAGCGGGTTCAGGAAATGTTGAAGTACATGCACGTAATTCGGATGGCTGCTGCTCGTTTTTCCGGAAGAGGGTGGCTTGAGTATGACCGCCAGTTTCGGATGCGGCAGCAAGTGCACCCTACTCGTTCTTGGGCTGTCATCGATGGGGAACTTTGGGCCCTTCTTATTTCTGTTCCGGGGCCCCATGTCACCAATGTAGGGGGATTCCGGGGATTTCAGGCTGGGGGCTCTCGGCAACGATCCTTTCGACCCTTTCGTGGTAACCCAAACCAGATCCCCCGTAGCGGCGGATTCTGTTTTGCCTTTAACCGGGGAGGTTGCTCCAATGCTCAGTGTAGATACACACACAAATGCTCCACCTGTTATTCCTCTGCTCATGGGCACTCTAGTTGCTCATCCCCCGCTGCCAAGAAAAGCAGTGCAAATTCCTAACAACTCTAACATTAATCGTCCGGCTTGCCAGATGGGCAAAAAATGCATCTGTTGTCTTGCTCACTCCCCAGTTGAGGTGTCAAAATTATCCCTCCTTTTGGACTCATATCCGAATGCAAAGGCAGCTGATACATTACGTAGTGGGTTTTCCGAGGGGTTTAGGCTAGGTTTCTTTGGGCCTCGGGTTGCTATGGGCGCGCCCAATGCCAAATCGGTCAGGGATCAAACAAACCTCGCTTTAGAGAAGTTAAACAAAGAAGTCGACTTGGGACGTATGGCAGGCCCGTTTTCCATTGCGCCTTTTGATAACCTTAGGATTTCCCCAATTGGCTTAGTTCCAAAATCGGAGCCGGGTTGTTTCAGGTTGATCCACAATTTGTCTTACCCTGAGTCCAATTCAGTTAATGATGGCATTGATAAACAGTTCTGTGCAGTTCATTACACAAGTTTTGATGATGCAATTAATATCGTTGTTAGTGCGGGGAAAGGCTCCTGGTTGGCGAAGGCCGATATAAAGTCGGCGTTCCGCCTTCTGCCCGTTCATCCCGAGGATTTTTGTCTCTTGGGTATTCAGGTTTTGGACAACATTTTTGTTGACAAAGCATTGCCTATGGGCGCGTCCTGCGCTCCGGCGTTATTCGAGACCTTCTCCACATTCTTGGAATGGGCATGTCGACGTAAGTCAGGATCTGAGTGGGTTTGCCATTATGCGGACGACTTTCTCTTTGTAGGGTCTGCTGGGTCAGTGGGCCCACGCTCCTGCCAGGGCTTGTTACAGTGCTTTCAGGAGTTATGCTCTGATTTGGGGGTGCCGTTGGCTGTTGAAAAGACGGTTGGGCCTTCTACAAAGCTGTCTTTCCTAGGGCTGGACATTAACACAGAGACTCAAGTGGTGTCAGTTCCCGATAGTAAGCTTGAGAGTATCAAGGAAAAGGTTCTCGCTGCGGGGCGGCTTTGGAGAATTTCGTTGAAGTCTCTTCAGTCACTCATTGGCTCTTTGTCCTTTATCTGTCGGGCGGTGGCCCCTGGGCGGGCATTTCTTCGCCGGTTAATTGATCTGACAAAAGGGGTTAGGAAACCTTGGCACATGATTCGTTTGTCGGAGGGAGCCAGGGCAGATATGCGTATGTGGGAGGTCTTCCTCCACAAATTCAACGGCCGGGCCATTATTCCCGATCAATTTTGGATTCAGGATTTTGACTTGCAGTTGTTTACGGATGCTAGCGGGGGTTTTGGCTTTGGTGGATATTTCGGGGGCAAATGGTTTCAGGGTTTGTGGCCCCAAGAGATTAAAGATGCTTCGCATTCGATTGCTTGGATGGAGTTTTTCCCAGTAGTTGTGGCTTTGACACTGTGGGGTGATTTGTGGGCCGGGAAGCGGGTTTTGATTCGTTCTGATAACGCAGCAGTTGTGGCCATCATCAATAATCAATCTTCTAAGTGTCCTAAGATCATGAGCTTGGTTCGGTTTTTTGTTCTCCAATGCCTTAGGGCCAATGTCTCTTTTCGGGCTAGACACATTGCTGGTTCTCGGAATAACATTGCAGATGCGTTGTCCCGTTCACAGATGTCCAGATTCAGAGCGTTAGCACCACTGGCAGCCGAGCAAGGCAGCGACGTACCTTCCTTTCTGTGGGGGCTTTGAGCACAGAAGCAGAGCGGCTACTGGGGGCTTCCATGGCCGACAGTACTTGGACATGTTACAGTCGGGGGGTTGACCGATTTCAGCAATTTCGTGAACAGGCAGGTCTTCCAGTCAGTTGGCCAGTTTCCTGCGATCATATCGCAGCATTCATTGCTCATTTGTCCTTAGAGGGCCTCGCCCCTTCAACGATTGCCTCCTACACATCTGCTCTTGCCTTTGTTCACAAGATCAATGGTTGGGTCGACCCCACTGACAATTACTTTGTCCAAAGGATTCGGGAAGGCTGTCGTCGGTTGGGTCGGAGATCGGATGTCAGGCGGCCGATCACCCTGGAGCTTTTGCGACAGCTTCACAATGTCATGGGTGTTTTGGCCTCTTCGGATTTTGAAGCTTGTTTATTTCGTTCAGCTTTTGCCTTGGCCTTCTTTGGTTTTCTCCGTGTTGGGGAATTTACAGCGAAAAGTAGGGGGGCTGACTGTTCCAGAATTCTTGCATTTCATGATGTTTGGTTTGAGGGTACTGAACAACTTGTGATGTTTGTTAGGCTTCGTTTTTCAAAGACTGACCAGCGGGGTGATTCCGTTGTTTTGCGGTTCACGCAATCCAGGGAAGACTCAGTATGCCCAGTTAGATTGCTTTGGGACTACTTACATTTGCACCCAACTAAGTGTGGCCCGTTGTTCGCTCACCTTGATATGTCTCCTTTAACGGCTTACCAGTTCCGCCACATGCTGGTTAAGGGTTTAGGGGGTCTTGGGATTTCAGCTTCGGGTTTTAATGGACATAGTTTCCGTATAGGGGCTGCTACATCTGCTGCCCTTTGTGGCATTCCGGTCACAGAGATCAAAGCCTTGGGTCGTTGGAAATCCTCGGCTGTGAACCTGTACATCCGCCCTCAATTTGTGTAATTGTTACCAATCATTTGTTCATGCAGTGTGGTTTCCACTGCCTTCCATGTTTCTGGGTGCCAGGACTGTTGCTCCCCTTCCTTTTTATTTTAATTGCAGGCTTGTCTCATGCTTGGGTGGTCGGCGACAGTATTGTGTTTCGGGCAGGCCAAACTGACACTCGGCCATCTCCCGGACGTCTGATGTGGTTTGGAGTTCGTGGTGCAAAGCTCACAGCTCTTGTTCCCCTAGTTCGCCGCCTACTCCAGAAAGTCCCAGCACCCAAGACCATGTTCATTCATTTGGGCACTAATGATCTCTTTTCCTCTCCAGTTAAGGAAATTCGTAGCAGGATAGCAGAGGGCCTCCATAGCATTCGAAACATGCTTCCCAATACTGTCATTGTGTGGTCTGACATTCTGCTCAGATTGTTTTATTATGGTGAAGTTCGCCCTGGCGTGGGGAAAAAGAACGTTCAGGCATTGAATAAGTATGCACACAAGCTATGCCGTCAGCTGAACGCTAAGGTGGTCATTAATTCACACATTTTCAAGCCATCTGAAGTCTCATTGTACTGGCGTGATGGTTTGCATCTGTCTGACTTGGGCAATGATCGGTTCTGTGCCAATTTTTACCAGGCTCTCACCCATTTCCATCAGCATTCTGATGCCCTCTGCTACCCTTCTTCGCTCCATGTTTAGGCCCGCTTGTGCTGTGTTTTTTGTGCTCTTCACAAAGTTGTTTTAATTGTTAATTGCTTTGAACGGTGAGGGGGGGGGGGGGGGGGGTTTGGCAAGTTCCCGTATTGGGAACTTGTTTGGCGGATTGCCTTCCTTAACTTTTAAAATATGGCTCCATTCTCCAACTCTGGCACTCCTTCCCAGGGTCAGCCTCTTGTGTATCTTGCAGAGGTGGAGGTGGGCCAGGATCCAAGCTTTGAAGTTCACCTGTGGGAATGACTTCTGCAGGTTGAAGTTGGCGCTCTCTTGCCAACCCTAGTTTTTGTTTACACAGATTCATTGTACCATGGCATTTGGATTCACAGCTCTGGGTCCAGTTATAATTTTATTGCAATTAATTGTTGTGCCTTAACTTTCACGGGACACATTTGTCCCAAGGTTTTTTATTGAGCACATTTGGAAGCGCTACAAGTTTTGGTTCCTTGTAGGTCTTTGCTGCATCGATGGTTTCAATAAAACTCGGTGGTGTGTCCGAGGTCGAATTGGCAAATCAGGTGTTTAAGTGAGTTTTTCTTTCTCTCTCTGGAGTCAATACCGTTTTGCGGTGCTTGTCTCCGTAAAACACACTTTGGCTCCAGGGGGTGGAAGAGCAGACTTTTCAATTGCAAGTTTTCCCCTGTAAACGTCGGAGCTGGCTGAATGCCAACTAAAATCGGCATTGTCCAATCCAGTCCAGCTTTCGTGCGTGACCTTGGCCATGACCGCGCCAAAACGATCACATTTTCTCTTGGTCCACCACCGAGCAAACATTGTTCAAAACCCACCCACCACCCACATTGGCTTCTTTCTTTTGCTGATTGCCTTTGATAATGTTCTTTTTAGTGTTTATTTTAAACGTAAGGTGACATTTATTTTGTGAATGTATTTGATTGATGGGCTTCAGTATGCAGGGCTTCTTGGAAGGCGCCTGTTTTTTCCTATGCTTAATTGTATTCATGCTGTTGCTTTGTGTGTTTGCGCAGCATCTCCTGCCTTTCTTCACATTGTACACAAGGGGGCGGGGGAGTTATGTGTGCTTGGCATACTTGTTTATGTCAGTGGTTTCTGTATTTTCGCCCATCATGTCGGTTCTTGGGGACTCAATTTGACCCTCATGGGTAAGATCTGTTTCAATATCTTGTTCCCGTGAAAAGCCTTGTCAGGTTGGCTAATGTCATTTTTAAAAAAAACGAGTACATGTATTTCACAAGTGGGGTTTTTACCTGTTCCTGACGTGTCTTGTCAGTGGTACAGTGGTTAGTCTCAGATGAGTGTATTCCTGAGCTGTTTTACCTATTCCTGACATGTCTTGTCAGTAGTACAGTGGTTAGTCTCAGATGAGTGTATTCCTGAGCTGTTTTACCTGTTCCGGACGTGTCTTGTCAGTGGTACAGTGGTTAGTCTCAGATGAGTGTATTCCTGAGCTGTTTTACCTGTTCCGGACGTGTCTTGTCAGTGGTACAGTGGTTAGTCTCAGATGAGTGTATTCCTGAGCTGTTTTTACCTGTTCCTGACGTGTCTTGTCAGTGGTACAGTTGTGATTCTCAGATGAGTGTATTCCTGAGTTGTGTTTAACTGTAATTGGCGTGCCTTGTCAGTGGTGCAGTCGTTAGTCTCAGATGAGTGTATTCCTGAGCTGTGTTTTACCTGTTCCTGACGTGTCTTGTCAGTGGTGCAGTTAGTCTCGGATGAGTCTCTTGCCGAGCTGGGTGTTTTTGTTCTGCTTTGGCCGGTCTGGCATATGCCCTGTCAGGGGGCTGCTCAGTCTCGGTTGTGTTTGCTGAGTTGTGTTTATAATTAAAAATGAAAATTTTGTCACATTGGGCCCAGGTCGTATTCTTGTAGACCCTGAGACGTCTTCTATTCGGTCACATCTGGTTCCAGGGGTTATCAACATGATCAAGGGGCTCATTGGGTTACATGTATGTGTCTCGCAATTTTTGTATGAACTGAAGTTGTTGGCATTAGATACTGATACACACTTGTCATTCCTGTACTTTCTGTGTTTTTCATATTACCCCCCCTTTTGCCTCATGGTGGGGGGGGGGGGGGCGGATTGCCTTCCTTAACTTTTAAAATATGGCTCCATTCTCCAACTCTGGCACTCCTTCCCAGGGTCAGCCTCTTGTGTATCTTGCAGAGGTGGAGGTGGGCCAGGATCCAAGCTTTGAAGTTCACCTGTGGGAATGACTTCTGCAGGTTGAAGTTGGCGCTCTCTTGCCAACCCTAGTTTTTGTTTACACAGATTCATTGTACCATGGCATTTGGATTCACAGCTCTGGGTCCAGTTATAATTTTATTGCAATTAATTGTTGTGCCTTAACTTTCACGGGACACATTTGTCCCAAGGTTTTTTATTGAGCACATTTGGAAGCGCTACAAGTTTTGGTTCCTTGTAGGTCTTTGCTGCATCGATGGTTTCAATAAAACTCGGTGGTGTGTCCGAGGTCGAATTGGCAAATCAGGTGTTTAAGTGAGTTTTTCTTTCTCTCTCTGGAGTCAAAGATGTACTTAATTCTGTCTTAGGAAAAGATGTGTTGTGGAGTCAGGATAGCATCATTTGGTGGTGCCAGAATGTTGGACTTATTGGCAAGTTCATATCTTGTCCAACGTGTGAGCAGCATCGTGGAAGCGTATGACAGAGCGGACAGCCTGAAGTGGGAGTGTAGAAGGCAAGTCAACGGGAAGTGACATCGCTGCGAGAAATCAATGAGAAGTGGCAGTTGGTTTTCGCAAAGCAACCTCTCTTTAGAAAAAAAGCTGAAGTTTACGTACTGATGGTGTTTTGACCTGAAACAAGACCAAATTCGTCACCAACTACAGCTCGGGCAACACACAGCCGTTGACTGGGATATGTTTTGTAGAGAAACATGCGAAGTAGTTCTTCTGCAGTCTGAGAAGAGGAAGATTGGCCGAGAAGGAATGCGAGTTCAAATCGACGAGAGCAAAATCGGTAAGTGCAAATACTACCGAGGGCATCACGTGGAGGCACAATGGGTGTTTGGAGGAATAGAAGAAGAATCAAGGAAGTGCTTCATAATAACTGTGGAAAAGAGGGACGAAGCAACAATGCTGGCCCTCATAAAAGACTGGATCGCACCGGGGACTACAATTATTTCAGACTGCTGGAAAGCTTACGTCAACCTGGACAAACACAGCTACAAACACGAAAGCGTGAATCACTCGAAAGAGTTTGTAAATTAAGAACAATTATCCTAAATGGGACCTTACAGAGACATTCCCTTAGGGTTGTACACTGAACTTTACTTACCTATTTCTGAGTATCGTCATAGATATGTTCCTGTGGAGATATTCTCTATTTTCAATAAAAATTTGGACAGTAAATATGTGTCTATAAAAGGTACCTAAACAGTAATATGTTCGGTGTCTTCCTAAGGTAAAAAAATGAGAAAACATTGTCTCCTTAAGGTCCAATTCAGGTGTTTAAATATATAAAATATACAGTGTATTAATGTTCTTTATATTTGTTTAAGGGTGGTTCAAAGGAATATGTACATCTCAACATGTAACATTTCAACCACATGTACAATCTCATTGCAAAGTAATGCATAAAAAGACGCAGGCTACACGGTTACTTTCTACCGTTTATTGAGAATGACTATTTAAATATTTAAATAGAGGTTTCTGACCATTATATCATGATGTTTGTCAGAAACTGAATCACAAAAAAATAAGTGCAAAGCTGTTGAATTTCCCATAGAATCAAATTGGTGTTTCAACTGGTGATACTGTACATACACATTTTGCATTCTTTCTCCTGCACAGAAACCAGCTACATCCTCCAACCACCCCAGCACCCACTCCAGCAGGGACCAGCAGTCCTATCGAGGTACATGTACATGTATGTATTATACAAATTGGTAACACAATTTTCCACATTTTTGGGGGGTGAATTGAATGTAATGTTTGAACTGTTGAAGAGGATGGGAGGCTATATATACTTTCATCCTTGCACACATTCATTTGATGTGCCTATGCAGAATTGACACCTGCCTGGGTTCAAGGTTTGTTGCTATAATAAAAGCTACTTTGGGTACCACTCAGCTTGTGGTTGCTATTGGATCATATGCCGTTTGTGCACATTTGTGGAGTGCTGTGGTTTAGTGGTCTGGCATGTTGAACTCAATCTACAGATTGTGGGTTCGAATCCAGCCATGGGTTAATGGTGCTTGTGTCATTGGGCACATCTGACTTTCCAAGAAATATCTGTAACCATAAAAAGTCGTAATACATTATTTGCTTTCCTCTTTTCTTATAACAGATACCGAACTTTCCCGATGCCAGCTTTTCATCAGTAGGCAACATCATGGACGTGCCAGATGAAGAGATAGGTCTCAGAGCTGTAAGTTTGTACTTTTTGTTACATTAATTTATACTTTTTACTTTGTTGAAAAGTGCACAAAGAAAAGTTGCGGGATTCGAACCGGAGACCTCCTGAATACCGAACAGGCGCTCTACCAACTGAGCTATCCAGCCCTATGTTGGTGGTATCCATAACAGTCAATTATATTTTGTTCGTTTGGCAGTCAGAAGCCATGTAACCACACACAAACCACTACATGTATATCCCAAGGATCATTTCATTTATGCTGCAAACTGAAAATGGTACATAGGGATCACTCAAAGAGGATACATCTTTCAAAGGGAACATTGCAATCCAATACAATGAGTTTATGTTTTGTTTTTGTGATTTTGAAAATACAGGGGGATTCGCAATGGACACCCTTCCTAGGGCAAACCAGCACCCCAGTTACATGTATACAGCGACCGAGGGCAGAGCGCACACCATTAGCAGCACAGACCTGGCCATGTTGAGGAAGATGTCGAAACAAGTTAATGACTTGTGGCAGAGGGAGTTTAAAACCCACACATGTAGAGCGTGCATCCCACAACCTACGACACCAGTTAGGTCATCAAGCCCCAAGGGAGATGTAACCCCTCCACTGGCAGTTGCAGCACTAAGCACAATGATTATAGAAGACACAAGATCGCATTCATCTTCAGAGGAGAATTTTGCCCTCTCTCTGGTAAGATTTTCTAGAGCAGAGATGCGATCATCCAATTGTCGTGGCTTGAGGGGAAAAACAAAGTTGGACCCTGTGAGAATGCAGGAAGTAAAAGGCATGGTGATGAAATACACCCAAGTGGTAAGGGCTAGATTTGAGACTTTCTGGGGTAAAAATTGTTGCAAGGCAATTGATGAAGGTTGCAGAAGGCTTAAAGGGATTGCATACGTTTGGTAATTTGAGCCTACTGTTTGTTTCAAACCAATATAATTGAATACAATATATACCATAAAACTAACCTGTGAAAGTTTCACATTAATAGTGTTTAATACATCTAAAGCTACTAAACTTTGTGGTTTTATTAGACGGTTTGTAAATAGTAATAATCCTACTGTTCTGGTTAAATTGTATACATCCCTTTGTAGACCTGGCATGGAATATGCAGCTCCTGTCTGGTGCCCCAGCCTACACAGTCACCAAGCACTTATTGAAAAGGTTCAGAGGCGTTTCACACGTTCTTGTCTTGGCCTTCCTAAAAGAGCCAGACCTCATGAGGCAAATATCGATTACCCTCTAAGATGTTTACAATTAGGAATTCCTTTGTTGTCCAATAGACTGCACTTTTTGTCAATTTCCTTTGTTGTTAAATGCTTGTATAATTTATTTGATGTTCACATTCACAGATACATTACCCTCAACTCTAGACATTCTGACTCTGTTAAGTTTCTTCATAAGGGGGGTCGGACCAACTGCTTGCACAATTATCTCTTTGTTAGGTTCCCTAGATTATGGGACAGTCTTCCATCTAATGTTAAGGAACAAATTGTTTTTCATTTGCCTAAGTTTAGCAATATGCTACGTAATCATATTCTGTCTCCTGGTAAATCCATTGTATTTCCATCCTAAGTATGCCTTCGCCATTAATTAATGATTTATTGATTGACCTATAGTAATTTATTTATTTATTTGTCCACATACATGTAATTGTTTATTTACTGCCTTTATTGTTTGTACATTTTGTATACATGTATTGTTATGCATGGCAGCATTAATTTGGAGAGCCACTCGATTGTGATTTAGTTCGCATTTGGCAATCCTTCGGGGGTGTTACCATGCACTGTTTTTCTACTGTTTGGTTTTGTCATTTTGTTTATTTTCCTGTTTGTATTGTGCCTTCTGTTGCTTGCCCTGAGAAATAATAAATGAAATGAAATGAATGAAATGAAATGAAAATTCAAAAGATGGTGGCGTTTTTGAGATTTTGGCGACAAACTAGAGCGGTTATTTCACGCCAGAGAACAGTTAGTCAATAGCTGAGAAGCGTTACGGCCATAACGCTTCTCAGGTTCATAATTTTTGGAGATAAAAAGTGACATATTTTTCCATAACCGCGGTACCTCGAATTGAACGTTTCTCAATATGCATTATACTATCCAAAGCAGCTGTACTTCTCACCAAGTAAGTTTTTATTGCCATAAATTTTCAGAGTCATTACCAAACGTATGCAATGCCTTTAACCGGTCATTTCAGCCCTATTAATTTATTTGTGTTTCCTTACGTCTTTTTGCAGTAGATTGCACAGGGTTGCTTTAAAGAAAACATAAAACAAAAAAAAGTCAAAATTTTTCATTTCTTGAATGTTTCTACGACAACAGGATGTTAACCAACGTGTACTTTCATTAAGCTTAAATTGAATGTGACCGTTTCTTAGAAACAGTAAACTTTGTGTCTTTTTTGCAGTAGGTGTTGCACAGGGTTGCAGGGACTGAAGGAAAACAGAAAAAAAATCACCATTTCCAATTTCTCGATTGTTTCAAAGACCCAACAGGATATTTTATACTTTCATTAAGCTTGAATGGCATGGTTTCAGCTTTGACATGGATAACAGTTTACAAGAACCTGAAGATGAGATCTCACAGTTGCTCAAGAAAGCCTTGCCTAGCATTGAGGAACATCGTTTCTCCAAGTTGATCAACTGTCTTCAAGGTTTGGGAGTCACTTGCACTGAGGATCTGAGCTACTTGATTCAAGATGATGTTGTTCCCTCTTTGAAGCGCATTGAATCAAGGAAGCTGATTTCAGGGCTGAAGAATAAAGGTATAGTATGCCCTAGCTTGAAATGTGTTTTATGTGTGTGATGTACATTTACAAAGTCAGTGTCAGACCTGGCTGAGGGAGGGCTTTTTCATTCCTATGTGGAATGTGGTGGTAAGTAAGAACAAAGTGTGGTTATCATATGCTGCTGATGCCCCTCACATAGAGATTCATACAAAATGTAAGACGTTCATGAATTTCTTTTCATTGTTTTTGATATCAGATGTTCCTGAGAAGGTCGAAGTCTTTGATTCCTCTTTGGCATCAATGTCATCATGGATTACCAGCCCGAGTCTGTCCAACACAGATGTAGCAGTGGAACTGAGGATTCTTCACCTGGTTTTACCTCATCACCAGTGCCATCCACCTCTACCCCACAGCCTTCTGTTCCTTGGCATAAAATGCCAAAGGAACTTTTGGCCTGCATAAAAGCCAACAACCGTCCTCCTCCAATCATGTGGAAAGAAATGGTACATGTACTTGGGTTATTGTTGATGATCTTTACAAGCCAAATCAGCCTTTTCCTAGAACAAAGGTCCTTCGTTGTGTTGCACAAGAAATTATTTGTGCACATCCCAAGTCATTCACTGATGAAGTAGATGGGGAGAGAGTGGGCGTACAGGACTCTGCAAAGCAGAAGTGGTGGAAAGCAGTCCTCAATCAAAACTTAATGAAGAAGAAGCTTCTTATATTAGACGTCTGCACCAGTCATCGATGTACATGTATAGTACCAAGAAATTGACAGAGAATGCAGCATGTTCAAACAAGCATTGCCTGTCCAAGCTGCAGACTACGAAATGTCGATATCAGGAAGCTGAGGTGAGAAATGCTGACCAAGAAAGTAGAAACAGAACTCAAGAGGTACAAGAAAGATGCGCTGGAGTATCAACAAATGAATATAAGGACCTCCAAACCCTGCTCTTGAGCAAAATGAGGAAAGAAGGTGAAGCATCATCATAATTTTGTCTAAATAGATTTAAATCAAATTTCAGATTTTGTTTTTATCTTTAAAGGACGTGATTATAATTTTTTCCATTGCAGCTCACATCTTCAGTGTACATGTACACCATCTGCAAAACCTTGCAGAAGAAGAGCGCTTATGGATCAACACTAGTGTGCCAAAGTTAAATGACAAAATTAGGGCCATCCAAAACAACAAGTTGTCACTGAAGAATTAGTAATTGGCTTTATATATTTTGAGAAGAGAAGTATTTCAAAGGTAATTTACGAAGGGCTTATTGCATACATGTGTTGTTAGAACTGTTATTAATGGTCATTCCATGTCAATTCAACATGCCTAAAAGATTGAAGCAAAATTTGGTGAGTTGATTAGATTCCTTGAGAAACCTGAGAAGTCAAATCAACTGCACCACATTTCACTTCAATCTGTGACGTATGGGGTCAAAACGCATGTTGAATTGACACAGAAGGACTGTTTACTGATAACAGTAGCTTACATGTGCAAAGCAAGTCTGTGCATTGATTGGACTCCTAAATATATATTTAGTTGTTAAATCAACTCTCCATGTGTTTTGGGGTCAAAATTCCTGTTGAACTGACATCTGAAATTGAATGTATTTTCAAGCCTTTGCAGAAAACGTCTACTGAAATGTTTCCATGTGTACAAATGTTAATTGTGTTTTAAATGTTGCCAAGCGCAGATGAGAAAAACAACAACCAACTGCTGTGATTTGGGACATGATTTTGAGGTGGTCTTGGCCAAAGACTGGAGGTGCCAGGGTGTGCATGCACAGTTCTTTGTTATAATGTGGGGTGGACTGGAGATATGCTCCTGATTTTTCAGGTACATGTAGGCTTGCCCGATTCACCAAGACTGTTCAGATTTCGTCTCGTGTGGATTTACGCCCTCTATTTCACACTGCATAATTGGATTTATTTGACAGTTTATTTTCCGAGTCCCTCACTTTAACAAGCTCTCAGTATTACATGTATGTGGTAACAAAAATACCACAAATCCAGTCTTGAGTCGAGACTAGAGTGCTCTGAGTTACAGTGTGCAGGTATACTATGTATCCAAGGGGGATGGATATTGCCCTCATCACAGCTGTGAGCTGTCAATTCTTAAATGCGTACATGTATGTTAAGTGTTCTGATGTTATTGAAAAGAAAGTCTCTTGATTTAACCCATCTGTTTATTATTTGACTATTCGTTGACTTTACATATACATGTAGTTCAAATAAGATGTCAAACATAATTGTACAACATGTAAACCATTTGAGTGATTATTTAACTCATCTATTGCACATGTTGAACTATACAAGTTTTGCAACAACAAATGCCCACTTGGTAAAAAATAATGTGCTGTATTGTTACACAATATACATACGTCATGTTACTGTCACAACTTGGAATAAAAACACTTTTCCGGAGGTCTTAAGAACTTTGATAGACTTATTAGCATGACTAGTGATTTACATGTAATTAGAAAAGTTTGATAATTTTTTTGGAGGGAATTTGGTTACATTATTTGTGTCATCCCCAACAGTTCCCTATTATGACAGCTGTACTGTACATGTATACACATACATGTATAAAATTGTTTAATGCCATGCAAGAAATTAATTAATTCATCCTGATTTTCTCGGGATCCCAGTCCAAGCGGGATCCCACCCTAAAACAAAGTGGGATTCCATGCTGCATCGATCCGAGTGGCATCCCACCACAATCCTAATGGGATCCCATCTCACATCCAGTGGGATCCCACCACAATCCATTTCCCACTGGGATCCCATTCACTTAGGGGAAAATCCCGACAACATTTCCCACTGGGATCCGGCCCATTGGGATCCCAGTCACTTTTTTTCTTGGGTATCTACAGGAGATTTTCGATTTATAGACTAGTTTAAAAGAGCAGAAAAGCAAAATCGATTCAAATCAATCGAAGGAGAAAAAGTCAATGGAGTATGGAATTCATCTGCGCCAGGCAGCCATACAAGGCTTGAAGAGGGGTAAAAGTAATGTAAAGGTAATGCTTTTAGTTATCACACAAGCGCAAGTGGAATATGGAAAAATATAGCGCTTCTGCATCCCAGTGGGATATGGAAAGCAGATGTACTATATTTTTACGTATTTCAGTCATGCTTGTATGATAACAAATTTATCTTCCACCCTCATTATAAAGAAACCAACAAAAAGTGAAAGACAACATCATTATCGACCCTAACATTCATAAAATATTGAATGGATATTAAGCAATGGCTACACTACCACAGATTGAGCAAGATGAGTCCATCAATTGCTACATGTTGCACATTTAGGCAAACAAAATTGTGCAATGATGAGGCAGTCAGCACTGTGCTACATGTACCATGCAGACAATGAAGGCAAATAAAAAGCTTGTGCAAAATCACATCATGAGTACATCCATGAAACCAGTCCGTCTGAAGGATTTGCACAATCTTGTATCATCGGTACAGAGTGGCAGCAGCAACTTCAAAGAACTACTACAAGAGATGCAGAAAGTAAAAGGTAGCATAAAATCAACCTCAATATATTTTTTTGAAGTATTACTGACCTTCTCTCCCCTTAAAAAATGTGGTCGGGATCCCGACATATCCCGCTGGGATTCCCGACACATCCCATCGGGACGCATTGGGATAAGTCAGGATGGGCGTATCCCGATGGGATACACCGGGATAGTTTATTCCGAGATCCTCACCCAAGGTGGGATGAGTTGGGATAAGGTGGTATCCCGATCATCTCATCCCGGTAGCCAGGATCCCGACATATCCCGCTGGGATTCCCGACACATCCCACCGGGAAAAATTATGATAAGTCGGGATGGGTGTATCCCGATGGGATACACCGGGATAGTTTATGCCGAGATCCTCACCCAAGGTGGGATGAGTTGGGATAAGGTGGTATCCCGATCATCTCATCCCGGTAGTCGGGATCCCGGCATATCCCGCTGGGATTCCCGACACATCCCACCGGGACGCATTGGGATAAGTCAGGATGGGCGTATCCCGATGGGATACACCGGGATAGTTTATGCCGGGATCCTCAACCAAGGTGGGATGAGTTGGGAAGGTGGCATTCCGATCATCTCAATCCCGGTAGTCTGGATCCCGGCATATCCCGGTGGGATTCCCAACACATCCCACCAGGACAAATTATGATAAGTCGGGATGGGTGTATCCTGATGAGATACACCGGGATAGGTGGGATGAGTTTGGGATGGGAATGGGATAGGATGAGATATTGTCGTTTACATGTACGTTGTATATTACTTGAAAAATATTTATAACAAAATATGAAATCACATGTTAATAAAAGGTTCATCCGTAGGTATGATAGGACGCAGTTGGCATGTGGGGAAATCCACAAGACTAGATGAGCAGATGGGGTCTTGCTGCTCAGAAGTGTTAATAAATAATAAGGCCCAACTACATGACTCAGTGGACCAGAACATTTTTTGCAAGACCGAGCGATTCTTATTTTTTCTACGAAGAAAAAGAAATGATCACGACAAACAGATCGCTTAGGAGGCAGTTTGGGTTTTGAAACCTCATCGAGAAATTCCCACACAATGTTAGGCGGCGGCGGCCTATCTCCCTTTATTTCACGTTTGGTTGCTGCTCTAGGCGAGGCTGCTGCCACAGAAAAAAATGAAATCTGTTTCCATGCAACACAGGGATTTGTGTGGCGTTGAAAGAATACAACCTAGACGTCATCAATGTGATTTCAACACAAAATAGTTCGTTGGTAAAGTGTCAGACTTTAAAGTAACTACATCCAATGTGTTGAAATCGTGACAGTGCCACATGTACGAGGTCAGTGGTAAACGAACGAAGCGCTGTACTGTTGTACTCTAGTGTTTCATGTTTCTGATAAAAATTGAGAAATATGCATTTTAATTTGGATTGAGGACAATCCAATTAAAGGTAGTGTAGCAGGTATCGACGCAATACAAGAACCATTTAAGAAGAAGGCTGATGAATATCGTATCGGGGATCGTCTGAAGGAGAAATTTGGAAGAGGAAAAGTGGGGTCAAAACTTAAAGGCAAAGAATCATCATCGACATCAGTATTCCCGGCGGTCATTGGAAAAATCGGTGGTAAGTTTCTCGATTATTTAGGAGGGCCAAGCGCAAGAGGGCAAACGATGAAAAGGTTCTACTTCTATTGGTCTTGAAAAGTTCTATAGTGCTTCAATTAAACGGTTGTTAGATGTAGATGTATAGGCATATTTAGTAATTGTGTTTTATTCATGGCCTTCTTCAGGCCTCCGTCATGCCCGCACCCCTTGCTTGGCCTTCTCAAAAAAATTGTTTGGCCTGGGTACATGGTAAAATACTAGGCCTACTTCTAAAATATTAAAATTAAAAAAGAAAATATTTCGGTATTTCTTATGTAAGTATATCTAAATAAACATTGATAAATAAGTTGCAATTGGTCATGTTGGTTGAAAAAAACAACTTTTGTCAAACGTGTAGAAAAGAACAGTTCAGGGTTCTTCCCAGGTTTTTTTCAAAACTGTGAGGCATTCTAACTCACATTTTGCAAGTTTTGCCGAAGCACGCTGAATTGAAACATGGTCCCTGGAATGTTATTTACTTGATGTTTACATGTATGTTCTTTATGTTTTTAAGCTGTGCTGTGAAATCTGGTGCATTTCCAATTTAGATTTATTTTGCTATTGCTGTCAATTTGATCTGGGGCCTAACTAAATAAAAGAAAACTTGTGCATGGGGAGAACCCTGGTTAATTTATAAAAAGAGAGGCATGTTATTGTTAGGCTTACACCCATTAACTGGGGCGGTGTACTCTTTTTTTTAATTTTGACGTGACTCGACTGACTGTAGGCTTACAAAGTGACACAGCTGACGGTAGGGCCTACAAAGTGACCAGCTGTATATATCACTGAATCAAAATTGGCATTTATAAATGGTTGTATATTGACCCCTGCCTCCACCTACAAAATTACTTGTTTGTGCAGTTTATCCTTTGATTTGTCAAGTGTACATGTAGCTTTTCCCTTTGTAACTGAAATTCAGTTAGGCCTACTACATTTTGCAATGTTTCATGAGTCAATGTTTAATAAGTGCTGTCTCAAATCTGAGCAAAACTTCAATACATGTAGTTTCTATTGATTCTTCAAGGTTTAATGTTCTGTGCTTAATCAGAGCCAAGAACATCTATGATAGGCATCCCACCACTATATTTCATGGTGCCGAACTCATCGATCAAGTTTTCTGTTTTGTCTTCTTGACACTGAATAATTAGTAATTCATTATAGAAGTAATTATCTTCATCTTGTTTTCTTTTGCTTCTTTTCAAGGTCGAGTCTTCCTTGGGGACCCAAGGTTGGGAGCACGAGTCTCCAAGGATGGGCTGCAACGCTGTCAAAAGTTAGCCACGAAGCCAGAAAAGTTCGGAATTCTTTATTTGAAGTTGGTTGTGACCTATGCAGAATGTGCTTCTCTCACTGTGTATGGCACCGGCAAAGATAAACAGGGTTGCTCGAAAAAGCCACTCAACACCAATATAAGGAGAGCACTGAGAAGTACTGTACAAATTTGCTTAAATATAAGTGTTAATCTGCTTACTAGCAGGTACTTAGAGAAGGTATACCATCCGCAAAACATTTCAAAATGTCAAAAAAACACTAACATTTCCTGGGGCAGTGTCAATGAGGTATCGGTATCATCTTGCAGAATCTTAATTGCCCATAATAGACTATGGGACGAAGGGCAAAAAGTCTTCTAGAAAATGATTTTCGTGGCCACCACCGAGGGAGGGGCTGAATTTTGCACCAGTTGACCATTAGGACATGCTGATCACATATCTGCTTGTTCCCCCTTGCAAAAGTGGCACGTTTGGGAGAAATTCGGCAAAAAAGGATGGGGGCGAAAGCACGTACTTGTACGGACGGTCATATGGGGCGAGTTGGGTTTTTTCGCGTGCACTATATGAAACATTTCGCCCCCAAGTCACTTCGCCCCCGTGAATTCCGCCACCAATTTCATAGCGTATCAGACAAACTTGCCCCATTGTACGTTAGCCTAACGTAGTACAGCAACAGAAATCCTATTGTAATGTACATTCATGAGTCATCGAGAAGGAACGTTTTATACGAGTTTCCTTCTCAAAACCCCACTTCCCAATACTTCAGTACAGTCTTTTGCCTGATTAAAAAATCTGATGATTTTAATGAGTGCCTCCCCAGTTTTGGTGAAATTGTTTTTAACATGATTTGAAGAGTTTACTTATTGAATAAAGATCGATAACTGAAGATGTTTGAAAATACTGCCTTCTTTTCTTGATAATCTTTCTAAAAGTGTAGCACTTTCTGAAATAGTGTGACAAGGCAATCTAAAAGATTTTTTTTTATAATAATTATTTTTTCATAATAATTATATTGACACAAAAATTCAAAGCAAAGAATAGTCACCAAAATCTTTATTTCTCACCATGTAACACATAAATGTGCATGTATTTATTTTTTCTTTCAGGAACTGAGTACACTAACATTATACCTTAAAAATACCACTATTAACAAACAATCAAGCCTATACTTTACAGCGGCAATGAAGGTAATTGTCCTAGATGTCCTAGATATTTGTCTTATGATACCTGTGTTCACTAATATGACTGAATTTTTAAACCTGCTAAGGAGTGACCGAGCATAAATAATGTGAATGAAACACAAGTTCTATATAACACGTACTCAAGCATATAAACAAAACATGTTCAACGTTGACATAATTAATGGTAGAAAATATGTATGTATGTATGTACATACATGTATGGTGCAAGGTCTCAAACATGTACCCCACTTTCATGAAATTGAGTTTAAGGTGTCAAAATAATCCCCCTTACTTAACAAACAAACCAATTATTGTACTGATTTGATTTCTAATATAAAATAATTATTGTCCCATTTAAGTACAAGACAACAATGTACAGCAAAAATAAAACCTTTATGAGTATGATGGCATTATTCAAGTTGTGTATGCCTGAGTGTACAATAATACAAATATGTTCAAACTAAACTTCCAAGGTAGATGTGCATTTTGTGCACAGATCTGAAGGGTGTAATCATTCTCTGTGATGAAACTGTGAAGTCTTTTAACCTTTTCATTCAAAAATTTACATTAGTTTTAAACCTTACCATTTTACGTAGCTTCAAAATAATATGCACCACAGCCATACTTGTCAGTTGGCTGTACAACTCAATTCTGCAATCTGCAAATGAGTGATGGTGGCATAACTTTAATTATAAAGGCATCATTCAAAGTTCCATATAGTCAGTGAACTGAAATACAATATTTCAATACACACGTCACACTACTGTAAGGTCCTATAAATGTTCAATTTTGATAAATCAGAAAACCTGATAAAAACTTTGAAAGTACTGTATTGTTTTACTTTTTTTTTTACAAGCATCCCATCCAGTAACAACACTTTGAAACAGGCATGTTTTACATTTGCAGTAAAACAATCTCATTCTGCAGACTGCCAAAAGTGATGGGTTGCAACTAATTATGGAAGCATACTTGAAAGTTCTACCTGGAGAAGTATCACAAAAAAGCTGCAGATACACAAACCCATTTAAGTACACATACATGTGCATTACTAAAAGAAGGTAGGTTTACGGTGACACCACGTAATCTCTTCTGTGAGAGTGTGTGGTTCTGAGAAGAACCGGTGGAAGTTATCTGGACGTTCCGATCAGTATGCTTTGTCTACACTCTCCTGAGGACGAACCCGAGGACAAACAGAGCACACTGTTTGGAACGTCGAGATTATACCATCGGTCTTCTCAGAACCACACACTCTCACAAAAAAGATTACACCGTGTCACCGGAAACCTACCTTCTTTCGAAACATGTACATGTTATGTAAACCCAAACCATAACTTGTTATTGAGCATGTTAAGGTACATGTGCACTACAGTTTGTGAATACATGTACTCTCATGCACATGGTATGCTTAATTTACGTAAATTACAGAAAATGAATGTCATGCTCAGTTTCAATATTGCTGGTATATTACTACATACAGGACAAAAATGTAATGCAACACAGCACATCAAATTCTAAGGTTAATTTGTTCTTGTACTCCCACGGTTCTTTGGTGGACTGTCCTCATCACTGCACGTGCCTCGTGTCATCATCAGCCACTGCAGGAGAAGTCGGTGCTGTGAGTGGAGAAAAAAAAACAAATCATCAATATTCACCAAAAAAAAACATGAAAAGAAAAATGAAAAGTGGGTCCGATCCCGATAAGCTTTTAACATGGATTCTGGATTGCAAATATTCATGTAGATGGAGTTCGGAAGAACAAAGCTTACACTATTCCAATTCAGGTAACAAATGGCATGACCATTTATCTCCATCAACATTAAATATAAAATTATGTATTTTCCTTGCAGTTGCAGTCCAATTTTGGTAACAACAATTTAACAAAGCTATGACTATCCACAACATTCCATGCTTAACATGATAAACAAATACAACTTAATTGATGATAAACATGACGATCATGAATGATGATTAACTTTATTTTTACAAACGCACAACTCTCAAATTCACATCAATGTCAACGATGCTTGGGCAAGCCTTGGCCTAATTTTGTCGGGTCATCATGCATCATTATAATATTATTCAATTTATTGTGTTGAACAACAAAATAAACTATTTTATTTAAGTGATCTCATACCAGTTCCATGGAATTTCTCTAGCTGTCTCTCCTCGGCAGCCTTCTCCCTCTACAGCTTGTACTGAAGGGAGCGTAAAAGGAACGATGATATCCAGCGATGTTCGGCATGTTCGGTGGCCTGCTCGCGGTCCCCCAGCTGCCGGCTGCCCTTGGCTATGCATGGCCTATGCTATACCGGTCAGATCGTCATGTTTGTTTACATTTTGGACTCGAACTCTCTCGGTATTTCAGACTGTGTGCCTCACAGAACCTTCCATTATTTTGTCCACAAACTCCAGAAAACGTGCCCAGGTATGTTCTGAGAAGGGTGTTGCAACGCCTTTTGCGCTCGGATCGCAATGCAAAAAGCAAGTTTTGCGAGGCTTTTCGCCGACGTCCTTTTCGTTACGCGCCATGTTGGATTCCGCGCGAGATTGAGTCTGTGTGAGCTAAAATACCAGGGTGCTGATTGGAGGAAATTTTTCTCAAATGAAAACCAACCGTCAATTGGTCAAAATTTTGGCTCGACCAAGAATCGTATTTTCTCGAAAACGGTCGCATGTTTTCTCGAAATTCTCGTTATTGTGCCAGTATTTGCAGGGGGAACAACCCTTTTCTTGTATGGAATAATATTTTCAGTCGACAGTGAAGTTTACATGCCCTCCCTCGACGGAGACCACGAACGAAGCGAAAAAACGGACTCGTCCCATAGTCTATAAAGGCATATTTCTTCATCAATGGATTAAAGGGATGGTACAGAACTGGTTTTTGCGACAAAACCGTTACTGACAGTGAAAGCATATTATGTAATCCATCGTATACCTTAACTGACAAACCTGTAGAAGTTTGAGGTCAATCGGCCATCTGGGTCACGAGAAAATAGTGAAAACCCGTGTACAGAGAACTGTACACATTTCAACGAATGAATAAAACGCTTCGAAGCGATTTATTCCAATCGGAAAATGGTTTCATTTATTTCTCAACGAAAATGGCATTTCAGACAAAAACATTTCATGGGGTGTTTTCTCCTATCATCACCATTATACTGTGTAAGTTTTATGTGAATCTGTGATCATGAAGTGTATTTTGTCTTACCAATTCTGTACCCTCCCTTTAAGGGATGGCTGTGTGTAGCAATCATTTTGGGTGAGGAAATGGATGACGCCTATGATGTTGCCACTACATGTAGAAGATGGCCTATATGCAAATTTCTATGACGTATAACCTGCGTCCTTATAAATAATGGAAATACAAGGCAGATCGACACTTTGCTTATGAGATGATTGTCACATATTTTACAAGGTGTTCTGATTTCGAAAGTCAAGTTTGGGAATGCTAGCTGCATGCAATCACTTGTTTATATGTTTTCATGACTTTGTGATTCTTTTTCAGCGCACATTTTCAAGATCTTCCCAATGCCAGTTGCTGATGAGAAGAAGACGTGGGACTCTCTAGTTGTGAAACTGAATGACAAGATTCGGAATGCTAAAAACAAAAAATACAAACTCCCGGTGGGATACATTGGGATCTTGGTGGGATACATTGGGATCTCGGTGGGATACATTGGGATCCCGGTGGGATACATGTACATTGTACATGTATGTTGGGATCTCGGTGGGATACATTGGGATCCCGGTGTTGGGATCCTGGTGGGATACATGTACATGTATGTTGGGATCTCGGTGGGATACATTGGGATCCCGGTGTTGGGATCCCGGTGGGATACGTACATTGGGATCCCGACAAAATTTCCCACTGGAATAGGTCAGGAATCCCGGTGGGATACCGACTGGGATCCCGACCTGAAGGCCCTTCAGCAGATGTCACTGTTTTGAAAAATATTTACATGTGTACATGTACTGTACATTAAATGTTGTGCAGACTTCCAGAATAAAGTGCTGTTTCTCTTGAGCGAGATAAGGAACACTGTGGCCATCCTCGGAAACGTGTATACACACGCCTCCAGTCCAGACTCTACCTTCCACATCAACACAATATATTTTGCAGCTGCTCACTTGTAATTCTGTGAATGAGTTCTATGGTCTTATAATTAGAGATCAAGTCAAAGTAAAATGGAGTAAGCCTTTCATTGACTACTTTGAAACTGATATAGAGCCAACATCCTTTCTTCTGCTGGTAGGTGGGTTATGGAGCCTCTAGGGATGTATGTAATCACACAGCTTCATAAGAAAACTGAAGAGTACAAAGATAAATTGGGCCAGGTTAACTGCAAATACACCAAGGTTATTAACAAGTACTTAATGTAGTTAGCAAAACAGAAAGGAAAGTGTACATGTAGCTACATGTACAGTTGTAGGGAACTTAAAGAATTAGAAAAGGAAGAAAGAGAATTAAGGTCTGTTCTAAAAGACAAAATAGTAAAGAAAAGTGCGCTCAATAAAGTAGGCAAAAAAATGGAGTCTAAAGAGAAGAAAATCCAATCTCTCCAGGAGACAGTCTAACAGTATAGAGAAGACATACCGGTACATGTACTGTACATGTGTAAAGAAAGATGAGAATGGTTAAAAGGTTAAGAAATGTTGATGACAAATTACAAAGTGCCAAATGTCAGAAACACAAAGAACAAAAGCGTGTTTGGTGGTATAAAAACAAAGCCAACCCTCTCCAAGAGTACAAAGACAAGACTTGTTAAGACAAGACATGTTAAGAGAGGTGAAGTCCTTGTCTTTGCAAAATGATGACTTGGAATGCCACCTTCAGGTAGCCAGCCAAGTGTGTCTACATTTGCAAATGGAAAGTACACATATGCAGTCAGACTTGTCGTGTACGATTTTCCAAGTCGTCAAGTAGGTACCAAACATGTGTCTTTCTTTAATAATAGGGCTCTGCGCTCGAGCTATTTATAGAATATGCCCTAGATGTTATCGACAGCTATAGTTACCCGGATGTTCAGACAAACATCACAACGTTTACGTGTAAGTTAATGGGGCCACGTGCAACTTGTTTGTCCGAACTTCTGAATGTGACATTGCGAGGGCCCTATTGCAAGTGTACTGCAAAATCTTGGCGGTTTGGAATTTGGCCGGCTTCCAAAAGACACACTTGTCAAAAAATGATTTGGCAAATTATTTCATGCACAGTCCCAATGCAACACTCCATATGGATGCAACTAGCAAGAAGCAAACTTTCAGTATTCAATTTGCAACTTGACACAGAAAGCTTATCAGCTGGCATTGTGGAGACAGAGAAAGTTGAGAAGCTTGCCAAGAAGAAGGGATTTGATCAGGTGGAAGACTGGAAGAGGAGCCTCAATAATCATGTGTATTGGTGTGCCAGCTCAACTTTGTACAGATGAGCAAGAGGATCTCAGAGAGGCCAAGTGGTGTTCCATCATCAACCATATGCAGGATAAACACTCCGGTCACTCTGATATCTTCCCCTACAGCCTACAGGCCCTAATGTCAGCATCGAGGCATCAAAAAGCTACCAAAGAAGTGGTTGGAACCAGGTCAGTTTTCGAAGTACATTTTGTGTGTCAACCAAACACTACCCAGTTTCACTTCTTTATTAAACTTCTTTAACAATATTCCAGACAGTTTTCCATGCAGTATTCTCAGAGTCGCACTGCAGGTACATGTACATGTACCAACTGCTAAATTGGGTTGAAATTGGCCAGCTGATTCCAACAGGCTTGGTGGTTAGTACTGTACATGTGCATGTACTGGGAATCAGGTCATGGGCTGGATTCAACAAGAAAGCCTGTGAACTTTATTGTACAGGCTCTTAGAAAGCCTGCATGTATAGTGTATGGGACCTGTTCGAACCCTTGGGTGGTTCCACCATGTTGCACTTGTCAATGAAGGTTGCCTTCCTGCAGTCCTGTTGGCTGTGGCTATGTCCAGACGACGTAGCGAGCTTTAAAGGCTCTGCCAGGAAGAGCAAGAACAATTTGAAATTCACACCATCCCTGATGCAAATGTTTGCTTCACACCTCAGCCACCTGATACTCATGAGACATGTTTCCTGGTATCCAGACCCACAAGCGTACACAACTGATGCAAAAAATTTACCTCAAACTGCATGAACTGGGGTCAATTTTTTGCATGCATTTCCCCCAATGATAACGAGAGTTCTTCAAAAATTGGAAGAAGATTCGGCTGAGGTATGTTGTGGCCTACTCAGCCCTGGTATCCATTACTCATGAATCTTTGTATTTCCGCTCCTCTTTTATTGCACAGAAATTGCAGAACACTGAAGATGCTTGAACACGATCCTACAGCAATCCATCCACTGCACAGGAAGCTGCAACTCATGGGCTGTCACTTATCTGGCAGTCACTCAAAAACCAAGGGATTTCAGAAGCCACAGCCGCTTTTATAGAAGCATCCCGCAGAACTGGAACTGTCAAGCAGTATGACGTGTACCTTAAAAATGGCAATATATGTGCAGCAGGAACAATATCAATCCATTTATACCAACGATGAACAGTGCTCTGCATTAATTTAATACATTGAAGTTAAATGAGAGTAAACACAGGAAGACTTTAAATGTTATATGGCTGCAAACATCCATTTTTTTTTTTTTTTTTTTTTTTTGGGGGGGGGGCATACTGGACTGTTTCTAGAAATCCAATACAATGAGTTTATGTTTTGTTCTCTTTCTGTGATTTTGAAAATACAGGGGGATTTGCAATGGACACCCTTGCTGGGGCAAACCAGCACCCCAGTGATCCAGCGACCGAGAGGTCAATGACTTGTGGCAGAGGGAATATAACACCCACACATGAAGAGCTTGCATCCCAAGACCTCCAACATCAAAGTCATCAAGCCCCAAGGAAGACACAACACCTCCACTGACAGTTACAGCACTAAGTCCAAAGATTATACAAGATACAAGGTCACAGTCATCCTCAGAGGAGAATGTTGCCCTTTCTCTGATAAGATTGTTATTTTCTAGAGAAGAGATGAGAACATCAAACTGTCGTGGCCTGAGTGGAAAGACAAAGCTGGACCCTGTGAGAGTACAGGAGGTGAAAGGCATAGTGATGAAATACACCCAAGTGGCAAGGGCAAAATTTGATACTTTTTGGGCTAAAAATTGTTGCAAGGCGATTGATGAAGGTTGCAGAAGGCTGAACCGGTCATTTTAGCCACATTAATTTAGTGGTGCTTCCTTGCGTCTTTTTGCGGTAGATTGCACAGGATTGCTCTAAAGAAAACAGTAAAAATTCAACATTTTGTTCTTGAATGGTTCAAACAGTACTACGGTAGGACATGATCTACCACCAATGCAAGGAGCATGGGAAGAGATTATGGCTGTGCATTCACGGGTAATTTTGGACCCGAGTATCCTTTGCCCAAACGGGCGGGTACCCGCGATATAATATAAAACAGAAGAAATTAAGAACCCGGAAGTATGTTGTGTAATGGCCGTTGGTGAGTACCGTATCGGGGCTCCGAGCCAGGCGTGCTAAAAAATTACCAGACCTTACCCAAAACACCCCGACCTTTAGCGGATTTTGGCTATTTTTAGGGGTGCAGAATTTTAGTTTACGCTATTTCTACCGACATGACAGGCCAAGCAAAACTTAGCGTGATCTTTTTTTCCGACATCGACCACCAACATCAAACACGGTGTATGCATTGTCAGGGTTGTTATTTCGTTGCGTGATTCCCGTAAAATATTCTGACCCACCCCGTAAATCGCATTTTCCTGATCAGCTAAATCTTACTAGAATTTCAGTCGGTAATTTTTTCCAGTTGGCCAATTAGAAGAAACACACTTTTCACATACATGTGCTAGATCTTAAGAAATAACGTGAGAAAAATTCCTAGGGCGACGAACGCATTATTAAGACGTAAACACGATGCATTGTGCACATGGTCAGCATGGTAATCTCGAATGTTCCATGACTGGTATCCGCCCCACACACGGCCACGCGTAATAGCCACGATGTCAAAACAACGTGAACCAGTTTTGACCACGTGTGGGCAGGAAGACTACATACTGTATACACCGTACGTACTGTGTGTGTGCACGGTGTAGGCTCGGTCGGTTCCGATCATGATCTGCCGTACGCGGTAGGATTTTTGGTCGGTACATGTTGGCCTACATCGCGGCCGGGGTGCGTCGCGTTGTCGGGTACCGTAGATCGCGGCCGGACTGCGTCGATATGTGGCTCGCTGCCGGCTCGGTACAGATTTGCGGTAAATAATCTGCTTTTGACATTGCAAAAAACTACCAATTTTGCAGGTCAGTGATGTATTATATGAAAAAGGGCATTTATTTTTTTACGGGTAATAGAATCGAAAAAATGGAGCCGGGTACTCGATGGTTTCGGTCGGGTTTCGAGTACCCGGGTAGAACGCACAGCCCTAGAAGAGATACTTTGCATTTAGTTTTGCTTCCACATAATAATAGTCATGAGCGTACTTCAATTAAATCACTACTGTACATGTACAATGTATAGACATTCGTCTTGATATGAGGAATATTCCATAAAATGTACGGGGGTGTTTGGGAAAATAAAAAGTAGAATTTTTTGAACAAAATTATTGAAAATTTATCATATATTGCCTTCTATTGATTCTCTGACTAAAACGTTTTTTTGTGAATAATATATGTATTGGTTGGTCTTAAACTATATGTAAGTAAAAGCTCACTCATTCCTTTATAGGTCAATCACCTTGAGACCGAAAATAAAGAAATACTAGCTGAGATTGAGTGTGTCAAACATGACATCCAGCATTTGACAAGCTGTAGCAAAACAACTCACCACAAAGTGATTGTCAAACTGGTTATAATGTCATGTACATGTAAGCCTTTTTCATGTTTATTATAATTCTATTACTCCATGTTTCAATGCTGCTTGTCTAATTGAGCGGCAGAAGTCTTGTAGGCCAAGATGGTTTGTAAAAATCAATTTTCGGAAGCCAAAATACTGGATGCTTTGGATTTGGCTTCTGAGAAGACACTCATATCATTTCAAATGATATCAGCCATGATGCACATTCTGTCTGCACCTTCACATACAAAAGCAGCAACATAATTCAGTAGTCAGATGGTTGTGGGTCTCAATATATATCAAGAACACCATTGATGGATGTTTCCCATGCAGCAACAGATCTCAACATCCCTGCTGTAGAAAGAAATTATTTTGGATCAAGGCATGGGAAAAATCCGTGTGACGGTGAAGGAGGAGTTGTGAAGAGTGCAGTAACTCGAGCAGTCAAATCTGAGGATGGCTTGATCATTCAAGATGCTGATTTTGCCAATATCGACTTACAAAAGACAGCATAAATGAAGATGAGAGCTGCAATCATTCAAGAAGGGTCTTCATTAATCTTGGCAATGATGAAATCGACAGAAACAGGCCAGAAAGAGTAAATGTAAAGACACTTGATGGCACCAGGAAACTGCATTCTGTTGTTGGCCTGGGGTCTGACAAATTGAAAGTCAGGAGGCTTTCTTGTTACTGTGCAGGATGTGAGCAGTCTCTAGCATGTCTCAATACAAATTATACAACACCATGGGCCAAAAGGAAAATAAAAAGGGAAAAACTCAAGACTCGGAGAAGCAATAAGCACAGTTAAGTCCAAAACCTCAATTTTTTTTCACAGGTGTTGAGTTTCAGTGTATTAACCCACAATATTACACCTGTACATGAGACTCCAAAGGTTGTTCCTCCAAATTTCTTATTTGACATTTTAACAATGATAGTCTGAGAGCTAGGTGGGTTTTAATCATAATGTTGACTACAAAAGGTTTGAGTGCATATTTCTATTGGATTTAATGTACGAATGAGCTGAATGGGGCATCTTAAGTTGCACACCCCTGGGCTTTGGGCCCCCTGGGGCACCAAAGTTGCCCCAAATATTGATTTATTCAAACTTTTGAGTACAACCAAAATTTGTTTAAATTCCAAATGATCATTTAGTGACCTCTGACAACAAATCCACAATTTAAGACATGATTTTTCCTTGGGTTTGCAGATAAGACACATTATAAAAGCTGCATCACAGCACTGATTTACTCGCGTTATGGTTGCAGATAATTATCTAGATGTATACACGTATGCAACGCATTGAACACAAAAGGCAATTTTATGGTATTTCGGGAAAATGCCACGCAAGAGAAAATGGTCCAGTCTTTACCACACAAAGTTGTGCTATTTATCCCCCCCCCCCCCTCCAATAAAAAAAAACAGGAAAGTGGAAACTTTCCGTCTGAGACTGAATGTCTGAGACTGAAGACCGCTGAATAACGATTCTCAAATCTGCGATGGACCGTCTCAGACGGAAAGTTTCCACTTTCCGTATTTTTTATTGGAAGGGGAGGGGGGGGGGGATAAATACCACAACTTATCAAACTATGAAGTACATGTATGAAATATCAAAGTACCATCCCGTGATCGAATATGGAGTTTCAAAAGTGGACGTCTACTTTTCTGCTCTCCAAGTAGCATAAAAAAACAAATCAAACGCTTTTGCAAAAAATGCACTTTTCTATGCTTTTCTGATAACAGAAAAGCAAATGAGAGAGCCATTTTATTATGTATGTGTGGGGCTAAGGAATCGGCAACGAGAAAAACCGCGTCTTTAGTTTGCTGCAACTTGAACTCTTCTACGAAGGATAAGATGACAGCTTCTGTTATGAAAATCACACTGCCAATGTCATTCACAATCATTAGTGTGTTTACCTACCTGTCTGTGGCACCATACATTACATGTACTTACCACTGGAACTGGCTAGAGTAGTCAGAAGTCAGATACCAATCAAGCTGATGTGGAATTTGAAGTTGCTCACACTTTATGGCTCTGAGTCTTGGTTTCTTGTTTGCAATAAAGTGCAGGATACCGATTCACGTGTTGAGTTACAAAGCAGCAGCAAAGTGCAGTCACACAGTCAGTACAGTCAAGGTTCACTAACGGGTACGATACATATAAAGGGAATAAAACAACTTTTCGTAAAGAGACTAACCTGTATACATTCATTGTGTCCCCTACAATATTATAAGCAAGGTTAAATTTGTGGAAAGAGGGCAGGGCTTTGAAATTTGAGGGAAATTATGGAGTAAAAACGGTAACGAATATGCAACTTTTCATGGACGCACGGAAAGATAACATGGTCTAGTGTCTGCTCTCATTGTGTGGACTTTTGGTACGTTGGTTGTTGGTAACACTATTAACAGACTAAGCTAGACTAGCCAGACCAAGTCTGAAAGCCAAAAATATCATTTGGGAACTGTAGAAACTATTGGGTTACCTCAGTTTAGTACACTAGGATTATTTTCAGAAAATAATAGCTTAACTACTTTTCCAAAAACTAGGTTTGTGACTTTAACTTAAGCAAATGTTCCAAAGTCCTGAAACCCTTACATTGAACATGTTTCGACAATAACCCAGTGTAAAAATACAATTTCCTTACCCGTTTCTTGCGAACTTGAAAACAGTCTGTCAGACGCGTGACTCCATTTTGTCACAAACTACCAGCAGCAAATCACCGACGTTCTGGCCTGGTTAGTCTGGTACCCAACCCAACAATCCCATGGGTCATAAAAATTATGTCGGAAACCAGACTATATAGTATACTCACCTAAGTGTTTCGTCTGTAAAAAATGATGCATTGTCGTTACCGTTTTACCCCATAATTTCTCTCAAAAATCAAAGCCCTGCCCTCTTTCCACAAATATAAACCTTGTAAATATTTTGAAGAGGACATCACATCCAACGTTTTTAGGCGAGTTAGGCCTACTTATGATATCGTAACTGTAGAATCTATTATTTTGTGAAGATAATCTTAGTGTACTAAACTGAGGTAACCCAAACTATTCAGTTGTTTTTATTCCCTTTATAGGTATCGTACCCCTAACCCTTACCGTCAGTATGCTATACGGTGTACATGATGACATCATATATGTACGGAATTCCGTGTACATGTAAGTGTATGCTCCGTACGCTTGGCTCCTCATGTTCCTTATTCCATGGTCTCCTTGGGCAGCCGAGTTCACGAGTCTCTTGTACGGTCACATTCACTTCCCACGGCACTGGAGGAAAACATTGGTACGCTGACTTTTAGGCATCTAAAACTACAGCAGCGGACAGAATACCAGGCCGTGCCAAGCCTGATTGTCAAGTCAACGTGAAAATACAGTTTTACGAATAAACACGAGACAAACTGGAACACAAAACGAAAGTTATCTAGAAATGTTTTGGACATCCTTCTCGTCTGAACTTCGCGCAAGTTGTATGAATGGTTGCACGTGCTCTACACGATACACGTTGATTTTCTACTGTAGACGTCTGGGTACCATCTCATCCAGGTACCAATAAAAAGTTTTTATGGAGAGCGCCCTCACACGTCGTGTCAAGTTGTCGCTCATGGTAAACAACCGCCACAGATCATTGTGAATAACGCATCAAGTAAACAGGTTTCTCACCTTGAAGGGGAATCTTAACAACCTTTGACGTAAATAAATAAAATAAAGCATAACATTTACTTCGTCCCTGGGTGGGCTTGAACCACCAACCTTTCGGTTAACAGCCGAACGCGCTAACCGATTGCGCCACAGAGACCGTGTTAGTCAGCAATGTACATAATTATTTTGTTTGATATACATGTAATTTAATTCATGTTGTTTGTTACTTAATAAAGAGGGAACATTACGCTTGCCAGTAATATTTGTGCGAGGAAGGAATAAATAATTAAACACACAAATAAATTGTGTGAAAATTGCAAGGTAAAATGTTATCTCTTCTTAAGAATTACCTGACATTGATTGCCTGTAAAATGAGTCTTTACGCCACCGAGGAGTAGCCAATCATGTAATCAGACAACAAAACCCAAACAAAAAATCAACAACAACCTCATCGATACTGCTGACTGGCATGGAATCCTCGGACTCCCTTTTCTGTATTCTAAAAGACATGTATAGTGTAAAGGCACAGTACAGGATTGGTACACAAAATAATTATACCCTAAATTTCATTAAATCTATTTGTTCGTACACTTAGATCCCTTTTAACGCGTTTCATTCAGTTACCTATAAAAAATGAAAACAAAATGAAAGTTGTATATTGTGCTGTATACATGTACTTCAGTGGTTGAATGCCAAAATTCAGCTAGTACAGACAAAGGAGCTGCAGACTCATCTGGTTAAAGTGAGAGAACTAAAACAGAGTCAATAGAGTCTGTAGTGGAGTCAACATCCAATCTCCGTACAGTTTGAAGATTAGAGAGGATTCGTTAACCAACAAATAGATTTGACTTGTAATAAAAACAGAAAGAGCCAGTTTGAAATATAATTATTTTCAAAAGAAGCGGTTTTATTTCACAAACTGATCTCAAGAAGTAATAGTGGATTCTTCAAAAAACACTAAGGTATGTTTAAAATTGACTTTTTAATCATAACGCATTTTAAGCCACACAAAAACATGTTAAACTACAGGAAATATATATATTTTTTTAATTGGAAAATGGCTTCATGGATTTTTTTTGGCAGGAATTCTTCAACTGTGCGTAATTAATTTTGCTCATAGTTTTTATCTGGGCGCAGCGGAGATCACGATAATAATCCCCTGTATTATAGTTTTCAATACTGAGACCAGCAGCCGATTTCACGAAACTTTACGTCATGACGTAAGTCCACTTAACAGCGAAGAACACTTCGTCGAGAGAGACAGTTTCGTTACAGAAAAATCATTATGTTGGATACTCTCGACAACGGTGAAATAATAGAGCGATATACAAGTATGATTTTACCGGGACTCGGGGATATTTCGCACAGGCTTGTTGCAGAATTTCGCTGTACTTTAATTGCCATGTTGTGGAATCACCTAATAAAAGTCCGGGAGATTTAATATCGAATGTCGTTTGTCGTATTACGGGTTATGTGTGAGCATTGAGACTGTCTTTATTCATGCTTGAGTGATCTTAGGTGAATAGGGCATTGCCAATCACTTCACTGCTAGATTCCATGACACCGTCAGTACATTTCATATGGCCGAGTGGTTTGGGAATGGGACTTCGAATTACTTGTCCCGGGTTCGAGCCCTGATATAGTGTCAATAATTTTGTTGAATGTTTTACTCCTATCATTTGTCTGGTATAAATAGTTTAAGAAAGGGCTGCGATTTCACCAACGCTTCGTGGCTCGGTGGGATAAGCGATGGTACCACCGCTCAGACTTCCGGCAGTCTGGGTTCGATTCCCAATCCTGACTCTCTGATATTGAATGGAACATGGCATGAGCGGACCCTGGCACCGCGATGGTCCAGGGGCCGCCTTGTTTCTCCCTCTTAGTCCTTCAGAGCTTTGCATGTCAGGCTAAGGTCTCAATGGTGGGGAGGATATGCAGTAGTCGGCTTGCCAGTAAGCCTATGGGGACTATTATGGGAGCCGGTAAGCCGGGAGAAAGAATCCCGGTGAGTCGCGTGCCCCTGAACACCTGACGGTCTGCTTAACTTTTGCTCTCTTTTTTTTTTGTTTAAAAAAGGAGGACTAGTTGAATAGCTTGTTGAATTTTACATTATTATTTTGTTATCTGAATGTCTCCCCGTCGGGTTGTTCTGTTCCTGTTTCCATTCATTCTAATGCGTATGTTGGTCAAGGCAACACAATAATTATTGAGTATCAAAATAAAAGTGATATCATACATGTACGTTTGAATGGAAAACGAACAGTGGATTTGACTAAATCTACATAATGAGTAAGTAGCAGAGGGTAGCAAAGATTACTTTACATAATTTGTTTTCTCAAGTATATTCCATGGACAGCTTGAACAATGAATAGCATTATTAAAATAGACATAAGTCCTAAGAAATTAATGATCAATTTTTGCATTCTGTTTTTTTTTTCTAATAAGCAGGAGAGGGTGCTTGTTAGATTATGCTTTACTGAACTTTTCAATGTCATTTGTTTGTTTTGAAAAATATCACCAATCCCCGTCTTCGTGTGCACCCACCCTGTATGGGAGACTTTTGACTTTCTGGTATTCACCGGTCATAAAGGGACGCTTTGCGCTCTCAGCACAGACATATCAATTAGTTTCCCAAGATTTTACGTTTTTCTGTCTTGTCAGCTCTTGATTCCCAGGTATAAACGTTGGCATCGCAATACTCTGAAGTAATTATTAAGCCTAACTTATCATAATAATACGAGATTTTTTCAAAATAGGAAAATGGCTTCAGTTCCTTGATTTATTTGGCTGGAATTCTTAAAGGTGGTATCATACTTTGGTAAGAAACCAAACCAGAAATGTTCACAAATTAACGTATAACTTTCGGGGTATGAAGATGATGCTAGTAGAAACCTACCGTTAAAATATTTCCGACTGAAATTGTGTATTTGTCCAGAAATGAGTAAATCAACGACCGAAAATCTTTTTGATCTTTTACAAGATCAAAAATAAAAGAGAAAAGACTTTATAAGAAATACTGTTGCAGTTTTTCACTGTTTTCTCAAAAAGTGGGCACCGTATGGAACTGAAATTTTCACAGATGACTATTATTAATTTTATCGTCCTGGATTATTTTTGCCCACGAATCCGTATTTCTTTACTTTGACAAAAACCAAAGTATGATATTACCTTTAAGATATGCATATCATTAGAATGATCACTTTCCTTTGAAAAAATGTCGTTTGCAGTTGGTTTGCAGAAATCTGCCAACGAGTGTATGGTCTATGACAGTTCGGGCTTGAACTTACGCTTTGTTCTTCAGCTGCGTGTCTTCACTTCCACCATATTGTTATTTTCCGTTCCCATAAAATTCTCAATCAACTGTACTGTGACTGCCCCAAAACAGGTACTCTAAAGTCTGGAAACAGCACAAGAATGTCGATATCAACCTATTATGTTTATTGTTTGGCTTCTTACTGTGGCGTTCAAAACGTTGCCTAGCCGCGCGTCGTGCTGTGCGTACAATGGAATAATTGCACCTTGCGCGTTTTCCATCGTCAAGTGTAGACAATATCGCTTATTAATATGCAGCGCGCATGGCCCGATCAACAGAAATTTCATGATACAAGTCTTCAAGGGAACAATCTTGACATCTTATTTTGGAAATTGCTCCGGCCTACAAGCAAACTAGTGATTTCCCTGAGAAAGATTATATAGGTTTGGGTTTCCATTCATAGTGAAATACATGTACATCAAAGTTTAAAAAACAAATTCGGGTTTTTTTTTTACAATGGAAGAAATTCGGAATTATTACCCACTTAGAAAAAAACGTAGCAAACAGCCTCCTGTTTCGTTTTGTAAAAATTAAGGAGATGTCGGTCGGTACAAAGTTAAAGGCCTATTTACACATACGCGACTTTGTCGCAGCGACTTAAGGCCACCGCACACTATACGATCCGACATTCCGACTAGGACCCGACTGGTTTTTGGAAGGATCGCAAAGCATTCTGGGAGTCTTAACCGTGATTGTTCCCAGTCGCAGACCCACTCTGATGGCCAGTCGGCAAGATTCGACTGTCGAATCACGGTTAAGACTCCCAGAATGCTTTGCGATCCTTCCAAAAACCAGTCGGGTCGTAGTCGGATCGTATAGTGTGCGGTGGGCTTTAAGCCCACCGCACACTATTGTCGACTGGCAATCAGAGTGGGTCTGCGACTGGGAACAATCACGGTTAAGCCCCTTTCACAATTGTTGCCAAACAGACTACAACGGCTTGCGACTCGAAATTTTTCCCGTTGTACGACTCGTTGTAGCCGTTGTACCACTTATTGTACGATCCAGATGCGACAAAATGGTCGCATCTCGGTCGGGAAAAAAAACCGTGCTGCTCCGATATTTTGAGCGACTGACGCGATGAAAAATAATTGCACGACAGGCAGTACGAGTGTTGTGCGACTTTGCACGCACTCGTAAGACCCCGAACGAGTGTTGCACGAGTATTTTCATGTCGTACGATGATGCATCCTGTCGTACGAGTCCGTTGTACCACCCTAAGACTATTGGAAGACCTGTCTTTCCCCCTTTGCAACGTTGTACGATTTTTTTCACCCCCAATATAAGCTCGAGAACTCCTGAGCTTTCATCCCAAATGTCTGGACCATTTTATATATTGCTTGCGACTCAAAGACAACACTTCTACAACAGGACGGAAAAAATATTTTCGAAAAAAAAAATTATCGCACGAGTGAGGCGCCAATTGTGAAAGGGGCTTTAAGACTCCCAGAATGCTTTGCGATCCTTTCAAAAACCAGTCGGATCCTAGTCGGAAAGTCGGATCGTATAGTGTGCGGTGGGCTTTAGTCGCGCGTCAAAGTCGCACACGCGCAGCTGTTCAAAAGTAAGCGATATGTCGCGCGACTTTTTCCAAATTTTGTGATAAAAATCAAAATCAAACCTTCTCTTTTTCAAAAAATTGCCACCTTATATGCCTCATCTTCTTCGTTCTCGGAAGAATATATTTTGCTTAGGGGCCTACTGGTTTTTTGGCAGCTAGGGCGATCCTATACCCTCAGAAGGAGATCATAATGGCATAATTATGTTGTCTTCTCACCCGGCATCCATAATTATAATGCTTGTTAGATGCCTCGTACAATAAATTATATTTCTGGACCTCAGTTATTATTTTCTTGTCCATCTTTCCCAAGCAATCATTACAGCTGGCATGTGAGGACATAGGGAAATACGTGTGCAACTTTTTTTGTCGCGCGACAAAATCACTTTCAATTTGATTTCAAAAAGTCGCGCGACAAGTCGCACTACTTTGTCGCGTAAATGTAAACACGCCCATTGATTTGTGCACAGTTAAAAATACACGCGACATTGTCGCGCGACAAAGTCGCGTATGTGTAAATAGGCCTTAGAATGATCCCTTTCCTTTGAAAAAATGGCGGAAATGAAAATCGATGTTTGCAGTTGTTTTCCAGTCAATTTTTCTTTGTTCACTTTTCAATGACTTAAAATTCAGTTAGTTTCCGTTGTGGTTATTAAAGAAAACATACCGGTATGAATTAATTTATTATCAGACTACAAAGAAGTTAGTACATTTCTATTCAACATGGTCTTTGTGGCGCAATCGAAAGGTTCAATGGTGGTTCAAGCTCTCCCATTGACGGACTTTATTTTTTGGCTTTATTCTATTTATTTACGTAAAAGGTTTTTATGTGAGAAACATGTTTGCTTGACGAGTTCACATTGTTGTTTACCGGACGGGTATGAGCGACAACTTGACACGACGTGAGAGGGCGCTCTCCATAAAAACTTTTTATTGGCACCTGGATGAGATGGTACCCAGACGTCTACAGTAGAAAATCAACGTGTATCGTGTAGAGCACGTGCAACCATTCATACAGTGTACAATCATGCAGGTAACTTGCGCGAAGTTCAGATAAGAAGGAACTAACAAGGATGTCCAAAAGATTTCTAGATAACCTTCGTCTTGTGTTCCAGTTTGTACGAAAGCCCAATCGTGCCACTGACAAAAATAATTCTGTCTGAAACTAATTCGTTTTAACGGATTACTAATTCGTTTTAACGGATTACTAATTCGTTTTAACGGATTACTAATTCGTTTTAACGGATTACTAATTCGTTTTAACGGATTACTAATTCGTTTTAACGGATTACTAATTCGTTTTAACGGATTACTAATTCGTTTTAACGGATTACTAATTCGTTTTAACGGATTACTAATTCGTTTTAACGGATTACTACTTCGTTTTAACGGATTACTAATTCGTTTTAACGGATTACTAATTCGTTTTAACGGATTACTAATTCGTTTTAACGGATTACTAATTCGTTTTAACGGATTACTTATTCGTTTTAACGGATTACTAATTCGTTTTTTCGAATTACTAATTCGTTTTTTCGAATTACTAATTCGTTATTTCGGATTACTATTACAAATTACACATGTAGTTACTCGTTATTCACACCTGATGATGGCACCGTTACCATACATGTTCATTCGGCAATACTTCAACCTTGGCTGGAGTTACGATGAAATACTTGGATCGCTGCTTCTTAATCACAACATTTTGATAAGTAAGCGGACCCTGCAAAGAAGACTGCGTTCTCTGGGTTTGTATCGCCGCAAAAACCATTCCGATATTTTTGACATTGCTCTTTTTATTCAGTCGGAGCTTCAGCGTTCAGGGATTTTGCATGGCTACCGCTGGATGCATTTAAAGTGCATCCAAAATGGGCTGAACACGGATAGAGAAACAGTACGCTTAATGCTAAAACTTCTGGATGAAGAAGGCGTAGAACTGAGAAGAAGAAAGAGATTGCAAAGGCGCCTGTATCGTGTGAGAGGGCCGAATTTCATATGGCATACCGATTCGTACGACAAATTAACTCCGTATGGAATTTGTATTAGTGGGTGTATAGATGGGTTCTCAAGACGTGTGTTGTGGCTTGAGGCGTACTCAACAAACAGTGATCCGTCAGTCATTGCCGGATATTTGATGGAAACAGTTTCCAGAGAAAACGGTTGCCCAAGGGTCATCAGGGCCGACCATGGAACAGAAAACGCCCATATTCGTCAAATGCAGCAGTTTCTGAGACGAAATCACAACGACTCGTTTGCTCATAGAAAGAGTTTCACACAAGGAACCAGTCAAAACAATCAGAGGATAGAATGTTGGTGGAGCATCCTTCGGAAGCATTGTGCCCAGTTTTGGATGGACGTCTTCAAACATCTCAAGCCGGAGGAAGGGCTCTTCAACGGGGATCGGCTTGACAAGTCACTCACACAATTCTGTTTCTTAAACATCATTCAGGTAATAGTTTAAGATTATGACGGTTTTCACCCTAATTAAAATCTATGCATTATTTTGCACGGATCATGATGAAAGAAAAAAAGGTAAACAAGAAAATGCAAACAGGTGATGATCCCTCCCTTTAGTGATTCAAGGTTCTGCCCTATTATCATTGTGCTTGTGTCACTGCATGAGCATGTAGTTTCAGGCATTTCTCTTTCTTTCTTGAAATTACAGGAAGAACTGGACTCCGTACAACAAGAATGGAACAACCACAACATCAAACCATCGAGGAATCGTCTCGGCCCATTTGGCCGCCCTGTTGTGATGCACACCTTGCCGCAGTTGCACGCCGTCGAGAACTTTCTGCTGCCTGTTCCACTGGATGAAATAGAAGTCTGCAAAAGTGAATGCACCTTTAAAGGACAATACCCATGTGATAAAGATGTTTTTGACTTGTGCACCATCATCATGGAAGAAGAAAGGATGCAGGTGCCAAAGGATTGGGAGGAAAGCTTGCAGCTCTACATAATCCTAAGAAGAACAATCAATGATGCACTTTAGGTATGCATTTACAGAGGACACAAGTAACCATTGCTGAACTCATGATACAATTCGAGACCAATTAACTAAAAGTCACGACTACATTGCTATTCCCTGGCGGTTATGCCTTCTTTTAGCGTCCTTTGATTCTGTAATTCAGGCCTGGTCAGAGTCTAATTCAATTTAAAGTGAAGTTTGATTTACTTTAAGTTGATTAATTTGATATAATTTATATTTATTAATCTTAATCAAATTTGATTGGATTTAATTGATTTGAATTAATCCAATATTAACTTGTCTACTTATTAACCTCATGTTATTCGGTTTTCATTTGTGCATTTTCCATCATTTTTCTAGTTCCTTCCTTACTTCAATGACATAATTTTTTATTAGACCGTTTTCTTTTGATTTGTCTTTTATGTTTATGATGTTTCTGTTTCCTCCATGTCTCTTGCTGCTACTTTAATAAATCTGGACATCATTCAATAAACTAGAGATGTGAAGACATAATTCGTTTACATGTGCAAAATTGATTCACCTTCGAACTATATGTACACTCCCTTGGTCTTTATTTAGTTTACAAAGAAAACTGTTGATTTCATTCAACATGGTCGGTTGGAATAGTTAATTGATCACCACAGCTATTTTCCCATGGCCAAGCTAAATTCAAATGGAAAGTTAATGACATGCAAATATCAATAAGAGTTGTTGCAACAAGAAAACCTCATTATTTGTGTGGTTTACATTTGGAAGCAAAGAGGGATAAAAGCACCAAAAATGCCTGATATGATTTGCAAATAAAAATGAAACCAACTTTAATTAGCCTAAGAAGTGAATTCTTTAATAGATTAGAAGCACTTCAAGTAAAAAAGTTGCAGGAACTCTCTTTAACACATAAACAATGAAAATGTTCTTATGGATTTTAAATTATATCATGTTTAGGTACAAAAAAACAACAACAAAAATATTCTTGTCTGCATAGTACACACTGAAAGAAAGATCAACTTCATAGTAACTTGAAATCTAAGCCTAAGGAAGACTTTGAGACTGGTGGTACGTGTTACTGCTCATTTTTACAGTACTGTGGAAGAAAGGGGGTCGATGGCTGCTGGCACAAGTGTCTTGATGAAAGTCTCCCATTTTAATCAGTATTAGGGAAACCAACCAACAACAAAGAAAGTTATCTACATTGTATAAAGGAAATACGCAAACTCTCTTTTGGCATTTTCTATTACTTTACATAATCAAAAGGAAGCACTCATTTATGTAAAAATCGAGTAAACAAGAAACAATGAATGATTGTCATAAAGTACTACATATACATGTGGATCCCTATTAAGGTTTCACAGACTGTGATTAATGAATGATCGAGAGAAAATCCTTGTGTTTAAAATCTTGGTTCCCAAATACACGTACACAGATTTTTTTAATTATTATAAAAAACAGGCAGAAAAAAGGCTCTTAAAGTTTACTTTTAAGCACTGTAGATGAATTGTCAGCATGAGTGTATCTTGAATAGGCTCTTTTTATATTAATTTATATTATAAATGTCAAATATGGGCAAAGTTTGGAGACCAAGATCAGGAATCACAACCTCATTAAGACCTAATAAAAAAAATCAATAACATCCTTTTCTTCATGGTTAAAGATATGTCAAAAACACCCAATGGCAAGCTCTGTGACAAATGGTTATGAATTATTCGTTTGGTACACAATATTTATTTTAACGGCAGAAGAGAGTAACTTTAAAATATCTCACTACATTGGCGTTATAATTTTTCCAAGAATTTTAACAAGTCAACAAGACAACTACTTGATTGCAATGACATTATAAAAACACTGCCATTTACAAAAATTACAACACTTTGTTAATGACAGGCCACAACTTCTGTGTAAGATACACGTACAGGTGCTGTTTAACAAGCATGATTCCTTTAAATTACATCCATAACCCAGACTCCACTTTCCAGAATTGCATTAAATTCCTGGCGCAAGTCAACAAAACTTTCATAAGTTGCTGGAAGTTGAAGAACACAACCACATGTATGCCCAACTGGTCTTCTTTGAAAGCCCTCCATTTGTGTGAACATAATTGTGATTGCCTTCGCAGAAAGTACATCTGAACCAGTGCAATATCGCAGAAAGCGTTTGAGCATGCGCTCATCCAAGGACCTCACATATCTCTTCAGGTACGTTGCTACTGTTGACTCGACGGCATTGCAATCAGGAGGAAATTTCAGTTTAGATAGTACCTTTCTAGATGTCGGCTGCAACTCCTCATAGAGATTCAGTAGGGTATTCTTTGTGAAGGCCTGTCGAAGAGGTTCCAACACTGGCTGCATGAAGTCCGCCATGCACTTCGGTTTTTGGAACAGTTCCTGAAATCCTAACTCAGATATTACCCTTGACAGATTTGTTTGATTCACAACTGTACGACAGTCATAGTCACCAAGAATCTCAAGCAGCTCCTCTGGATCACTGGGGAATTCTTCCTGTGCACTGCTTAGCACTCTTCTTTCATTTTCTGGCACAAATGCCAAAAATGCAGAGCTGCAATCTTCGTCACTTGGTTGCGATCCATACAGTGCAGTTTCGGCAAAAATTGGTGAGAGCGACAGAGGGAAATATCTTTGATCCACCCACCCTTTTGCCAATATTCTTCCAATTGCTTGCCACTCGGTCTCCTTGTAGTCATGGCGGACGGTAGGAACTTTCTGAATGTCGCCTACAGCACATTTTGCAAAGAATTCCTCCCAAAATTGTGTTAGGGCATCTCGAAACACACCACTGCCTTGCCCTGCTTCAATATCTCCATTTGGCAAAACCATGTGCAATGACACCTTTGCTTCCATGATTTCTGGAGATGAAAAAGCAGTGATCATGTCTTCCACTATTGCCACTCTTCGGATGATAACTACCTCAAATGCTTGGGACTGGGAAGTGCTGTGTGATGAGCCTTGGTCAGGTGATGTGGAACAAGAAGGAATGGTGTCATTGAGTAGGTTCTGGTGATCTGGTGAGCTTCTCGGCCCAAATGAGACTGTTGGTGTGTCTGGTTGAACTGGTTCTCTTGGTGAACTCTCAGGGAGCTGCTCTGTACTGGCAAGGCATTCCTCAACCTCCCCCTCATGAGGCTGTGGTGATAAACTCTCCTGAATTTCGACTTCATTCCCTGGAATTTCGAAAGCCCAAGGATCTAAAAAGTCCTCCTCTGAAGAATCTGAGTCCAAGGAAATCAACTTACGCTTCTGCTTTCTCTTCTCCTCTTTCTTGGCATTATGTTTTCCTTTGGTTCTGAGGTAAAATCTCAATATTGACATTTAAGTCTCGCTGTAGAGCTGGCCAACAGTTACAGACTGCTGTCTGAAATCACAGAGGTCATGCTCAAAGTCACATTCTTTCCCTCTGGAAGAAATACCGTCTTTGAAAAACAAACCTTTGGCAAGTCCAAGAAGGTCAGCATAACCCATTGATTTGGACACAGTCAGTTGCCTAGTGCCACCTCCTGTATTTTTTCTGACTTGCTTGTAACCGTTGGTATCATAACTGAAGTCAATCCAGCCGAAATCAATCTTTCTGCTATCTTTAGATGCATTCTGCTTTCCTTTCAATCGCTCGGATCTGTTGCAAGCACTTGACTCCTCATCACTTGTCCCTGCCTGTCTCATCCCTAGCTTGACTCTGAGCTTTTGTAGGAGTGTGTCTCTTCTTGAGGATGTGCCATTGCTACTTTCAACAAGACTTGGTGCTTTGGTGCAAAAATTCCGTAGGGCTATCCTGTCTCCCAATAATGGCACAAAATCTTGGAGAGACGAGTCATCCATCATTGCAAGGATAGCTGCATCAATCTGAACGTTAAAAAAAGAAACAGTTTCATTAAAAGTAAGTCAATCATGCATGCTGTCTTCACTCAGTGCTTTACTCATTGGCCAACTGGATGTGGCTGTCATGTTAGGATTTGGTGATACAGGAAATTCCACAACTGTTCTTGGTATTCTTGAAGTTAACCGTTGCGTTACAATTAGAACTTTTAATACACATGTATTAGATTTTTTGGGCACAATTTAACAGGTTTGATTCGATTAGGTACATTCCTGTTGCATTCCTGTTGTGTAGCAACTGGAGCTAAGACTATACACTACATGTATACATGTACTGAGTACTGCGCATCCATCAGGGGTGTGAGTGGCCACATGCAACAAAAGCTTGAAACTGCTCCGAAAAAGCTAAAATTTAATCAGTTACCATACTTTTGTACACAGCAGGTGTACAAAAAAGCTGAAATTCAGAGTAAAATCATGAACCAAAAAAACTGAATCAGCTAAAAAGTTGAATTCTCACACCCCTTATATATGTGTGCGGTTGTCCGGGTAACTGCCTCTCGATTGTTGTGCGATATAGCTTCAACATGGTGTGGCCAACAAGGCTGTTAATTAGAACACTTTTTAACAAGTCTGTCCAAAGACACAACAATTCCCTTTCTGCATTACTGTTCATATAACATACACTATTAAGATTATTATGCAATTTGTATCTCACCTTTTCCTTTTTCATTTTTTCGATTATTTCTCCCGAAATCCCTCTCAGTTCCATAAACAAGTACAAATCTTGCACAGAAGCTTCCCCCTGGTTGAGAAATGGAAAGGAGAGAACAGGGTCAGTATTTAAAAGAGATACATATGTACACAATTATAGGCCAAGGTCATTTCACATATTTAATCCCAATGATAATAATAATAATAATAATAATAATACAGCATTTATAAGGCACCTTTATCTGGGGACTCCCGTAATTAAAACGACACATTAAATTAGGTTGAAGTTTGATCAGTTTCCAATCATGTAAAGGGTTTTACATGCAGTTCGTATAGTTTTATTGTAGATAATTACCTTCTACCGATTGAGGGCGCTGTTTATTGATATGTTTTTTCTGTACGTAAAATTTGACGATTTTCTGTCGCAAATTTCTCTTCAGGGAACACAAATTGGACGTGGAAACAAATCAATTCTTGTTCAGTAATGTCACATCTACATCCATGCCGAATGGGAACAAATTCGGTGATGATGGTCACGAAACGAGCGAATAAAAGGCCACGGCCCACGGACTAATATAACTACGGACCAATAACACTGTAGTTGGCCAAGTTCACTCAACCCCCCCCCCCCCCCCCCCGGTGATGCCAACCCCTCGCTGTCAAACATGTACTAGTACTATGGATATACCACGTACGACTACGAGCGTGGTACTGTGCCTGACTACCCATGGGCCTACTACAACAAAATGACTCAATGATGAAAAATAGGGTTGTCTAGCATAATGAATACCCAAAAACACTAAGCCTATACCGTACCTGGGGTTCCATGGCTGAGCAACCGGCCGTGACAATCACTGTTACAGAAAATAAAACTGTAAAAGGCAGAAAGTTGGTTGATGATGGTTGTTGTCAGTAGCGTAAGTCGCAGCGTGCGTATTATGCAATGTACAAACACAGTGCTAGTGACGTGACGGGGGCTCGGCCATATGTTACGCTGGTTCCTTTGCTTTTGCATGCAGTTTTCGAATGATGTCTAAAATACCTCGAACCAGCGAAGCCATGTCCGAATTACATGGCTACAGCTTGAAATTACACACGAGCACGCCCCACCGGCTGCAGCCACTTTGTATAGGCTCTTGTGTATTTCCAAGCCATAGCCGTGTAAAAAAATAATCCGTAAAAACGAATTAGTAATTCGAAAAAACGAATTAGTAATCCGTTAAAACGAATTAGTAATCCGTTAAAACGAATTAGTAATCCGTTAAAACGAATTAGTAATCCGTTAAAACGAATTAGTAATCCGTTAAAACGAATTAGTTATCCGTTAAAACGAATTAGTAATCCGTTAAAACGAATTAGTAATCCGTTAAAACGAATTAGTAATCCGTTAAAACGAATTAGTTTCAGACAGAATTATTTTTGTCAGTGGCACGATTGGGCTTTCGTAAGTTTGTCTCGTGTTTATTCGTAAAAATGTATTTTCACGTTGACTGGACAAGCAGGCTTGACACGGCCTGGTATTCTGTCCTTGCTGTAGTTTTAGATCCCTGGCCTAAGGCTAAGTCATCACTCATGACGTAAGTCAGCGTACATATTAGGGGCCTATGACTGTTACAATACATCTGACACCAATGTTTCATCTCGTGAGCTGTGTAACCAGGTAACACTAGTGAGTAGTGTAGTGATTATCATGATTATGTGAACCCAGTTGGACTGGCCAAGCTGAGCTGAGATTGCTGACTGTGTGCGTGGCAGGCGGAAAGGAGAGACTCGTGAACTCTGCTCATGCTGTCCAAGGAGACCATGAAAGGCATGATAAGACTGACTATAAAGGAACATGAGAAGACTGAGGATACAATTACACCACGGAGGTATCTTTTTATACCTCCATGGTTACACGAAATTTTGTATATGTGTAGCGTACTGACTGCTCAGCTGCTTGACTGCATTTTGCTGCTGTTTTGCATCTCAACAGTCAACACGTGAATCGGTATCCTGCACTTTACTGCAGACAAGAAACCAAGACTCAGAGCCATAAAGTGTGAACAACTTCAACTTCCACATCAGCTTGATTGGTATCTGACTACTCTAGCCAGTTCCAGTGGTAAGTACATGTATGGTGCCACAGACAGGTAGGTTAACTATTGTTTGTGAATGACATTAGCAGTGTGATTTTAATAATACTGGCACTTCAAGAAGCTGTCATATTGCTACTGCTAGTATAAGCCTTAACGTAGAAAAGTGCAAGTTGCAGTAAACTGAAGGCACAGTTTGTTGTCTTTTTGCCGATTCAGCATGGGATCTATTATCACCCTCCATACCACTGCCCCTTCTGCCCTACCTCCTACACACATTCACATTTTATCATGGTAAGAGAAACCTTTTTTGGTAACGGTGTACAAGCAGGTCCGATATAGTGTTAAATAAAAACAACTTAATAGTTTCAACTGTTCCAAAATGATATTTTTCACTTTCAGCAAATGTTCCTGAGTCCTTAAATCCCCAGATAGAAGAATTTTGTGCAACATTTCAGAGTAAAAATACAGTTTTCTTACCTGTTTGTTGCAAACTTCAAAACAGGCAGACAAAACAGTTTTATTCCCTTTATAGGTATCAGACCTGCTTGTACACCGTTACCCATTTGTTCTTGTCTTGATCCTACTTGAAGTCGAACCTGGTCTGCTGGAAGAAAGAACAACATTAGAAATGCAATATGGATTAGCTGAGCATGCCACACGAGCGCTTGTTGGCATAGGACGGTTTTAGCAGAATGCCACCCTAAAAATCTAAAGGCAGGATTTTTATTTCCCTCGTCCCCCAAAATGATATACACGTCATGAACATACCTTTACCTGTTTACCGAAAACTACTTATTAATAGAAGTAGAAGGGCACAACACTGTTTCCTTTTAGAGTTGTAAGCTTACATTTTTCTGTAGGCAATTGTAATTCTTTCAACATGTGTATTTACTATTTCCTTTGATGCAATTTATAAATTTTTCGTCAAATAATTTGTTTCGCATTGTCGCTCAACACGTTTCTACATCCATGTCCTACACATTTAACATCGCATAATATTACTTATGGTAATTATGTTGCATATAGGTTACATTAAGATGCTATATTGCATACAGTTTACATAATTAACAAGCAACCATTAGCTTAATTTTTTCTTGGCGTTTTAACATACATTGTACACGACATGTATCAAAGATTAATTCACGTTTAATAGAGCCTAATAAAAACTGGCATTAAACACGTGACCAGTGTGTATTTGGGACAATAATATTGTCCAACTCCAAAAAGCAAATGGTACATGCAGTCACATCACTATCAAATTTGTTGACAGAGTGGGACACAATAAAATATATTTTTTAAAGCATAACCATGCATTTCACATAAGGGCCATGTACAGCATGCATGCATTTCATAAACTCGTTGCACGGTTGGTTATGAGCAACTTGCGCTAATGCCACATAAAGCCAATGAAAATACAATTTGCCCATGAAGATTGTATATTAGGAACATGTACATGTACATATGTACATGTATTTATTAGTATGATTCCTTTCCCTATGGTATGGGATACTATGGGATCTACTATAATTAGATCATTTCTCTTCACGTCTACCAGCAGATTGAAAATTTATTCCTCGTCCTCTTCATCTTCCAGCTGACTGTCAACATATTTTTATCGTGAACAATGACTTTGTGATTACTAAATTTGCATCTTCACTAATAAAGGGTGTTAATTGTACATTGATGATTTCACCATCAAACTTGTGAGGCATGTCTGTTTCATCTATACAGTGATGTTTGACTTTCTTATACAGAAGGAGTCTTGGATTTTTTACAAGGGACTGCAGATTCTTCTTTGATTGGTCTGTGGCATGTTTTGTTCTTTCTCCAGCCAAATTGGAGACTCATCTTGACCTCATCATATTTTCTTTGAGAGTCTGTGTAAGTCATGGATCGGGGTGGTGTTGGAAGCCGTGTTACGTCAGCCGGTACTGAGGGCAAGTCGTTAGCCTGGACCAATCTGATCAGATTTTCTTTCATTTGTTCTTTTGTGAACTTGCTGGTTTTGCCTTTGGAAGATGAAGATAATTGAAAGTACTCCTTTTTGTTGACTTTGGATTTTAGTATCTTTTGATGGAAGCACAATTGAGTGTAGATGGCACTGCAAGCTTCTTCGTCTGTGGATGTATCAAACAGGTCTTTACATTTAGCACCACACACCACCTTGTATCTTAATTTCATTTGTCGGCTTGACGTTGGCAGCACTTTGATTAGCCTCTTTACCTGCCTTCTCTTAAGTTTAAAGGTCTCTTTCTGGAAATTGTTTACGGCAAAACTTTCTGAACAAACTGAAACGACAAGGATTAAATTTCAGTAACACATGATTAATTTTAATACATTTTAATACACAATTACACGCACAGTTTGCTTCCGGAGAATAACTGTTAAAACATGAAATAAGTTGTTACCTCAAGAAAACACACCATTAATTATTAGATTGAATATATTAAGTTGTAAACGGAAAATGTACCCAACGAACTTAGATATTGTTTATATTACATGTATTTCAATACTTATTTTATATTATTTTACCATAAGTGTATTATAACTGGGCAGTTGGACGATTAAATTATTATAAACCTAAATCCCCAGTTTCGTAGCCAGCTTCCGACATTTTCCATTCCCTGCTTCCCGCAGTGACTTCTTGAATACTTCGTCTCCAGACGTGCTTGGGAATTCTTTCCCAACTTGGTTGTGCTTCAGGGCTTGCTTACGTACAACATTCCCTCCCTTACAAATCACTCCCCCCATAAAAATTGCTTCTAGCCAGATCCTCCTCCGTTAATACATGCGAAATAAGCTTTAAAACAAGATCCTTAGGACCTGACGATCTCTAAAGAATGTCTAAGTATGACTGTCGGCTGACCTCGTGGGTGGCAACACTTTCAATTCCAATCAGCGCTCTTTCCTGAGAAATGCTGACTAGTTTCGGCTCAGGTGCCTTCTCCCTGAGACCTATTAAATTGTTCTTTGATCGTAACCAGTTCGCCCTTAATCATGTCAATGTCAGCCTGTTGACTTTCCATTTGCCCCTCTATCCTTCGTAATAATGGCAAGGAGCTCCATCTGCAGAGGCGGGCTCCCGGGTCGGGCCGAGTTGGACTTGGTTGCGGCCGTGGTGGTGTCGGCCCGCCAGCTTGCTGATGCGGGGGAGTGGATGGGCCCGTGTCTCAACGAGTTGGACTTGGTTGCGGCCGTGGTGGTGCCGGTCCGCCAGCTTGCTGATGCGGGGGAGTGGATGGGCCCGGGTTTCGACGAGTTGGACTTGGTTGCGGCCGTGGTGGTGCCGGTCCGCCAGCTTGCTGATGCGGGGGAGTGGATGGGCCCGGGTTTCGACGAGTTGGACTTGGTTGCGGCCGTGGTGGTGCCGGTCCGCCAGCTTGCTGATGCGGGGGAGTGGATGGGCCCGGGTTTCGACGAGTTGGACTTGGTTGCGGCCGTGGTGGTGCCGGTCCGCCAGCTTGCTGATGCGGGGGAGTGGATGTGCCTGGGTCTCGACGAGTTGGACTTGGTGATGAGTTGGACTTGGTTGCGGCCGTGGTGGTGTCGACCCGCTAGCTTGCTGATGCGGGGGAGTGGATGGGCCTCTGTCTCGACGAGTTGGACTGGGTTGCGGCCGTGGTGGTGTCGGCCCGCCAGCTTTCTGATTCGGGGAAGTGGATGGGCCCGGGTCTGGACGAGTTGGACTTGGTTGCGGCCGTGGTGGTGTCGGCCCGCCAGCTTGCTGATTCGGGGAAGTGGATGGGCCCGGGTCTGGACGAATTGGACTGGGTTGTGGCCGTGGTGGTGTTGGTCCGACAGCTTGCTGATGGGGGGGAGTGGATGGGCCCGGGTCTGGACGAGTTGGACTTGGTTGCGGCCGTGGTGGTGTTGGTCCGCCAGCTTGCTGATGGGGGGGGGGGGGGGGGGGGGGGAGTGGATGGGCCCAGGTCTGGACGAGTTGGACTGGGTTGCGGCCGTGGTGGTGTCGGCCCGCCAGGGTCCTCGCTGCCACGTTTGAAGAGTGTCAGCAACGGCAAGTCATCATCGCTGTCCGACTCGTATGGACGTTTCAAACCTATCGTGAAAACAAAAACAAAGCAAAAACAAATTTAATGAATTTGTAGTTTAAACGTCAGGCAGGGAGCACTGGCAGTTTTGGACAGTAAATATCTAATACTGAAAAAAGGAATTAGCAGCTGAGCTCTAGTAAGGAAATGTCACTTTTTGAGATATTAGTCTTTAGGTTTCGTGCTCCAATAGTTTCAACGTTGTGCGTACAGCAATGCATAGGTAGGCCTACTCTGGGTTTTTTTTTGCACTGATAATCTGTAGTAAAGTTTTGCTATTGCATGGATTATCTAGGCTTGGAGTTAGGAGGGCTTGACGGGTAAATCAGCATTTGAGAAGGGTCATGCTGAGATCGAAATTCGACAGGCCCTCCTAAGGATTACATTTCAAGTCATTTTGGCTGATGAGCAGTTTGCAGCAGTTTATTACTTGTAATTTTTAAAATGAAAGGTTTCGTGCTTACCGGTTCCATTGCCCATGTCCACGATCCTGGCTTTGTATACGCCTGCCTTGTAGGCCACCTTGACCTCCATGCCAACATGTAGAACGCCCTTAGTCCGTACTCGACTAGTCGCCACATCTTCTTGCAAGCCAAGCCATTTTGGCACCAACCACTCAATTTTCATGATTGTCAGGGCTGTTAAAATGCACTTGGAGAATTTTCGGAGTGTGAACTTCACTTGACGTTCTTGGACAGAGTGAGTCAAGCTTCAGCTGGACGCGTCATCAGTGATTGTTCAGAGTCAGTGAACAAAAAGGAGCTTTGCGGCTTGCCAGGGATGTTTGCGATGCTGGAAAACGCCATGCACCTTTGAGCTCTATGTGGAGACCGCAACCTGGCGGAACGCTTTGAGTCCTCTCCCTGTTTGACAAGGGTTTGGATCTCTATGAGTTTCAACTGAAGGTGGTGCAGAGGGCGGTTTAAATCCAGTGTACTCTTTGTATTCTTAGTGGTCTCCCATAGTGGCTCCATCACACATTTATGGGTGATGCCCAATGCCTTCAATTCAGCTCGATGGATCTTCTCCTGAGCATTAAGATACATCCTGTAATAATATTTAGATTAGTTTACTTAATACATGTACATGTTATTTGGATACCGAGGACAGGAAAATAAAAGTTGTTCATACGGAAGGAAAAAGTGACCAGAATGGGTGGTTGATGTAAACAATTAAAAAATTAAAAAAAAAAAATTACTCATCAAAATATAACTTATTTCTTACCATTCAGAATACATTACCCCTTTTCAGCCAAAGAAAGGAATGGGAGAATTGAACTCAAGCTACCTGGGTTACTATGTACAATACATGTACACAAAGGTCTAATATATGCTGTTATAATATTTTAGATTAGTTTACTTCAATATTATTTTGATACAGAGAGCATGAATATAAAAGTTGTTGAAAGGTAATAGGTAGGAAACAAAACAGAAATGTTCACAGATTTGCCTGTAACTCACAGGGTATAAAGATGGAGCTGGTAGAAACACATCATTAACCCTAACTCCCTAGGTCATATTGCTGTGTACTGCCCTGAATCCTCCATAGTCCTCCAACTTGTAAAAAAAAAAATCACTTATAGCCTGAATCCTCCAGAATCCTCCAATATTTTATACTCTACAGAAAATAAGAGGTGCTCACTGCCTGAATCCTCCAGAATCCTCCAACTTGAAAAAAAAAAAATCCCTTATAGCCTGAATCCTCCAGAATCCTCCAATATTTTATACTCTACAGAAAATAAGAGGTGCTCACTGCCTGAATCCTCCAGAATCCTCCAATGGAAAAGTATGCCCAAAAATGTGTTTCCATGGCTCATACTCAGAACTGACTCATAATCAGCATTGTTACTTGTATAATCATTGCCACGGAAGGGTTTTTTTTGTTGTTTTTTTTGTTTTTTTGTTGGATTGGTGGGAGAAAAATGGTTACCAGGTTTAGGTGTTGATAGTGGGCAGTGGTGGTGGTGGTGTTATTATGGAGGAGAGCTAGATGGCTAATCTGAAGTAGATTTAACAGTGGTGGTGGGGGCTGGTGTAGAGGGTCACCAGTGATCCTGGGGTCACACTGCACCACTTGTCCCGAGAGGTCGAGCCGTGTACCTTGCAGTTTAAGAGCCCGGGCTCAGCCGGCTGATTCGCAGGCTCGCAACACCTCCCGGATGATGACTTATGGCACAGTGATTCCCCAGGTTGATGGAGCTGGTGGTGGTGTTGATGACTATTCGGAGGCCGAGGTGGTGGTGGTGGTGGTAGAAGACAGATGCTCTGTGGCTGCATGGAACACTGTGAAGCACTTGCCTGGGCAAAGATGGACGCCACAGACAGGGCAACCATTCCTGGTGGTCTTGGTGCGGCCTTTTCTGGTCACACCCCCGTGCAGTCGGCACCACCTGCACCACTTGGGGTACAACCCGGGCATCTTGGTGGAGTAATGCCCCTCGATGGTGGTGCAGGAAGTTGCTCTGGACTGGCGAAAGTGTTCTGCTGAAGTGTTGGTGTAGCCCGCAATCAACTCGGTGGCCAAGGTCACGACGAAGGAGGAGTGTGTCATCTTGGATGGAGATGAACCGCCATCACTGTCATCACCGTCGTCTTCATCGCCGTCTCCACCTTCCTTCATATGGTGTTGTTTGAAGCAGATCCACGAGTTGACGCGGGCAATGTCCAGAAGAAAATAGACGATTTTCTTCCACCAGAACTGGGCTTTCCGACTGCACGTGAAGTATGACCGCAGCTGATCATTGCGGTCAACTCCTCCCATATTGCGGATGTAATCCAGGACTTGGGGTGGTGCTGGAACGGACTTGACTCGCAACTTTCCCGTGGCCTCATCGGGGATCTTACGCTGGGCTGTGTGGACGGTGGGGTCACGCCAACCCTGATGACCAGTGGATAATGTCATCATAACTTTCGAATCTCTCCAGGCTGTGGCGATGACAGGGCCATTCTGCCGGACATAAAAGGTGCCACGCGGTGTCTTGGGCATGTCCTTCATTCGGGCGTTGTCTTGGCTCTTGACGAGATCCTTGGGGAGTCCCTTGCTATTGGATTTAACAGCCCCGGTGAAGTAGATCTTATTACTAAGCAGGTCCCTCGCCAGGGCCACAGAGGAATAAAGGCGGTCAGTGTACAGGTGGTGGTACATGGAACCGTGGTGCGTCATAAGGGAGGTAACAATCCCTGCCATGGTGGTTTTTTCAGAGGGATGTACCTGGAAGTTGAGCATGTATCCAGTCGAGGACTCTGCCAAAGCATATACCTTGAAGCCAGCTCTTATTGGTTTCATCGGCATATAAAACTTCTTGACATTAGCTTTGAAGCCACGATATTTGATCATGGCTTCGTCAATGGCAAGGGCCTGTCGTGGATTGTATTTCTGTATGCACCGGTTCCGGACCTCATCCCATATGGGTTGTAGCGGGTACAGGGGATGGGTTTTCATGTACATATACCTGTCACCTTTGTCTCGTATCTTCTGCGGGTCCTTTTCAGGGTCACTGCAGCACCAGGAGCTGTTAAGCTTGTCGAACCGGTTCCTGGTCAGGGTCACACCGATGAGATTGTTGTGAAGGCCAGGATGGGTAGACCAGTAGTTGCGATAGTTGTTAGCCTTCGCAACGCCCATCAAAAGATGCACTCCCAGGAAAGCTCTCATCTCCTTCAAAGATGTGGCCTTCTGCCCGGCAGAACGGAGTTTCTGGCTGGTCCACTCCACCATTTTGGTTATGAGGATGATTGGAAAAAACCTCAAAAAATAGTGGAGTGGAGAGTTGCCCCGATGGAATGTGGGGCCAGGTGGTGTAGGTCCCCTGAAGCGACGGATACTGCGATGGCTCAAGGCCCTGCTCCATCCATCGGCGTCCTCTGGATAATCTGGCTGGTACGCTGAGGGCGGGTCCGGGTCGTTGTCAGACCATGGAGGAAGAGTCTTTGATGTGGCTGGCTTCTTCTTCGTCAGCTTCTTCCGCTTTTTGGTGGGCTCTGGTATGTCGCTAACATCAGTTGAAGCTGCCTCCTCCTCTTCCACCTCCTCCACGTCAGTGCAGTCTTCAGCTTCAGAGGATACCCCTGATGACATGGCGTCTTCTAAAAACTCCTCCTCACTCTCCGAGGAGCTCTCTACTATAGCCCTGTAGTGTTTCCTGGTCCGGGGCACGCCTGCCTCCTTAGCGCTGGTGCGCAGAGCTGCTCTAACTTCCAGTTTTTTAGCTTCTCGCTGCCGTTTCTGGTAGGCGGCATCCAAGGACTTCGGTAGTGGCGCTTTCCCCTTTCCTACGTTCTTCTTCTTCTTTGGTATCTGGTCTGATGAAGAGGAGCTGCCGAATGTCTCGCCCTTTCCAGACACCTCTGGCCGCCACTTTACTCTTATCGGCTCCAACTCCTTGCCGCTCTCTCCCTGCAACTCCTTCTTCTTCTCCTTCTTCTTCTCAACCTTCTTCTTCTCCGCCTGCTTTTTCTTCTTCTCCACCTTCTTCTTCTCTTCACCTTTATCCTTCTCCTTCTTCTCCTTCTTCTCCTTCTGCGTCTTTTTCTTCATCTTCTTTTCTTCCTTCAACTCCTCTTCTGAACTACTGAACTCCGGTTCCTTTCTATGCTTCCTCTTTGTACTTCCTTCGTCCATAACAGCAGCAATGAAAATCCGCTTCTCGTCTTTCGACATAGACTCTTGCAAGGCCTGCACTTCTCTCATACCGGTACTCAAAAACACACTGTATACTAGTCAAATACTAAAGCTTGGGTGTTCAACGATGAACTGGGGACGAGTGGCAATTTTTGCTCTTATTTATAGGAAAAATCAGAGACCTATTACGCTAAATTATATAATATTATATAATTCTATTGAAGGTTTATTTCAATACTTTATTATGAAGCAATCAAAGCATCATAATATAAGAACACATCAACAAAAGAATACTAATTTCACATAAGATACACCCCCCTTTGAGTGGAATATTCCACTGGCTTTTGAATGAACAAAGAGATTAGGTTTCAACATAGTGCAATTAGGGGACTGCTTGGAACACTGACAAGGGAATACAAACTTTACACACAATGCAGCTTTCATTCAGTGGAGTATTTGGCTTGCTTTTGCAAACAGTAAACAAAGTGATTGGGTTTCAACACAGGGGAATTAGGGGTTGTATGGCCTTCACATGCCATAAACATAGTACAGTGCACATGCACAGGGGTATATCCAATAGACAGTATACTACATGTATGCATTGAAAGCAAACTTACACCCAGTATACACTGCTTACATTAGCAAGGAGGAATTTCTCCATGTTTAGTGTGTACACAGCATAATTAAAAAATCCTCCAATGCTATCATCTTTGTACCAGCCTGAATCCTCCATAATCCTCCAATCAGTCATTTAGTACTTTCATTCAAGTACAACATAAATCCTCCAATCAATCCTCCAGTACTTCTCTTACTACCTGCCTGAATCCTCCAAAATCCTCCGGCAGTTCATAAGTGCTTCCAATAAATCCTCCAAAATCCTTCTTTGATTCAAACTCTAACCAGCCTGAATCCTCCACAATCCTCCAATATCACCATCTTACTACCAGCCTGAATCCTCCACAATCCTCCGATATCATCATCTTACTACCAGCCTGAATCCTCCACAATCCTCCAATATCATCATCTTACTACCAGCCTGAATCCTCCATAGTCCTCCAATACCACCTGGAGGATTCTGGAGGATTTGGGAGGGTTAGGGTTAATATTTTTCCACCTGAAATGCTGTATTTGTCATAGCATTAATAAAAGCAACGACCAAAAATATTTTTGGATCTTTTAAAGATAAGAAATAATGGTGAAGAGATTAAAGACATTCTGTTGCATTTTTCACTGTTTTCCCCAAAAGCCGGTGGCATACCGGACATTTCACAGATGACTTTTGATGTATCTCTCATGATATTTTTGCCCATGAATCTGCATTTCTTTGACAAAATCCAAAATTACCTTGAATACTGAAAAAAGATTATCTTATTTGTGCTGCTCCAGACTTGTACACATGATATTTCATCGGAATGGGTGATTGATGAAATATTACATGAGAGTTTCACGAATATGTTCTCCATCCCCTTCGTTACCTTCAGTAGGATTGAACTCGGCATCAGGCTGTTCAATCTGGCCATTGTTCTCGTGCTCATCTCCATAATCGATGTTCCATGTCTCGCAAAAGTTGTGCAAAACAATGCACGCTGTCACCACAATGTGCATATTGGATGCTTGGGAGTCATTGCGCTTCTTTATGCAACGCCACCGTCCCTTCAGACGACCAAAGGAATGTTCGACTAGAATTCGAGCACAACTGAGTCTTTCATTAAATCGTCTTTGTTGTGCAGTGGCAAGACCTAACAGGATACGGCTTCATGAACAATTTCTGTAGGCCATATGCGGAATCTCGGAGGATCACTAATGGGATTTCTTGACCCTCGATTGTTCTTGTAATCTTGGGATAAAATGTGCCATTTTGCAGCTTCCGATAAAGACTAGAGGACTCAAAAACGTAAGCATCATGACACTTAGCAGGGTACCCTACATCAAAGTCAATGAATTTCAATTCATGATTAACAAGACCTTGAAGGAGGATGCTTTACCATCCCCTCCTATTGTAGTAGTCGGTATGATAATGTTCAGGGGCGATGATAGGAATATGAGTTCCATCAATAGCTCCACCACACATGGGAAAGCCATACTTGAGTTCAAATACCTGTAGCATAGCTTAACTTCTCCTTTCGGACGCTGGACATACATGTACAACGGTTTGAGGTAGGTACATATATGCTCCTGCAAACAGCCCAAAAACCATCAAACGCAGTTGTACACCCCACTCCAAACAGGTTGCTGATTGTACGAAATGACTCGCCAGTTGCCAAACGATAGAGAGTCAAGCCAACTAACTTTACCACACTCACTGGTTGTCTCATACTCGTTTCATTCCGTGCGATGTACAAATATTAAAAATGCGTAATGACATCATCTACTTTTATATAAGCTGTGTTGTTCATCAGATTTTTTTGGACGAAATCCACTGACATGAGTGACGACCATCATTTATGCACAATTCTATGGGACCAACAGAGGGCTTGTTGAGGAAAATGGCTGCCTCTGCATTCAAGATGGCCTCTGACTGGTATCGTTACTCTTCTTTTATACATTGTAGCTGATCTTAACAAGCGTAAACGACGTCGTCCGTTTGAAGTTGATCGAAGTTTACGTACACCACTTCTTCGTTTCTGTGGGACACTTGTTGAAGTACGCTTGCTAAGGGTCATGGTACACTGTAGTAGCATCTGGTAGTTTTTTCAAGTATGCTGCTGTAACTGAATGACCTGCTAGCACTGCTTTGGGGTCCATTGCTGATAACAGTCTAAGTGTTCTGTTAGTCAGTGGTAGCTTCTTCTGCATATATGTGCCTGTAGATCTATATATGCCATTTGCACTTTCTTCAAGAATGAACTGACTTTGTCAGCTGGCAGTTTAAGTAGCAACTTCTCTACATGGTGCCCTACGAACGTCTCTGACAATTTACACAGACTTGAGCCCAGATCAAGATCTGTCAGCTGCTTTCCGCTCAATTCTTGCAAGTTCTCATGCCTGACAAAACATGCCAAAAATGTTACAAACACCTCCACTAGCTCTTCATGAAGTCTATGCACCATTGGGTCTTTCTTCTCGAATACAAGCACAAATGACTTGAACATCGGCAGCACAGCACGATACAGTTCTAATACCAGCATGGTATCTGTTGCTGTGTAGTACAGCTTTTCAACGATTCTTCTCTTTCTTAGTTTGCCAGCATCAGTTAGATTCTTCTTCTTTAAGGAGACAAGGATTGCTTTCAGTTGATTTTGTTTCTTTATCAACACTGTACTTCTCCAAAATACTCTGGAAAACTTCCTGATGCATTGTCTCTCACCCATGCAAAGTAGAAAACCTTCAGAGGGTCAATCATCTCACAAATCCTGGATGTCACATCAAAAGCTGATAACCAGCGATGGGGTATCCTTTCCAAAGGTGCAAGATATTTAACACCAAGAATGTTGCACACATCTTTCAAAGCATCTCTCAAATCAGGACTGTACTTCATGTCATTGTAGATATCATCTGCCAACTTTTCAACCACTTGATCAAAATGAGAACAAAAGTTCTTGACAGAATTATGAATATGGTGGCACGTGTCCCATCGATGTCAAGCAAACCAGGAACTTCTTCTCTGAGTCGTGTTTCAAACCCTTAAATTTTGCCACGCATGTAGGCTGCCGAATCACTTAAGATGAAATAATATTTGACAACGGAATGTTGTCTTTCATAAACAAACCCTTCACCGCCAGAAATACAGTTTCAGCATTGACAGCTGTCATTGAGATTGACACATAATGCTGCACTACACATTCACCTATTTGATCATCAAAGTAGGAGACAAGTATACTTACATGTGTAGGATTCTCTCGTTGCTATTATTTGTACACTCATCAATGTTGATTGAGAAAGGTTTATTCTGCAAATCAGTCACAATTCTTTTAGGAGTAACTTCAGCAAGCCCATCTATCAATTTGTATGCACATGTAGTTCATTGCATCGAAATGGAATTCAGTGCTTCTGGATCTCTTGCAAGTTCTTTCGCTATTACAGTGTTAATTGTCCAGAGATTTTTGAGTAGCAGGTGAAAAAATCCAAGTAGCCGGCGTGGGGCCCCGGAAAATTTTTGATTCTAGATGCTCTGTGGTGCTCTCTAAGACTTTTTCTGCCACTTTTGGGCCTCTTTTTAAAGAGATATTTTATGTTGATTTTAGTCAAGTACCTTAGCAATTTTATACCTTATTATCATTCTTTTGAAGGTTGGACATTAATTTAGACAAAACATTGTCTAAATTCTTGTCAGGTTTGGACATTTAATTTAATTTAGACAAGAAATTGTCTATTTTTTTTGTCTCCAGGCTTTGGAGCACTGGAAATTATGGTGTGTGTTGCCTAGCAGAAGTACACGTTATTTTGTAAGATCGTCAAGGAAAAATGATGCAAACCTTACAGATAGACATGTAACCTTTGTTGAGAACATTTAGTAAATTTCACAACTGAAATTGGAGGAAAATATTACAACAAACTCATTACAGTACATGTTCATCTGTAGGATAACATTGTAAAACTATCAAGTTTTAGAAGTGGCAGACATGAAGACTTAGTGCTAATCATCAAATTCAGACTCGGCATCAATTGCATCCGTCTCCATGTCAGTGTCTCCCAAGCAAATAGCCTCCAAGCACTGGTTGACATCATTATTGACGGATTCTGCTTCAACCTGTACATCTTCTCTGCTGGGCTGAGACTCCCTGCCACCATCTCCCAAGGTCACCTGAATGCCAATGTCTACTTTGGGCGCTGTATTGTAGAGGCTGTCCATATGGCCTGAACCTCCAACTTTTGGAAGATTCCTGAGAGAAGGGAGGTTTCTTGAGTGTGTCTTCCTCCAGATCTTCGTGGCATCAATCAGAATATTCTTGGTTTGCTCATCCTGGTGGGGTGGACCATTTAGTGAGATGTGGAGCAAACTGCAGAACATGTCATTCTGCAGTCTATTCCTCAGCCTTGTCTTTACCCGCTTCACAGCACTTGCACCCCTTTCGACAACAGCGTTGGAGAGTGGTTGGGAAAGACATATTTGCGCAGCTTCAACAATATAGGAAAATGCCACTCTGTGGCTTGCCTGCTCCTTGACAATTTTGCGCAAAACAAACTCTGCTGGAGATGGGTTTCCATGGCTACCCCTCAGGATGCTGGATGAAACTTGCCAGGTGGCCATCACGTACTTGAAATTTTGCCACTGTGCACTGGCTTGCACTTTGTCAAAATGGAACTGATCTGATAGCCTGTCCATTTTGTGTTCCCCGTACAACTTGAAGTGTGGATCGGAAACCTGTGGGAGGCATGATATGTCGAAGATGGAGAAAGCCTCCAGTACAGAAGATGCTTCTTCAAATCTCCTCTCAAGATTTTCCTCAAGAGCAATGGTGTAGACATCAGCCAGCCTTTCAACTCTTCTTCTCACATCTTCAGTCACATTTATCTCAAGATCCGCATACTCTCCACCCTCTGAGGTTAGCTCCACAAGCTCACTGGCTAGATCCCTAGAACGCACCTCAGCAATGTGAGCTTTTGTGTAGACGAGAGCTCATGGTCTGATGGCTGAGAAGCCGGTGTGTTCCTTCTGGAAGATCTTGCTGAGGGAATTGAGATGAGGAAGAACAGCATTCAACATTATCAGTGAACCAACAAAGAATGCATTGTTCATTCTGTGGAGGAGTCCTTGTGCAGTGGCATCACTTTCCTTGAATTTCCGTAATGTATGGATGAGAGCCACGAAGTTTCGGCATACGCTGGCAACACTCTGACCAGTAGATAACCATCTTGTCCGGCATGCCCGCTGAACTTTGACAGCAACAGAACCTGTGAGCTTGTCTTGCTTGGTGGCATTCCCAGCTATTTGGATTTGATGTAAGTTCTTGCACACCTTGACATAGGCAGATGATCTTTTGGGATATTCAAGCCATTTCCAAAGCTGCCGGAGAGTGACCTCAACAACGTGAATTTGTTTGACTGCATCATTTGCATCACCACACGCCAGTGCTAGCCTGTGGCTGATACAGTGGCTTCGTACCATCACTTTACAAACTCGCTGCAACCTAGTGCCAACGCCATTGTGTTTTCCAGTCATGACACTGGCACCATCCGAGCCAAAACCACAAAGAAGTGACAGGTCAAAGCCGCATGCCTTCAGCTCATCAATGATGATCTGGGTGATGGTCTCAGCATCAGGAGAGTCTGATTTTTCCAGCACATCTTTAACTTCAAGGAATTTGAAGTGTGATTGGCCCTCTTCATCCACATACCCAACATATATCAGGATCTGTTCAACAGTGGCACAGTCTGTGACTTCATCAACAAGGACACTGAACCACCGTGCCTTCTTGACATTCTGGATGAGTTGTTCTTTGATGAGTTGACCAAGAAGAAGTTGCATGTCTCTTTGGCTTCTCCTGCTTGTATTCCTGAAATCCTTCATCTCTGCAACACCCACATGTTGTTCAAGTGCAATCAGAGATGGTAGTTTCATGTTGGCCACTTCTTCTTTCCCAAGCCAATACATACTCAGCAAAGCATTATATGTTATCTTGTCTGTTACTTCATGGGCAGCTTTGTGTTGATGTGCCAATGATGAATTCCTTCTTTCCAGTTCACAAGAATATGTCTTTGTGTGACCAACAGACTGAGCATGCTCAACAATGGCACTTCGTTTGAAGTTTGTGGATGGAGTTCTGTTGAAGGTATTCTGTTTGTTGAACTTATTTTGTGTGTTATGAATGCGACACAGAAGGCAGAACATTCCCTCTCCTTCAACATACACTAACCACCAGATTCCTGCAAAAAGTGAAATAAATAAACTTGTGTTTATAATTTTATTGTTTCTTTATTCCATCAATTTAGTTTGAAATGTATACAGTACTTAATATTAATTAAATAGAATTTGCTTCACATGTGTTCTGGATCAAATTTTATTGTTACTCCTTAGTTAATTCAAATTGATTAAATTTGCAAGTTTAAATATTATGGAAGTGAAAGATCATTTAAGAGTCATAAAACTGACATAGAATAATACCTGTTTCCTGACAAAATGTGATCTCATTCTCTGATAACCAGACATGTCTGAACAGCTTGGTGTCTGCTGATTTCTTTGCTCCATCTTTTTGATTTTTCTGGCTGCGGATGCGATCTTTCTCTGCCCTTGGTATATCTGTACACTTCTGGCAACAAGTGTAACAGCTATGTAGACGCTGTTGTTCATCTGGAAAGTACTCATCAAGGAGGCTTTTCGCTGTTTGTAGAGGCAGTGGCTCTGGATATTTTTGAGCAGCTACAGTGGTTGGAGGGAGGCTCATCACTTGCACTTCTGATGTTTCCTTGGATTGTGAGGCCGCATCATGTGCCTTTGTGGTACTCTCCACTAAAAACAAAATTAAATATGGAATCTATATGATGATTCATAAAAAAAAAAAAAATCCTGACCCTAAGTTTTGGCATTTTACGGTCGGTCGCTGAGGGCAACACAACAATTTTTTTAGGCCTTATATCCCAGTAACGTTAAGCACTGTGCTTATTTTAAAATTACTTTATTAGACTGATATAATACTAGGCCTCAACTATTATAACAAGATATCCTGTTAAAATGGCAACAAATTTCAAAAAGCCTTGGATTCCATTTAACTTTTATAAGGCTAAAAAATTCAGGTTCAGACTGATCAAATCTATTTCGTGCTAGTTCCAAAAAGTTGTATAGTTATCTGGTTATAGCATGTAACTTAAATCGCATAGGCCTACTGACTTTCACTGACTGTTTGGGCACTGGAAAAGTGTCGTAACTTTTGCACAGAAGACTAATTTGACTATGACTTGTCACACAAAAAAAAAAAACCCAGTTAACTAGGCCTATTACAAGACCAAACCATGATTCAGTTCGCCTAGGAAATATATAGGCAGTTCACATAAATGATGCATTTTGTAAATTTAATTGGTGAATTTACTTAGTTCTGTTTTGAAAATGGAATTCCGTCCGTTTTCCGTCTTTTGCGGAAAACTTCATTGGCCCTACAGTTTCTGCACTCAGTAAAACTACGTGTATTGGACTACACAGTAATATGGTCTTAACGTCCTCAAGATAAAGAGCACACATAAACATTGATAGATGTTATTATTACTATTAAATAAATCAGTGCTCAAGGAAGATCCACAACATAGCCCTGTATAGTTTTAGGCCTGCTTAAAATTTGCTACAATATGTCCAATTAGAAAACTCACCTTCTCCAATTTTCTTCTTCGAAAAGAATGATGAAATGGGCCGGCTTTGGGGCGTCTGATCTACTTTTCTTTTTCGACCTGACATATTTATACAAACACACAACTTCACAGTGTTTTTCACAACTAGGCTAGAACAATTTCCAAGCAACTTGGAAAGCTGATGATGAAGAGAATGAAGACAGGAGGAGATACCTGTGATCAGGTGATTGCCTGGTGAAACAAACCTGTTGAAGACCTTTTATCTTCTTATTGTGGAATTGGTCACACGTGGCAGTGATTCTACCATAGGGCAATTCCACGATAACACCGTGACACTTTGGAGTATATTTTCACTCTTCAAATGTAAATAGCAAACTAAATGTAAGCCTAGAGAACAAACTTTCATTGTGTATCTATTACTATCAGCACAGGGAACTTTAAAAAGGAAAGAATCCATGAAACTTCATAATAATGAATAAGTTATGAATAATTAATTAGTACCGTAACACCGTGACGCAAAATGGACATGCATTTTTTCACACTTTGTTTACTAAACAAACTCTGTGAAGTTAAAGAACATTTTGAAAAGAGGTTGTGTTGATTGGATGTAGCTGAGACTAAGTAATAATAATCAAGTACAATCGGAAAAAAAAAATTATTGACTGGACAATTATTTCATAGATTATGAATATATGTACTGTAACACCGTGACTGTAACGCCGTGACTTCTGAATTGCATGTACTAAACATATGGAGAATCTTTTTGTCATACTTGCAACTCATAATATTTCTCCTGTGGGTGGTATGTAGCAACCATTTATAATGAGTGTTCAACATCATAGTGTAACACTACAAGATCAAACAAAACATTATAAAAAATCATAACAGATTAACAAAAACAATAAGATAAGTGAAACTATACACCGTAACACCGTGACACTTCCATACATTTACACATGATATTCAGGAATACTGTACATTTCATGAGGTTTCAAGATATTATTTCCTCCAAGTTGTTTTTAGGGGTGATTTTCCCAAGTTTTGGTTTTGCTTTCCCACTTGTCAGCATTACAAATGACAAAATATGTCTGTAAAGATGGGTAAAAAATTTGCATTTTGGGACTGTAGTGCATTGTAGAGGACCCCCCCCCCCTTTTTCTTTGTCAGATGCAATAGGTTTGGAAACGAGTGCTGATTTGCCTCACCCATTTCTCAGGGTTGACACTTGTTTCTGTCTGGTTGTTCTCTTAATATGTTTTTTTCCCATTTTTATTTCTCCCCCTCTTTTCCTTCACCTGGGCACCTCCACCCCACTCTGCCCTCCATTGTCTTACACTGGTGCCAGTATATACAGTTGATATTTTGAAGTTACTTGTATTTAAATGCCTTTGGCTTGGCCCTTCTGTCTATTGTAAAACAATTCTTAAAACATCAAGCCTCCAACACATGGTCACTCCAACAAAAGTCATTTCCATTCATTTTCTGTGTTATTGCAATGCAAGTCACTGTGTTACAACACCGTGACAGGTTTTTAACACTCTTTAATTAATTAACAAAATGACTGATCATCATTTTAGTACTTGTATGGTACTTATTTGTGCTCATGATTTGGATAATCAAAATCATTCCTCCTGTGTTTGTACTTTTCATATAATATCAAAAAGATTCGTTTTTACTGTAACACCGTGACAAGTAATTACAATAAATTAAATATTCACTGAAGCACGACAAATTGAAATTATTGAACTTTTGATCAATTTATTATGACAGTCAACCCTAAAACTCTGAAAATAAATTGAAAGTTTGCACTTCCTTTTTTAATTTCTCTTGCTACATCCATTTAACTTCAATGTATTTTTTAATATTTAATTGAAATTTTAGTATGCTGATTTCATTTGCATATTTAGACATGGTAATTATGTCATTTTGCAATGCAATGATTATTTTTGAAAAATTCAATCTTTTAGCATTAATTTAATACCAAAACCATTAAGATCTGACAAGTTTGAAATTTTGATGGTCATGTCCACTTTATCGTGGAATTGCCCATAGAGCTAGGAACAATTAAACGGTTGTGACATTTAATATACCAGAGCGTCAGAGGGCAGAAGAGTCCGATTTCAGGAGTGACATAATACCTAAGATTGAAACCACGCGCCATCCAGGTCAAACTATGGTGACATCTGCCAAGCATATCGTAACTGGGTAAGGCCAAATTTGAGAAAATGTCGATCGTAATGTTCCAAATCATGACGAACTCTGCGTTGATGATACTCCAGGTAATACCTACTTTTCATGAAAATGTCTTTATCATAAGTTGCAAATAAGATACTGTCCAGGGTTAAGCGATGAGATATTGGAGTTATAAACAAAATACACAAGAAAAGAAAACGTCTGGGGAAAAACCAACCTCTAGTTGTTTACCGTCGTCCTTTCAGTCGGGCCCTTTTGTTTTGACTGCAGTGCATGTGTTTTTTTTCGGAAGCATGCAAAGACGTCTAGGTGCCACACATTCTTTTCGGGATCGCAGAAATCTAACTGATTGACAGGCTAGTCATCCAATAATTGCCGCGCGCGCTAAAAATAGGGGCGGGGTAAAAATCAATTCATTCAGATGGGGCATGGCATGGCAAGGCAGGCCTTATTCCTTACGTACGTAGGTATCGATGGTCGGCTAGCGCAGTACAAGTTTTCACGAGCATGACGAGTGGAACATTTTAGATTTTCTTAATATACACTGCTTGTAAAAGAGACTTCTGCCATAGAAAACGGGCTTGGGAAAATCTGTCAAAAGTTCGAAAATCATCACCAGATCATCTTGTCAGATCAGCGGTAATCACCAAAATCGTGAACGACAACGAACAGGTTGAGGATGATCGTGTACATGTACATGTATATAAGCACATGTGACAAGTTATACGCTGCTGCAAAATACATGCCACATACAACGATATCATCCACATACATGTACATGACTGTTGTACACTGTTACTGTACTGTACACCCACATGTACACCCCCGGCCCCACGTGTACACCGTGCACGCATAGCACATGCGTGCGTTTTTTTGCTAGTAGGCCTACTAGTAGTTCGTTCGAGAATCACGATAGAAGCCTCGCTGAGTCACACAAGCAAATTTTTAAAACTTTTTAAAAGAACTTCCATTTCATAAAATCCTTACCAAATCGCATAAGGTGGGTAAATCAAGTCATTGCACGATTTCATTTTTTTTTTTTTTTTTATTGGCAAAAAAGTAGCCGGCGGCAGATGACCTTGTAGCCGGTGAAATCGCCGGCAGCCGGCCCTTCTGGACAACACTGCTATTAAAGTCTATTGGTTGAGACGTGGTGAATGGCAGACTATGCTCAGCAATGAAAGATGTTAAGAGGGCTTCGGCATTAGATACACAATCTAAAACACTCACGTTTGGTTTTGGCGGGTTTTTAATCCTGTACATTTGGACAAATCATGGACATTTGGAGGAGCTCCATAAGGTAAATTACATGGCGCATCGGTGGTAGAAGTAGGCAATCATCCTGTCTCCATCTCTTGCTTGGATTTAAACATGCTTGGCAAGGTCTGGTTGGAGTCTCTTTCCTTTCTCCTACGCCGGTGGGTTTCAGAATTGCCATGGCCGATTATTGCCTTCTTCCTGCTTGACGCGTAGTTTATGATGAAGTTACAAATGATGCATTTTGCTTGGCCACCTTTATTTAGTTTGCGTACGTAATCCGACACAAAATGTCCATCCTGATCTTTTTCTTCTAGCCACGTCCGCTTGAATTTATTCCGAATTCCTTGATCAATGTCTTTAATATTTGCTTTACGGTCAAATTCCATATTTATGTCCAAAAATTCTATCGAAAAATGAACGCTGTCGGCATGTCTGTCCCTGCAAACACGGTTAACACGATCGTTCACGTGCGTGTACACAAAATACATCGCCATTGACACCCGCGATTATTCAGCGGTTCCCGGCAGTATCGCATTTACAACACCATGGAATCACAACGGGAACCATCGAACCAGGGAGAGGTCAAAGGTTGCTTCAACCTCGTTCGTGTATTATAAATTATACTATAGTATAATGCATTGCATGTTCCTTATAACACAGGCCTATATTAATACACATTTATTTAAAGTGGAAACGAACGTTTTGCCATTTCCGGAAAATGGTAATTTTTTTTTATTTCAAACGAATTCGTTTGAAAAATCTACAAGAAAAGAGTCATACCATCAAAAACATCAAATCGACGAACACCAAAACACATTTTTTCATAAAATCAATAAACACCGTACACGAAAAATCATTTCATAACATCAGTGGCAACAAACAAATCTAACCACAATACAAACCAAGCCGAACACCGTCCCCACCCCATTAATCAAAACGAAATAATCATCACAGTAACCTTACATACATATCTTTGTGTTCACTTTGAACACTGTCCGTAAATCCTTCTGAGTCATTAGGAAAGAACAGCTTGATGGCAGTCTCTTTGACAACCTCCATGGGTACATTCTTCTCGAGTGACAGATGTCTGGTTCCACCACCGCGCTTTTGTCGAACCTGAGTGAAGTCAGTTCCGTCAAAGTTTTTCCAACCCAGTTCGCAACGACGTTTCTGTTTCATGGCGTTGCTGTTGCCAATTCATTTGGCACCTCGTTTAATAGCCGATGTATCTTCCCCTTGATCTTCTGCATTAAACTTTGGGCTGCCTTTGGAATTGCTCCAACTCCTGCATATGCTGCTTGTTCCCGACTACAGTATTGCCTTACCGCAATCCTATCACCCAGTTTTGGTACAAATCGTTGAAGATCTGTGTCTGGTAAGTCAGCAACAGTTAAAACACCAAGCTGCAACATAGGGGGAAAAAGAAATATGAGTAAATAATGTTTCCTATTAGGCCTAGTACCTGTTTTGAAACAATTACCTGCATAGTGTGAACTACACGAGGTGCATACTAATTTGTTCTTATTACTAGCTGGATATAGGAGAAGAATAGGCGGCCCTATATAATTTGGTAAAATGATGTACATGTAAGTCGATTTTTGGGCGAATTTGAGTTAGAGCCATATCCCACAAAAGTGAGGGCGCTTTTTTCGATTCTGAGAATATCAAACCCGAGAAGTAAAGCGTTTAAGAGATACATGTAGAATAATGTATCTTGGAGTAAAAAGATATCCAGAGTGTCTTTTTCTCAGTGAAATGATGTATGTCGGACATACATGTACGTGTACATCCCTTGCCAAATCTGGCAAATTAATACGGTAAAATGATGTATCTCGTACTGTACTTACATCATTTTACCATATTAATGCGTATAGTGAAAAAGCGCCCAAAATAAGTTTTTCATGGTGAAGAGACTTAGTTGAATGAGTAAGACACCATGTATAAATAACACTCTTTTTGGAAGATGTGTGGTCCTGAAATGGACCAATGGGAATAAATTCGCTCTAGTGTAGAACACACTTGTCAAAACGTCAAGAATTTATTCTCATCGGTCCTTTTCAGGATCACGCATGTTCCAAAAAGAGTGTTATTTATTTTTAAATACATGGTGTCTGAACAAGTCTTATGTAGGCCTACTCATTCTGGTTTGGAATTGTAAAAAAAATACATTTTGACCTGAATTTGAAAAAAATAAAGTTAATAACTCCACTGCATTCGCAATTCTAGTTTTTATTGGATGTCATGATAGGAACACTGTTCCTCTGACAAGCATACTTTACACGAATGCCAAAGCATTCATTTGAACTGGCCATGATGTACTTTGAGCTCATTCTTAAGTAAATTTCTTTCCAGGTCTGTGGACCTTCTCCTTTGAACTACGATCGAACTCGATCTCATTGCCTTGTTTGTCGTACATGCACTGATCTGGCAGGTTTGCACTCTGGCAATTTCACATGTGATAAGGTTCTTGAAGTTATTTCCCATATTGATGTCTGTATGTGTGGCATCCATGAGCTTCTCCCTTGCATCTGACTTGAGATTTGAGATTTCACACTCCTGGAAATATCTGCAAGTTCTGCCGATGATAAATTGTCTGGATTGATTTGTATGTATTGGGCTGTGGACTTTGTCTCCTGGTAGGAGCCTGATATGTAAAAGCTGCCCAGTTCATCTCTGAGTTCCTGACGGACACCCACTTCATGTATTCATTAACCCCTCTTCTGACTCCCTCTATTTCTGTCCGCTTCATGTTTAAACCATGACTTTATGACAGGCCTTGACATGGTCAAGGGAGGCTGTCAATGTCATTGCATTTTTCTGAGCAACTTAAGTTTACTGCAGTAGTATTTTGCAGAAGAGATCTGACACAAAAGAGAGGTCCACTCCATCTGAAATCATTTGGTGCATTCAAATTCTGCCAGTAGGTTGATCAGCATCGGAACCTTGGGATGGATTGCATGGTGTTTTTTCTTCTTTGAGCTCAGAAACTTTGCCCTCCTGTCAGGGTTTATCCCAACCAGACACCTGAAACCCAATACAAAGAAAAGTGCCTTATTAAAAGTTGACCACATACATAAAAATAAAAACTCATGGTTCCAAATGTCATTGTAGTACAACTGTACATGTAATACTTCATGCCATCAGGAATGTATGCATATCTAACATGTCTAAGCATTTGTAAAATCAAACTGCACAATTAACCTTAAAAGCATAAGAATACTCTTGCATTGAGACACCCCCTCACTCTTTCCCAAGCGGCTGTCTTATGTACATGTAGTTATAAATTTTCCACCTTTCAATGGTACCTCGATTATGCTCTTGTCAGTGATGTACACATGTACATGATTTTTCACCTGGACAGAAGTTGGACAAGTGAACTCCTCATAAATCTTGAATCTCGCTTTCTCGAGTCGTCACTGGATCCTCTTCATCGTCCACTTCACCGTCAAGGCCTTGCCTTTGTAAGTCAAAGACCCTTTAATGACATTCTTCTCCTATATTCAGCCTTTGCTGTGCTTCTTCAATTCCACCATCCTCAAAGCTGCTTCTAATTTGTTGCAATCTTTTGTGCAGCCTCCAGCTCAGCTTGCTGTCTTTCCAGGTTAGCTTCCATACGAGTGCGCTCAATATCAAGCTCTCTTCTAAGTGCGGCAGATCTTGCAGATTATGCTTGTGGACTTGCAAAATGTACTGCCATTCTTGCTTCATTGACTCATTATTAAATCCATTTGTCTCTTATTTTGTACATTCGGACAATGCCTATACCTAGAACATGTAAAGTTATCATAGTATCGAAAATACGATAATGGTCAACCAATAATACAACTTTTTATTATATTATTATTATAATACTTATTTTTTTTCTATTAATTGAGTTGCTGCTTTTGGAGGTTGACCTTAAACTTTACAATGATTGCAAAACCTATTGCAAATAATGGTACAGTGTTTTTGTCCTACTCAGTTGCATCCAAAGTCAACACGTCTGCTTGTTCTTTCACAAAAATGTTGACTAGCCTGCTCTCTAGTCCTCATCAGGAGACACTGATTACGTCTCCTGCTGAGGACTAGAGCGGGCTAGTCGAAATGTCGAGACCTTAATTGTGAGAAGTGCGAACGATATAGAAACTTGTGTGTAAGTACGAACGATTCTTACATGGTGTTTCCGCAAAACTGATCCACATAGTAATGTACTTATTCCCCAACTCCACTTGCTCCTCTTTCAAAGAGCATTGAATCAGCAATCACAACAGTCCCTTCCTTCTTTCGCTGTTGTATGTCCTTCATGTAGGTACAACAGTTTAATTTCAAAATGCATTATATCAGTTAGAGCAGCCAGAAAAACAGCTGTAGGTCATGAGTATGTATAAAGTGCATGTATGGTATTCATGTAACAACAGATAAAACAAGCAGAGAATGCAGGACTCTAGTTGTTATTAACAACTAGAGTTCTGCACTCTTTGCAGCAAATATTTCTAAGTCGGCATAACTGAACACGAGGCGTTGCCTGGATCCAGTTCCAGCAATGTCAGGCTGCCCCAATGTGCCAATGATATCCAATTTGTCCATGTACATGTACATGTAGGGACGCCATGCCTCTTTTTCCTCATTTTGAAAGATGTACATTTGGGGGCGCATGCCACATTGCCAAACTTGTCAAGATAACGTACACAGACTTCCCCCAGCATTTTCATCAATGTCAACAACCTCAATCACAACAGGTTGTAGTCTGGTATTCATCAGATGCACTCCACACTTAGTACACTTGCACTTCACACTTCAATTCATTGTAACTTTGGCCTTGGCTCTTGCTATACACTACTATAACCTGGTACATTTGTACACATCTTTCAGTCGTACCTCTGGATTTTGTTGGCCAAATTGTTGACTTGATCTATCTTTATAGCTGTACATTTTTGTCATTCTGATGTTTGAAGGTATACATGTAATTCTCTGCAAAGTCAAGAATGCTTTATGTGGAATTAGGTGGTAGGTTGGTACATGTACGGAGCTGCTGCAATTGACAATTCTCTCAATCTTTGACAAAAATGTGCCTCGAAAATGGAGCAAGCTCATCCCTGAGCTCCTTGAGAAGTACATCTACAGTACCAGATTTGGAAAGAAGTACCCTTTTCTTTATTATTGAGGATTTTGTTTTCTTCTTTACTTCCACTGGAACCAGTTCCCATCTCTTTGTTCCAGGTTGTCATTTGTTTTTCTTGGCATAGGAGAGGTGCAATGTGGCCGTCAAGTTTGATTACGCCACATTTGCTGCACTGGCGATGAATACAATCAGGGTGATTTTATTTGCCCTCAAGTTTTTCACACAAGGTGATATATAGAGTTGAGAGTGTATTTAGTCTTAATTGTTGGCGATTTAGAGGCCACAAGAAGGACATTGAAAGTCTTCAATTTGAGTTCTACACATGTATATTGGCACAGTATTCACACACACACACATCCAGCCAGTTTTGCTTTCTGCTGAGGCTTCACATGTCTCAGTCAATAGCTGATGGAACTTGGATGCAGAGAGTTGATGGCCGACCGTCCCTAAAATTTAATCGAGTCAATACCTTCCATTTCCACATCATCCTGGTCGTGAATCTCGGTAGCTGGACCAGGCACAGCTGAATGTGTATTATTCTCTTTTCAAGAGTACAGGTGGAGACTTCACATTCTAGCATAAAACACGAACAGGTATTCAAACAAATATTAAGACCAATTGATTTCAACCGCCAGTCCAGCCAAAAACAAACTATTTGATTGAGCAGTTTAATGTGGCAAGGTTGAAGAACATGTATAAAGCATTATGTGTCACACAGCCGGCAACATGGAAGGTTGCAAACATTTTTAATTTCCCCTATAAATATAAAAATATGAGTGTTTTTTAAAACCAAATGTTCAGGATTCAGACTTTGCAAATAGGCTTTGGCCCCCAACGACTCAGACGTCATCACTGAAAACATGGCAGTCAAAAGTGTTTAAGCGCAAGGCTTTGGCTCCGGCTTGGTCCTGTGTCCTGTAGCAGGATGCCACCTCCCACCACGCATTTTGCCCAGTTTTGTGGGCAAAACTGTAGCCGAAAGCCAAATCTAAAGCATCCAGTTGCTGCTAATTTTTAAAGATGTATTTACTTCGGTTTTGTATTTTGGCTTCCAAAAAAATGATTTTTACAAACCATCTTGGCCTACAAGACTCCAAGTCTTCTGCCGCTCAATTCGACAAGCAGCATTGAAACATGGAGTAATAGAATTATAATAAACATGAAAAAGGCTTACATGACATTATAACCAGCTTGACACTCACTTTGTGGTGAGTTGTTTTGCTACAGCTTGTCAAATGCTTGATGTCATGTTTGACACACTCAATCCCTGCTAGTATTTGTTTATTTTCAGTCTGGAGGTGATTGACTTGAAATGGAATGAGTTAGGTTTTACTTAGTTTAAGACCGACCAAGCACATATTTATTCTCATTCACAAAAACCTTTTTATTCAGAGAATCAAAAAACAATATGATCAATTTCCAATAATTTTGTTAAAAAAATTATACTTTTATTTCCCCAAACACCCCCGTACATTTTATGGAATATTTCTCATGTCAAAACGAATGTCTATACATGTACAGTAGTGATTTAATTGAAGTACGCTCATGACTATTATTTCATGCGGAAGCAAAACTAAATGCAAAGTATCTCTTCCCATGCTCCGTGCATTGGTGGTACATGTAGATCATGTCCTACCGTAGTACTGTTTGAAACATTCAAGAAATGAAAAATTGTTGATTTTTTATGTTTTCTTTAGAGCAATCCTGTGCAATCTACTGCAAAAAGACGCAAGGAAGCACCACTAAATTAATAGGGCTGAAATGACTGGTTCAGCCTTCTGCAACCTTCATCAATCGCCTTGAAAAATGTTTAGCTCAAAAAGTATCAAACTTTGCCCTTGCCACTTGGGTGTATTTCATCACTATGCCTTTCACCTCCTGTACTCTCACAGGGTTCAGCTTTGTCTTTCCCCTCAAGCCAAGACAGTTTGATGTTCTCATCTCTTCTCTAGAAAATAACCATCTTATCAGAGAAAGGGCAACATTCTCCTCTGAGGATGACTGTGACCTTGTATCTTGTATAATCTTTGGACTTAGTGCTGCAACTGTCAGTGGAGGTGTTGTGACTTCCTTGGGGCTTGATGACTTTGGTGTTGGAGGTCGTGGGATGCAAGCTCTACATGTGTGGGTGTTAAATTCCCTCTGCCACAAGTCATTGACTTGTCTGGCCATCTTTCACATCATGAACAGGTCTGTGCTGCTAATTGATGTCTGGTCTCCTCTCGGTCACTTGTTCACTGGGGTGCTGGTTTGCCCCAGCAAGGGTGTCCATTGCAAATCCTCCTGTATTTTCAAAATCACAAAAACAGAACAAAACAAAAACACATTGTATAGATTTCTAGAAACAGTCTAGTATGCCCCCCCCCCCCCCAAGAAAAAAAAACTGGATGTTTGCAGCCATATTACATTTAACGTCATCCTGTGTTTGCTCTCATTTAACTTCAATGCATTTAATTAATGCATTTAATTAATGCATTGGTAAGCAATGTTTCCTTTGAAAGATGTATCCTCTTTGAGTGATCCCTTTGTACCATTCTCAGGTCGCATCTTTGCTGCAAGTATCAAAGAAATGATCCTTGGGGTATACATGTAGTGGTTTGTGTGTGGTTTCATGGCTTCTGACTGTCAAACGAACTAAAGATAATTGACTGTTAGGGATACCACAAACATAGGGCTGGATAGCTCAGTTGGTAGAGCACCTGTACGGTATTCAGGAGGTAGCCGGTTCGAATCTCGCAATTTTTCTTTGTGCACTTTTCAACAAAGTAAAGTAACAAAAAGTACAACCTTACAGATCTGAGACCTATCTCTTCATCTGGCACGTCCATGATGTTGCCTACTGATGAAAAGGTGGCATCGGGAAAGTTTGGTATCTGTTCAGTGGCGCACCCAGGGGGGGGGCTCGGGGGGCTTGAGCCCCCCCCCCAAGAGGGTCCCTGAAAAAAAAAAAACGAAAAAAAGAAGAAAAAAAAAGAAAAAAAAAGGGGGGGGGGGGAGAGGGAAAGGGAGAGGAGGAAGGGGGGGGGGGGGGAGTCACAAAATGTTTTGTGGGAGAAAAATTTTCTTTGAGCCCCCCCCAAGACAAAATCCTGGGTGCGCCGGTGTATCTGTTATAAGAAAAGAGGAAAACAAATAATGTATTATGACTTTTTAAGGTTGCAAACATTTCATGGAAAGTAATATGTGACAAAGTGTCATGCCCAACGACACAAGCACCATTAACCCATGGCTGGATTTGAACCTACAATCTGTAGATTGAGTTCAACATGCCAGACCACTAAACCACAGCACCCCACAAATGTGCACAAACGGCATGATCCAATAGCAACAACAAGCTGAGTGGTACCCAAAGTAGCTTTTATTATAGCAACAAACCTTGAACCCAAGCAGGTATCAATACTGCATAGGCACATCAAATTAATGTGTGCAAGGATGAAAGTATAGCCTCCCATCCTCTTCAACAGTACAAACATTACATTAAATTCACCCAAAATAATGTGGAAAATGGTGTTACCATGTATAATACATACCTCGATAGGACTGCTGGTCCCTGCTGGAGTGGTTCCTGGTGTGGTTGTAGCCGGTGTAGCTGGTTTCTGTGCAGGAGAAAGAATGCAAAATGTGTATACATGTATCACCAGTTGAAAACACCAATTGGATTCCATGGGAAATTCAACAGCTTTGCACTCATTTTTCTGTGATTGTGTTTCTGACAAACATCATGATATTGGTCAGAAACCTCTATTTAAATATTTAAATAGTCATTCTCGATAAACGGCAACAAGTAACCGTGTAGCCTGCATCTTTTTATGCATTACTTGCAATGAGATTGTACATGTGGTTGAAATGTTACATGTTGAGATGTACATATTCCTTTGAACCACCCAAAGAACAAACATAAAGAATATTAATACATATATTTAAACACCTGGATTGAACCTTAAGGAGACAATGTTTTCTATAGTTTTGACCTTAGGGAGACACCGAACATATTACTATTTTCCATGTAGGTACCTTTTATAGACACATATTTACTGTCAATTTTTTTTTATAGAAAGTAGAGAATGCTCTCTATGACGATACTCAGAAATAGGTAAGTAAAGTTCAGTGCACAACCCTATGGGAATGTCTATGTAAGGTCCCTTTTAGGATAATTGTTCTTAATTTACAAACTCTTTCGAATGATTCACAATTTCGTGTTTGTAGCCTTGTTTGTCCAAGTTGACGTAAGCTTTCCAGCAGTCTGAAATAATTGTAGTCCCGCGGTGCGATCCACTCTTTTATGAGGGCCAGCAATGTTGCTTCGTCCATCTTTTCCACAGTTACTATGAAGCACTCCCTCGATTCTTCTTCTATTCCTCCAAACACCCATTGTCCCTCTACGTGATGCCCTCGGTAATATTTGCGTTTAGCGATTTTGCTCTCAACGATTTGAACTTGCTTTCCTTCTCGACCGATCTTCCTCTTCTCAGATTGCAGAAGAACTACTTCGCATGTTTCTCTGCAAAACATATCCCAGTCAACGGCTGTGTGTTGCCCGAGCTGTAGTTGGCGACAAATTTGGTCTTATTTCAGGTCAAAACACCACCAGTAGGTTAACTTCAGCATTTCTTCGAAAGAGAGGTTGCTTTGCGAAAACCAACTGCCACTTCTCATTGATTTCTCGCAGCGATGTCGCTTCCCGTTGACTTGACTTCTACACTCCAACTTTAGGCTGTCCGCTCTGTCATACGCTTCCACGATGCTCTTGGCCTCCTCACACGTTGGACAAGACATGGACTTGCCAATAAGTCCAACATTCTGGCACCACCAAATGATGCTATCCTGTGTCCACAACACATCTTGGCATAATCTGTCATATGTCATTAAGTCCATTCCACTTCTTTCTTCTTTTCTCTGATTGGAAGCAGATGACTTTACAACTTGAGTGTTTTGAGATTTGGTTATTGGAAAAAACCCATGTTGTATTCCAACATTACTTTTCTTACAATACAATTTCACTCATTTTGCCAGAATTCATCTTGCCACATTCAAACTGAGACATTTAATGAAGTAACTCTTTTCCTAAGACAGAAGTACATCTTTACGTACGAACGAGCCATGCCATCAAAACATATATTCCAATATGCTTACAATGTTTCAGAACAACAATAATTTTGTCATTTCTGCAACATCAAAATCCTGTCGTGGTGAAGTTTATTCCAATACCATTAAAAGGTTTGTCATAAAAATACAAATTTTCAAATGCTTGCTTCTGGACAATACATGTATATGGAATCTTGACAAGAAAAACAGCGAGTAGCACTGCTGTGTAACACTTGTGTGTAACACTTGCTTGACTGAAGTGCCGAACTGCCGCGCCCTTCAACAATGTGACACTAGCAATGCCAGAAATATGTATGTAAATTTAAAAATACAATGGCCCGCTAACGTAATAAGGTGTTGCAGGTGATTAAACTTGGCGCAAAGTTTGCCCAGGTTGCAATTGTCCAAATTTTTGTAGTTACTATAGTCGTGGACTACTATAGCTTATGTAATGTTAAGTAGCCTAATTACTAGTCAGATGCAACCAGCAAGTTTCCAAAGATTTGAATACATATACTGTATACTATTAAAGGAATGTTTCATATGAAATGTTCTCTCTCCTCGTTAAATTCCTCGACAATAACAATTAACATACATGTACACTGATGTACAAACAGAACTTACTGTGTGAGTGGAGGGTGTTCCAGGAGAGCCGGCGGCCTTTCGTTTCTGCCGTTTGCGTAGTGGAGTGATCTATCGTTTTTCGCATGATTTAGTAGACGACTTGTTTTTTGCACCGAATGCGACATCACGTCCAAGACTACCAGAAGAATAACAGAGTTTGGTCTCTCGATTTGTTTCTTTATGTCATTCGCTAGCTTGGTGGTGATGTTCACCTTTTCAAGTTTTCCGTCGCAACTGTCACATACAAATGCTGTGCTTGACGGAACAACCAATTCTTCAACGATTTCCCGCTCTCACTAATCCCACAAACAAAGGATTTTTGATTGATTTGGTCTTTATAGTTGTGTACTGCTTACAAGTAACTTATGCACAATCACAAATAAAACACTGCCTGCAGGCGACCTCTGCAGAACTACAGAACCATTTCTTGAAGTTCAATATTTCAACCATACACTGTGACACTAGTCTACTTGTAAACAAACATTATGCCATACCATGTGTGTGGATTGGACTCAGACTTAAAACCTCATTATGTACCCAGTTGTTGACCCCAATGAATATGCAAATTTTACCCACAGATGTCACACTCAGTCTTCATCACGTGACACCAGAGTAAACTTACAAGACGTTGATTTATCGTCGCGCGGTAGAATGTTCCACTTTGTTCGCATTGGGGTGGGTAATTGTTTGGAGGGACTAGAGCATAATCAACGTCTTGGACAAGACTAATTACCGTTACATGTATGTAATTATGTATGACTTTACTTGGGTTTATGTGATAGTCAAGGCCATGACCCCTGCACTGCTTTATAGCCAGGGATTACACCACAGTATGATGCAACAGATTGGGGAGGGGCACAATCAAAATTGATTGTAACATTGAGATTTGGGTGTACTATGATTTGTGTACATGTATGCACTTTGTTTGTCCCCATCCCCCCCCCCCCCCTTACCACTTCTGTTTTCTGCTTCATATCTGCAATGTGACGATGTGGTACAAGTTCCTTGGGCAAATGAGATGCAAACCATCCAAGGGAATGAATGTTTTCGGAGATGATGTTCCTAATCAAGATGACCCATTCATGCTTAAGTAGTCATTGTCTGTTACTGTAGTACAGATTTGGACATATCTTCCTTCTTTGAACTTCGATGAAGGTTTGTCGTTTGGAAGAAGACATTACAAAGTCCACGGCCACTGACCCTATTTTTAACAGCCATAAAATGGGCCATGTGAAGATCCTACCCAAACTTGGCTCTTGGCGTATGTCTGGGATGGATGATGAGATCTACATGTACATTATCCATTACTTGTTGGTATCCGATATCACTCCTCTGCTTCTGAAACTCTTCCAATTTTTCAGAATTCCCACTGTTTTATAAGTTCATGTTCCTTGCTACACTGTACATGTAAAGCATTCAGCTTGCTTTTTGTATTGTGACAAGGTATATTCACTAATAATAATAATAATAATAATAACTTTTATATACAAGTACGTGTAGCACATATTCTATTTTTACAAATTACACATTATGGTCATATGCACTTAACATACAGATTCACTATTATTCCACTAATGCATAATAAAATACACCAATAATACATTATCACACTCACTTAAAAAAAAACCTCAATTGCATAAATACATCACTAATATACATCAATAATACATCATCACAATAATATAAAAATTCACCACTTTTCCATTTATACATCAATAAAATAGCCCCAAGAATAGTCATCAGGGTGAAGAGAACCTTCAGGTTTCCCACTGAGTGTAGTGGGTTGTGGGTCTTCCTTCAATACTGTATACATATTATAAAGACAATCCCAAATTTGTGCAACTAAATCAAATTCTGTTCTAATGGCATGTCGAGCATTTACATGTACATGATAGTACGGCTACTGGCTCTGGTGCGGCTTCTTGAGGGATGGTCACTTGTGCAGGGACAAACAGCTCAGCTGCAAGGTTTAGGGTTCTGGAGCCAACTGGTCCAGTCTGTGATGTAGAGACAAGAAGTCCCTCATCTGAACTGTCAGAGTCAGTTATGGCTGGCGTCCTGCTCTGAGGCAGAGGTCTTCTTGGGGGCAAGGGGCATCTACGCCTTTCTACGGGGGATCTCTGGGTCACAGTGGAGTTCTGTAGGGAGGTCATCACAACGGTCCATTCCATGGACCGTTGTGCAGCATCGTTATGTATAACAACTCAAAGCAAGGCTTTCCCTTGGACGGCCACATCACCAGCACCTCCCTGTATGCATCCCAGTCCTCGTTGTTGTAGTCTGATGCCGTGAATTTGTCAACATCATCATTGCTGGGCTTCCTTGATACCATAATCATACAAGATTTCTTCTTCTGTATCAATGTTTCTTATTGCAAATAAGCACAGAGTCGGGGTACCATCTCACAGTATATGGAGAACTTTCATTTTTGCATTACGTTCATCTTTCCTCTCATGGTTAACGAGTCTCCCAAGGTTGTGATATATATCACTAGGTTTCTCATAGACATCCACACTGGATTTAGGAAAGAGATAGTTAGAATAACAATCTGTAAACAGCTGTTTAATTAAACTAGATCTACTCGTACTGTATGTCTGTTTGAGTACGGAGTTACAAAAAAAGAATTAAATCATGTCACTGAGTGTCATTCAGAATGGATTGTTTCAATTCTTTTCATTTAACAACAATAATTTAACAACGATTTAACAACAATAAAAACAATACGCCTCCATGTCACATATGTGCACCAGTACTAGCTTGCCCTGGATTGAAGCTGCCTTTACCACCTTCACTGTAGTGTGCTTTGCACACCTTGCACCAGACCAGTGTGCCATATTCATTTTCTTCCTGATAGTCCAACCAGTCCCAGTCTGCTTTCCATGAAAGAAGTGTTGCCACTTTACACTTATACTTTAGGCCTACATTCCCCTTTGATGCTCTTGTTGGTTTGTTACTTATTTGTGACTGAGTGATTATGCTTTGTCATCTTATATACATTACAATGGTTACAATATCCTGTCTTTGACTTGTCTTCTTGCCTCCCTGTTATATGTATCAATTGCTTTTCTGCACGTTTTTCAAATTTCCTCCCGTTCTGTGATCGGACAAAGTTTAAAAGTTGCCAGTTTAATGGCCCTGACACGGGGCCCATCCATCTTCTCTTTACCTCTTACTCCATGACATTTGGCATTTATCCTTTCTTCATCTCACAAAATTGGGATGACAGCTTCCGGGCTATGTCTGAATAATCCGGAAGCCGGCACACAAGCTTGTCAAGAATTTATCGGCTTAAAAATAAGAATTTTTTCATTTTCCATTTTGTCTTCCAGAAAACTCATCATACATGTACATGTATAGATGTGAGCCATTTCACTGGAAGTTGGTTATTCTTAATGCTATTTCGACTCTGAGCAATGTTAACAATTTCGACCATTCTGTGTATTGAGCAGATTGGAGTCAACTGGCGCAGAAACATATGTGCATGTATACTGTAATAACAGAACAACATGAACAAAAAGGCAGAAAATTCCGTCATCAATAGACCTGCATGGACGAACATTGATGAATGCCTTATTATTTCAATTTCCATTCAACACACAATTTGGTGTCCTCTAAAGCATTCTTAAAATACAATTCTCACAGTTTTCTAAATTCTAAACATAACCACATAAAATTCCTCATTCCATGAATACATACATGACATATAGATTCAAAGCATGATGCCCTACATCTTGTCTTGATAACTGGAAGGGTCAAACTGGTCACCAATTTGACTTGTGACCATGACATACACCTGACCCGCACCATAGGTGCTGATTACAGTTTCTCTGTAGTTGATCAGTTGATTTCATAAATTTTGGGTGCAAAATTGCATTCCTTTGGCACTTGACGAGGTGGAATCTAAAAAATAGGACAATTTATAGAGAAACTACACTAGATGTATTATTAAAATCTTTGTTTTAGGAAACTTTAAAGAAAGCTTGATGGGTTATTTTGAGGAGTTTATTCTATTTAAAAAAAGTAAACCTAGTTCTCGGGTATTGCAAGTGCCTAAGAGGGTTTGGGAAACGCGGCAGAATTTTGGGCTAACATAACCATACATGTGCTTTTTAATTTGACAATCCAAACAAATCTTTCTACAGCATACATATATATGTACCTGTAACATTTTGTTGGAACACAAAGAGACAGAAAGATGTTCACAATCGTCATCGGTGCACTGACACATTTCTGCAATTTTATTTATGAGGAGCTTGTGCAGCTGTTGCCTTTTGTTGTCCATTGATTGAGTAACAGCAGCTATATTAGCAACCTGAACCACTTTTCAATGTTTTCTCCATCCTCTGTGACTCTGACCTTGTACAGTACGTGTGGAGCTTATAATTAGTTTTCATAACTTCTCCCTGGTGAATCATTTTATTGGACACCTTGCCATGTTTGCTTAATCTGATCAAAACCTTGTCACCAGGTAAATAAATGCTGGGTGGACCTCTCCACCATTCGTTTCGAGTATTTCCATGAATGACGCTTTGCCTTAATATCTTGAATACGTTTGACTTCACGTTGTCATCTGTGTCATTGCTGAACAGTGAGGGCATGTTACTATTCACTTTTCAATCATGATAAACCCCAAATGGTGTTGCTTGAAAGGCCTTGTAGAATACATCAAACAGAAGTTTCCTTTTCCATGTGTGATAAGAAGATTCAATTTGACCTTGGCTTTGTGTGTGGTAGTATGGAGGACGAAAAGTGGCCATCTGTTTTTCTGCTCTCAGAATAGCAAAAAAGCAGATTTTACGTTTTGGTTAGATGCAATTTTCCACTTTTCTTCTTTTTTGCTACCTCAAAAGTATATCAAACTTTTGTAGAAACTAATTTTTCTGCTTTTCTTCTACCGGAAAAGCAGATCTTAATTCGGCGGCCTAAAAGTGGCCATCGGCTTTTCTGCCAGTCATTTCTAGAGCGTGAATGCTTGGCCCTTGAAAACAGATTGTGCTTTTGGTGAATGAGTTTCTTGAGTTCATGTGAGATCCATGAGAAGACCTCCGGCGGCATTTTTTCCTGGGTATGCAGTCACGAGTTACTGCATCTAAGATGTCCATGAATCCTTCTCATGAAGTCTCAGGGTCACTGTCATTATTGAAAGCTGACCAAGGGGCAAAATGTAGGGGATTCTCCATATGCTGGTGGTCGGTCTTCTTGTATTGGAGAAAAGAACGCACAAAGGAGGGGTTGGAAGATACACTTGCAGCAGGGTCATTCCACCAAGTTGGGGTACAATTTGCTGTGGTGTCCCTTGTTACATCAGTGGTAATAAACATCTTGTCACCTTCATGTGGATTCTAAATTGGCATCGTTATAACCCTTACAAGGTTCTTGCAGAGTTGCATGTGCTTTATCTTTGCAGAGTAATATGACTCACTCTGTTGTAATGTAAAAATAGCAGGCAGTAGAAGTTCAGCACAAATTGTGCCCCAACTTTGTGGAATGACCCAGCTGCATGTCATAGCCAGGAGCCACAAAGGGTAGCTGTGACATTTGTAAAACTGTAAAAAACGTAGATAAATGAAGTTTGCTGAGCTTCCTTTTCTCTTGTGCCTCACCAGATTGAATGCATCTGTGCTGTAACACGTCTTCCAATTCGGTTTGAGCCGTCTGCCCACTGCTGAACGCCCATCTCTCCTCTACCTACATGTACCTCACACACACACTTTTCACTGGTACCCGTCTCTCACTTTCACTTTCACCACACACTATAACCCTATTACTCCAGCACACCAGTCCACATTCCAGAGGGTCTACACCCGCAAAACCACAACGAGCGGGCCTCACTGATACTTCACTGTAAAAACAAAATGCCCAACTTATTGCCCGACATTGGTACAATAGTCAACATGTACATCTATCTGGCAATTATTACCCAACGGTCGTTGGGCACTGACATTACTCAATAATTAAGCAAGTGAATTACCCAAAACATGGTCATTTAGTATTTACCAACTTTCGGGTGGCTTAAGTTGTCCAAGAGTTGGTAATGATAGGTTTGCCATTTTTTGTGGCAGTAAAAGTTACACAATTGATGGCTTATCAGTTTGGCTAATTTTGTGGGCAAATTTGAAAACTTCTGCACATTAGTTGGGAACTATCTTTGAAATACTTTGGCAACTGCGTATCGGTTTATGACCAATTGTTGGTAAATTGTCGTTGACTGTCATAATACGTTGAGCACAAATTATTAAAAAATTCAATAGTTGGGACTAAATCTAACCATATAATGGGTAATTCTGTTTCATCAGTTTTTTAATAAATGACTCCACAAAATAGTTTTGTTTCTTCCTCTTCTTTTCTATTAAAAAACCCACAAATACATACGTTCTACTCGAATCATCAAGGTCTTAACATGCAGGTTTTTCTTTTCAAATTGAAGAGCAAACGCAACCATGTTTTATTGGAAAAGAATAAGTTGTGTAAAATAGCCCTTAATAACATGTTTTTGTCTATGAATATGAAACTTTAAAAGTCTTTAGCCATGACAGATGATACAACATGTTTGAAAATGAGTCTTTGCATACACTAATCCTTAGGACTACATTTGTAATTGCTTGCAAATTTCAAAGAGAAAAAGGAAAAGCGTCTCTGCACTTTTAAAGGGATGGTATACAGAACTGGTTTTTGCGACAAAACCGTTGCTAACAGTGAAAGCACATTATGTAAACCATCATATACCTTAACTGACGAACCTGTAGAAGTTTAAGTCCAATCAGCCATCTGGGTCACGAGAAAATAGTGAAAACCCGTGTACAGAGAACTGTACACATTTCAACGAATTAATAAATCGCTTCGAAGCGATTTATTCCAATCGGAAAATAGTTTCATTTATTTCTCAACGAATATGGCATTTCAGACAAAAACATTTCATGGGATGTTTTCCCTTATCATCTCCATTATATTGTGTAAGTTTTATGTGAATCTGTGATCATGAAGTGTATTTTGTCTTACCAATTCTGTACCATCCCTTTAATCATTGTTTCAAAATCAACATCTTGTAAAGACCCTAATGGCTTCTCAAATATCGAAAAACAATTTGCTTGGAAACGTTTTCTTTTCTGAAACTTTTCTGATAAACAATATCTCTGTACATTGTCGTCTTGTTCGGCACGTTGTCATGTTGTAATTTCTCCCAGCCTTCTTTAAACAACTGAAGCATGCATGATTCTCTTTTGCTACTTCTGTCATGCATGGACATCAGCTTTGGGCATTGGTCAACCCAATGGTCAGAATTCTGACACAACCAGCACTTATGTGTGTTGTGAGGTTGTTAGACTGTCTGGCTACATGTTGTTCCCTTGGAGATGTGAGGCTGGGTCTGGGAACTGCAAGGATACTCTTCATCATCCTCTTCATCTTCACTGGATGAGCATGGATGCTGACCAGACTGTGACTGCCCCAAGATACATAATTCAAACCAAATCATGATTTCTTTCTGTGTAAAGATTGTGAGTTGGACTCTGGTGACAATTTGTCCAGTCCTTTATTCAGCCTCTTATTGTAGGCAAACTGTTCATTGAACACCTTATTCTTCATGTAACTGAGACAGTGGTGGAGATGGAGTTCTCAGAAATGAGACCATAGGGGTAGACGATCTAGTTCTTTCCTAAATAGATGGCACTTAGACGGCTTGAGTTTAAGGTTATGTTGACAGAGCCTAGTGAAAACAAGATAAAGTCTAGAGAGAAAAAGAATTTTGCACCAACTGGCGCGTCGATCAACTCAGAGATGCGAGGAAGTGGAAATGCATCCCTTTTAATGACAGCATTGAGACGCCTATAGTCCACACACATCCATCTTTCTTTTGGGCTAAGACTTTTGGAGCCGCATAAGGGCTGTGGCTCTCAACAATTTCTTGTTGACTCCTGGTAAGACCTGGAGTTTCTTGTTGACTCTGGGTGAGCCCTGGAGCTTCTTGTTGACTCCTGATTAGCCCTGGAGCTTCTTGTTGACTCCTGGTGAGCCCTGGAGTTTCTTGTTGACTCCTGGTGAGCCCTGGAGTTTCTTGTTGACTCCTGGTGAGCCCTGGAGTTTCTTGTTGACTCCTGGTGAGCCCTGGAGTTTCTTGTTGATTCCTGGTGAGACCTGGAGTTTCTTGTTGACTCCTGGTGAGCCCTGGAGTTTCTTGTTGACTCCTGGTGAGCCCTGGAGTTTCTTGTTGACTCCTGGTGAGCCCTGGAGCTTCTTGTTGACTCCTGGTGAGCCCTGGAGTTTCTTGTTGACTCTGGGTGAGCCCTGGAGCTTCATGTAACTATGTCTTTCAACTTCCATTTACAAATGAACATGTTATTCTTGTCGCATATAATAACTGTATGCAGCAACCGATTCTCCATCATGTTAATCATGCTTGTGAAAATGAAATGGCTCTGCTGTACATGTACATGCTGTAAGGCCCTGATAGATCTCAGTGCAGGGTTCTTCATTCAATATAATATGCGTCATGTGACATCTTGCCTGCCTCCGGAGGTCTAACACCCGGCGGAAAATAATGTGAAACTCTTCTCTTCTGATTGGTCTTGATACAGGCACAAAGGTACAGGCCTGTTTCCTTGTTTAAGCTATTTTTCTTGGCCTACATGTATGTTTAGGCTTATGCCTGAATCTCTCACACGTCCCTTTGAGATGTCAGATCATCACAGTCCGCTATGTTGTGGCATGTAATAAGTTGCATTATGGGAAATATTTAAAAACTAGTTTCTTGTGGGTACATTTCAGTTTCCCATAAGGTTGGCCATGTCCAAATGTTAAAAAGGGCAAAATGTGGGGTCTGAGTTACTCGGACTATGCCAAAAGGTGTGTATGAGTTCATTATAAAAAGCATGATTTTTATATACTAATCAAAGTTTCCCCACTAATGTGTAAACATTCTACTGTAAGAATACTTTCCAGACACTTTGTTTGGAACAATAGTGAAGAAAAACAATCAAAAGATGACCGCAATTTAAGTTTCTAACAGAATTGTACTATCCAGATGTTACCTGTCTCATCAACTGTGTCAGAGGGTCATTAAGATGAATGCGCTCTCCTCTATTTGAAGCGTGACAGATTTTGATTACACTTAAGAAACATGAGGATTTCCAGCATTTTACCTGAAATTTGGGCTCTATGGGGACGCATTATGATGCCACCTTTTCTAAACACACACTCCACTGGAGCACTTGTAGCTGGTACTGACAATAGCGACAGTGCAAGGTTGCTCAGTGAGGGATACTTGCTGCGCTTGGATTGTTACATGTATCTGTTGATTTGGGAAATTTAAAAAATAGCAAAGTCGTGGGTGATCTATTAAATACGTTGACAGCAAAAATTTGCTGTATTTAAATAATTTCTTTCTTTGATCTTTTTTCAATGACTTTAATTTCAGTCAGATTCCTTTGTGGTTATATGATGATTATATAAATTTAAAAAGCCTTATCCTCTTTGAGTGATCCCCCATGTACATAAGTACCGTTCCCAGGTTGCAGCATTGCTTGGGATATCATATATTGGTCAAGTTTGCACTTGAAATGCTTATGATACTCCCTCTTTCCCCCATGTGGCTTTTGCACACATTAAAAGAAACCGAAAGAAGGCTGGTCATTTGTTTGTCATGTATATTGATATTCATATCAATGCAGAGAATCAACATGATTTAAAAAATAAATTTTTAGAATACTTTGAAATTATAAGTTGAATGAAAATGGTTCCCAGTAAAAGGAAAAGCAAATCAATATTACTTTACAAATTAGCAACATTTTTTCAAACTGGAAGTTGAGGATCATAACCATTCTTGTAGCAATAAGCTGTGATGTAGAGGTTGCGGTGGACCACCATGCTGTGCACATAAAACAGATGGTGAATTTGGGGCATGGCGCAAACTATTTTCTTGAATCAGGACAGCCATACAAAAGTTTGCTCACAGCTAATTGTGTTGTCAATTTCTTCCAAGTGGCTATCAGGATGGTATTGTCCCCTACATTCAGAATCTGTGTGATTTCTTATGTTGAGACGATCAACACACTTGTGAGGATGAAGCCACATATGTGACCAGGGCCAAGCAAGTGGTAACTGTTTCTGAGCAAACTATCATGTTATCCAGATGACACATGTTATCATAAACAAGTGCCAAGTTTGACCTATAATCCCCTGGGACAGTCTTCAAGAAACTGCTGAACCATGTCAGTAATATGAGGAAGACCTGTGATGATGATTCAGACCTAACCACAAAAGAAATGGGAAAATAATATTAGTACACATGTTGAAGGTTTAACTGATTTATAATATGAAACACCTCACCATTCCATTGCACCAGGTACATGTGTATATTGAAATGAAGCAACAAATGACTGCGTAATATATCTCTGATGCCCTTGCGTATTGCAATTTTTAATATCATTTACATTATTTTTGTAAAAGTTAACTTTCATGCACACAAATTTGGGGTACCCCATTTATGTAACCAGATCATCACTAATATTAAACAATGCCGATGAATGAATTCAACATACAGTAGTTTTTTCTTGTGCCATCCAATAATCAGATTTAAAGCTTTGATGGTACCCCCAAGAATACAATTAATATGTGGCTCCAAAGGTCCGTCACGATGACGTAAATGTACAGAAAAACAACTACACTACGGGGACTTTGTTTTGACCAAGTTTGGTTAAAATAGGCAGTTAAAAAGAGACCTGTCAAAGTGGCTCTGACAATGCACTTGTGCAAAGTCTATAGGAATTCAAACGTCAAGAAGAAGAAGAAGAAGAAGAAAAAAATCCAAACAAAAGCAATACCGTTTCTGTTATTCCACGACCATCTTGATGTTCCCTTTGAGCAGCTCCTGGATATCCATGAGGTTGCCCCCGCCTCTTTTCTTTTCTTCTCCTGCTGCAATTGATGACGTCGACACTGACGATGCTGATGTAGTTGAGGTGGTGGATCCCGAGCTGCTTGTGTCTATGGATGAACTACTACCGGTTGATAATGTACATGTAGGACTCACCGGCCTCGCCATATTTACTGGTTCCCGCCGCCAGCTCTGGGGGTTACTGTAGACAACAGCAAATCCTCATCATCTTCCCCCATGAGTAAAATCGACGCTTCTCTAGGCCCTGGGAACTCTCCTCATCTTTCTCCATCATCTGCTCCATTTCCCCTCCAAACTCCTCCGTCTTCCTTGGTCTCCTTGCTCCTCCAATTCTTCCAGCTCCTCCAACTCCTTCATTTCCTCCTTCCTCTCCACCCGCTCCTTCTTCTTCTATGACTCTCTCGACTCCTCCTTCTGCTCCACCTGCTCCCTCTTCTTTTCTGATTCTCTCAACTCCTGCTCCCTCCCCGTTTCTCTTCCCCCTCCTCCTTCTCCAGCTCTCCACATTTCTCCTTCCTTTCAGTCACTCACTGGCTCCTTTCTCTTCTTCGTCTCAACCCTTCCTCACTCGTTAGCCGGTTTATCTTCTCTTTGTGCATGCTCTTCAGTTGCCGAACTGCCTTTGGCATGACTCCTCCATGTATGCTTCTTCAAATCTTCAAACCGGATGAATGCTTCTGGGCAGTGGGGACATCGATAATGCTCCTTCTCCTTCCGGTGCACTTCTTCGTGGTGCTGCAGGTTCCATTTCTACCAGAAGCTCTGGCCACAGATTCAACATCTAAAGTGTGCATTCATCCCGATGTACGGTCTCATGTTGATCCTGTGAAAGCATAAAGATAAAAGGATTGGTTGCTGTTGACTCGGGTCTGTTAAACTGAGTATTCCACTCCCTGCTCGTTGTTCCGGTTACAAATATCGAAGTGGAGTTCTGCGTCGTCTGGGGGGATTAGTCCTAGTTGCAGCCGGCTTTGATGCGTGCCTCTTCTGGTGATTACTCCCCTCAGTCTGTGTCTCATCCCCTTGGCTCTGGCAAAGTTTAAGCCGATCCACATGCACCACCATCTTCTTACCTCGGTCCTTCCCTTGTATTCTAAAGATAACATCAGTTAACTGTTTAACAACAACAAACGGTCCCTCCCATGGCAGAGTCAGCTTGGGGGGTAATCACCTCTTTCGGGCAGGATTATGAACCCACACAAAAGCTCTATCCTCAATTCAACTTGCATGAGCCTTGTGATCATAATTCTTTTTCTGTCTGACATCAGCGCTTCCCAAGTTCTTCCTAGCTGTCTCACTTTCCTCGCTGGAGTTCATCAATGATTTTGTCCTTCTTTTCGATCTCCTTTTTCAGTTCCCTGATTTGTTGCGAGTCCTCCCTTTCATTTTCCTCCCATTCATCTTCCATGTCTACATCCCCATCCAAATCTAGCAGTGATCTCATATGATAGCCGTAGATTCCAGAAACTGGTTGGTTAGTTGCAGTGGTGTGATCATTATCTGATGGTGGTGGTGTAGGGGTACTGAGCACTTTTGACCTTGGCAGCCTCTGTCTTCTCAGTTATTGGTTTCTAGGTTTCCTGTTGTTGTTATGAGAGCACGGCACCGAACCCTTTACTGCTTGCATCCGTTTCTACTATAAAGGGTAGGGAGAAGTCTGCAAACCTCAGCACGGGGGCTTCAATTGGCTTTGACTTCAGTGACTGTACCGCTGAATGCGCTGCCTCATCTAACTCTATCCTTCTCTGTCCATCTTTGATCTTCCCTTTGTGTGATGTCCCTTTCAGGTATTTGAGAAGTGGTGCAGTGATGCTGGAATACCCGAGAATAAACTTCCGAAAGAATCCAGTGAAGCCAAGGAAAGACCGCAGTTCTGTAACAGTCGTTGGCTCTGGCCAGTCTTTCACTACTGCTACCTCGAGATCTGGCTGTACTCTCCTGCTACTATGAGGTGTCCCAGATATTTAACTTCAGTTTTGAAGAAGTCACATTTTGAAAGTTTCAGCTTTAACCCGTGCTCTTGTAACCGCTGAAATACCATTTCAAGACGTTGTAGGTGTTCCTCAAAGTTAGTAGAGTAGACTATACATGTGTAATGTCGTCAAGGTATATGAGGAGACTCTGCAAGGCTTCATCCCCAAAGCATCGCTGCATCAGTCTCTAGCCCTTTAGTTTCCTGTTTTCTGAAAGCAAAATTAAGAAGTTATCGGATTAATCTGAGTATGAAAAACACTTAAATTTGGCTACTACATGTGAGCAGCTACACATGTTCAACTGGCAAAAACGGTCTCGAGACCGGACTTGAGTCTCATGGGACTGGTTTCTACATAAACATCACTTCCCTGTTGTCTTATTATATTGACTTAATGATGGGAAGAGTCTTATCTATCGTAGTATGACATCACTTATGATGCAGGCCTAGATGATGACTAAAAGAAAGCAGTAGAAATGAATTTTATGTGTCGATGTGTTTTAAAGTTTAACCATGCACAGAAAAAACAGAACTACGGCTAGCAGAGAAATCAAATGCCATTCCGATTTGGAAAGTGACTTTCACTTTCACTGTGACTATGAGCTTCAAGTTCATCATTAAGCACTGCTGAATGGTCTTAGCCATGACATGCGGTCTCATGACCCCATCAAGCAAGGAGCTGCACTGCTGGCTGGAACACACATAATGTCCTTAGTAAGGCCATGCAGAGCTAGACAGGTACTTCATGTGCTCTTCAGAGGAATGTTTCAGAGGAACACACCGTTGAACACATAATGCAATGATCATCATTTTGTATGACACAATTAAAATGTTTATTCAAAGCAAATTTGTTATTTTGTCAATTTGTATAATTTCCATACAAAAATCACACCTAAGGCCACATAAAAAAAAAAATTGTTTAGCGTCCACCTCTTCCAAATTTTCTAGGTAGGGAGGGAGGTTTTTATTTTTATTTTTTATTTTAAGGATAGAATGGCAACATGCCTGTGGAAGAAAAGATACATGGTATTCATGGTCAGAAAACATGTTAGGAAGATACTGAAGACCGTAGAAGCTTTCAAGCTAGATATCTGACCATTGGAAATTTCAGTAGACTAGAGAAAGTATATGTAGACTTGACTCAAGTCGGGTTACGGTAGTTCTAGTCATGCGCTCGGCTGATATTCCTTCAGTCCGCCACATCGGTACAAATTTCCGGAACGTTGATTATCAAATGTCCCTTCCGCTTAAATTTGTACATTTTTCGCATGCTGCGGCTTCTACCCCAGGTGGCCTTCATGATGTTTAGTCCGAAAATTACGGTAGATATTAGCGCACACTGCTTTTACATACAAGAAATAATTGTTTCCCCCAATATTTTTTTTTTTTTGAGACAAATAAAAAATTAAAAAATATTACAGGTCGGGCTCATATCGGAGGTCGGGCGGGGACGCTAAACAAGTAATTTTTTTTATGTGGCCCAATAATCACAATGTCAAACAGTAACAAACAGTAAATCATCATTTTAAAAAGGGGTAGGTAGTAAACATGTTTACTGGCCACTTTGTCAAATATTGTTAAAGAATTCATAAAATGTCACAAAATGTCCCAACATTTCAGGCAAGCAAGTTTTGTCAAAGAATGTCACCATGTCACAGACAATCAATTCTCTGAACTTTAAAACATAATATCAACACTTTTGGCTCAATATCACTATTACACAATTTTCTATATTTTCAATATTGGTTTGAACCATTTATTTACATGTATATCACATAACCTACATGTATGCTGTTATCAACGAATATTTAAGAATTGTTTTATAGCAATACCAATACCAATGCTTCAACCATCTATTCATCTTTGCCAGTGCTAGACAATTAATAATGAAAGGATAACTATAATCATTAGAGAATGTTTTAAATTGCATATTTCCTTGGTGATGTGATAGCAACTTAGACTCACGAGTTATATTTCAAACCCTCGTATCCGGACTGATGTTTTTTGTCACTCCATATCTGCAGTAGGCAGTGCATTTCTTCATGGTTCCAGTTCTGTTTTTTGTTTTGCCATCAGTTATGCTTGCACATCTTCAGGCATAGCAAGAGAAAGAGACTTTCTTTGAGATTTACTGCAGGAACACTGGGTGTTTGTGTTCTTACACATCACGAGGTTGATGTGTCCTGTTCCTCTTTATCCAGAAAGGTTGTGAAACCTTTTGGATCGCCTTTTCCATCTTTAAAACTAAACTTGTTCATCGCTATTACAATATTGCCAGCTACACAAACATTTGCAAGTATCTCACCTACATGTATGACCGTTTCTGCAGATCTAAGTACTGATTTGCAGGAGCTGGCAATTGTCTCTAGAGGGTGGAGATGGCAGTTGAGTTCATTGAGGCTTTTCCCCTAAGTCTCTTCCAGATGAAAGATGGTTGCATTGTTAACAGCAGCTGGGTCTGTCATTGTATTCTTTATATAACTAACCATGTTGAGTCTGACAGGTTCAAAGTCAATCCCATAGAAGGTACAATACACCTCTGCAACACGCTTGATTGAATCTACAATATTCTGGGCATAATCTGTAGTCAGGCAGTTGATCAACAGCAACAACGGAGCAAGCTTGACCACTAGGCCTGGAGGATTAACTCCATTAATCACGATTACATTCTTTTGTTGATTACTCGATTGCTCTTTTAGTTCATTCTCAAAACCATCATTGTCACGGTTTTGCTCTGCAGCAAGCATGTCAGCCCTGTAATTCATGGCGACATCAAGACATGAGCATCATGAACAAGCTGGGCAAAAAGCTGAGTGTGAGTGATGCATGTATTTTGCCTTCTAAGGTACAACACTTATTTTCATATGGTGTTGGCATTGGCCTAGCCTGCAATTGTGACATCTACACCATGGTACATGTACATCTTGTTGTGGGGTTGTGACGTTGGCTGCAGAATATAATCGACATATGCTGCAGGCTGCCATTAAAACAGTTCTGCTGTCATACTCTCTACATGTAGCTGTTCTCTTGATAAATCTTTAATGTACAGGAAATGTTTCCTGCCCAAAGCGCAGCAATCTTCTAAAGTTCCCGAAGTTCTTGTCATAGAAGGTTGAAGACAAGTCATTTGTGCCGACATGAAGCTCCACATGCACATCCATTCCGCTGCCATTGTGAAATTGATGTAAATCTGACAAGGTTGAGATCATTCTTGGCAGAGTACAACCTGGCTTTGTCACTATACATCGGCTTGAAACATCTCTCTGACAAGGTATTTGGGCGCATACCTGGTCAATGAATCCCCCAGAATGTTAACATTAAACCAGGGGAGGTCATCCTGACTGATTGGCCTGCAAGAGAGTTTGAAAACAGAAAAACAAACTGCCCCCTCTTTGTAAGCTGGTGGTAGGATGTTGTCCTTCATTTGACCCTGATAGGTGATGCGTTTTCTCATTTGTAGCAATGTCTTTTCTGCTTGGTGAAGGTGCTGGGTACTGATTTTGGTTTACATGCATTTTGTTTGTTTCTTGATATCAGGCATCTGTTCTTGTATCTAAGTTCCTTCACCTTATCATTCTTCTGTTTTTATTCAAATTAAGGAGTTGATAGTCAAGATATTGTCCTGGAGGGTGGAGACCAGATTCCGAGCATAAAGGCGGATGTTAAGCGTCTCTCCCGATGTAGCAGAGGACATCCTCTGCAGTAAGTCCTCCGACTGCGCCTTGCATACCTGTGTGAATTTGTGCTGCAGATCATCAAATCGCTCCATCATTATATCCAGTACCTTGGCCACGATGAGGTTCTGTGCAGAGCATGTGGGGGGCACTGGAAACTTGTGTGGTTGTGTGGCGCTTTGGTGAGGGCAGCACACAGTTGTTTAACAGGTACTGTATCCGTGTTGGGATTGCACATGGCATTGCTGGTGGCAATGGGGTCGCAATCGGCCGTGATTCTGTTGGCCGGTCCGTCGTCTCGGCATCCAGCAAGGTGCTGGGCTGAAATGTTCCTGATCAGGGAGTAGGGGATCGGGAAGGTGTAATCGTGAAAGCTGAATGATTTCCAGGATGTGGGACTGTCCACTCGGCAAAGTAACCAGTGTTGTGTTGAGCAACTGACGATGCTTTCGAAGTAGTTCTGGCTACACTTGCTGTTCAACCTGGGTTGTGCGATTTGAACAACGTTTAGGCAAATCACTTGCCTGTGTCTTCTTGTTCTTTGAGCTTGTAGGCACTGAGCAATAGTTCACTCCTGGAGTGTTTGCCGCAATTTTATCATCCAGTCCGGCATATTCTCACTGATATATGGTTTCAATCGATCATAGTGTAAGATTGAACATTTCTCCTTCTTCTTGCTTTATCTTCACATTTATTTTTCCAATTCCAAATAGATCAAGATACTTTGCATCTTCCCTGCCTCTTGCCCATGTGAGCTATTTCACTATACAGTACTGCTTCTTCTGTTTTGTAACCACACTTTTTGCTGTACATCACCTTGGATGTAGCTAAACCTCATAGCTCTTCTGTCTTTGCCAATTGTTTTGACTGACCATCACACTCATGATGTTTTCATTGATAATCAAGCACAGCTTGTGCACATAATTGTTCATTTTCCTCCTTTCCTACAATCCCAATCCAAACCACCAATTTGTAATCTGTAGAATGCAAGCTCAGTATTTTGATACTATGTTTAGTGTGCATGAAAGGTGTGATTATGCTGATGTTCATACATACATGTAATATGTACTAAATTAGCATACATGTCTTTCTGAATGTTTCTATTATTATTATGTAGTCATTATACAGGAATTGACATCATTTGTTCAGACAATGGGTAAATGATTGCAATGTCACTACTCAATTCCACAATGAAATACCAGGTAAGTATCTTCACATCAGTGTGACAAGTGTTCACCAGTGTTATGGTTTACATCCTCAGATCTTACACTTCTGCTTTCAACCACATTAAGACATTAGTAAAGATGCTATTTTACAGGATTTTATTAAGACTTTGGCAAAATTAAACATGCACACTTCATATCTAGTAGATTGTGGATTGATCCATGTGCGTTTAGATTAAGCACTGCTTTCTAAAAGAACATTTATTAAGAGACTACAAATATTTAAGAGATAGTTGGTGTTAGCACCTGAACCCTGGAATGACCCAACTTCAGGGTGTCACTGGGGCTTCAAACCTCAGCTGACGGTTCAGGTTATAACCCATACTCAGTTTATATTCAGCTAATTAATATTGGTTAATGTTTGAAAATTGTAAATTTGTAAATTTGTAAGTGTTTTCATCAGTATATTGCATAAGTATTTTATCCTTGAATGTTTATTCTTTTGTAAGTCTTGAGAAGTAACAAGAAAGACTTGATACCAATTTTTGCATCTGAACTCTGCAGACTTATAATGATGTACTGCTTTGATAGATGATTCAGTTTTCTGGATTGTGCAGATTGTAAAACAAATGATTATATTTACGGAGTGTAGGTTTGCAAACTATACAATGTACATTCTTTAGCAGCTGTTTACTACACTGCTGATGTTTTGACATTTGTAATGATACAGCAGCCCAAACATGCAAATTAATGTTTAGTCAAAATGTTCCACTGCCACTGCAAAATGCTCCACACTGCTGAAATACCTAAGAATCTTCTCCAGACCTCTTAGAAAGATCAACATGCAGCTTGAATGTTAAGCAAGAGAGACACCTTGAACACAGTATCAGAACTGTCATTGCCGGAAGAATTGATGTATGAATCAACATGTACAGTTATGACAACTGACATCCAACATGAGTGAAACAAACATCCTCAGCCTGTACCCTCATCATCATCACTTTCACTCTCTCCAAGACAGCAGTGAATCTGTGCCAGGTACTGAGCTTGTGATGTGTTTCTTCTCATCAGTCAGAGATCTGCCAAGATATCACTAATTCTCTTCAAGACTGGTACAAGTGCCCAATAATAACCTGATGAAGAAAGCACAGCTGTGCTGCATGCGTAAAGGTGCAGAAGTCCTGCAAATCCATTGAGATTATTGAGATGAAGTGAACACACATCAGTGTTATCATTGAACTTCACTACATTGCAGAAGCTGTATAGACACACACAGTACAGCCAACCAGTAGGAGAGTGCCACTGCTACTATACAGCAATTCATTGATAAATGACATGCAGTGAAACATCCTGATGAATGATACATGTGAAAATCCATCAGTGTGTACAGAACTACAGAGATAATCATGGTATCCTCAACAACAACTTGTGAACTTCAGCAGTGAGCATCAACAGTGGAGTGGAAGCATACATGTATGACAAGTCATCCATTCATCTATGAAGACTGAATCTATGTACACCTACGAAAAATAAGCAAGATGCAGAAATAGTTGTAGAGATTTCCTAAATGTACATGTAATCATTTGTTTATTACAGTATTTGCACAATGTCAGAAAAGTAAAGGTTTTGCATGAAGTACTTTATCATTAGTTTTTCAGGAGGAAGTAGTTAGTGTTTTGTTACAAATGCACAATATATATAGCACTGATAGCTTTATGAATTTCATTCACATTGTATAAAGTCCTGTCACACATAATATGTAACATTCATTCATTTACTGAACTGCAGGAGGTGCTCACATTTTAGAGCAAACTGAAAAAATCTGTAAAACTCTGATGAGAATTCTCATGTTGAAGTTATTTTCTATATTTCATTGATTTGTATTGAATTCTATGAGCATCCCAACATCACATGAATGACAAACTGTTATGGAATACAGATGTTAGATGAAACAAACTAAGGACTAGCCATTACTTTTTAGACACTTTAATGTAGTTGAAAGCAGAAGTGTTGTTGTATTTTTCTATTTCCGAGTCATAAATGTATCTATAAACAACCACTTATCTTGTTGGAATTTGGGGAACATGGGAAAATGTACTGTTCTTGCATGTTTGTTGCAGCACAAAATGTAAAGTTGAAGTGACATTGCATGGATTTTGCTCACAGCTGTCTAAAAATAATTGTGATTTTAAATCATGTCAGTTGACTAGTTTGTAATAGCTTTTAAAATGGTGTGATCTGCATATCTTAAGAATGAATATTTCACGGTATTGTCAAATGCTGAGCTTTCATGACAGTTTCACCCCTGGTCCCTGTAGATTTGTTCTCTTTTCTTTCTGCGTTTTCTTTTAGAATTTCAAACAGAAGATACCTATTGATCTTGAAAGATTGCTAGAAATCCTCCCGCAATGTCTTGGTCACAGAGTCAAAGATCCTTGACATCACTCTGTAGTGAATGTTTTTGGCAGCTGACCTCTTTTATGCCATTTTCCTCTCTCATGTAATTAAGCTTGTTTTCATTCTCCTATCAATTTCTTTCATTCTTAAATAAGACACTCTACATCCATGTCTCTCTGTAAATTGACACCTGATTGTGGAGGCCTTGGTGCATAAAGAGTCTGCACCACTGGTGATGTCATGTAATATAGGAAATGGTCTAGTTAGTGTAAGTTGAAACACTTGAAAGAAGGCAACAATGAGTCAGGTGGTTCCTGATGATACCCCCACCTCTGAGTGGTTAATACAAAGAACCAGCAATGGATATTGTTGGTCTTTGGGGGACCTTTATACCACAAGTGTTTTCAATTTTTAAGAAATACTAAAATACTCAAATATAGCATATTATTTACAACCATCATTGTTGTACTGTTTGTTTTGTTTCTTTGTTGTTGTTGTTGTTGTTTTGGTAGGTAGAGTATTCACTCCGATCATGTATTCTTTAAAATGCATATCAAAAAGATATTTTTTGTTATCTGTTTCCAGAGAAACTCATGTATGAAGATTGCATCAAGCAAAACAGTGTAATTGATGAGTGGGACATTGCCATTGACATTATCCTAATAGCGCTCCGCACTAATGACGTCACATGAGTGTACAAAATCCCCGGATGTCAGACAAACATTGACTGACACACGCAGTGTACAACTGTACACCATGCATGCACGCGCGTGCAAACCACACGTTTGCATGGTTGCAATGTTTGTCTGAGCTAGTGTGTTATTTTTAGCGCAAGTGCGGAGTGCTATTCATAAATTATCAGGGTAGGGGGAAACTCACCCCCCACCAGAATTGGAATGCCACCACCCATGTATGAGAGATGTACCTGTGGAAAGAGCCCCCCACCCCAACCCCAACCCCTCCCAGGCTCCTGCACTTCAGAAATTGCAAGAACATTTCAAGTGAGAAAAGTTCATCATCATTTACATCATCATTTACATATTTATTTCAACGTTGCCATATATAATGATACATGTTTTGTTTTACAGAATAAAATTGACAATACATAATAAGAGATTAATACACTATTTATATAATAACAGTAAACATTGAAGGCAACATCTAGTTGATTGGTTCGTAATTTTAAAAATATTGTATAATGAAATCCTCATACAATGTTAGAATGATTGCAGTGACATTATTGGCCTTTACAAAAACCTTTTGATACCATTAGGCTTTATACAATATGGACAATGCACAGTGAATTTAATCTTGACTGTGGACATTCATTTTGTGACTGCTTATCGCCGACTTTTCAACAGAGGGCGGCAGACACAATATCTGTCGAAACATTGGTCGAGTTCGGGCGCCACGTTCTCGGTCGTTCGTGAACAGCTGGAATTTTGTTCCCGGCGGGGAGGTGGTGTGTGATCTTGTTCCGAGAGCAATGTTCTTGGGTCGCGTTCGTGTGGTTCGGGCGCGAGAACGAGGTTCGGGTGTCAAGAACAGACCGCCCGAACTCGACCATTGTGAGTGCTTATCGCCGACTTTTCAACAGAGGGCGGCAGACACAATATCTGTCGAAACTTTATGTATTAAATGCTAAACTTTCAACAGAGGGCGGCAGACACAATATTGATCATAACTTTATGTATTTATTTTGTTAACTTTCAACAGATGGCGGCAGACACAATATTGGTCGAAACATTTTTTGCGACGTTATATAGGGTGTTTACGAAACGGAGTCTATGGGGGTTTACCAAACGGAGGGTCAGGCTCAGTCAGGCTCAGGCTCTATCTCTAACATCCATATGCTGAAGATAGAGGTTGTGGTATTTCACTGAAGCTGAAGCTCTGTTTCCTTTCAAACCAGAGAATCTACTTCCGAACCGCAGCCAAAAGAATCTATTTTGACACCAGTTATTCCAGAATGGATAAATGTATAGACCGCCAGGTCCTATTCAAAACTACAGGGGATTTTCGTTATCTCCACGCCTCCCGGCTAAAATCAAGTCTACTGCATTCAACCTACCCCAGACGGTTACTACGAATGCAATTCCCCTGCGCCTATTTGCTACTTCGCTGAAAAGACTTGATCAACCGTGGTGCACCCTGACCTCCCACAATGCGTACCGCCATAGCCGCCATGATCGTCCTTCTTTTCTCAGCGCCGCTACGAAACGGACGTGCCCCCTGGGGCTCTCTCGATTTTCGAGTTCCGTTTCCCCGCTACACCTTAGATAAGCTGTTATGACTTGATCACTTTTCATTTAGTTGATACAACCTTTATCTTGATCATCCGTTACCAATATTTCTTGTAACAGAATCCCTTTCTGTGCATTTCTTTGGTATTTTTCTCTCTCTTTTTCTGTGCATCCTACAGGTACTTAATCTCCCAAGTAGATGCCGGGCGTACACAGCCGGCTCTGTGTACGTTACGATGAAAGGCCTAACGCAAGTTAGGGGGATGGATGAGTGTATGGGCGATGACCCCTCATTCCCCGCTTGCGGTACCGCAAAAACGGAATGGCTGAGTGGGTGCTGTCCCCTCATTCCGGGCTTGCTGGTACTACTACCAGTCCGAGGGAAGTTACCAGTCCGAGGGAAGTCCGGGCGGTTAGATACTAGGCATGCCTTGACGGCTACGTGTCTATCCGACCCGAAGAGGCCTACGGCCGGGGGTAGCTCGATACCACGGTCGCTACCAGAGCGTAGGGAGATCGCTCGCTACCAGAGGCGAAGAAGGATACCGCCTGAACGGACTGATCGGCCCCGGCGTAACATGCTCCTTTCACAGGCTCCGTGTTATGTGCCGTTGATCGGAGGCCCGAGCCGGCTGAGAACACCGGGCCTACCGTGCCGAGGAACAAGCCTCAGACGTCAGTGGGTAGGATGTTTAATGCAGGGGTGTGATTTGACTTTTTTTTCTATGACAAAATTTCCCGTAATTTTACTGCTTTCAGTCCAATTTCGTGTGTGTTTAGCTCTTTTTTACTCTATTCTTCCATGTTAATCACACCCCTGTTTATGGCGATCCATGTATATAAATGCTGTATTTACATCGCCATCACCCCCACTGCCGCTCCGTTCCTACGAACTCCATTGCGGACGTCGGAGAGACGTGCTGAGGCTCAGGCATCCAATGAGCGCCGCTAATACCCGGCCCCGCCCATTGTCTGGCCCTACCCGGGCGGGAAACCATTCCAGCCCTTTGGAACACGATTGCGGACGTCAGAGGGACGCCCTTTTACTTCTGCTTCATGGCCCTTGGCCACTGAGAGCGGAACGCTGCAGGTGTTCATACACAGCGAGACCACTCAACAGCCCTTTCATCACCGAACAATGCTTGGCTGTGTGGTTAGGGTGAATACACTGACACGCGTGGCACAATGTGCTGCGGAGTGTACCTGTACCTACTGTGCATCGGCTTACACAACGTTTGATGTCTTGCCGACCAACATAATTCGGGGATCAGCGTCCCATCCCCCGCTATTGTCAGCAGCGGGCGGGCTCACGCCGCCCTCCGACACCAGAATTACCACCCTGCAAAACTAGGATTGGCTTCACGCACATCCCTTGCTATTCTGTGGCTCCAATCCGGCCCCGGCCCCCGATGGGGCAGGGTCTATACACGATCTATAGCCCACCAGTTAGCCCCAGCAGTCGCCAACAATTTAACGGGACCCGGCTATTCTCCCCCTGCAATTACCACAACGCAGCGAGGGGACCTCGGGCTCCAGCCGACAACGCAAAGGAGGGCCATATCCACTGCAGTCCAGACCACAAGGGATATGGAGAGCGGCTTTAGTCCTCAAACAGCTCGGTTACACGCCTACACGGCCGCGGTAGCCCACTCAACGCTACTTAGAGTTGCGCTGCTTCTGCGGAGGGAACCAGCTCTAGCCAAGCCGTCCCGCGGCCGACCTGTCCGATGCCTGGCGATCCTGGAATCTACATTTATATCTATATGTGTATACACTACACAATCTTTGTACACCTCTCCCTAAACTACTGCCTAGTTCCGCGGGAGCGGATACGATGCTACCGGACCCGGCCGGCTCCCGTCAAGTCTGCAGTCGACGCATCTGAAGTAGAGCTGACCCACGAACTACTTCTTTGGACACAGAGACAGATAATATTCTCTTTCCCGCGGAGCGGAAGACTTCGAGAATTCCCGTTTACAGCTCGATGCTCTCGGGTCGACACTCCTCTGCCTGCGGCCTTCATGTATAATTTGTATACATCTACTTGTCCACGTCGAGCTGTCCCGCGGTCGACTTGTCCGGTTCCCCCTGTCACGGGGACCGATATGCATCCATCCCACGGCTCGGTCCTATGGAACGGACGGCTGCGGGAGTCCCCACTTACAGCCTTTCCGCCCGATGCCTGCACGCCAGCGCGGCCCGTGAATTCTTCAGGGCCCAGCCTGCTGCCGTCCGCGGCCGACTTGTCCCAAGTTCGAGCTGTGCCGCGGTCGATCTGCCCTCTCCCACTGCACGTGCGATCTTCGTTGTTTAGCGTGCAAGGATCGGCAACGCTTCAATAACCGCTCGTTCATCACACACGGATTGCGTCAGGCGGTACATTATATGTATACAGTACAGTATACTGTACGTCCGTACATGCATATGATACCGGCTTTGTATCATTACAATTACCCTCCAGTATTGTCCGCCACTACCAGCACAACACTACCGAGCACAGCGCTCCACTGCCGGCAGGATCGGTGATTAGTACGCCCCGTATAGTACACTGCCACGGCCCCATGGCGCCACCCGGCGTCCGCGGTAGTCATGGGTGCAGTAATGGGAATTAATAATTACTCTACTTCAGTGATCCCATTGTGAGACCGCTCCGATGCTCATACGACCTTTCCACTCGGTATTTTCCTGAGGTCAAAGGTTAATACATGTGATACCATGACCCATCACAGGTACCAGAATGTGAACAGTTGCGGTGGACACACCATCCTGATTATCCTACATGTAGATGTAGGGACTCGACATAAAGCATGCCCACGCAGCCAAGGAGCTGGCATGCGTCTACACAACTTATCACCATCGACAGTATCATAAGCTCCCGGCACATCGCAGGATAGCCACCAATGGTGACGATGCCGCAGTACCATGAACTTCCCAAGCGGACCTGCGGAACCAATCGGTTTTCGATGCTACCGAGACCTCCAGCCTCCACCCGCCTTGCCCTTATCATCCCACTGGTGGCTGCTGGCCCACGGATACACAAGGTTTACACTTTCTCCGACCTTACCGAAAGCGACAAAGGAGCTGTGGTTACAGCCTCTGGACTACAGGTCAGCATCTTCAATTAATCAAGGCAGTGATCAACCTGATGGCTGACCCATCGAAGGATGGCCCAAACCGGCCTTCACCACTCCTGCATCTTACTACCACACCTAACAGGTGACGGAAGTAGACCTGCATCAGTCCAGCACTCCTCAGTTATCGCACAACTCAAACAGGAATTTGGGCACCCCACATCTGGACTCCGCCTACCACCCGACGAGTAGGATGTTGTCTCTGCACAGCAGTGCAGAAACCTTGAGGCCATCTCCCCAGGGGATGCCACTCCACAACGGCAGTTCCCCTGGATTAAGACAGGACCTCACGGGGGATTAGAGCGATCGAACTATGTCAGTTCTCATCAACCCTGCCATATGCAACCCGCATCTCCTGGCTTCTCAGCCCTATAGCCTCGACTCCATTGGCATCGCAGTCGAAGTTACGCAGCACATCAACCAGTACCTCCCCTGGTCGATGAAGGAAGTTTACCTAACGACACCCTCTCCTTGACATCAAGAGCAGAGGCGGTATCTCGACGGGTCCCTCCTGGGGTGGAACACACCCCTCCCCCCACACCAGGCATCTGGGAACCGGGACCACATCTCCCGTCTCTATCTCACTAACACGCTCGTGCTACGGGCCGTCTTTGACGCCCGGCGACACTTTTACGGACACGTCAAGGGAAGACGAACACCGATCTGCTCCAATGACTCAACAGCTGTAGCGCACATCGACCACCATTGAGCCACGTGCTCCCCACAGATGTGTGTCGACCTGGCAGATCCCTACGGTGGACCAAGGACAACGGCGCCCACCTACAAGCCATCCAGGACAACATACTGCGGATGCTCTCTCCTGAGGGTGGATGAATCCAGTATGGACTTTCCACTCAGACATCACTAGGACGCTCTCTCTACGACTAGAGATGCCACGTTGACCTGTCTGCGTCAACCGACAACGTCCAACTACTGATGTTCTACACCGGGCACCCTCACCTTCGCTCATGGGCAACGGATGCCCGACAGATCAGCGGTGCGGCCCTCCTGGCCATCCCTCTGATCTCCCCTTGATCTCCCTGATACCGCGCACGTTCTCCACAACTGGAACAGAAACGATGCTGCATTCTCCTATCGCCCTCACACTGGCCACGCCAGAACGAGTGTGATTCAGGCTCTTCAGACTGGCCAGACTTCTTGTGCTAACACTGATCATGCTCCCAGACCGGCCGGGCCGGCCGTTGCGCCACTGATCATGCTCCCAGACCGAACTTCCCTCCATCAACCTCGGTCAGTCAGGGATCCTGCTCCCAGCATCCGGAGGTCTCCACCTTATGTGCTGGATGCTGTCCAACGACCCTCTCTTCGGCTGGTCTTCTGACGACACTGCCGCCACGGCTGCACCGGGACGACACCTGTCAACCGAAGACACACGATAGCGTTAACGCCTCTGCGCTGCGTGCTACATCGACCATGCACCTGTTACAGTGGTAGTGACCTTTCCTTACGCACTTGTTCCACACTGGACTGCAAGCTTCGACACCCTGCAACCACAGTTCTCCACTGGCTGCCATACCTGAGGACCTTGAGGATGGCTCACCCATATCAAACAACGAGGCCCCTCACCTCCTCACGCAGGACTTAGAGCGGCCTCCCAGCAGACAGCCAATCCCATCCTGGAACCTGGACATTCTACCTGTAACTCCATGCAGGCCTCTACTCGAACCTCCGTGCTAGGCCCCTCTGATGCCCACTACTATCAGCTCGCCTCCCTCCTGACAGTGGTTACGGCTATGAGGACCTGTGACATCAAGGCTCTATCCATAGCTAGGGACCACATCCGCTGGGAGCCACATGGCTTTTGACTCATCCCGACCATCGGCTCTCCACCAAGAACCAGTCCCCCTCCTTCGAGCAACCGGACACTTTCGTACCATCTCTGGCTTCTCACACCGGGGACACATTCGACAATCATGGTGCTCTATCAGGACCCTGAAGCCGTACTTGCCCCGAACAAGGGGCCTGAGAAGGGAGTTCCTCTCAGCCGTTCACCTCTACCACCAAGCGTTGCCATCCATCGTCTTGGTACACCATTGCCCACTGGGTCGTCATCCAGTCGTCAACCATCAAGCTGCAGGCCCAGACTAGCCACCCAGGCTGGATCAGCTAACCCAACAATACATCAAGGCCCACGATGCTTGAGCGGTCTCTGCATCCTGGTCCTACTTCAGGGGAGTTTCATGCTGGAAGTGCCCCTCCGTTTTCACCTCCTACACGAGGGACGTCTTGCAGAGCAACTCAACTCACGGCAGGACGGTCCTGGCCCCAACAACTCGGAGCCCAGGAAACCCTCCAACCATCTGGCACCTGGGTGAGACCCGCACGGACCTCCACCCAGGGTACAGCTCTTTAGGGGTAATGTACATGTAAAATCGTACACGTGTTACTTTACCTCCTCTACGCTAACCTGGCTCATATCCACCTTCCACCTGACACTCCTCGTAGCCAACCCGCCACCGGGATCCGGTGCCACTCTGCATTCGTAGTAACCGTCTGGGGTAGGTTGAATGCAGTAGACTCTCCCCCACCTGTTGTGGTTTGAGTCTACTAGTTCATACCTACCCCAGACGGTTACGTCCCGCCCGTCCTCCCCACTCTTGGCTTCGAGGTGTTTAACTTCGAAAAGAAGGACGATCATGGCGGCTATGGCGGTACGCATTGTGGGAGGTCAGGGTGCACCACGGTTGATCAAGTCTTTTCAGCGAAGTAGCAAATAGGCGCAGGGGAATTGCATTCGTAGTAACCGTCTGGGGTAGGTATGAACTAGTAGACTCAAACCACAACAGGTGGGGGAGAAACTATGGGCAAATATTCACTCCTCGGTGTATGGGAATCTACGCACAGTTTAAAGGTAGTATCATACTTTGGGTTTTGTCGAAGAAATGCAGATTCATTGATTTCAAGACAGAGACAGTAACAGTTATCTATGAAAATTTCAGTCCCATACGGTGCCCACTTTTTGAGAAAACAGTGAAAAACGGTCACAGTATTTCTTAAGTCTTTTCTCTTTTATTTTTGATCTTTTAAAAGATCAAAAGGATTTTCGGTCGTTGTTTTACTCTTTTCTGGATAAATACAGCATTTCAGGCGGAACAATTTTAACGGTTTGTTTCTACCACCACCATCTTCATAGCCTGTAAGTTATACGTAAATTTATGAACATTTCTGTTTTGGTTTCTTACCAAAGTATGATACCACCTTTAAGAATTCCTGCCAAATAAATCAAGGAACTGAAGCCATTATCCTATTTTGAAAAATCTCGTATATGATAAGTTAGGCTTAATAATTACTTCAGAGTATTGCGATGCCAACGTTTATACCTGGGAATCAAGAGCTAACAAGACAGAATAACGTAAAATCTTGGGAAAATAATTTATATGTCTGTGCTGCGAGCGCATAGCCTCCCTTTATGACCGCGAGCGCCCTCTCTCAGTGAATACCAGAAAGTCAAAAGTCTCCCATAAAGGGTGAGTGCACAAGAAGACGGGGATTGGTTATATTTGTCAAAACAAAGAAATGACACTCAAAAGTTCAGGAAAGCATAATCTAACAAGCACTCTCTCTTGCTTATCAGAAATAAAAGAGAATGTAACAAATTGATCATTTCTTAGGACTTATGTCTATTTTAATAATGCTATTCATTGTTCAAGCTGTCCATGGAATATACTTGACAATACAAATTATGTAAAGTAATCTTTGCTACCCTCTGCTACTTACTCATATGTTTAGATTAAGTCAGGTCCACTGTTCGTTTTCCATTCAAACGTACATGTATGATATCACTTTTATTTTTATCTATATTCAATATTGTGTTGCCGTGACCAACAAACGCATTAGAATGAAACAAGAACAGAAACACAAACAACCCGACGGGGAGACATACAGATAATAAATAATGTAAAATTCATTCCTAAAAAGGGATAGATTATCTAGATGTACCGTGTACGCAGTAACTTGAAAATTAGGAAAATGAACAGAGTAATAAAAAACAAAAAAACAAAAACAAAAACAAAAAAAAGAACCACAATTATGCCGACAAGCTATTCAACTATTCCTCCTGACATTTAAACGCAAAAAGAGCAAAAGTTAAGCAGACCGTCTGGTGTTCAGGGGCACGCGACTCACCGGGATTCTTTCACCCGGCTTACCGGCTCCCATATAGTACCCATAGGCTTACTGGCAAGCCGACTACTGCGTATCCTCCCCACCATTGAGACCTTAGCCTGACATGCAAAGCTCTGAAGGACTAAGAGGGAGAAACAAGGCGGCCCCTGGACCATCGCGGTGCCAGGGTCCGCACATGCCATGTTCCATTCATGATCAGAGAATCAGGATCGGAGAATCGAACCCAGACTGCCGGAAGTCTGAGCGGTGGTCCCAAGGCTTATCCCACCGAGCCACGAAGCGTTGGTGAAATCGCAGCCCTTTCTTAAACTTTTTATTCCAGACACAAAATTATAGGAGTAAAACATTCAACAAAATTATTGACACTATAACAGGGCTCGAACCCGGTACAAGTAAATCGATGTCCCATTCCCAAACCACTCAGCCATATGAAATGTACTGACGGCGACCCAGTGGCGTAGCCAGGATTTTTTAATAGGGGGGGGGGGGGCAACATGTACATTTTTGCCAATACCGGTGTCACGAGCTCAGGTGACCGGCGTGCCGAGCTGCCCCACTGCGTGCGGCAGACCAATAAGGAGCTGAAACGTCACATCATTCTTGCGCAAAACAAGACGAAAATTGGTCAATTTTATTGGTGTGCTGAGTCTGGTGTGCCCTGGCCTTGGGCCGCTAGAGCAGGAGCATTGGGCAAACTGACCACTTGTGACCTTGTTGTCAAATATCTGATTTGATTGTTGATAGAAAAGATAGTAAGGGGTCTGTAAGCAGCGACAAGCCTTTATACTTATCCTAGTGTGGTGGTAAAAATATTTTAAGTGGTATTTTAATTTTTAAGTCAGTTTAGAATATCAAAAAGGGATGGATTATGAATAGCTATAAAAGACAATAGGGAAAAGGCAATTGTAAGTAAACATCAAAGTTTGAATTTCCAAATTACAATGGAAATTATATTGGAATTAGGCTCACGGAATCAACTGTATAATAAAATCACAGCAAAATAATGCATGGAACACCGAAGGGTCTCGATCTACTGGGCTGACATGCCTAGTAGATCGAGGTTTTTCTCGACAAAGAAAAACATCCTTGCTCAACTACATCCCCCTAATCCTTATGTAAACAATTCATGGACCAATATGATAAAAGCACCAGTGACGTGGATCACGGGGTGGGGTGTTGAATTTTCATTTTGTAAATCTTGGCGCAAACGTATAATGAACGTACGACACCCCCACCCCCACCCCACCCGCAGGTCTGAGGACTTGTCTAAACTGCTGTAGAAAAGACATAATGACTAGGAAACGATGTCCCTCTTTTCCTACCTCCATGCTATAAAGATCCCTACACTGGAGTTAATCACTCTACCACATGTGTGGCTGTCATGATGTCTATTTACTGCTCCCTTTACTTACTTTCACCATGGAGGAAGGAACACACACGCAGCCATTCTGTTTGTTGACGTATACTACCGGCCAACTCGGCACGCCGGGCAGTTCAGCCCGTCTTCGTCACATGCCTAGCTGACCGGTTTCGTAACCCGCTCAGCTCGGCACGCCGGTCACCTGAGCTCGTGACACCGGCTTGACCAGGCCTGCGCATGCACTAGGCCTACTGATTACGCGCGCCAGCCGTGAGGCACGTTGGTGTTGTCTTGGGGGGGGGGGGGGGGGGGGGGGGGTAGGAGGAGGAGCCCTCAATTTTTTTTTTTTTTTTAGGGGATGAATAGGGCACCCCCTGTCTACGCCAGTGGGTACGTTTCTACCGGCATCATCTTCATACCCTGAAAGTTATACGTAAATCTGTGGACATTTCTGTTTTGATCTCTAAATTGAACAAAAAAAATTAAATCTGATTTTTAAAATCTACACTTGGATGTTCTTATAAATCGACCTCTTTTATTTAAATTGAATACCTGAATATAACAATGACCCAAGTCGAGGTTTTGGCCAAATTGAGTTAGACATTGGAAGTTGTTGTTTACACATAGGCCCACCATATGTGTAAAAGACAAACCCAAGTCCACGCTCTATATGCCTATTTTGCGCGCGAGAAATCTAGCATGTACACAACAGCAACCCAAGTTATAGTGCCACCGCTCGATGGGGGTGAGATTGTGTGGGTACAAAGGATGTGTGTATTATGCACATATGATACATTAGTAATGTTTATATCAATACTGTAACTAATGTTGATGTAAATAAACATCATTTAGAGCAACTTATTGTCGTGTACTCTCCTCAACAATGATTTCACTGTGCATATGATTCAAACAATGACCCAAGTCCACCAAACAAAATGACCCCCCACATAATAACGTAAATGCCATTTGTCATGCCTAATACCATTTTATATTTCTATTTCAATGTTAACCTTACCCTGATGACTAAAGGCATAAAACTGAAGGATTGAAAAAGATATGAAGTTTTTTTGATTTATCTCAAAATCACTTGTCATGGACTACTGCCATTGTTGTATTCAGGTATTCAATTGATTTATTTAATTGTTTTTACGCACTAACATATATTACTACTGTAGATGTATAGCCTAAGCCATTTGCTTACAAATAAAACCCCAATGCAGCCGAATTGCATCTTGTTGTCGATTGGGCATTGTGGTCATTATAATAAAATGTAGCAAACAAATCCAAAACAACAACAACAAAGACATTATGACAGGGCCACAAGTGCATTATTAATGGTGCAATTATCAAGTGCAGTTATTAAGTGTTTGTGCGTAACTGTCAGATAAATTACTGATGAATGCTACACCTCAGGCTTGCGCTGAAATTAATATTGTTGCATTCTCATGAAAGGTATAACGTGTCGACAAGGCAATGCGATTATAATGCAAAAGTCATCTTAAAAGCATATTTAGCTAATATGTTTTTTTTGTCGTGGTATATACATCAATCTCCCTTAAATGGCCTGGCTTATGAAAACAGGCAAAAGCGCCATTAAGACTATATACACACAAAAGAAAACCCAATTACTCCTATCTTCAATCTCACAAAGGATAATGATTTATTTGTTTGTTTACATATTCCTGACGCGCGAGAGCTCGCAGTGTGCTAGGAATGGCACTCATCTTAAATAAATTGCGTATAGAAACATTGTATTAAGCGTTATATAAATGTAATTATTATTATTATTATTTATCATTATAATGATAATTGACGCATAATTAAACCACACCATGTACCCAGTCAGCATTGGTATACCAACGTTGTTTTGGAGGACTAGACATTTCACACTGGTGTTTTTTTTTTAGGATAGTTGTATCTTAATATCTTGTGCTTGGCTTAAACATGCATCATGCAGTGCAATTACAGTATTTTTAATGTACGCTGTTTGGTTAAGATCGTATATATAAGTAGCAACTAAATATCCATATTAGAGGCAAAATGGTATTTGCATTGCATCTGATAGCTTCGATCCTGTCCAACGCATATAGTTTCCTTTACACGTAACGGAAAGATGAGCACAATTCCTTGGCAGACAAATCACAAACGGCCTATACCGTAATTGAACGGTACTAATGTATTGAGCTAACAAACAGAACAACCGTCTACTGATATACATGACACTGACGGGAAAATCACTCCCACTATAATATATCCAACGAATTTGTTCTTGGTTCTTGGTTCTTGGTTCTTGGTTCTTGGTTCTTCGTTTTTCGTTTGTGCAATTGCAACGGATTTTCTTTTTAATATCCATGACACACATTTATCGAATTATTAATAATACCGCAGCTGTCGTCTTTACCTATCGTGTACTACAGTCATGTATAGCTTTAAGCTATACTGGACTTAAAACTCTGGACTTAATTTCAACTGGGACGATGGTTACATTTGAGTCTGGAAATTTAACAGAGACGCTACAATGATTGGTAACGGGCGCAAACTACGTATATTTTCAAGCTATTAAAGTATATTGTTGGCAAATTAAAGAAAACGACATATTCAAGGTCCACATCCGTTCGAGCACGTTGTATTAATTATATTACATGGTCACAGCGTACAAAATGTTTCATTTTTTCCCATCTCGTAGGCCTCACTTTTACCCTTTAAAAGGCCAATCTTATACAAAACCAGATTCTGGATCTCAACGAGAAAATGGAAATGGAAAGGTGAATGTATAGGCTATGTAGTATCTTTCAATTAAGAGATGAGCATCCGCCATAACAGGTCTGTTGTTAATTGACATCATGATTGATGTACAAGGTTGGTCCTATTGTTCGCATTCATACAATATAAGTCATATTCTCACCGTGAATCATGGTGAACAAAGTGACTCGTATATATATTTTTTTTTTGAGGGGGGGGGGGGGGGGAGGGTGGTTGGGAGTAAAAAAGACGATTTAAATTGAGCACAAAATTTAAAACCTGATTTTTAAAATATAAAATTGGATGTTCTTTTAAATAGATCTCTTTTATTTGAATTGATTTATTTAATTGTTTTTACGCAATAACATATATTACTACTGTAGATGTATAGCCTAAGACATTTGCTTACAAAAAAAACCCCAATGCAGCCGAATTGCATCTTGTTGTCGATTGGGCATTGTGGTCATTATAATAAAATGTAGCAAACAAATCCAAAACAACAACAAAGACATTATGACGGGGCCTCAAGTGCATTATTAATGGTGCAATTATCAAGTGCAGTTATTAAGTGTTTGTGCGTAACTGTCAGATGAATTACTGATGAATGCTACACCTCAGGCTTGCGCTGAAATTAATATTGTTGTATTCTCAGGAAAGGTTTCACGTGTGGACAAGGCAATGCGATTATAATGCAAAAGTCATCGCTAATATGCTTTTCCGTCTTGGTATATACATCAAGCTCCCTTTAATGGCCTGGCTTATGAAAACAGGCAAAAGCGTCATTAGGACTATATACACACAATAGAAAAACCCAATTACTCCTATCTTCTATCTCACAAAGGATAATGATTTATTTGTTTGTTTACATATTCCTGACGCGTGAAAGCTCGCAGTGTGCTAGGAATGGCACCCATCTTAAATAAATTGCGTATAGAAACATTTTATTAAGCGTTATATAAATGTAATTATTATTATTATTATTTATCATTATAATGATAATTGACGCATAATAAAACCACACTATGTACCCAGTCAGCATTGGTATACCAACGTTGTTTTGGAGGACTAGACATTTCACACTGGTGTTTTTTTTTTTAGGATAGTTGTATCTTAATATCTTGTGCTTGGCTTAAACATGCATCATGCAGTGCAATTACAGTATTTTTAATGTATGAAGATCTCAACAACGTTAATATCAAGCCTCTTAATTGCTTGTAACATGCATACAATTTTCCTTTCCAACTCAAAATCATATTGGAAGTTTGGTTAAGATCGTATATAAGTAGCAACTAAATATCCATATTAGAGGCAAAATGGTATTTGCATTGCATCTGATAGCTTCGATCCTGTCCAACGCATATAGTTTCCTTTACACGTAACAGAAAGATGAGCCCAATTCCTTGGCAGACAAATCACAAACGGCCTATACCGTAATTCAACGGTACTAATGTATTGAGCTAACAAACACAACAACCGTCTATTGATATACATGACACTGACGGGAAAATCACTCCCACTATAATATATCCAACGAATTAGTTCTTGGTTCTTGGTTCTTGTTTCTTGGTTCTTGGTTCTTGGTTCTTGGTTCTTGGTTCTTGGTTCTTGGTTCTTCGTTTTTCGTTTGTGCAATTGCAACGGATTTTCTTTTTAATATCCATGACACACATTTATCAAATTTTTAATAATACCGCAGCTGTCATCTTTACCTATCGTGTACTACAGTCATGTATAGCTTTAAGCTATACTGGACTTAAAGCTCTGGACTTAATTTTAACTGGGACGATGGTTACATTTGAGTCTGGAAATTTAACAGAGACGCTACAATGATTGGTTACGGGCGCAAACTACGTATATTTGTAAGCTATTAAAGTATATTGTTGGCAAATTAAAGAAAACGACATATTCAAGGTCCACATCCGTTCGAGCACGTTGTATTAATTATATTACATGGTCACAGCGTACAAAATGTTTCATTTTTTCCCATCTCGTAGTCCTCACTTTTACCCTTTAAAAGGCCAATCTGATGTAAACCATATTCTGGATGTCAACGAGAAAAAGTAAATGGAAAGGTGAATGTATAGGCTATGTAGTATCTTTCAATTAAGAGATAAGCATCCGCTATAACAAGTCTGTTGTTAATTGACATCATGATTGATGTACAAGGTTGGTCCTATTGTTCGCATTCATACAATATAAGTGATATTCTCACCGTGAATCATGGTGAACAAAGTGACTCGTATATATATATTTTTTTGAGGGGGGGGTGGTTGGGAGTAAAAAAGACGATTTAAATTGAGCAAAAAATTTAAAATCTGATTTTTAAAATAAAAAATTTGATGTTTTTTTAAATAGATCTCTTTTATTTGAATTGATTTATTTAATTGTTTTTACGCAATAACATATATTACTACTGTAGATGTATAGCCTAAGCCATTTGCTTACAAATAAAACCCCAATGCAGCCGAATTGCATCTTGTTGTCGATTGGGCATTGTGGTCATTATAATAAAATGTAGCAAACAAATCCAAAACAACAACAACAAAGTCATTATGACGGGACCTCAAGTGCATTATTAATGGTGCAATTATCAAGTGCAGTTATTAAGTGTTTGTGCGTAACTGTCAGATGAATTACTGATGAATGCTACACCTCAGGCTTGCGCTGAAATTAATATTGTTGTATTCTCAGGAAAGGTATAACGTGTGGACAAGGCAATGCGATTATAATGCAAAAGTCATCGCTAATATGCTTTTTCGTCTTGGTATATACATCAATCTCCCTTTAATGGCCTGGCTTATGAAAACAGGCAAAAGCGTCATTAGGACTATATACACACAATAGAAAAACCCAATTACTCCTATCTTCAATCTCACAAAGGATAATGATTTATTTGTTTGTTTACATATTCCTGACGCGTGAAAGCTCTCCGTTGTGCGAGAAATTGCACTCATCATGCAGTGCAAATACAGTATTTAAAGATCTCAATAACGTTAATATCAAGCCTCTTTTGCTTGTAACATGCATACAATTTTCCTTTCCATGTCGAAATCAAATTGGAAGTTTGGTTAAGATCGTCTGTATTAGTAGCAACTAAATATCCATTTAGAGGCAAAACAACATTTGCATTGCTTCCGATCCTGTCCAACACATATAGTTTCCTTTACACGTAACAGAAAGATGAGCCCAATTCCTTGGCAGACAAATCACAAACGGCCTATACCGTAATTCAACGGTACTAATGTATTGAGCTAACAAACACAACAACCGTCTATTGATATACATGACACTGACGGGAAAATCACTCCCACTATAATATGTCCAACGAATTTGTTCTTGGTTCTTGGTTCTTGGTTCTTGGTTTTTCGTTTGTGCAATTGCAACGGGTTTTCTTTTTAATATCCATGACACACATTTATCAAATTATTAATAATACCGCAGCTGTCGTCTTTACCTTTCGTGTACTACAGTCATGTATAGCTTTAAGCTATACTGGACTTAAAGCTCTGGACTTAATTTTAACTGGGACGATGGTTACATTTGAGTCTGGAAATTTAACAGAGACGCTACAATGATTGGTAACGGGCGCAAACTACGTATATTTTCAAGCTATTAAAGTATATTGTTGGCAAATTAAAGAAAACGACATATTCAAGGTCCACATCCGTTCGAGCACGTTGTATTCATTATATTACATGGTCACAGCGTACAAAATATTTCATTTTTTCCCATCTCGTAGTCCTCACTTTTACCCTTTAAAAGGCCAATCTTATACAAAACCAGACTGGATCTCAACGAGAAAATGGAAATGGAAAGGTGAATGTATAGGCTATGTAGTATCTTTCAATTATGAGATGAGCATCCGCCATAACAAGTCTGTTGTTAATTGACATCATGATTGATGTACAAGGTTGGTCCTATTGTTCGCATTCATACAATATAAGTGATATTCTCACCGTGAATCATGGTGAACAAAGTGACCCGTATATATATATTTTTTTTTAGCTGTCATACTAACGTCCAGGACACTGAATTCATTAGTAAGACAACAATTTATACGCTTATGTGCGATTTTCAAATGGGGCATTTTTTTCTGGATGCTACAAGATGGGTCTTAATGTCAATAGCGCTCCGCACTAATGACACGAGTGATTTGGACTGTACAAAATCCCCGGATGTCAGACAAGTTTCATGCATGCACATTGCATGCATGAAGCTTGCCATGTTTGTCTGAGATCCAGTGTGCTATTTTTAGCGCAAGTGTGGAGCGCTATTGGGGCCTGCTTATCGATATCACTTTGCACATTGAACATGACGCAGTCCAATAGGACCTATCCTCAAAATTAATTATTTACTTCTATGAAATGTAGATAATTCATAATAACAGGCCTACTGAACGAAATGTATTGATCAATCAAAATAATACTTCAGAAAACACAGTCTGTCACTGCATCAGGCTACACGTGATGATCGTGATCACATATCTACCCAATCAGCATGGATGTTGGACCCTTGCACGGCGTCGTCTGTGAGCAGGGGCGCATGGGCGCAGTGGGCGTTATCGGTATAGAGCTGAATTGAGACGAGTGAGTGAAACAGTGTGTCGACCAGCATCAGTTGATGGGTTTGAAGTAACCGTTATCTCCGAATGAGAATACTGTATGCAGTAGACTGATTTCAACATGGTGTCATCTGCGCGTTCTGTTGTGATTATCACTTTCATCTTACTTGTCAACGACTTCAAAGGTAAGATATTTTATTTTGAGTTGAGAAAAATGAGATCACTGCAAGAGCAAGTGGCATTTTTCCACCTGAAACAATCATTCTGGAATGTGAATTCATGCATTCCGTAATGTCATTGTGTAGGTAAAATTTGTTCATATCTAGACTTCGTTATAGTTATATTGATTGAGGCTACAATACAGTGCATGGTTAACAATATCCCAGTACCATAAGAAGGAAGAGAGTTTATAGGTAAAGAAAAGACTTCCCCCATCTTTTTGACGTAAATTAATTTTGTTTTGTATTACAACATCGAACAGTATATAAATTTAATTGAAAAAAAGAGATGAAATTAGCTATAAAGAGGGCCTACATAATTACGTTTCAATAATCTAAAGGTAATATCATACTTTTTCATGGTTTTTGTTTAAAGAAATGCAGATTCATGGTCAGACATATCAAGAAAGATACAGTAACAGTCATCTGTGAAATTTCCAGTCCCAATGTGGCTACTTTTTTGAGAAAACTGTGAAAAACGCCCATGGAATTTCAACATTATTTCACAGAATTTGGAATCTTCCGACGATCAAAAGTGTTTGTAGTCAATTGGTTTTTACTCTTTTATGGATATAAAATACAGCATACAGGCAGAAACATTTTAACAGTATGTGTCTACCATCACCATTTTCATACCCTGTAAGTTATAAGTAAATCTGTAAAGATTTCTGCTTCGGTATGCTACCAAAGTATGATACTGTAGAACCTTTGAAGACACGTTGCAGGCAGGTGTATCGCATTTTCTCAAAAGTGTTAATTAATGACGTCATCAAACTGAAAGTCGGTGACGTCGGTGAAGGGCAAGCCAAATTTTCATATTATCTATTTCCCGTCCAAAAATCATTTAATATTAATAAAAGAAATAATGTGATTTTCTTTCAGATTAAAGTTAGTATCATACTTTGGTAAGAAACAAAAAAAAGAAATGTTCACATATTTACGTATAACTTACAGGGTATGAAGATGGTGGTGGTAGAAACATACTGATGAAATATTTCCGCCTGAAATCGTGTATTTAATCCAGAAATTAATAAAACAACGACCGAAAATCTTTTTGATCTTTTAAAAGATCAAAAATAAAAGAGAAAAGACTTCAGAAATACTGTGGCCGTTTTTCACTGTTTTCTCAAAAAGTTGGCACCGTATCATCCGTATGGGACTGAAATTTTCACAGATTACTTTTACTGTATCTTCCTTGATATTTTTGCCCATGAATCTGTATTTCTTTGAAAAAAAAAACCAAAGTATGATATAACCTTTAACAAAATCCCAATCTCATAAGAAGGAAGAGAGTTTATAGGTGAAGAAAAGACTTTCCCATCTTTTTGACGTAAATGAATTTTGTTTTGTATTACAACATCGAACAGTATATATTGAAATGTAATTGAAAACAGAGAGGAAATTAGCTAAGAGGTCGTACATTATTACGATTCAATAATTTAAGGGAATTTCATACTTTGGTTTTTGTCAAAGAAATGCAGCTTCATGCGAAAACATATCAAGATATATACAGTAACAGTCATCTGTGAAATTGCCAGTCCCATAAGGTGCCAACGTTTTGAGAAAACAGTGAAAAACGCCCATGGAATTTCAACCTCTTTTTACAGTATTTTTAATCTTCCGATTATATTTCGGTATGCTACGTATGGCATGCATGTGTATCGCATTTCCTCAAAAACGTTAATTGATGACGTCATCAAACTAAAGGTTATTGTATTTTAATAAAATGAAGAAAGTGCTTTTCTTTCAGATGAATGTAGCTTATAATAAGATGTACAAATTAAAAAAATAATGTAATATTGAAACAAATTTCGATTGCAGTTTTGGCTGAGAACCAGGGTCAGATGAGGACCTTATACCTCGGTCCTCCTCCGAAGCCAGTTCCTGGGGAACACTGGATGCAAGCAGCTGTACGAGAGCTACGCAAACAGCGCTGCCCCGGTAAGTAGCCATCAAACTATTGAGGAGTTTCATACAATGGATGTTTGTATGCTGGCCTGAATGCATGGGATGTGTATTGATGCTATTAATGGTGTGTTTATATGCTAAAGGTGTACCTGCGTGCTCGAAGGAGGAACCTCTTGGTATGGAGGATGGACGCATCGTGGATGACAGCATCACAGCTTCATCTTATTGGGAGAATAGAGCAGATCATCGACCGGCAAAGGCACGGCTTAATAATCAAGGTACAATTTTGTACAATTCATTGGTACATAAAATATGAATATGAATATTAGAAATGATAAATCAATATTATGATTTTCTTCAAATGAAAATAAAGCTCTTACTGAAAGTCACGTCAAGACCGTAAAATGAAATTTTTTTCTTTCAAAAATGCACCTAGATCTTTATGAAGCTTGATCCATAGACGTCGACAAACAAACGGAATACGTCAACACGAAATTCTATCCCAACCACAACTAATTAACAAACAAACAAAAGCACAAGAAATTAAACATCAATAAAAACATTTAAAAGAAGAAAGAAGCATTTCAGGACCGTTCAACTTTTCCCTCTCCCATTGACCCCTCTTTTTGTAACAATGTGTTTAACTCTCCGGATGAACAGGTTATGCCGCTGCATGGGTTGTCGGTAGCGGTGACGCCAATCCGTGGATTCAAGTTGACTTCACTACCACAGTCACCATCACTGGACTCATCACTCAAGGCCGAGGAGAAGATGTACATAACAATGGCCAGAGAGTGACCAAATACCAGGTGGAGCAGAGTCAGGATGGTCAGTCGTGGGATCACGTGACCTATACCAATGGGACAGTGATAACGGTCAGTCACTCATTAAAGAACAGCACAAATAAAAGTAATGATTAACTCCCACGTGTTTTTTTTAAGTAGAGGCTGCATCCGAATCTGTTGTCCAGAGCTATAGGTCTTCATTCCATTGGAAATACGCCAAGACACCAAGACAATAATATTATAGACCTAGCTGTAGCTAGGAAGCTGTTTCTGACACGGCCTTCTCTCTGAACAAAAGCCATTGTATTGAACGATACTTGAATGAGTATACTCTTCCTCTTCTCATTTACATGCAGTTCCCCGGTAACACCGATAGAAACAGCTACGTGACCAATACATTCCCAGCGGCCTTGAACACTCGATTCGTTCGCATTCTACCTACTGGGTGGAACATCTACTGCAGCATGCGCTTTGAGGTGATTGGCTGCTATGGAACAAAGTAAAGCATGCAGGAGTGGTTGAAATATCTAATGTAATCAATTAGACATGTACTTAATTCATTGTTCATTTTTGTGAGTGTTTTTTCTTTCTTTTCTGGTAATACCTGATAAATCCATCATTCCTTTACAACTGAACCCTGTGTTCTGTCCATGTACTTAATTGTTCATATCTATTGTTATTGTAATTAAGTATATTAAGTAATTAATATTGTAACTTTACGGGATCTCTACACGACAAGCATAATTTTTGTAAACCCCCCGCCACTTTTTGAATAGGGGGCCTACCTAGGCCTATAATTGTCTATTGTTAACCAAATTGACAAAATACGGTTGTCCTCCGAGAAAGTGGAAAAATTAATGAATAAATGAAGGAAGACTATACAAGTATACATTGTATCAATGGCTCTCTGACCTGGAGGCGATTTCACGCAAGCCCTACGATCAATCGTAACTCAAGTTACGAAGGATAACAACGTATCATTGTAATCGTACATGGCTGCAATGCATTATAAGTCCTTCGATTGATAGCATGATGGGCGTAGACCACAGGAGTGGGGGTGGGTGGGGGGTGGGGGCTGGGAGGGAGGGGGTACCAAAAAGGGTGCACAAAAATGGTCATACTTTGGTAGCATACCGAAACCGAAATCTCCACATTATTTACTAATAACTAATTACATGGTATAAATAAAAATTCAAACCAGCGACCCTGTGAAGCTTAATACTGGGATGTTACAGAAATAATACATTTAAAGTATTGAACTAATAGCCTATACGGTTTTCCTTTGTTTTAAAGTAGTGTTGTTTAAAGAGTTTTAATAGTAATAATAGTAATACATAATGGAGTACTTTACATCAACTACAGTTTTATTATACAACTTGTTTCTTTTCTGTCTCCCGATTCCTTTTGATATTGAGAATGGTGATAAAGTGCAAACGTTTTGCGTATTTCGTTTGTGTTATAAACAAGGTGCTCCTAAACATACGAGTTAGTGGTAGTGGATAATGGTAAAACATCACCTTAATATTTCCATTAGCAATGTAATATATTCAAATAAGTTATTGAAATGAAGATGCGGTAATGACAGCAATATCCAATACTCGATTCACGTTTTGTTGTCGTACAAGGGTTAGTTACATATTTGGTTGAGCGTAAGCAGGCTGCTTGCAGACGGCATAGAAATTACTTTCACATTCGAGATCGTGCCATTGACGACGAGACACCCACTGTCGAGAAATAACGGCACACTGATTGACATGCATATCCTGGTTCGGCTGATTGTCGTCCCAATTCCTGTAGCTGACCTCCACTCCTCCCTCCTCGCACACCCATGTTCCCTCGGTAGCCTGATCATTGCAGTCGATCCATGCGCTCATCCCGTCCGGAATCACATTATTCACAATGAAATCATTCTCTTCCAGTGAGCCTGGTACGGCCAGAATGCCACCCAACTTGGCGCACTCGGCTCTACACTCGTCCAGTTAAAACTGGATTGTGTGAGCAAATAACAAGAAGTTCGATCACAGTGGTGCCACTCTGGAGGGCATGGTGGCCTAATTAAGGTGTAAGCACCCGGCCGTATTACTTGATTGATAAAGCAAGTAGATAAAGCAACAAATATGATGAATTCTGCAGAAAACATGATCAACAGCAAGTACGACTGAAAACTGTTCGAATGGCGGGGAATAATGTAGCTGTTAACGAAAAATCCTCTCCACTTTGCATCAGTGTCGATGGTGATCTGAGCCACAGTTCGGATTGATACAAAACCAGTCAGGTTGAAGGTTGCCAGACTTCAGTAAGATACTAAGATCTTAAAATGATGAGAGACAACAAGTGTTCACCTTTTCCTGCTGTCTGCGGCGACAACTGCCACCATTACACTCTCAATGTACATGTATGTGTCTTGTGAGAAACTACGAATGTTTCTAGACACCTTGTGGCAAGTGATGCATTCTAGAAACAAAACCATTCAGGCAAAAGCATAAATTTTAGACAGGTAGTCAGTGAATTGAAGTTAATTGCACAGATGCTTTAAAGGACTAATAGTTTGTAATAAGCAATAATCATAACAACATTTGCTTTAAAATTAATGGTTTTTATTTTCAATCCTCTTTTTCGTATTTTCTGAAGAAACAAAATGATTTGGACCACATCGGTCATTCAGTCTCTCAATTGGTGCTAGGGAAAAAATCCCCAAATAACAGGGGCACCAAGGTGGTTAGGCCATAAAAAAAATTGTTGTATTGGCGTAACGGAGGTGTGGAAAATATGGTAGGGCGGGCGGATTATTAATTTTTTTTATTTAATTTTCCCTGGGGTATTAAATGCTTTCCCCCCCGGGTACCACAGTTTTTAACGTGTCAAATAAAGACAAGAAATGACACAACAACTTTAACCAGTCTGGTTTCCACCTTTTGCTCTTTTTAAGCTTTTAATCTGCATACAAATTTGCGATTTTTTTATTTCATTTTATTTTTTTCCCGATTTTTATTTATTAATTTTTTTATTGTTATTTTTTTTTGGTTTAAAATGTTTACGGTTGGGGCATATTTTTGGGTCGGGCGGGTTACGCCAATACACATTTTTTTTTATGGCCTTATCTACATTTATACCAAAGAGAGATTTCTATACACTTGATTCTTCGTCATGACCCACTTTGTTGCAGACATTTGGAATAACAGAAACTATGGCAACAGGATAACAGTTACAAAATAAAGATACATATTAGGGACATTTGAATTAGTCCGCATCTATATCTGTATGGGGCTTGGCAACATGGCGTACGTCATATATTAATCAGCACATTATGTACGGAAACGCTGCTCGCTGGTATTATTGCGCTGCCATGCATTGTCTACGATGCATCAGGGCAAAACACATTATAGTAATGGTGCGGCAGACATAGAGAAAATAATGCAATTAGTCGAATATTAAATTCACAACTGTCACACACAAAGTCTGATCTATATCATATTTATTAATTGTATTGAATATATTATATTTATTATATTCAGTGATATTTACCTCTGTCGTGTTTATGCGATCTGGGGGCAATTTTATAGAGCTGCTTAGCACAAAAAATCGCTTAGCATGACATTTCTGCCTTAATAAAAACAGGATTCACAACCAAATTCTTAAGTGTTGTGTGTCACTTGCAATTGTTCTTTGGCTTTTGTTCGCTGACCATGAATATCAAGATACACATCGCGCAGTGATAGACACACATCGTGCAGCGGTACACACGCATTACAAGTGACCTTTTTAGGACACCATAGTCAGTGGCGTAGCCAGGATTTTTTAATTGGGGGGGGGGGGGGGGGGGAGCAACAGAGGATCAACTCATTATTCATTTATCCACTTGTCTCTTATTTTGTACCTCTGGATAGCGCCTATACCTAGAACATAATACATGTATTATAGTATCGATAATACAATAATGATCAAAGTACTAATAATATGACTTGATTTATTTTTAATTTTAAATGTTCTTTTCTGTTATATTTTAATAAAAGTATTAATTGAGTTGCTGCATTTTTTGGAGGTTTGCCTTAATTAAATCATGCTTCTCTCTGTGGAGCAGGAGATTACAATTGACACTGACAAGAGCTGAGGTCACTGGCATCGAGACAAAACCTTTCAACACTTTTGAGAGACATTTATACACACAGTTGCGTCCTGATGTATTTAGCTGTTTCAACTGTCTAGGGAAAGACATCTTTGTCTGCCATACTTCTGTATCTGTGACAAAAAGCTCAAATTCTGCTTTTACCAGTCCTTGTACAGAGCTATATCCACATATCGAAAGTGATATCTTGAAAAACACCTTACCATAGGGCCCAGGCACTGTAACTGTTTATAGGTCTTGATGGCCTAATTATTGACTTTGAATTTAATTGAACAGGAAAAAACAAACAGACGTGTTGAATTTGGATTTAATTTTGTCTCGCTCAATTAAATCCAAAGTCAACACGTCTGTTTGTTTTGTCACAAAACAGTTTTAGAATCTCGTCAGTGTCCATTGTGATTGCTATCTCCTGTTCCTCTGAAAGAAGCATGAGGGATATGAAACGGGTTTGCGTCATGGTTGAGCGGAGCTTAGATCTAATTAACCCCATCTTAGAAAATGCTCTCTCTGCTGAAGCTGAGGTCACTGGCATCGAGGCAGCCTTCCTGGTTGAAACGACGATTAATGTCTGCTAGAGCTTTATCGATGACTGGGAAGTAGCTTCTCACTTTCCATTCCTCTTGAGCCGAAGGAAATCGATGCTCATTTTCAGGACAATCATCGATTCGCCTAGGGACCTTCCTGGGACGATGTGAAATGTTGGTGCTGATGCCTAGCTCATGACACATGATTTTGGCATGGGAGAAAACCGTGGATGCGTTATCATCACTTCTCATCTGCAGAAGGTTTTCCTTTAGCGAGGCCACAGTTTCCAATGCTGCTACCAAGTCTAGATCCTCAGACTGGAGATAGTTGCTTACAATTTTGCATTTGTTGAGCACTGGCTGCAAGGCCAGCATGTGCAGCACAAAGTCAAATGTGCTTATGTTTATCAGGATTTCTTGTGCTTCTGCCATTACCCTTGGTCGAGAAGCTGTTTCAGCTATTTCCTCAAGAGCTTGAAGAATGGATTCCAGGTTTTCAGCAATGGAGTTAACTGCTTCAGCACGACAGGTCCACCTGGTCTCAGATAAGCTCTTCAGTGTCTTGATCCGCTTGTGTGTCATTAATCTCTTCATAACAGACTCATGAGGGCTTGATTCCATGAAGTTGTAGATGCTCTGCACACTACCAAAGAAGTTACGTGTGCTTTGAACTCCGGTCATGGCATCTGCAACGACAAGATTTAAGCAGTGGCCAAAGCAATGCACGTACACAGCTCGGGGCTGAATTTCCTTGAGTCGAGATTGCACACCAGATATTCCTCCACTCATATTAGCTGCACCATCATAGCACTGGGAGTTTGGGCGACTATTTTACTTGTGTCTATCTTGACCACTTTCAATGCGTCAAGAAGAGTTTGTACCAGATTCTGTGCAGTTGTATTGTTGACAGCTGTCACCGAAATGAGGCGTTCCTGGATATTCATGTCCTTGTCTACATAGCGCACTATCACTGCAGCTTGTTCATGATGCGTATGTCAGTTGCCTCATCCATTATTACACTCACAAACGGGGCATCACTGACCTGCAATGAAATCCTTTGGAGTATAAATGTTTGTGCAACACTCAAGATGTCATTCTGGATGTCTGTTTAAGTGAAGTGTACCTTGCATTTCTTGCAGAATTCTGGAGATGTTTTTTTGTGATGTCATCATATCTCCCCAATAGTTCAAGGATCTCAAGGAAGAGACCCTTGTTCAATGAAGCATTACTTCATCATCATGTCCCCTCAAGGGATGCCCTGTCCTGGCTAGCAACAATATCACATCTATTATTCTTTGCATTGTATTTCTGTTTTCTTGTTGCTTCTGTTCTTTAGCTCTCTTTGAAGCTGCTACAGCACTGTCCAGCTGCTGCGATATTGGGGTGCTTTTCAAATATGTGCATCTGGAGAGTTCTGCATGCTTGTGTGCCATGGAAGATTCATGTTTTTTCAGGATATCTTTTGCATTCTTCCAGTTTTTTCACAGGTTCCTTGTGAAACGAAGGATTGGTTATTGTGACCGACTCTGTAAGGGATGATTTAACAAAAGAAGCGACAAGAGAAGCAGAACATTGCATCTTTCGCAGGGGAGTATTCCAACCATGGACATTCTTTATACCATGATGGAGTGAAGCTACGTTGGTGACCTCCACCTTTTCGTTTAGGAAAAGACATAATTGGCTGATAGGGTCCTTGTTTGATTCTATGATCCCGCAGTTCATGATCTTGTAGTGGTGGGTGGCTGGGGTCATTTTGGTGCTCAGGACACTCCATTGCTGATTGAACCTGTGCATGGTAAAGCATTGTTTCAATTTTTCACTCAAATATCCAGCGATTTTTTTTTATTCGAATGTAATCTATTCTTTAAAAAATATTAAAAGTCACCATCTCTTCATCCAACTCTTTTAAAACATTAAAAAAAAATCCATTTCACTTCATCAATAGATATCTCATAATTTCTAGTGTGAATTAAATAAAACAGAAATATGAACAGCATTTATTACTTATCAGTATTTTCTCCAAAATCCTATAAAGCTATAACAATTTTTCATTGAAAACTTACACTTCCTTTGTAACCATGGTTCTTAGACTGACTTTCCAAGGGTGATGGTGATGTCACAGGCAAGGTTGAAGGTGGTGATGCCACAGGCAAGGTTGAAGGTGGTGATGCCACAGGCAAGGTTGAAGGTGGTGATGCCACTGGCAAGGTTGAAGGTGGTGATGCCACAGGCAAGGTTGAAGGTGGTGATGTCACAGGCAAGGTTGAAGGTGGCGATGCCACTGGCAAGGTTGAAGGTGGTGATGCCACAGGCAAGGTTGAAGGTGGTGATGCCACTGGCAAGGTTGAAGGTGGTGATGTCACAGGCAAGGTTGAAGGTGGTGATGCCACTGGCAAGGTTGAAGGTGGTGATGCCACAGGCAAGGTTGAAGCTGGTGATGCCAAAGGCAAGGTTGAAGCTGGTGATGCCACAGGCAAGGTTGAAGGTGGTGATGCCACAGGCAAGGTTGAAGGTGGTGATGCCACAGGCAAGGTTGAAGGTGGTGATGCCACAGGCAAGGTTGAAGGTGGTGATGCCACAGGCAAGGTTGAAGGTGGTGATGCCACAGGCAAGGTTGAAGGTGGTGATGCCACTGGCAAGGTTGAAGGTGGTGATGCCACAGGCAAGGTTGAAGGTGGGGATGTCACAGGCAAGGTTGAAGGTGGCGATGCCACTGGCAAGGTTGAAGGTGGTGATGCCACAGGCAAGGTTGAAGGTGGTGATGCCACTGGCAAGGTTGAAGGTGGTGATGTCACAGGCAAGGTTGAAGGTGGTGATGCCACTGGCAAGGTTGAAGGTGGTGATGCCACAGGCAAGGTTGAAGGTGGTGATGCCACAGGCAAGGTTGAAGGTGGTGATGCCACAGGCAAGGTTGAAGGTGGTGATGCCACAGGCAAGGTTGAAGGTGGTGATGCCACAGGCAAGGTTGAAGGTGGTGATGCCACAGGCAAGGTTGAAGGTGGTGATGCCACTGGCAAGGTTGAAGGTGGTGATGCCACAGGCAAGGTTGAAGGTGGTGATGCCACTGGCAAGGTTGAAGGTGGTGATGCCACAGACAAGGTTGAAGGTGGTGATGCCACAGGCAAGGTTGAAGGTGGTGATGCCACTGGCAAGGTTGAAGGTGGTGATGCCACTGGCAAGGTTGAAGGTGGTGATGCCACAGGCAAGGTTGAAGGTGGTGATGCCACAGGCAAGGTTGAAGGTGGTGATGCCACTGGCAAGGTTGAAGGTGGTGATGCCACTGGCAAGGTTGAAGGTGGTGATGCCACAGGCAAGGTTGAAGGTGGTGATGCCACAGGCAAGGTTGAAGGTGGTGATGCCACTGGCAATGTTGAAGCTGGTGATGCCACTGGCAAGGTTTGAGGTGGTGATTGAGATTGAGATTGATAAAGGAAGATTGTATTAGAAGATCACTATGAAAAGATTTCTATACGTACATGAAGTACAAATAACAAACATCACTTATAACAAGCTTCACTTTGGTTTATTTGTTTGCTCTTAAAAGCTGAAACCCCAATTTATGAAATGTTTATGTGTAAATTAAAAGTCAAATGGACAGATTATTTTTAAACACCAAGAACAGATTAACAATGAGATTCCACCTTTTTAACATCTGTAGTAGATTTTATCAAATGTTATATAAATCAAGAGTAACTCCTAATCTGAATAACCTCACATGATTATCTCAGCTCACAACTACAATACATTAATAACACTTATTAAAATCATGACATGAAAAACATTGCCTTAAAGATCATTTAAATAACAGAGCTTCTGTATGGCCAATTCCAAATTAATGATCATTACTTACTTACCCTTTGAGAAGTATGAGGTGATTGGGTTTGCTACTGTAGTCCATGTCTTTTGCTTTTTTCCTTTGGCCTTACTTTGCATGTTGGGTCGCTTGTTCCCTGTATCTGAAATATAAATTAGAAAAAAAAAGTATGAAAGGATCTTTTCTGTTTCATATCTTCCAGAAAAACAATGTGTATATTAGGCTTTTTGTTTACATTACATCCAATAACAAAAATTTCAGTAGAAATTAATGAAATAAATTTCATATCTCTGAACTCTGATGGCCAATAATGACCGATTGGATAGATTTTTTAATGGAGACAGTTAAGTCATTTAAGTGCCATATTAGTTCATACGACTTATCAATTCCTTACCTTGTTTGAGGGGTACAAAGTGACAGTCTTTAATGTGGCCTATTATCATCACAGTATGGTTCCTCACTGCTGGGGGCAAGAATGTGTGTTCTTCCAGTCTTTGATGCACCCTGTCATGCGAAAGGATCTTGATCTTCTGGCCGAAGTACTCAGCTGTAGCCTGCATGACCCTTGTGTCTTCTACATCTTTGCAAGGCTGTTTAAGTACATCAATCAGATCTTGCGTTACCAAGTCCTTGATTTTGGAAGTTGGTTCCTGAAAAAAAATCAAATAAAAAGTTTAATATGTTTATCCACTTTCATTCAGAAATAGACCGCTTCTATAATATATTCAAATACATGTGTATATGCATATTTCTTCTCTGAGCATCCAATAACAAGCTATTCCATTAACCTGTTATTAGTAAATGAGTCTCAGTTCTTGGAATCCAGTTTGCATACATAACTTCTTGCTGTGTGCGGCTGTAAGTCTGTCCCAAGAATCCAAGATTGGTATGCATAAAAATTGAATGCATTACTGAACTGGTCTGTTGTATTCATAATTATATTTTACTTAATAAGGTAAACATTACAAAATAAACTTGTCACTAAAGTTATCCACATGTTAACAACTCTTTAAGACAAAATTTCACGCCTCTGTTCACCCTCTTTTCCTGTTTCATTAGGCTATTACTTGTCAGGTCGTACATACATCAAGTCTGCAAATAAAAAATGATTTGCAATAATTAGTAGTAGGCCTACTCCAGTTCACTAAGTGAAAGTGATACTGTCAACTTACTTGAGATTCTATAAATGTTACAATTTTCTGCCGCAGAAGACGAGCTGGGCCTGCATCCGTGAATGCACAGACACTGTGAAAAAAAACAGTTTCCAACATATGGCACAAATATTACTGGCAAGCGTAATGTTCCCTCTTTATACTAACTAACAAACAAAATGAATTTAATTATATATAATATCAAACAAAATGAGTATACTACATAATCAACTTGGTCTCTGTGGCGCAATCGGTTAGCGCGTTCGGCTGTTAACCGAAATGTTGGTGGTTCAAGCCCACCCAGGGACGGGAAAAATTTTTTGCTTTGTTTTATTTTATTTACGTAATTTTTTTTTAAGGTTGAGAAACCTGTTTACTTGATGCGTTATTCACACTGATCTGTGGCGGTTGTTTACCGGTATGAGCGACAACTTGACACGACACGAGAGGGCGCTCTCCATAAAAACTTTTTATTGGCACCTGGATGAGATGGTACCCAGACGTTTACAGTAGAAAATCAACGTGTATCATGTAGAGCACGTGCAACCATTTATACAGTGTACAATCGTTGAGGTAACTTGCGCGAAGTTCAGACATAATAGAGACCATGGAATAAGGAACAGGAGGAGCCAAGCGTATGGAGCATACACTTACACGAAATTCCGTACATGTATGATGTAACCATGTACAATTGTACACAGTATTAGCGTACTGACTGCTTGACTGCACTTCGCTGCTGTCATGGTTGTCGCAACACGTGAATCGGTATCATGCACGTTATTGCTAACCAGAAAATCAGCGCGGACATCCGGGTACTTTCATTCTCATAACTTGACAACCGATGAATTCTAACGTGTAGATGGCGCAAGCTACGGACAAATCACGCACAAACCGCCCGTCGTCGAGAATTGTTTTCCGAAGCAGAAATCGTGTTCTGTAACTGTTACGACTTTCATTGTCGAGTCATAGTTTTTCCTCACACAATATCCTTCTTTGAAGTACACTGTAATAAGATTAAACAATTCTGGCAGCTTTTGTCTTAAAAACCATACAACTTAAATCTTAATGCTTTGTTTTCATCGTCTCCAAGACCAAGGTCGGCGAGTCGGAATGACGTCACTCTGCGCTGATCTTTACTCGGAGCCATAAAGTATGAACAACTTCAACCTACAGTTCCACATCAGCTTGATTGGTATCTGACTTCTGACTAGCCAGTTCCAGTGGTAAGTGGTGCCACAGACATATAAGTAAACTAAACTGTTTGTGAATGACATTGGCAGTGTGATTTTGATTACAGAAGCTGTCATCTTAGCCTTCGTAGAAAAGTGCAAGTTGCAGCAAACTTGAAGGCACGGTTTCTTTTCTCTTGCCGATTCGGAAAGAATTCCACTGATGACCATTACGGAAAAAGGATTATATCCTCCAAGAGTTAACTTATTGGTTACAAATTATGATGAACTTTAATCTCAGGAGTGGAAACTTGGGTAGCATATTTGAAAAGTGAGTTTTACAGGGTTTTTTTTTACCTACAAATTGTACACTTCCAATACCGCGGCAGTCATTTTGCTCAAAACGCCCTCTGTTGGTTATATAGAGTTGTGCACAAATTATGGTCGTCAGTGGAATTCCTTCCGCCGATTCCTATGTACAGGTATTATTCAGATTGGGAGATGGGTAACAAAGATTACTGTACCTCATATTATATTTATGACCTATAGCCGAATCCCAATTGGTCTATTCACCATCACGTGCCAGTGGATATGTTTGCTAATCACCAGCGAGTAGGCAGGGGATCCTCGAAGGAACTATTACACATGTATGTAATGCTGCACTTACTGATACCGATCTCGAAAAAATTAATTGTGAATATTTATGAAGTATAGTAAAACAAATATCACATGGTTTATTTCGGGTGGACAGTCGACTCTAGCTTCCCTCTTCAGTGTTGGAAGTTGATAAACTAGTTCCCTCGGCTTTGCCTCGGGAACTATAGTTTGTCAACTTCCAACACCTCGGGAGCTAGAATCGACTGTCAGTCACCCTCAAACCATGTAATATTTGTATACTATGTCATGAAGTGGGCATGTGCTGACAGCATTTTTCAGACAGATGTCTGGCTATGTCCTCTGTTAGTGCATGGTAATCACTGGATATTTGTGGTTATCATTCAACAATCATGGCGCCAGTTGAAGATTGTTGAGAATAGTGTTGCGCACAATGGGGTAATTTGGTATTCGTTTACGGAATAAAAAAAAAGGACCCGTGTTATACGATTTTATCGCATTTTATCACCGTTGAGGCATTCGAGTCTAAGAGTTTAATTGATGCCCTTGTTCCAGCATTGACGGAAGCTATGCAGTTAGAACTCGTCAAGAGGGATGAAAAAACAATCAACTCAACTCGATAGTCCGCCATCTTGAACATCGCCTGGACGACTTCGAACAATACTCAATGCGTAACTCGTTACTTGTGTATGGCATTCCCGAGGGAAGACAAGAGAACACAGACAAGAAGATCATCGAAGCGGCTAAACAGCACCTTAACGTTGACATCCCAGCCACTGCCATCGACCGTTCCCATCGGCTCGGTGCAAAGACGGACCAGAATGGGGAACCACACACTCGGCCGATTATAGTTAAGTTCAACAGCTATAACACCCGGGCAGTCTTCTATCGTGCTAGAACTGGTTTCAAGGGAAAGAACATTTTCGTCCGCGAAAGCTTGACCCCAGAAAGGCAGCGATGGCTGAAACAGGCAAGAAACCACCGCTCGACCGTGGAGACCTGGAGCGGATGCTCTTCTTTGTAATGGCAAGTTATTTTACAGCTAAATTATGTACTTACCTAGTCATCTACCATTGTTGTGTGTTTATGTTGTATGTGTTTGTGGTGTCTTGTTTATGTTATGTGCTTGTTTAGTAGTGAGACCCGGATATACATGTTTATCAAATCCATGTTGAATGTTTTCTCTGATGGATGATAACACACCTGTAGTTGATCCAAATATAGATCCTGATATTAACCTGCATATTACTGATATAGCTTGTGAATACTATGATCAAGACCAGCTCCTGGATACATGTTCCCAAGCCGATTATTTTAAATGTTTGCATATTAATGCTCGAAGCTTGACCAGCAGTATCTTGATATCCAGCAGTATCTTAACATATTGGGTGATAATATTTCCATTATTGGTATCTCTGAAACGTGGTTGAAGGATATTGATGATCCCTTGGTGAAACTTAATGGTTATGTAATGGAAGGTTTTTGTAGAAAACATAAACGGGGAGGAGGTGTGACACTGTATATAAAAAGTGATCTCACCTATAAGATGCGCCATGATATTTGTCCAAACACTGTTGCCTTTGAGTCTTGTTAATTCTGCATCAGGCAATGTCATAGTGGGAATTGTGTATAAACCGCCGTATGTTTCTTACTCACATTTTTCTGATTCATTTAATGATGCACTTGTCCAAGTACAACATGATAAGAAACAGGTGTACATTATGGGTGATTTTAACATTAATTTACTGCTTCATGATACTAGTAGTAATGTTAAAGATTTTATTAATATATTGTCTTTCAATTTTTTTTTCCCGCTTATTCCTAAACCTACTAGAATTACTCCAGACAGTGCTACCCTCCTCGATAATATTTTTACTAATGAGTTTTCAGACCACAAAAGTGGTATTTTAGTTACTGATATAAGCGATCATCTCCCTGTATTTGCTGTTGTAAACAATTATTCCAGAACTTCTTCATCCAATATGAATACATCTAGACGTGATTTCAGCGACACTAATATTCAGCATTTTATCCAAGATCTTCTGGATATTAATTGGGATCTCATCATTAATTCTGAAAGCGTAAATGATTCTTATTCACATTTTCTAGAGTATGTTCTTCATTTTTATAACAAACATTTTCCTGAGAAAGTAATTAATACTCGCTTCAAAAGAAACAAGTCGCCTTGGTTAACTGAAGATATTTATAATTGTATAGGAAGAAAAAACTACCTGTACAGGAAACATCTTGACAACCCTACGGACCACACTAAGCAAGTGTACACTCAGTATAAACATATTCTTACGGGACTGATAAAACGTGCTAAGAAGAATTTTTGGAACCACAAATTAAAAAGTGAAAAGAATAATATCAAAGGCACATGGAGACTTATTAATTCTTTATTGAATAAATCTGAGTCCAACACTAATCCATCTTATTTTGTACACAATGGTAAAAATATTAAGGATCCATATAGTATTGTTAACCATTTTAACGATTACTTTGTAAACATTGGAAACAGGATTGCTAGCAACCTTCCATCGTCTGACTGTTCATATCATTCTTTTCTTGGAGACAGGTGTACTCATTCTTTATTTTTGAAACCTGTTACGCAAGCTGAAATTGTAAATGTGATCAACAAATTGCCTAATGGTAAAGCCCCAGGCTGGGATGGTTTGAGTTCCTTTGTTGTTAAAAAGGCTAGGAATGCTTTAGCGCTACCACTTATACACTGCTTTTTAATCAGTCAATTTCTATGGGAGTTTTTCCAAATTGGTAAAGTTGTTCCCATACACAAAGGCCGTGGTACACACGAGTTCACGAATTTTAGACCTATTACTGTTTTGCCTGTTTTTTCCAAATTATTTGAAAAACTTAGTTTCAATCGCATGATTGCATATATATTAACAAGTATAACCTCTTGTCTAAATCCCAATATGGCTTTAGAGCTAACCGCTCTACAGAGCTGGCTATACTCGATGTGCTAAGTAAAATTATCGATGCATTTGAGAATAAGCAGTTTTCTGTCGGTATTTTCCTGGACCTGTAAAAGGCATTCCACACTGTTAACCATGACATTCTTCTGAATAAATTGGAGCATTTTGGTGTTCGAGGGTTGGCCTTGGACTGGTTCAGGAGTTATATATCAAAGAGAAAACAGTTTGTTTCTTATAATTTCCATCACTCTTCAGAACAGTCCATTACATGTGGAGTCCCTCGAGGCAGTGTGTTAGGCCCATTACTATTTCTTATTTATATTAATGATATTTGTAAATCATCTAATGTCATGTCTTTTTGTTTATTTGCAGATGATACTAATTTAATTTACAATCACCATAATGTGGATACAGCCATACAACATGTTAATATTGAACTTGTTAGAATAAGTGGTTGGCTCATTTCAAACAAATTATCAATTAATTTGCTTAAGACTAATTATATTATCTTCTGTCCACGTCAACATAATTACCAGGCCACAGTTCCTCGTAGCTTTGATGGTACTGTACTCAAACAAGTCAAATCTACTAAATTTCTTGGACTTTGTGTAGATGAAAACCTCACTTGGAATCACCACATTCATGTTTTATGTTCTAAAATTTCTAAAAATGTTGGGGTTATTAATCACTTGAAGAATTTTGTACCTGAAAACATTCTTTTAACATTGTATAATTCCTTTATTCTTTCATATTTGAATTATGGCCTACTTTGTTTTGGGGGATCTTTAACTGTACATGGTTCCAACAAACTATTTAAGTTACAGAAGAAAGCTATTCGTATTGTAAATAATGCAGGTTACCTTGAGCATACAACCCCTCTATTTACCCCCTCTCTTTATATTCTGAAACTGAATGGTCTCTATTACCATCGATTGGGTATACTTATGTTTAAATATACTCACAACATGCTCCCTCACATTTTTAATCAGCTATTTTCATTAACGTCTTCTGTTCACACCAGTAGTGTAGACACGTCCTCAGACCTGGGGGGTTGATCGTGTACCTGGGTCGTTCTTCCATATACGTTTGTGCACAAAATCGTTTTTTATATATATAAAAAGTGAAAACCTGGGGGGGGGGGGGGAACCAACCCCCCCTAGCCCCCCCCCCCCCCGGATCTACGCCCATGGATCACACACAGGAAACACGTAGCTCCTCAAAAGGTGATCTATTTGTCAGAAAAAATAGAACTTCAGAAACAGTCCGTTTCAACATGGTGTGATATATTGGAATGAACTTGATTCTGGCTTAAACAAAATGCCCTTCCGTAGTTTCTTTTGCTAAAAATTTAAACAATCGATCCTTTATACTTACACTTAGTCATTAATTTATATTGTACCGGGTCTCACTATTAACACCCATTGTCCTGTTTAAGTTCGTGTGTACATGTAGTTGGTTAAATGTTTTTGTCCTGTCCCAGGGAAAGGTACAAAAGCTGTGCTTCACCTTTTTCCTTTTTATTGACATTGCAAAATATTTACACGTAATTACATACTGTCTGTAAGAATATTTTGTTTACACATTATGCACTGATTTTGTATGATTTGTTTTCAAAAATGTCAATATGAAAATAAATGTTGATTTGATTTGATTTGATAAATGACAGCGCGAGTGGGCAGCGATCGTGCGTGTTCAGTGAAGTAGAAAAGTGCCTGAATATATCGCGATATTTTTTTTTCATATGGAAAATCGTATCGGACCCGGAAAAAAAAATTGAAAACGGGAATATTGCAATATTTTTTATGGTGGCACAACTTTATACAAACAAAATCAGAGTAGCTCATGAGCTACCTTTTGCACTTTTCACGACGACCAAAACAAACAGATCACTGCAAATTTTGTATTTTGTTTTTCGCTAAGTCCAAATTAATTATCGTGGCTGTTACGCTGTACGTTGGGCTTGGGTACTATAGTTACGGAAATTTTCCAGACAGCGTGCTGACTGTTTACGTCTTCTTCAAAGTGATCGACGCGTTCTGAAGGTTTTTGCACGATATATTTTCAGATGAAGTTCGTTAAAGTGTGTTTCTACTTGGCCAAATGGAAAAAATGACCGGCCGAAATTCAAGTAAGATTTAGTTGAGCAGGAAAATGCATTTTACGGTACTTTGGAAGGATATTGTTTTCGGAGATCTCGTTTCGATCGGTCGCCGTGCATGCATACATAATAAAAAAGTTATGAAAAGAAAAATCTGACGTCACCACGATAATATCGAATATCGCGATTATTTCTTCACGATATTTCGATATGCCCAAAGCTGGATATCGAACAAGCTTTACTGGATTTAATATTATCATAATGAATTATTTGTACTTTGTGTTTCAACGGTCTGTGTCCATTTTCTTTGCCCCAAATTTACATGCAGCAGAAGGGATACAAACTTTGAATCTCCAATGCCATAGTCAAATCAAGATATGAGCAACCTTTCAAGTTAGCCTTTCAGCAAAGCTCTTCAGCTAAACGACAAATCGTGGACACAATCCGACAAATGGGGCAGATGCAGATGTCAGTGTTCATCAAAAGAGGACGGTTGCTGAAGCAGAAGTTAAACCGTGATACGGCAGAGAATTTCAAATGGAGCTCAATTTTCACAGAGTTGCGAGAGCACATGCCACTTGCACAATGTACATGTATACGGTATACATGCTGTATTAGAAGGATGTTTGACTTCTAAGGCTAACAGAGAGAAAGCTGCCGTGTAAGTAGACGGGCGCGTTGATCGTTATCTTTTATAATTACTAACAATTCAAATTTCATCAAATAACCACATGGAAAACTGACTGAATTTTAAGTCGGTGACTTAAAACATTCAGCCAGTTTCTCTTGTGGTTATTTGTATGTACTATTTATGGAGGTCGCTGGTTCGACTTTCCCGCTCCACTGTCAATTTTTCTTTGTTCACTTTTCAATGAGTTCAAATATTTATCTCCCATTTTACTGTACCTGTTGAAAACTGTTTTCTTCAAAACTTCAAATATTGATTTTGTCCTAAAATCGGTTAATCAATTAGATGATTATTGTACTTTATTGTAATCATCATAAAGTAATTTATTTCGGCAGTGATGACGATGGAGAGCTTGTGCCTGGCATGGGCGTCGTAGTGTCTATGATTGCCAGGATGCGAAGTCCTTGGAAGTTCAACTTTACGCCATCCCTGCTTGGAATGTCCTCCAAGAATGGACCGATGCAGCTCTTCGGTAAATACCTTTCGTGATAGAGATAATAACGTATACGCTTATGTCACCACCGCAGTTGGCATATTGGGCTGGTCAAATAATAGGGCAGGAACTCTGGTCACAAGGATCAATTTGCTCAAGGTAACTCGGGATGACAGATGCGGACTTTGGTTTTGGCCTTCAATTGGATTTTTGTTTTAAACCAAAATTGATCATCAAGAGCGGAGCTCCCCCCCCCCCATCCGCGCCTGGATGGCCGTAGTATGTGTATGACCAAATGTCACCATTTTAATTATTTATCTTCAGCTTATGATTTCTTTTGCATGAAACTTGTTTGATCCTTGACAGTTGATGGATGGTCTATTCAAAATAGGATTTTGCATGACGGCAAAATATGTGCGGAATATTGTTCTTCGATACGGTGAGCGGTATACAGACGAGATATTGGCAGTGAAGTGTGCAGTACAGGTAAGAAACAGACATGGCCAATTAAATGTAAATATTTCCACTGGGGGAAGTGAAAATGTTATGATAAGATTCACCAGAAGTTGAAACTAACTGTTTGGTCTGTACATTGACCATACACAAATATTTGAACATAATTTCATACAAGGTAATACGACAAACATCCATGATTTCAATGCATTTAACAATCAATCAACTCTGCCTCCAATTAATTATTTGTACTGTTAAAATATAAAATTTCTTTTGAAAAATACAGGCAGTCATTCAAAATGACGAGCCTAAGGTGTACGGCCTCAGCTCTGAAGGAACATTCGACCATTCTATGATGGCAGAGGGACTGGAAGAGATTGCTGAACGTGAAGATGAAAGCGACACTGACCCCGATGATGACAGCAACTAAGATGACAGCGACGGAGTGCACTCCATCACTGATGAAACTGTAGCAGGAGATGAGGCCCAATGTGACACTTCACAATCACAACACAAAGGTATATGGATCTCGTGCTCTTTTACAGTTTGTGAAAATTCCAACGTCATGTTTAGTGTGCCAAGAATGTCCGCATGCATGGGAGAAACTACAATACTATTATTTGCTACTCTGTTTCAAATTAACAAATACTTCATTTCAGATCCACCTGAAATGACCAGGCCTGGGTTTACAATTACGTGGGATAACATCCAGAAGGGGGTTCATCGAAGACATCAGTCTTCAGAGAGGTCGAACCGGATGTTGATGTGGGCCTTGGCGTTTGTGGCGGTCAACAGGGTTGATTTCAAAAGAGGTGTGATAGACGAGGATCAGCCACTTCGTAGAGCTGAAGAGATGCCCCTGTCGACATTCCTACCACAGCCAGAAGACTGGATGGCATTACGAGGTCACATGAAGACATTGATGAGAATGATTACAGGAGGAGCGCTGCCGTCTCTCAGCAATATCGCCCAAGGAGCTGTATCATCACACATTCCGCATGATCATAGTGCAGAGTCGGCTAAAAAGTCATAAATCGTACGTTCTGCTGCCTTTCTGGGCATTACAAAGACAATTATGATACTATAGAACAGCTACACCGTTATAACCCAAGCAATGAAACACATGAACACTTTTGTTTGAAGACATTATACATGTACACTGCATGATTTAATATTATTTTTTAAATTAAAGCACAATATAGAACATTTCTTTTTCAATTTTTACACATTATTTCTTAACTTTACGTTCAACACAAATATATTCCTTATTCTTGGAACGTTATGCATAATGTTTATGATGATGGTTTTATTTTCATATACAAATAAATCTCTGAATCATTGACGCAAATCCGTCATCACCATCATGAACAACCTGAGCAAGTATGTGCCCCAGACGGAGGATGGAACTTCCTGGCCCATCCTATGCAACGGCGATCAGCTATCGGTTGAACGTATGGTTGATGCGAGGCATATGCACTCAACAGCTACGGAACCCTTAGAAAGATTCAGCGGTCTTGAGCCAACGCCTCAGGAATTTCACAAAAGATTTATTCTTCTTCAGGTACACAATAAAGTTACCGTGGTCACTCTGTTTTGAATAAATGACTTACAGAATCAACCAACATTTCATGTGGAAATAACATTTGTTCGATACCTGAACTGAACACGAGCAGCTCTAGTAAAGAGACATTATATAAGGCCTTGATAATCATTATATTCTGGTATTACATTACTATAATTGCATGCAATGTCCCATGTTTTATTTTAAGGATTATATGGATAAACAATTTTCGGCTACAAGCATCTGCCAGCGCGGTACGCTTTATCATATTCGTGAGAAGTACAGACACCGAAACGTGAAGAAGGAGGTGGGTGATTGTGTCAATCATGAGTCGATATGGTCCGTATGGAGGAATGGTGAGGCTTGCCGCAATGCAGGTGGCAGGGATGGAGACCCGGGAGTCCGTCCCCGTGGGATGTCCTGAATCAGATTGCCCTCTACCGGAGAGGTAGTCCTTCATTGACGGAATCGCGAAGAGAATTGTTGACCAGGTCTGGCCTTCCATCGATCAGGCCACTATAAACAAGATCGGCACATCAGCAGATCCCACTGATGAAGAGGCATATTCGGGGAAGAAGACGAAGACGATGTAGACAACTTCTGCATATGCACACCTGAAGACGGTATACGTGTACATCCAGTAAAATGCTCCTCACTCTTGCACGGTGTTTGTAATGTGCACATTGTACGTGCATTAAGTTTGTGATATAGTAATGCGTCAAGCAACTAGTATTTATTCTTGACTCTGGCAGAATTAAATTGAAAAGGCATATGTAATGTACTATTATAAAAGGCCATGTACAGTACATGTATTCATCGAATGCTCTGCCTAGCCGATGTTAAGGGTGTTGCAATGGGAAGGCCTATAATTATGCAACATTTTCTGTACTGACTGTTGCACTGAAGCCACCCAGTGTAGTCATTATAATTGAAGGGACATGTAACTTTCCATGCTGCGGGTTATAACAAAAGATGAAAATGGAAAGATACCTTAAGACCTCTAATTTGATCTTGAAGTAATTGTAGTGTGGTCCTATTGCAGGGTAAGAATGCAAAAACTTTTTAAAATCGACATAATTGGCAATTTTAAAAAAAATTGCCATTTTTTAAAGAGAATGCATTGAAATGGTTAATCCCAGTAAATCCTAAACGGCGTGATGATTCACCAAACGGCTTTACCTGCCCTAATTGTACCCTAAGAAGAAACTTTTGTGCAAATCTGAGCCAGGTCCGTTATCCAGCGGGTTATCATCTTCTGCAGATTTTTGCATGGTATCTGGAAATGGTTGATGGCTGGTTCTCCACGATTCACCAAGCTCATCAGTCAGGTGGTGAGATTATCTCAGCTCATTGGACGATATCTTTGAAGAGGAAAACTTTCCAACTTCGTGTACACAAGCAAAAAATGCTGCTATAGAAAACAGCGCATGCGCACGCACGCGCAAAACAACGCGCGCGTGCTCACAATAGCATGCGCGTCCGTTGTTGACTTGAAGACCGGTTCTCCAAAGTCTCCCATTAGAAACAAATCGATTCACTGTGAAGCTTATGACTTAATACAGGCAAATTACTTAAATGACAATGCATGATACATGTAAATTATTTTACTGAACTAATACACTTTCACTTTTGTTAATCATTTTATTTTGCACGTACAGGTAGATATTACATATTTTCGGTTGAGTAATGTGTTTAGTTGTAATCAAGTATAATAGGAAAACAATCGACGACATTATGAACAATTCGGCCAAAACTATATAAGAATGAAAGATTTGAGATCGCCTTTCTTTTCTTTCACCATTAGTGTCAATTTCTTTCTAAATTCGATATTCCAGAATTCTGTTTTGCTGTGTGTGTGTTTTGAAATCTCTTGTCCAAATAATTAATTAATAACTAATTGCATAGAGCTGTTTATGCATATTAATGATTGTGCGCTTCATCGATATTAACCTGATTAATCTTCATGTGGCTGCTTAATATTCAGCACAGAAGGAGGACACTTAATCCTTCAAAACCGATTGTTTAGAAGGATCTATGACAGAACAATGCAAATCACTAGGCGAGTGTAAGCAAACTTGTAAAAATTGTTCATGTTAAAGTAAATGTTTCTGCCGCAGTAAGCGAAGAAGAATCCCTCTTACCGTTAAGCAGCTCTATGGAATTGGGCTGAATTGGAAATAATAAACGTCTCATGCAAACCAGTATATCTAAATATTAAATGTCATTTACAATGAAAACAGTTGACCATCTTCGCGAATCATCCCACAATCCTCTCCACCGAAGTCATTGGGCTCATCGACTGACCAATTCCTGTAGCTGACCTCCACTCCTCCCTCCTCACACACCCATGATCCCTCGGTCGCCAGGTCGTTGCAGTTTATCCAAACTTTCCCCACGTCCGGAATCACATTGTTTACGATGAAATCATTCTCTCCGAGGGAGCTTGCACTGTGCGAACAGTGTGCATTTCCGAAAATTTCCTACACATGTAAACGGGCGAAGTGTTTGCACCCGGGCGTTTCCGGCGGCAGTTTACACACAAGGTAAACGGGCAAGGAAGCGTAACACCCAGTTTCCCAAATATACGTGTGTTTTTACCAACATTGGAAACTGGGTGTGATAAGTATCGGACCGTTTACTGCGTTTCCTACATTGATAAACCCCACGGAAAGTGTCTGCATTTCTCTATGGGTTAACTTGTCTATACTTAGGAATAGGATGTTTCACCTCATTTGGGGTCAGGGCCAAAGATCTCTTGGTCCTTGTCTGCGATTCCACGAATCAGGCTCCAGCTTCTGTACTCTATTGGTGAGTTCCGTTTATCCATGCTCGAAAAGATGTTTCATTTATCTTAGAAGGATCATTTAGCCTACGTGTCAAAAATTCTTAAATCATTTAAACTGCAGTCTGATTGCAAAAGAAAAGTGGGAAAACAAGAAAAATGACAACAATTCTCAGTCAGAAATTAAAATTAAAAAAAGTTAAAGCTCAATCACTGAACTGAGTCAGATCGAAATAATTAAGGCCTATATCGTAATATTATTAAGTAAAACCCATAATTCCACTACTACTCTCAGGCATGAATCATCATGATGTTTGTTTTAGGAAGATTGAATCGCCAATCTTCTAACATCATATTTAAAAATCTAGGCCTGTACATCGTATATTATTCTCTGAACATTTCATCAATCGGTGCATGTTCACCCGTGGTCAAGATAATAGCGAATGTCGATTTGATCTGTTTTCAATCAGTGATCGTATAGGCCTACACTGGTATTGTACTTTATGTCGATGTTGCAATAACAATTTTTGAAGAGGTTTCTAAATAGTATATGCGGCAACGTTTAGATTGTATATTTCTATACTCGTCTCTTCATTTTATTAACAGACTGGACAGACATAACTTGACGCACATAGTCGAAACCATGGAGGAAGGAAAGTCGACACTAAGCAACATTGTGTGCGAGTGAGGAGTGACTCTCCGAAGAAGTATGCTGTATAATATTTTCGTGGCCTGCTACCGTGAAGAGGCAGTGCCGTACTATCAGTGGATAAAATGGAGACGCTGTGATTTCGTCATATTATAATGAAGAAGACGAGCAGTTAAGGTCTACTCAACCACGATCGACGACCGCTGCATTGAAAACGGGCAACAACATTGTCTAACTTGTGTATTCTGTGCAAAATGTACAAGTTGATAAAATAACTGGTCACTCTTGCATTCACGGTATTCTTCTAGTAGGCCTATATTCCTTTTTTCTAACCATGGAGGGATCCTCAATGGTAAAACCATGGAAGGAGGAATCCCATTTTTATTGTACATTACACATTGCCAGACCTCGTTGTTCAAGGCCCTCGGCCAGTAACTTGAGCCAAGTCAGTTCTAGCGTTACATAACATTATGCAATTCACAGAGCTAGAACAAACCACACAATACACCACACTGTACATGTTCATGTAGGCCTACATGTGTGTACATCATTATAGCACTATGTCTTAACCCGTGGTAGATCTTTATATACGTCCATGATGGAGAAAAAGATAACTTCATTGCATGCTATATACATGTACCTTAAAACTATGGAGAAATTTACTTTTAGAGTTAGGAGGGCCTGACGTTTCAATCTTGGCAAAAAAGGTTCCTTTGAGAAAGACAGATATCTTTCAAGGATCGAACCGTCAGGCCAACTCCTGCCATTCTATTTATCCCAAATCATTACTTTGGTTAACTTCGAGTACTTGCTGTAGTTTATTACTTGTATTGATAATTAATTTTGTTGTTCACGGTACGAAGTTATATACCGGTAAACAATTAAAATATATAGGCCTAGATACACAATCTATATGCAGGCCAATACCGTGCGTGATATTCAAAGTCGTTTTTTTTGGCAATTCAACATTACTGTCGTTGTATAAAATGAAAATTGGAAAATTTAGCGTTGATATCAGAAATTCGAACAGCATTTTAAAGATAGGATTGGGTTGGTAATGACAAAAAAAGAAAGAGTTCTATTTCAGTATAAGAGTATAGAAAGAAACATGAGAAAGTTCAAAGGATTTCTAAACCTATCTGATTTCGGTTCCAGTAACTGAAAGAAGCCTCATAGTACCTCTCCATATTAATTATTATATTAACGTGCCATTTCCTCATGACTCTGTGTTGAAGGGTTAACACGTTTTGTGATTCCATCCGTATCATTTCACTCCATGGAGGAATCGAGCCTGGTTTAACTGCTGCTTGCCAAAAGGCTGTTCAACATTTGTACTGTTCATACCCTGACATAATGTCCAGTATACCCTTGGCAGTTTTGCACATTCGGTGATGGGGAGCATTATTTCAAAATTTTGTTGATTGCTTGGTCATGCCTTGGATGGAATAGGCCTCAGTTAATTACAGAAATAATCTGGAAATAGAGCAAATAAAAGTAATTCCTTCATGGCCAAAGCAAAATAAGTTTACAGCAACAACAAAATATAACTTCATGACCTCTGGTAAAACAGCCCAGTCAAAAAAGTCAAAGTGCATGGTAAACATGGTCACAAAATCTTCAATAACTTAAACAAAAGTGAATGAAAAGGCTTGATTCCTCGAAAATTAATCTGAAATCTTTTCTTTGTACATACACAATTGTAATGGTTAAAATCAAATCAAAAATAGATGTTTAAACTCCCTCTCCTACACATGCCTTAAGATATACATGTAATGATGGTGGCTTGCAAATGTTTTGGGGGCTTGATGTATAGTTGTTTTTCTTACCCGTGTTAAGTTGAGGTCTGAGAGATATGGATGTTTTAATATAACATGTTGGTGTGTTGTTATTAGTTTTCATTAACTGTTAGTGCGTGTAAATGTAAGTCGAGTCATTTTTTGTTTCCATGATATTTATATAATTTGTTTATTTGAACGCCTTTACATTTGAACTTAATATGCGCAATAGCCTACAAATGAGTACAATTATTAGGGCCTATTAAGTTGTCATTTACTTTTGTCGTAGAATACTAACCTTTCTGCTCAGGTGAGTTCAATATCACCGTAAATGTGAAATTCTATTTTCGAGTTCTATATTTTATCACAAGTTATAACAGTTGTTTAAAATGTTTTGTACAGAGTATCACCGTTTAATTTATTGACTGATTAGTTAACAGGTATCATTACCTTGATGTGACTTTAATACGCATCATTATTAATTCTATAATCCTCATTATGGTGTACTTTATATTTCGTCGGTCGAGTGTTGGTTAGTACGGATCCAAAATAAATATTTCTAAATTTGTAAACAAATTGCATCATGTGTGCATTTTATTTGCCTCTCATACATCTAAAAGAAATTGTATATTTGGAGAGAAAATGAACTTTACCTGAAGTAAAATAATATTTAAAAAGAAAGAAATGGAATTGATGAAAGTGCGAGCGAGAGGGAAGGGTGATACTGCTGCATTGGCGGCCCATACAAACACGCATTTTGAATATGCCTATATTATTCTTTTCTTTTTTATATATTAAAAAGTAACCATTGAATATAACAAATCTCTGGATTTTTGGAAAGTAAATATCAAATAATAGGCCGACTGTCGGATATTAGTCATGATATCATATATTTTTTCATGGTTATGTAGAAAATTATTTTTGGCTGGTTTTGATTTGTGTTTCTTTTTAATAAACATTTCGCGTCTCGTCCTTTAGATCCTCGGTTTGTCAAGGTGTGTCATTTTTCAGGTTACACTATCATGACAATAAGCCTACAATTTCAGTATTCTGTCATGTCTGCGTGAACTATAATAAAACATTATAATTAAATTAAAGCTGATTTTAAAAACAAAATGTACTTTAATCGATAATTTTGCAAACTGTAGCCTGGCCGCTCCTTGACGGCCCTTTTTTCTGAGACTGAAAACCCAAGGGTCCATCAGAAGAAAAACAAGCGGAAATAATTGTTGTATTTCTTAAAATTATTATTATAATTATAAGTGGGCGAATTCTTTTGGAAAGTCAAGACGATAAGCGAAAGGCTCGTGACAAGAATGGAGAGAAACATCAATACTTCAAAAATACTGCCGCGGATGGCCTTCTGCAACACTTATTTAACAAAATTACTGAGCAAGGATATCGAAATATTGGATTTAAACATGTTTACATTTCAAATGAGTTCATTTTTGATAAAAAAATCACACAATTTTAAAAATTTTTCTAAATTTTGCCCCAACGACGGAAAAAATTTAGGGTTGAGTACTGTGTACTCGTACGCATTTTCTTTAGGAAAAAATGGGAAATTCAAGAAAAATTTAACTTTGATAAAAATGTTCGAATTGCTTAAAATATTGTTGTCCAGTATTTATTGTATAAAAAAATGGAAAGTTATTTACTTTTAGGAGATGTTAAGTATTTAAATCATATTTTATTCGATTTAAAATAATGACTGAACGTTTATTATGCAAATATAAACGAATAGAGGGCGCTTTAAATTAAACTTGTGTCAGTCTGCAAGAGATTTGGTAGTTTACAAATCTTAACTCCCAGTTATTTCATCCTCGAATATACTTATAATTGCTCACAAAAAGGGCATTCGCCATCATTTGATTGTTAAAGTAATCTTACTCCATTACAGTGAAAATAATGAAGGGTGCATCATGCGAATTATAAACCTACAATATTAGTGGAAGGACACGTCAAGTTTAGGAATTATTGCAAGTTCGGCGCTTTCACAACAAAAATCTGCACAGATTTTTAAGTATAAAGATGGTGATGGTAGAAACCAGGGAATTTCTGCCTGAAATGCTGTATTCATCCAGAAAAGAGTAAAACTAGTCAACAAAACTATTTTTGATCTTTTAAAGATAAAAAATAAAGACTAATGACGTAGAAATAATCACGGTGGCCGTTTCCACCGTTTTCTCACTATAAGTGGGCACCGTCTGGGACAAACATTTTCACAAAATAATGACTGTTACTGTATCTTTCTCGATATTTTTGCCCAAGAATCTGTATTTTTTTGACAAAACCCAAAGTATGATATTACATATAGGGCCTATTTACTTAATGCACTTGTCTGTTCAATTAAAATGCTCCCATTCAGTATATAGTAAAGGCGCGGATACGGTTTCTTTTTTTTGGGGGGGGCGGGTGATTCCAAACTTTATTTTCCATTCCCAACTTTCTCAGTTCAATATTCAACATAAATTTTAAGATCATATCAAGTCAAGTCAAACCTTGGGGTTTGGATGTTGCGGTTGGAAAATAAATATTTTTTATATACATTATAAATATGCGATCATGTGAAGTTCATGCAGGAGTTCAATGTTTGCCCTTCAATATTACTTCTTGAATAGCACGGAGCACTCTTACGGCTGTCCTTAAAATAATGACTACGCATACCAAGCCAAACTTTTTTCCAAACTTTCTTTGATCTTTCAAAGATCAAAAATACAAGAGAAAAGACTTAAACAAAAAAAATACTGTGGCCGTTTTTCACTGTTTTGTAAAAAAACATGGGCACCGTATGGGACTGAAATGTTCACAGATGACTGTTACTGTATCGTCCTTGATATTTTTTGCCCATGAATCTGTATTTCTTTGACAAAAACCTAAGTATGATATTACCTTTAACCATGGAGTTATAACCATGCTTTAACTCTTAATCTTTATCACTGCCCTATATTCACTCAGTAAAAAACTAAAATTAATGTCTAACCATGGAGGAAGGAACACAAACCAACATATAAGTTATGAAACAGGGAACATAATAATGATACAATAATACACAATCCATTAATCACTGGATGGATCAAACAACTGAAACACAGAGGTTGGTCTTCTTGTCCACAAAATGAATGAATTAATGACTATAAATCCACACTGTACATGCAGTAACTTAGCCAGGAAGCCTTGAACCTATTACCTTGTATACGCTGTGGCCCACTCACTAGCCAATGAAAACACAGCATTATAAACAGACAACCGTTAGATTTTATTTGTATGCACGAAGCAAGTAGAACGTTTGTCGTCTCGGTGCAGTTGCCTCAGAAATTCCTCATGATTCGGTGAAAACACGGTGAGTATTTTCGCGTTTTTGTGTATCCACGCTTTCTTTTAAGTTGCTTGTGTTTAATATATTCATCATAGGTTCATCTATGCCTATTCTATACTTGAACAAAATCATTGAGGAATAAAAATACTGAAATAGTTTACTGTATCTAATGGAGTAAGCCTACACTGTGCATGGTACAGTTTAAAAATGGCAAAGTTATGGTGACTAAAATAGTTACGCCTAGATTTCGATGTATACAGTTGTAGTATTTCGATGTATTTCGATGTATTACAGTTAAAATAATTAAAATATCTCGCCTAAACGGACTTGTACCTTTATAAACTGGCAGATTAAATACATTTTGATGGTACAATAGTTTAGTTCAATTATTAGTTCAACCATGGTTCAACTGAAAATAAAATAAAAATTAGTTGGCAGGAGTTTGGGAAGGCACATCTTTTGATGACAGGTTTTTGTTTTTAACTTTTGTCTTCCCTGGGTAGCACCTGCCAATGTATCTTTTACTCTTACTCTTTTTAAATGTCCAAATATTTAAGATAAATAATAATGTTAACTGAAATACCATTCCACAATTGTTTAGGTCCGCAAAGTTGTTTTTCCCTGACTTCTTATGGTTTTGGGTTGTTTAAGTTTGGGCTTTATCGATTAAGAAAATATTTCATGCCATGTTATGTTGTGCAGTGTGTATTTTCAGGTTTGAGAAAATACATCAAAATTCCAACGCATAACTTATTTCAATGTATAATTCATTATGAGAAAATATAGCTGATGCATGGTCTTCTTGTACTTTACTCCTATGGTAAAGGTTTGTACTGGAGGCGTGAGAGAGAGCTTCGATGACCTTCGTCAAGTGGACTGCAGTAAAGGATGGCTACAGACTGTCTTTCATATGAGCCGCTGCCATGGGACATCTGATTGCAATGTGCTTCATCTTGCCTTTGTAAGTTTAATTTTGAGCACATATTTGTTTAAAATCCTGTACTGTACTAAAATGTATGTCGAACGAAGGTTCATTACTAGCCTCAAGGTTTGCAACACACTATGACTGAAGGTCCTATACATTGGTTAAAAACTAATGTAAAGGAGTTATAGGTTATAGGAGTTATGTAAAAATCTAAACGTTGGTGACTACATTTTATATTCGTCTTGCCTATCCCTTACTAATGGTCTAGCTGCAGTTAACAGCAACACACAGGCAACTATATAGGCCTTATACGTGTACATTATGTATGCTGAAACAATCCCCAACCTTTTCCCCAGAGGGCACATAATACACGCATGGCATGGCAGGGGCAATGTAACCACTGTCCTTGACATGTGGTAACGAATAGGCCACCCAGCTTGACCACTGCAGGGATCTTTGGTCTAATACATGTATATCGTACAAGTTTTCTTCTTGGCTCCCTTGCTATGGACTGTTGTCGATTGCATGGGTGTCGATCCCAGAGACCGGGGGGGGGGGGGGGGGGGGGGGTAATTGTGTGCATAACCACCCCCCCCCCCCAATCAATTTATAGTTGTTTGTGTCTTCGCATTGATTTTATTTATGTTAAATTCTTATGAATATCGTTTTTAAATGCTCTAAAGTGGAACTTTCCGACTCTGTTTTTTATAAGAAGTCCCTGGTGTGGGAAGGCGCTATCCCCCTCCCACTAACTAAATCCCCCCCCCCCCCCGTCGCTTCGCTCCCTCACATAGGACACAAAATCACCAATCACCCCCCCCCAAAAAAAAAAAATAAAATCATGAAAAGAAATCGACACCTATGGTCGATTGACATGCCGTACTTTACTGACGGTTCCTTGCAATGACATATCCCTTCATAGTACATATACCGGTATTTCGATGTGTATGGATTTGATGACCATGCATGCTCTGAGTTCTGAACCCAAATCACTTCCTTGACAAAAGGAGTTCCAACAAAATGAGCAAAACCCAGTTACATGACCTATATTAATGCATAGGCCCTATACTCTGTTGTCATTTTTCAGATGCTGTGACTGGCTTGAATCATCAAATGGCGGAGAAATTACAAAAGAGAAGACTTGAGTTGCGCGGACTGAGCGGTTTCTCTACGGCTCGTTGGTGGAGGAGTTAACCGGTGGCAGTTAAGCCAGCTGGAGAGCGACTCGATGGAAAGTGCCTGTTTACAAACAAAGCAGGCCTCTAAAGCTGCTAACTGCAATTTATAGTTATTTAAGTGTACAGCTTGTAGTACTAGTAACTAGTATATGCACTGTGGTCATATGTTTACAACGTAATACACATTACTGCGATGTTTGAATTAAATGCCACTGTCCACTTTTGATATAATTACAAAATACAAACACATTAGGTACATGAATTGCGGGTTGATGGGCCAGCAAACCATCTGAATGGACTAATTGTAATATGAGTTTTATGATGTTAAAATATAAAAAGGACGGATACATTTTTGATGGACCTTGCAAAACGGTAGTTTATGACTTTAGTTTTTGAAAAAGTTTAACCTTAAGTTTCAAAGTTTTGATAGCCTCTCCCGTTTATGCAACAGACGGCCGTTTACGGAAGTTGTGAAATGTTGCATAGTGGCAATTTTACAAAGACATGGCTTCTGACTGTCAAATGAACAAAGATGATTGACTATTATTAAGGAACATCGCAAACACTAGGGCTGGGTAGCTCGGTTGGTAAGAGCTCCGGTATAGTATTCCAGAGATCCCTGTTCAAATCTGAATCCCGCTCCAGTCAATTTTTACTTGCTTCACTTTTTAATGACTTTAATTCAGTGATAGTTTCCGGTGGTTATTTGATGATTGTACAACTAAAAGAAATTGCCTTTAGCTGCACAATACAGCCATGGTTTAACACGTGGAAGATTCCATGCCATGCCGATGTTTTACATTGAGGAGATTCACAGTGATTTATTACAATATTTGTTTTCATGAAATAATGACAGGCGTTTAGAAATGTCTGCAAACACATGTACATATAAACTGCCCTAGCTATGTGCGATTTTAAAGATTAATGAATAAGTTTCCATGAAAAATAAAAAAAATGAAACAAAAATATATCGTCTATTTTAGTATTATTTAAAACTTGTGTCGTTGTCAAAGAAAATGAATCATTCCTTTATTTAGGGCCTAAGCAAAAGAGTAACGAACCCAACATTGGATGCAAGAAAAATAATAAATCTCAGTTAGTCACCCTATCAACATTTCAAAGATTGTTTCCCATTAATACAAAGTATTCCTGAGCATGATATAATAATCGCCTTTCCATGGCGTTTCCAAGCCTTTGGAAACGCAGTAAGCCCGGTGGTAGTTTCTAAGGCAGTTTCCGTAAGAAGGTAAATTTACGGAAGCGGGGGGTGCAAACACGTCGACTGGAAACGGCCACAGAAACGCCAGTTGGAAACAAACAGGACACGGTGCGGAAACGGGCCGGTTTCCGGCCAATATCGAAGCCCGTTTCCGCATGCGGAAACCAAAGTTTTTGCACAGTGTTGGTACGGCCAGAATATCACCCGACTTTGCGCACTCGTCTCTAGCACTTGTCCAGGTTAACATGGATTGAGTGAGCAAATAACAAGAAGCTCCCCAGTGGTGCCACTCCGGAGTGCAGGGTGTACCACGGTGCAAACGTCTACATTTGGCAGAAACCTGGGTGACATTGCTCAAATGCAAAGCAGCAAATATGATGATAAATTGACAAATCATGACGATGGTAAATGCGTCGTTCTAATATCGGCAAATTTATTCTGAAAAATTATGAAAATTGTGCTGGCTCTTGTCGTCAAAGAATACGACTTGTGCAAAGTGTTGATACACGGCATCTATACGATGTGCGCATGGGAGTTCTACGGCTGGCGTGCAAAGAACGAGAATATCAGCACCCCTTGAAGTGTAGTTGTTCCTCTTTAAAAGTTCGCTCAGTCAATGAAGCATATATAGCCCTGCAATTAAAAGTGCAAAATAAACAATTTGCATAAACACACTACCATTGCAATCCATCTACACGCAATTGGAACTCATATAAGAACATGAACAGGGCATAATAGCGAATGCTTTCAATGGAAAACCGCCAGAAACTCACCAAGTCAATGCGTCTATTGGTAGTAATGTCGATCTATTCCAATGTGGATACTTCAATGTGCAGGCGGTTGAATCGCGGTTGTATTGCCTTGGCGTGATCTCACATGTATAACATGATCGGTTGAGTGATCCTGAAGGTACGACCAGGAGATTCCTTGGTGAATATTGAAGAGCCACAGATGCTAACTACCTCAGCAGAGCAATGACGGTGTCATGGGTTTTGCTGTGCAATTATCAACGTGCAATAAACTCTTACGGTGTCTGGTAGTTTCCAGAGCAACAAACCCTACACGGAAAATATGCAGCAATTAGCGTTATTTCTGTGGTTATGGAGGTGGTAACTTGTTTACATTCATTTGACGGCGCCACACTGGCAGCGAGCAAATCAAAAATCATTAATTCTGGCCATCAGTACTACACCTTGGCAATGCCAGTCTTTTTATTGCAACCAAGCCACCAGTTAATATATAATGCATGCAGTCTGTCGCGTTCTGCTCATAATTTTAGGCAGCGTACATGATTTGCAAGGTCTCCAAAAAATATTGAGTTTGAGACAGGAAATGGACTCTACGGTTCGTAAACAGTGCAAACAGTCACCATGGTAAATCTTGAATCATCAGATGCTGATGTCAAGTCCTGATTTCACGAAAAAGCTGAAGACAGATGGTAATATGCGTATCAATCTTAATTGCTAAAAAAAGTGATGTCACAATACTAGTTACTATACAAACAGGAACAATACATGCGAACGAGGAATCTTTCACACTCAATCTTTTTGAAACCGACCGTTGCTATGACCGTCATCAAGTGCTGTTTTTGTTTTCAAGGAAATCAAGATTTAGTGTCTTTTAAAAAGATCGACATGATGAGATCATTCTCTTCCAGGGTGCTTTGAACGGCAAGAATGCCAACACAACTTGACACACTCAGCCCAAGGATTCGATCAGTTGAGCTTTGATTGAGTGATCAAATAGCAAAATTTTATATCGATTTGTTAGGGAAACCTAAGCAACACGCACCCGCTACAGCTCCGAAGTCCTCAAAAACAGTCAAAAAACGCGCAAATTTTGGCTTTGTAACACCATAACTTTTGAACGGCTCATGATATAAAAAAGGTTCCTTCAGCATGAAGAAGGTACATTATTCCTTTTTCGAATGATATCTTAAAATAATCTTTTGAAGACTTTATAGACCTGTCATTTTTGAGCTATAAATGGTCGGTTTCCCCACTTTTACTGTGCAAACTCGTCTTTTTGGGCCGAAATAATGCACCATTGCAGCACAGTTTTGCTTACAACTTAGGACGCCCTCAACCGATTTCTTAGGTTCCTCCGGGATAACCAAGAGCAGATGTTTCTCTACAACCTTTGTTAAAATGAAGCTGATTGGCCAAAATAAAGACCTGTCATTTTTAGCCCAAAGATTTTGAGCCAATCAAAACCACTGTTACATACTGCATTGGAACGTGCATGACCAGCTGAATAATAAACGAAATTCTTCAGTTAGTGGGCTGTTTCTCTACGATAAGTTCTCCCCTTAGAATTCTTCTCAGACTCTAAAAAGTATACGAGAATAAAGCTGATAATATGGGGATTCCCGTCATCTAAACAAATTTGCAGTATCTTGTCGGAATATTCTATAATTGTGCTGTAAATGTTGCCTTCGAACACGAAGAAAATCAGCTTGTTGATACACCATGCATGGCTTGAGCAGGGGACGCTGAGATTTCCGGACAAGTCCATTTTTGTGTAGGTGTGGAAACACTTCTTGTAGTGGTAAAACTCATCTCATTATGGAAAAGATGCCTCACAAATCCAATTGGATATGGATGGAAACATTCAGAATGTACTATATATTTTTTTAAATAAGTCAAGAGTTGTTAATGGGTCAAGTCATGACTTCCTCTGTCTTTGTATATACCACCCCACCCCACCTTGAAAGTTGAGTATTCCAAAGCCTTGACAATCCCTCTTCACGGTTGAGCGAACACCCACACACTGTTCGTGAGATAAGATCACACACAGAACCAATGTGGATGCACAGCATTTATTTCACATTCTTAAGTAGTCAAACTGGCCCAAACAAATCGTAGTAAGTGCCAAGGGGGTGGCCCGCGAAGCAAGCTTCTACACTTCGCAGGAACTTGAGGAGCAAATGTTAAAACAGCAAATTAAATACGACAACAATCGTAGCAAGCATGATGTGTACAAATGCACGTTAGAGTCCATATCGGGAAGGAATATTAAGTGGCACTCTATAGAGGACGTGCAGTCACGTGATCAGGACGCCATTTTGGACGGCAACGCTGAACACGTGTATAATGCACGTACGTACAGTGTACATGTATACATGTAACCCACATGCGTTCGCATAGCTTGCAAATCAACGGGACGCGCACGCAGAAGTGCTTGCATATAATGATGCTGTCTGGTAACACGCGCACTCGTGCGTGCGTACGCGTGTCGTCCAAAATGGCCGATAAGCTGTTAAGTGACGTCATGTGCACGCTCTCTATATTGCAGCCAGTTCTCCCAATTTCACTTTCTCTCTGATCAAACAAGCTACTTGTCTTTGTGGAGTAAGTTGGTTGTTTGCAGAATGCAGGGAAATACACATGACATTCACCGTCATGCCAGTAACGACTAACGACGCTGCCTCAACCTGGGTTCATATTGCCACAGTCCTGCCCAGGCGCGGTTCTACGGGGGGGCTAGGGGGGGGGGGGGGGGGCTGTAGCCCCCCAAAAATTTTGTCTAGCCCCCCCAAAAAAATGCAAGTGAAAAAAAAAATCTTGAAAATACTGTATTAAGCGCCAATTACATAAAAATGCGTTGTATGGGCTATAATGTGCATGTTTTTCGACCTCTATTAAGACATAGCAGAAGCGAGTGTTAAAAGAACCCAAAATATTGGGTCTTCTAGCCCCCCCCCCCAAAAATAAAATAAAAAATAATGGCTCTTCTAGCCCCCCAAAAATTTCGGCTCTAGAACCGCGCCTGGTCCTGTCCACGATTATCGTCAGCCTGCCAGGCATCACTATGCAATTGTGTATCCAGCGTACACAACGTCATTCGAGTATCTGAGGAAACACTGGGATTGTCTATTTAGAGAACTTGATATGATATGCACGTACAGTTGTCAGACAACTATGTAAATATGTCTACAGTATGTACAGCTACATGCTTGTTTAAGGTGAAGAAACACTGGGGTTGGTTTTAGAAAGATTGGTATCCGCGTAAATGTGAGTGGGATTACAGGTCTCGATTTGAGTATGTAGGCTGCTTGCACACTGCACAAATAGACTTTCCGAAATTCTTGTCATTCCACTGGCGGAAATTCAAAGAAATGACACAACAATCTTCTCCACCCTCATCATCGTCATCAGGCCGCCCGTCTCTCCAATTCCTGTAGCTGACCTCTACTCCTCCCTCCTCGCACACCAAGGTTCTTTCGGTGGCCTGATCATTTCAGTTCATCCAACTGTTCCCTTGTATCACATTGCCCACGATGACATCATTCTCTTCCAGGGAGCTAGGCACGGCCAGTTTTCCACCCAACTTGGTGCATTCGGCTCGGGGACCTTTCCAGTTGAACTTGACCTGATTGACAAAATAACATGAATTTCCCCAGTGATGCCACCGAGAAGGGCAGGGTGACCCACTGTGTAGACTTGTACACCTCGCGATTGTTTAGAGGCATCTTTGAAATAAGCACAATTGTGAAAAATGCACACGATTCAGTGCATGTTTCTAATTCAGTAAGCTTACCGCTAAGCAGGTCTATGAAATTGGCCCTGTAAATTATAAACGTTTGATAAAAATCAAAGCTATGTAGAGATTGAATGTCATTTACAAACTAATACAGTGGTTTTTTTAAAAATCACATCAATATTCCAGTTTTTAATTGATGCAGCGAATACTGCTTTGCTTAATTTGTTTTGCTACAATTATTCCAAATCGTGCTGAATGTACACGATTCCCGTATGTTATTAATTTGTTTAATTATTTGAAATGAATCTGATTTTGTTTAGTCAGATTCTTTTATTTTTGATTGGGGCACAAGTGTTTTTTCTCTGGTTAGAAAGTATAAACTTCTGATACTAACCAGTCTAAAATGGTAAATCAATGTATAAAATGTGCGTCTTTTAAATATTGTCGTTCTTGTCTCTATTCAACTGATTTATGCACAGTTCACACAAGTTCCACTTAAATTTTGAAATATACTAGGCAAATCTCACGCAAATCAACCTATATCTGCAGAAAAATGTCATGTAAAATAAAAGTGGTTAGAAATCCAAGCAAACTAGAGTAATAACTATAATACTATAATACTATAATAAGATCGAACAAATAAAGTGCTACAGAAAATTACAACATTATGTTATACTTTTATGTTCCACTTAGTTTCGCTGTGTTTCTTTTTCAACTTTTTGTTTTCTTTCATAAGGTTTGCCAAACTTTTTTTTGACAAAAATTCACAAAAGACTATATGGGAAATGTATAACTAGGAACATGAACTGGAAAGTGAAACATTAATAAATACAATATGATTGACCCCGTCCGTGTGTAAGGCATATCAGATTGTAAGGATTTCTCGGAACTACCCTTTTTTGTAATGGTTTGACCCAAAAGTTTTGCCCACTAGTGCCCACTATACTTGTATTTCATTGAAACTCCATTCTATTGTTAAAGCATGGCAACTATTGTCATTGTCCATTCATCACTTGCAGAGCAGCTTGATGCAGTAGTTGTAGCCTCTTTTATATTTGCAGCAGTTTAAAAGCCATGGTTGTGTGAGAGAACTAATGTGTATGTAGTTAATGGTTGCTAGGGAGTTGTTTTGCAAACAGTGAAGATTGGCCAGTGATTGGTTGTGTGTGGTAGAAGAGAATTCAAAAGTAAGGATACCAAGCTGTGTGAGAGATCAGATCCGTTTTGGGGTGAGAGCTGATGAGTCCAATGGGCCGTATGCATAAAAAGTAGCAATTGCTTGTACTAGCCTTTTACTCGAATCCGTATGCATAAAAATAAGTCATTGCTTGCAAGCAAAAGCTTTTGCTGGCAAGCACAAGCAATAGCTTGCGGACAGCAAGCAATCGCTTAAAGATAAGCAATTGCTATAGAAAACGTATGCATAAAACGAACCTTTTGCTTGCTCTTATAAGCAATTGCTTACGGTTTTTGAAGCTCCGTCATACCAGCTTGAGCTCTTGCTTAATCATGATGTTTGCGTTTATTTATCGTGTTCATGATCGTAAGAGAAACCCCGAAGTTGTACAGGAGTAGAGTAAATCGAGAAGAATAGCTCCAGCGACCTATCGCAAATTATTCTGTTTGTGTTTTGTTTTCGCTCTTGTCTTCATTTGTTTTTCATCCATCCTTTTGCCAATACTGGTCATGATTTTTGGTCTTTGCCTGCTGTAGAGCTTGTATGTGTTAGGCATCCTGTACTGATCGCCTCCCCACCCACGTTACATATTACGTAACCCGCCTTTGCTCTCCCATGAATGGTGTTCACGCCGGCGTGGCGTCCTTATTGTTGAAACATCAAGCAATTGCCATGCTGAAAGCAAGCAAAAGGTTTAAGCAGAAGCAAAAGTTTATGCATACGGATTTAAGCAATTGCTCGAGCTTGATCTTTTGCCTGACAAGCAATTGCTTGTGCTTGAAGCAATTGCTTGCAAGCAATTGCTACTTTTTATGCATACGGCCCAATGTGTGAGATCTCTGTGTGAGACTGTCAACCTGTGTGAAGTACATGAACTTGAGCCACCAGGCATAGCTTCTAGCTATAGTAGGCATGCAGTTCATGTTATAGTGCAGATAAATCTGTATATTTGAAGAGCCTTATGAGGCAGTATTTCGGGATATTCATCCCCTTTTTTTGTTGAGCAAGTTTGTGCTCCAAACACACCGAGGAGACTGAGATCATTTCATTTACCACACAACCGTAAGTTAATTTCTAGTACTGTTATTAATGGATTATTGTTATTTATATAAAGTGTAGCTTGATTTGTGAAATAACTGTCAATATTTATTCTGGAAAAGAGAGATTTTCAGACCGGATTCGTTTATTTTTATCCAAGACATTTTAGAAGTTGAAGTCAAGATTTCTTGAAAGTATTGTATTAGAAATAATTGTGGAATTGTTTGAAGAAATCATTGTGGAAGAGTAAATGATGCTTGATTCCTAGACATTAAACACTCACTATTTATAGATTTTGCATATTAATATACATTGACTTATTTAGATTCATATAATGTGTTTAATGAGGAATTATTATTTGGGAACATATTGTTGAATATTTTGTAAATAGATGGCTGTCCCGTGAGATGACCACTGACCAAGGCCGGGCTAACTGAAAACGTAGACGGGGAAGGGGTCAACCGAGTGCGGCTGTAGGACACCCAACCTGGAAGGCGGTGTATCCAAGCATCAACCGGCACCGATTATACCAAACCATCCCTCTCCGATGCACAGTTCACGTAAAGAAGCCCTTGCCAGATAATTGTCTTATGTGTTTTCTTTATTATGTGATAATTGACTTAATAACTGGAGGAGTGTTTCATTAGAGATTTGAGATAAAAGAATTGTTTGCTTCCCTGATTTAGTTGATAATTGGAATCCGAGCCTAGGAATAACATTGAAATTAGAAGTAGGGATTGTCTATTTCCCTTAAAGACCAAGTTGATTTAATAATTGAAGTGTAAATAGTGTACATATTAGTAAATAAAATAACATAAAAAACATATTTAACTTAAAACATCTTTGTGACTGTGTGTTGCTTCGTTGTTAGTGTTTAGATTTAGTTGTAGACAAGAAGGACACAAGTCGGGAAAGTTCCTGACACAGATGTCACAATGGAACAAAGTTAAATGAATGTCACGTGGCCCTAAGTTTAAATGTTCATTTTAGAGGGAATTTCACTACATAAGCGTTTCCACTATGCCATAGGTCTTGTGTTAGCGGCTCGTTACGTCGGTAGTAGTGAAACAATGTATGGAATGGGGCTGATTTCCCCACATTGCCTGTTGTACATCGTGCTTTTCATCCGGTAGACGCGATAGAGGTCGCCCTACCTGCACTTCTAAGCGTTGGGCGCCCCTTTGTATAACTGTGGTTCTCATTTCCTTTTTACCTTGAGGCAGGGAGGGTCGGTCGGTCGGACAAAAACAAAGTTTGGTTGAAATAAATCTTCGGTCAGAGCAAAACATTTGGGTCGGTTGGAAATGAGAACCACAGTTATACATAGTGGCGCCTTTATGCTAGCGCTAAAGTGCTCGAGTTGGATCTTGACCAAGTGAGAGACAGTCGCAGCTGTCGGGGAACTGTGGAAAAGGTAAGCTTTCCATGGGACTCCACAGAGGGGAAGTCAAACTCAAGAACACAATGTCCAGCGACTTGAACATCAAGTGCAACCTCAGCAACAGAGACTTTCGCTCTCATGTGTTTGTGTATGTGAGAACCTAAAGTTCGACACAGTCCCTAGACGTACTTCCCAGTACTTCAGACGTTAATAAGGTCTCCGTGGTAGAAGGTAGGTTAAATCCGTTCGGAAAAGTACCTGTTAATGGGCAAGACGACCAGCAAAGATCCAGTCATTGTCAAGTCTGGCACGACAGGGTAGGCAAAGGTTTAGGGAAGCAATTTAGAAACTTTGGTGTTTGGATGTTCTTCAACGCCATCAAGCAAGTCTATGGACCCAACAAGCCTGTCACCACCCCGCTCCTGTCGGCCGACGGCTCGACCCTGCTGAAGGAGAAGAGCAACATCAACTCGAGGTGGAGAGAACATTTCAACATTTCAGCAACCTGCTAAACAGGCCCTCCGCTGTTGACCTCGCCGCACTTGAGCAGATCCCGCAGAAACCCCTGGTCAGTAGCCTCGACCTACCCCCCTCGGAGGATGAAGTCTTGAAGGCAATCAACCAGACCAGCTCAGGAAAGGCCCCTGGGATGGACGGGATTCCTGCCGAGATTTTAAAGTCAGCCGGCCCAGTTGCCCTCGAAGCTTTCCACGCCCTCCTTATAAGCATCTGGGAAGAGGAAGAAATGCCCAAAGACTTCAGGGATGCCACAATCGTCTCCCTCTTTAAGAACAAAGGCAGCAAGACTGATTGCGGAAACTACCGGGGTATCTCCCTCTTATCCACCGCAGGGAAGGTCCTCGCTTGGGTTTTGCTCAACCGCCTCATCACCAACATTGCTGAGCACAACCTACCAGAGGCCCAGTGTGGGTTCCGTCCAAACCACAGCACGATAGACATGATTTTTTCCGTCCGCCAGGTCCAGGAGAAATGTGTCGAACAAAACATTGACCTCTTTGCTGTATTCATCGACTTGACGAAGGCATTCGACACAGTCAACAGGGAAGCCCTCTGGTCGATCCTGTCGAAGTTTGGTTGCCCGACCAAGTTTGTGAACCTGATACGCCAGTTCCACGACGACATGACCCGGCAAGTGCTTTCGGACGGAGAGGCATCGGAGCCATTCAACATCACCAACGGTGTCAAGCAAGGTTGTGTGTTAGCTCCCGTCCTCTTCAACCTATTCTTCACCTGCGTGCTCAGCTATGTTGTCAGAGACCTTGAGCACGGGGTGTACCTGCGTTATAGACTGGATGGTTCTGTGTTCGACCTGCGGCGACTGACAGCGAAGACGAAGACCGTAAGAAGGATCATCCTGGAGGCACTGTTCGCTGATGACTGTGCGCTCATGACCCACAAGGAGCTCGACCTGCAAGTCGTCACTGACAAATTTGCAGAAGCCTCCCACCTTTTCGGTCTCACCATCAGTCTCGGCAAGACGGAGGTCTTGTTTCAACCTGCACCTGCCTCCGCTGTCAGTAGTGGGGGGGGGACTGTCTGGCACACATTGACCTCTGCCCAGAAAACAATAGAGGTCACATAAAAATGTATAAGGTTATAAAATGATGTCATAGAGTCATAGAAGTATAATAATCATAAGGGAGATGGCTCAGCGGGAGGCTGGTCCGGAAGTAAATATAAAGGGAAATGGCTCAGCGGGAGGTCCGGAAGTAATTTTATAGTTTATATAATAAGATAATCTCGCGTATATAATTTATATCGTTGGCTCACCGTGATATCTGAAAAGGAGGTACGATATACATTAGGACGTGTACACAATAGGCCATTCGGGGCGCCGTGAAAATGAGCAACCGTATAGACTAATCCGTACACAATAGACCGTGATTGCGGGGCGTCCTTTTGTTACATAAATGATGAGTCATAGTGATCTATAGTTAGAAACATGAGTCATGATCTATATTGAGAAATTACGTCATTGGTATTACCCATGAGTGACACCACAGGAGGTCCGGAAGTCAACATAGATCCGTTATAATCCCTATACACAATAGACCATGCAACCCACCGGATCTAATCTCCTGGACATTGTACCATACTTGGCATCGGCTTTAATCCCCCGGACAATGAGTTGTCCACTGACCACACCAAGAAGGCACCAGCCTATAATGTGTCCATAATAAAGCCAGTTGGGGAGATTGATATCATAGGTAAAATGGTACAAATCTATGATCATGTATATACCTCATGTAATATACGCGCCACTTCCGAGTGAAGTTTATTCCTATAAGGAGAGGGGCTCGCGCTCCAAGACTATCAATTTTACTTCGTTTTCAATAATACTATAATCGTACTCGTACATTTAATTTGCTACAACATTTTGTGCAATAAGAATATAAAAGTAGGCCTACATAATTATAAACATAAAACAATGAGACACTTTAGAAGCAATACTTTGCTACGCTTTACTTTCAGTTGGTTTATTCTTGTTCACCATGGGAAATCATGTTTCCAAGGTAATACGCAGTTTGTTTTTGTAAATAAGAGTGACTAATGGAAAAGTATTTATGCTAAATGATACATTATTTGATAATTCTAATAGCCGGTCTGAAACTATCTTTAATCATCATCATTGTCTTTCTCGTTATCGCCATCTTCATCTTCGTGTTGGAAGAGACCTTCAAATTTAGCCTGATGTTTAGGCAATACTCTATTAAAGGCTTTGTTTAGTGTCATGCCTTTATCTAGTTTTTCTTTGAGATCTTCCACAATTTCTTCATGAGTATTATTATCTTCCAGGTACAGGGAACTTGACAGAAACTTCTTGTAGTTGTTGAAGAAGATTCTCTTGACAGCCCAGAGAGTCTTTCTATTGGCCTTTTCTCTGGCTTGACCTTCGCTCATATTCTCGTTGAGATACTTTTCATATTTTTCAGTCCACATCTCTTCTGTAGCACCTTTAGCCTCTTGCAGCCAGTCTTGAAAGGTGACATTGTCTTCCAATTCCAAACTGGATTCATCTTCATCCGATGAGTTATCAGTTTCCTCCTCCGTTTCGGATTCCGAAATCATTTTCCGCAGCTCCGTCAACTAATTCATACTGTATAGACTCAGTTTCTTCTGTTTCCGAATTGACAGTTTCACGATCATCGTGTTCAGTTTCATCCATAGGCGAATCACTTTCACCATGTGCACTTTCTGTATGCCTCCAAAGGTTATAACTCCGTACAAAGCGTTTGTCACACGTGTGGCAAACATAAGGTTTGACTACAGAAAAGGTATTCATGTTTACCGATTTAAGGTTAATCTCGTAATGACTAGAAATGCACGCAACCGTTAAATTTATAAAGATAGTTTCTGTTATTTTCCGCGCGTTTGATTGCTCATTCGATTGCTCATTTTACTCATTCGATTGCTCATTTGCTCATTCGCTTGCTCATTTGCTCATTCGCTTGCTCATTTACTCATTCGCTTGCTCATTTACTCATTCGCTTGCTCATTTACTCATTCGCTTGCTCATTTTACTCATTCGATTGCTCATTTTGCTCATTCGATTGCTCATTTACTCATCCGATTGCTCATTTTGCTCATTCGCTTGCTCATTTACTCATTCGATTGCTCATTTACTCATTCGATTGCTCATTTACTCATTCGCTTGCTCATTTTACTCATTCGCTTGCTCATTTACTCATTTGCTTGCTCATTTTACTCATTCGATTGCTCATTTACTCATTCGATTGCTCATTTACTCATCCGATTGCTCATTTTGCTCATCCGATTGCTCATTTACTCATTCGCTTGCTCATTTACTCATTCGATTGCTCATTTACTCATTGTCATACTTTTATAAGTATAAGATAATCACTAGTAAATAGGGTTCACTGTATATATTTATTGTATCATCTCATTCTACATCGTGTGCATTCCATGTTTTCACATCATGGTCATGACAGTCGCCATGATGGATCAGGATCTCAGTATGTGTCAAGGGTCACACACTACATGTAATATGACAATAGAGGGCGCTGCGCTCCTCACACTCATTTGCTTGCTCATTTACTCATTTTGCTCATTCGATTTATTTAAGTCTTATTAAGTCTTATTTTCCAAAATCCTCAAATTTTAGTATGAATTTGCACACATCCTAAGCAATTTGGAAAATGAATAATTATATAAAACTTACAAATTGAAGATAATCAGACGATCCGAATAAGTTGGGAACTGTTATGTCAAAGGAAACAGAACTGTTACAGGGAACAATAAAGTATCACAAAAACCGACGGGAAAAATCACACGCAACTGAAAGAAAACAAAATCATGGAAAGTTTGGAAGATCATTGAAAAAGACAATTTTCCAACAAGAGGGCGCCAGATAACACCAATGGACGCGGTAAACGCATGCGTTTGCGAAGAGATTTTAATACAAGTGACCTTTGACCTCTTGCTGTGCCATTGTCAGGTACATCAACACAAAAAGAAAGAAAATGGTATACAACAAACTGTGGACATGTTGAACTTTAAACTGTTTTGATGCTCAGTCAGACTGGACTTCGAAATCATCAAGGTCAAATGAAGTATTGACTTTAACGAGCTTCACTGTAGTTTTGGCGTAGTTGGTAGTCTTTCCAAAACTAACATTGGAGTGAATTAGTTTTAGCGACTTGATTGCTCTGGTTTCAAACTGTTATTCTTCATTTCAGTGGATTTCAACCATTATGGTAGCACACAAATGCAAACAGTGTATGTTCTGGATATTTCTGCTGCATTTGTTGTTTCTTGGTGTTCGGGCATCAGCAGTGATACCGTCAGGTTTGTTGCTTAACTCTCCGTGTATTTGCAATTGATAAAGCTATCGGTAGATTTTGACTGAGTTATTTTATTCTTGAATATTGTTTGTTGATCTTTTTTCGTTTTATTTATCTATTTATGTATTAATAAATTATTTTATTCGATTGAAGGGAAATGGCATCAACATTAACAAAGCTCCGAGTTTGTGTATTACTAGCCCCGAAAAGAGTTTCAAAAAAAACATTTCCACAGTTAATTCAGATGCTACAGTAGTCTTCTTTCAAGTCTCTTATCCAGTTACAGTATCCCTGGGTATTCTTTCAGATTTTACCGTGCGGTTAGTGAACGGTTCGACCCCATCAGAAGGCCGGCTAGAGATATACCTCCGAGGGGAATGGGGAGCCGTATGCGCTGACGGCTGGAGCAACGGCAACGACGCCGTCATCTGCAGGCACCTTGGCTACTCATCGGCCGCTAACGCCACCAAGAGCTTCGGTCGAGGCTCCGGGCCACTTCACCTCGATGTGGTCAAATGTTCACTGAAAAGTATGGAATGCCAGTATATCTTAGCCACGCCTGGTGCCTGCCTACGTACTGATGATGTCACTAGCATCGTGTGCAATGACGCCACAGTTGCTATAGCTACCGATACGACGTCATCCATTCAAAATTCGGGTAAATATCGCATTATAAAGGGACTCTAACCACGGCGCCCTCATCGTTCACGTCCCGATAAAGAAAGGGTTTTCAATGACTGAAGTGTATACTGCTCACAACTGAAAGAAAACGGTGTGGAGAAATGTCTCAGCTCCACGAAGATGTTCAATTGAGTGTTGTGTTGCGATTGGTCCAATTTTAATATTTTTGACATTTCATTGCGGCTGTTAACATTAATCAAATTCAACAAAATTTGGTACAAAGTTTCTGACTTGAGTGTTGCTCTTGTTGTCATAACCTAAAAGTGGTCACGTGTCATGAATGTCACAGAGAGGGTCAGTAACGCATGTGGCAAGAAATGAAATGGACCCATCGTTTGAGTTTCTTTTTACCTCAGTATATTTCTGTCAAATTATTTAAAGACTTTCACATGTTTTTTTTTTCTGTTTGGAATAATTTTGTAGGTCTGTCAGTTGGTGCTACTGTGGCTATCGCTTCAGCATGTACTGCATTTGTTTTGGCTGTCGTGCTCCTTTTAGCACGCTTTAAAATGAGGAGAGTCAGGGTAGGAGACCACCTCGGGAGCTTTACAGACGAAAAAACGTGTCTGGTACCCAAAGTCAACAAACGATAAAGTAACGAGGTGACGGTGACGTCCAGAGGAGCAGCCAATCTGTTGACGCAGAGACCCAAGGATGCATCCGAAACCAGTTGTCAAGAGCTACCGTACGTCTCGGTACTGGACCTCAACGCGAGCATGCTCAGAATTGTGCGCGCATGCTCTAGAAAAAAAAGAGGCTTCGGTCTGCTGCCGCCAACGTCTCAAAAGTCTCCCATTGCGGAAAATGTGAACGATATGCACCGCTGTTTCCGTGGCGAAATCTAGTTAGCTGGTTGTGCGTGGGCGTTACAGTGGGCGTTCATTGATGAAGCGCGCCCTCTTGTGGTTATCTTTGTCCACTGCTTAATTAGCATGATTTATTTACGCCTTTTTATGTAAATTCCTAATGAATATTGAGCATTTTCTTGTAAATGATGTAAAATAAGGTCAACTCTTCCCCTGTTGAACTTAAAATATGGCGGCCCAGTGTCGAGGGTTTGGTGTAATTCGAGTTTCAAAACCGCCGTGAATTTTGGTCTTTACACCGAAGTCCCACAGACTGGCCACTTTGCTTGCCTTCCATAATGTCTCTGGAAGTTTTCCTGGAGAATTGTTAGTATTCAACATGAAGATCTATTCGTTGTCGAGTCATTTGTAACGGAAATAGAGTGCAGAACCCATACACTTTTGCGTTAGTACACATTCAATGTTGGTGCAAAACCGTGCAATATGAACATGCCACATACCATCATGCATCACTTTCTCTCTTATTTTGACTGTTTCCCGCGGCCCTGGGCCTTTATTTATTTATTTATTTATTTATTTATTTGTATCAGCATTAAAAAAAAAAACAGACAAACGAACTACATGTACTGTGTAATTAATTTATCTGTATAATATACATGTACATGTATGGAAATTCCTGGAGATTATTCCACGCTGGTTAGCTGGTACCCGCCTAGCTTAACAACTCTTCCCTCCTGTATACGCACTAGGCCTACATGTACATGTATACTGTAGGCCTACTGTACAGTGCATGTTTAACTGTACAGTACAGTGTGCGTGTTGCCTATGGGTGCATGCACGTTGCACGGGTGAAAAGCACCCCACGAGCCCCGTTGTATGTCGCATTCTATTTTAATTTCCTAGCGGGTGTGGGGGTTATATACTTTAAAAAGGCCTTACTTTTGTAAAGTAAGAACTGGTTTTAATGGCTATTTTAATCCCCTGATTAGGAAAACTTCCTTTCTTTGAGAAAACATGACTTAAAAACGTACTTTTTCTGGAATCCGTCGTCTTTCTTGAGAAAAGAGCGCTGCTTGTATTTTTGTATTTCGCGCTACCCGAACCTCCAGAAATTTCTTTCTCGGCGATTTGCCAGCTGAAATATACATATGCAACAGTTCCATCACCTTTTTACCCGCCCATAAAGTCTATATTACGAAATTTTGGAGGAATTTATGAGACGTTTTGAGAGCTGGCGTTATGAGGTCACACCTCATGAATATGCATTTTTAGTGACCCACCATGAAAAACTGGCGCATGCGCGTAAACTAGATTTCGCCTATGGAGCCCTTGTAACAGCGGTGTATGATATTCTTCTTTGCTTGTTTTTACTAAAATCGTGTATGCAGGTTTTATTCTTTTAACGTTTTCAAGATTTTGAAGTCCCTAATCCTATTGGTAAAGTTTATGAAGATAACATAAGAGCACATTTATGTGAAATATTTTTCTCTGAAACCCTGTCATAATCTAGAGAACTACACAGGGCCAGACCACAAGTATTTAATATCAATTCATATTGCTTTAATTCGCCTCAGCATGGTCTTATCTTGTCTTGGTTTTGTTTCATTTTGGGTTTTTGTTTTCTTGTATTTTGTCTGGTTGATTGTTTTTGTTTATTTCTGTATTTGTTAATGGCATTATATTAAGCAATTGTTATTTTGAAGGCAAGTACAGTGTAGTCAAACAAAAGTTGTACGTTTAGCTATGAAATGCAAATAATGAAATAATTCCCGTTTAATAAAGATCATTCCGTATATTTCGACACGTGCATATTATTTTAGCTTTTGTATAGCGCGTAATGAAATTTCGCAGTACCTGTACACGCTATATTTTTTTCGTAAGGTCTTCATATTCGGTTGGTATTGCTAGATTCGTTGTACCGTTATTCAACTGTCGAAGTGTAATTTGAGGCCATGCAGTGTAGCCTTGCCTAAGTCCATGCCATTGTTCTTCGAACCAGCCAGCGACTGGTTTCCGTTACCTTTTGTTCACACCGAGCGACAGCCACACAGCACCGCCTACATGAAGGCCCAGTTCAATAACTGCACGCCAGATGAGCCAAACAACAATGGCTCCGAACAATACCGATAACAATACATAACAATACGACGTATGTATTTAATATCAAACCTAACAACCGAGCCTATACCCTCGCATATACGCAATCACTAAAGTGTCTGATGGGGAGAGGCTAGTTGCTCAAAGTGTCTTATTACTCAGGGATATAGGCATTGCAATCTAACTGGGTCTTAACTCAACAAATTGTGGAATGCAACAGCAAGATCTTGAGTACCATGTTTATGCCAAATGGGCCTCGATCGGTACTCTAAAGACTAAAACAAACACAAACACATCAGTGTTAAACATTCTTTCCGAGAACAAGGCATTTATAATTGTGTTTTCTATTGTCCCTGCATGCCCTTGATGAACATGTCTACTCCCATAGACTAAGCATTATATTATTTTAAAATCCGAGGACGACTTTGAACAGCATAAGTCCATTCGAGGACTTCGAAGAACGCTTTCATTGTAATTCCTCTACCACTCGTGTTCGCGATCCGTATTCAAGACATTTATACACAAACCATTCACATGGTCGAAATTGTCTTACAGTTTGAGTTTAAACGTAGGTATTGTGCTTGTGGGCTCAAATGGTTCTCGGAACAAGTATGGTTGTGTGTGTGGGTGAATGTGCCTAGTATTAACCACGGCTTATCTTATCATGCAATACCGCCTTAAAGATTTACTGTAATCAAAACACATATGAAGTTAAATACATCTGTATTTGTTATAAAACTCAACCTCTCTATCATTGTTTGTGTTAAAATATATTGTATATAGAAAAGGGAGGTATTTTAGACACATTATTTAACACCACACTTTTCGCGACGAAAAACCTTGCTTACGTCACATACAGAACGCAACGCAGTATACTGTGTGGCAAGCCTATACTAGTTCTGTATGTTGTTGCGTTGATCGGTTCCATGGGGGACTTTTGTGGGAGGCGGGGCATACATGTACTGATATATAGAAAAGGGAGGTATTTTAGACCCATTATTTAACACCCCACTTTTCGTGACGAAAAACCTTACGTCACATACAGAACGCAACGCAGTATACTGTGTGGCGAGCCTTTTGCATTGATATCCCATAATGATAACATTTTGTCTGTGCACGTCACGCGACACGCTGCATATTTTAGCACGTACTTTACTGGTCGAATAAGGGTGGGGTGCGTACCTTCCCAGAGTATCTGTATAACAACTCAGCTTGAACGCACATGCCGCTACGGAGGACCAGAAACAACACGACGTACAATCACAATCCTATACAGCGAGTAATTCGATTCTGCGAGTATTCGGACCAAATCGTGGGATTTTCTTTATTCGCAGACGATTTGCTTGAAGTTTCTTCTTTCGTCATGAGATCTCTGAAAGTATTTTTGACAATGATTGCGATGGAAACATTACTCAACGGTAAGTGCGTCAATTTCTTTCACTCCTTTTATTTGAAACAAAAACTTGATCGATTACACCAACTGTCTAAGAAATTGCTTCAATGTACTTTTGTAGCATACGAAAATAGACATCTTCACAGATTTACCTATACATTTGGTATGGCGGTGGTAGAAACATATCCGTTCTTAGCATTTAGTTTTTGCCTGAAATGCTGTATTTATCCAGAAAAGGGTAAAGCCAAACACCAAAAAACGATTTTGATCTTTGGAAGATGAATAATCCTGTGAACAGATTCAGTTTCAGTTTTCTTAAAATGTGGGCACCGTATTTCTGTCCATAAATCTGAATTTTTAGACAAAAACGAAAGTATGTTATTTAATTAAATGTGGATAATTTCAGACGAGTTTCCATGCGTTAAGTATCGCTTGTAATTGTTCTTTGGATGTTGTTAGCTGCCCATGAATATCAAATGGAAACTTTAACTTTAATTTGTTTAATTGGGCGAGACGTCTTGTGCTAAGCATTTTTTTGCTTGCTAAACAATCCATGATATATAAGCGGTTTTTATCTCGTACATCAGTTTTGATTAAATTTCCCACAAATATCGCAATATGCGTTTTGAAAACTAAATGACTGAAATTAATGTCCCTTCCCCCTGGAGAACGAAAAATGTACCAACAACAAATAGCAGATGAAAACGGGGGAAAAGACAAAGCCAAAAAACCTGAGAGGCATCTATACATGTATAACTTCCAGCCGCTTGTAAACGGTCATGGGACCAACCCTAATATAATCTTAGAAGCAATTTTTGTAGTTTCTTAAGAGGTACTGTATAGGATTGGTATCATACTCAAAAAGAAATCTTCACATATTTACCAATCACTAACAGGGTATGAAGATGGTGCTGGTAGAAACATACCGTTAAAATCTGTTTGCCTGAAATTGTGTATTTACCCAGAAAATAGTAAATCCAAACGCGAGGAACAATTTTGATCTTCGGAAAAGATTTTAAAATACCGTGGATGTGTTTGAGTTTTCTCAAAAGTGGGCATCGTATGCGACTGGAAATTTCACATAAATAACTGTTATTGTATCTTTCTTGATATTTTTGCCCATGAATCTGCATTTCTTTGACAAAAACCAAAGTATGAAATAACATGTAATGGAAAGTTGCGAAAATGTGTGAAAAATATTTCATGGCAATGCTTTCTTTTAAATGAGGCCTAAAGTACATTTCTACTATATCCTCAGTACAATTGCGTTTTTGCGAAGGAAAAAAACCCACAAACGAACATTTTGTTTGCATGTTTTGGCTGCATTTAGTTTTATCTGCCCTGCGTGTTCCATAATTATCAGTGGTTCCCCGTTCTCTACTTTTATTTCATATAATGAGATACATGTACAGGCAATGGATATACATCATAGGTTTTATATAGGCCGATTTTGTATTTTCTCCTCGTAACTTTGGTGAATCGTAATTCAATTTCTTGTGGTTTCCAACAACATGGTAAAAGTAATGTTTCCTGTTTATTTCTTTCATTTTTAACAATGCAATTGCGTATTTGCATTTTAAAATGTTTTCACTGTTCATAACTTGCTGAAGAAACATTCATTTTCGCGAGCAATTCCAACTATTCTGAAAAATAGGCAAAATATTTTGCGCGAGAGCTTTCTGGGAAAAGCTTGACACATAAAGTTCAAACTTTCAAATTCGTTTAAATTTTGAAATATTTAATTTTGTTGGACGTTCCCTTCTCTGGCTTAAAACGAATTAGAATTCCTAACTACATGCCAAAAGTGTCCTCGTGAGAGTATTTGAATTAAAAGCAGCAACAACTATTATTGCTGACCTTTTCATGAGATATTGTGCTTTGTTTTTAGAAATTAATTACTGTTACAGAAAATCGAATAGCGTTGTCTGCAATTGTATGCACCTGTTGCAAATCGAAATGCACGCTTCACTGTCCATTCAATTTAGTTTGAATTTGAAAGACTAGAACATCAAATCTAAAAGGTAAATTCAAAATCAGCAGGAAAACCTCATAGATACAAAAAATACCCAAAGTGTTTTTTTTCCCATGCCATTTCTCGTATTTTCTAAGGAAACATTCACTCACACACAGAAGTGTTGGATATAAAGGCTGTCGCCTATGTCCAACATACTCAGTGTGAACTTTGGGACAAAGAATGTCCACATAATGCATGATTCCAAGATGGACTTGCACACGTCCACATAATTGTTTCACGAAAACTAATAGAAAATTACGGTTTTCTCTAGAATGCATAATTTTTCAATGATAGATGGTGTCTTTATCAGTCATTTCATCATCATTCAAGGATTAATCTGTCCCAATTCCACCATGAACAAAATATTTTTTTGGATTCTTTGTCGATATCTCCGTTACGGGGACAAAAGTTATGATTTCCTTATTGATGATTGAGGAGAAACTGATTATATACTGAATAAATTGCACAACAGATTAACAAAAATTCATGATTGTCCTTGCCTTGGTTCCACTTGGTCCCATTAATGATAGAATTAAAAAAACCAATGGTTTGAATGATTCATTATTTTGTAAAGTACAAAATTATTATCACGGAAAGACTTACTGAAAGAAGGTGACAGTCATGTCCTGACACTTCAATATCTTGGAGATAAAACTAAGTCAAACTGAGATTCATTAGCACATAGACGACCTGCTTGGCCAGATAAATGATCAAGATTATGACGACTTCTCGTTTTCACTAAAAGACATAGTGTTGAGAAGTCTTCTTGCTGAGAAAGTAGTGAGACAAGACGACTTTTTGCTCTACCAAAAAATCGGCTTGGATAGATCATTAATTACGTGGTTATCAGGATAAGTGGCATAGCACGCGTGGAGTACAGTGGAAGTGAAAATGAAATGTTTGATGGTCAGTTAGGCGAGCGGGGATGTCAGGTAAAAAGGCAGCCAAACAAGTTTTTTATGTCGGTGGTTGAAACTATTGCCCTCCACAGTATCAAAATTACTAGAAAACCTCCATGCATAATATGTTTTCTACATGGAGCACATGGAGTTTCCATGGCAACAATAAACAAACGCCTCTACAGCTCCTGCATTGAGTGTATACTGAGTTCATCTGAAGGTAGCTACGTATAGCCACGTATATGCATTGATGTATTGTAATCTATTGTCAGGCATTTACACCCTTTTTCCGGTTTCGCTGCGAGCGTTAATTACCAAAGCCCTTGACAATATTGGTGCCTTGCCGTGCAGAGAAAATAAAGTGAATAGTGAAAACAATATACTCTACTGCGTGGGTGTCGATCCCGGGGGGGGGGGGGGGATTGGGGATATATATCCCCCCCCCCAATATTTGAGGTGGAGGGGATGGCGTGCATTATCATCCCCCCATTTTTTTGAGGTTGAATGTCATTAAATTTTATTGTTTAGAAATATTACATGTGCCTTGTTGTTTTGTTAGTCTTCGAAGTGGATTTATACTGTTTAATTCTTCTGAATATCGTTTATAAATGCTCTAAAATGCGAATTTGTGTTCTCAAATTCGACTTTTCGACTCTGTTTTTATTAAAAAAGTCCCATGGTTTGGGAAGGGGGTATCCCAGCTCGTCCTCCCACAGCCTCCACTGGTTCGGTCGCTTCGCTCCCTCGCATAGGACACCAAATCACCAATCATCCCCCCAATCATGAAAAGAAATCGACACCAGTGCTATTCTGCGTGTAGCAGATTTAACTAGAGCTCATATGCAGGTAAAAAGAAAGAATACAAAAATGAAAGACCATATACTGCGTGTAGCAGTTTGGCTAAAGCTCATGCGAAATGTACATCTTATTTGTTTCATTTGAGATTTTTCCCAACAAGATGATGATGAGATTAGTCACGTAGATACAGTAAAAACACGGAAAATAAACTAAAAAACAAAAATATTAAGAAGGAAGGAATTAAGAGACATGATTGTCAACATTAAAGGAACATTCATTGAACCAAAATATAATTTCATAATTTGGATTTTGTCCCAAAAAATGCAGATTCATGTATCAAGTATCAAGAAAGATACAGAAATTCCCAGTCCGACACTGTGCCCTAACTTTTACTTTAAGTTTAGTTATTTTAAGTGTAAGAACGGACACATAAACAACGGAAAACAAATTAGAAATTGCCAGATAAGTTAAACCACTGCCATATGGTTAAAACAAAAATTTCCTTTCACCCGCATGGTCTATGCCGAACGACCTCAATTTGCCGTAATATCTAATTTTCCCCTTAAGCGCGTCCACTGCCAGCCAAACAATAAACTAATTGTTCCACTTTACCTTAATAGTCACGCCTCTGAAATGTCAAGGCTTATTTCAAGCGGGAACAAAATCGCCACGCTAATAGCGTCCAATTAAAACCTTTTTGCCCCTAAAAATTGTTCAACGTGAGCTACTATAGGCAGTGTACCGCTAAAATTTAAATTATATGACTTTGAAAACTAATTAGAATTTTTCCAAAGCATTAAAATCTTAAGAGCTTCGTTTACCTTCAAATTTGACCCGGAGTTCTTGGACTGTAGAGCCTTGAACTAAATAGTTTTAAGAAGACTTGTTGCTACTGTGCTATAATTCAATAACATAAAGCATAATTCGTCATTAATGCTATCACTAATCATTCAAACAGCACTCCCCTTGTTCTTATATAGATATAGGCTGCATAGAACTTGGTTAGAATATAATTGATACTGAGATATGATTCCCAACGAGAGTCATTCAACTTATTCAGATATCCACATAGTTTATCCAGTCAAGTCAAAAATAAATCTAAAAAGTCGTCTTATCCTGATAATTAATCTACGTTTTACTAGTCGTTTATATTGAAAGTTGAAAGGTTTTTTTTATGTGGCACATGACAGTGGCTTTAAATAGTTTCTAAATGCTTTGCCGTTGCTTATGTGTTATGTAATTACTCTTAAGATATGATACTTTGGTAGCATAACAGAAATCTTCACAGATTTACTTATAAATAACATGGTTTACATATTTGTGATGGTAGAAACATACCGTTAAAATTTTCTGTTCGGAATGCCGTATTTATCCAGAAAAAAAGTAAAACCAATCGCCTTCTTTATATTTTTGCCCATGAATTTGCATTTCTTTGACCAAAAGTATGAAATTACTTTTAATCATGATTTCTTTACACGAATTCTCCTTTCATTCTGACAAGCACGTCTCTTCCTTCGTCCAAAAGTGAACTTTGTTACCCTGGTTATTCTTTTTCTAAGTAATTCATCTCAGCAAAATCTTGTCGATAATTTGAATATGTTGACAGCAGCGACGTACACCTGGTGGCAATAGGCCAGCTTCCTTCGCATGATTTTAGCCAGGCACCTACACTCAGTAAAGGGGTCTTTATTTAATTATGTTTTGATTATTTATTTTTGCCCTGAGCTCTAGTTAAGGCTGCCACACGCAGTAGAGTCTATTGTTTTCACTATTCATCTAAATTCCTCTGTATGGTATAGGCACTAATTGTCAAGGGCTTTGGTAATTAACGCTCGCAGCGAAACCGGAAAAGGGTGTAAATGCCTGACAATAGATTATAATACCCCAATGCATATACGTGGCTATACGTAGCTACCTTCAGATGAACTCAGTATACACTCAATGCAGGAGATGTAGAGGCGTTTGTTTACTGTTGCCATGGGAACTCTTGTAGTTCTTGCCAAGCATTTTATTGTGTGCTGTCTACTTGACCGTCTTGATTTTGTGCAAAGTTTCTAACAAACAAGAAACATACTATGCATGGCAGTTAATTATTGGGGCCGTCCATAAAGTACGTACGCACGAAGGGAAGAGGGGGGTTGTTACCGATGCGAACGCCATGCGTACAGGGGGGGGGGGGGGATTTCAGGCCAATGCGTAAAATCTGTAATGCATAAAAGCCTGTTATACTTTAGTCATTCACTATTTTCAGAATTTGAAAGTGACGTTCCAAAAACGGTACCGGCCCGGATTACTGTGACATTTTAATGATGCGAAAGCAAGGTACCACGAGAAGTGAAAAACGTAATACGCGTATGCGCACAGGGGGAGGGGGGACCACTGCGTACGCCATGCGTAAAGAGGGGGAGGGGGGGGGTTGAAAAAAGTCGGCATTTCGTGCGATATACCGTGGGCAATTTAGTACCACCCCCGCCCGAAATAAAAAATAATGCTGTTTGTTAATTGTGTGTTTGTTTGTCTGCGTTTGACTATCATGATGAAAATACAGTGAAATGTTTCTATTGGTTTCCTAAACTGGTAGACCGGACAGGAATGAAAGCATGGTGTGTCTTTCTTGATGTTTTTTATAAAAATCCTGATTCATGTATCAGGATTTTTATGACAGCAACCAAAGTATCAAGCTACCTTTAACTAGCATAAAAACCGCATGGTCTCTGCTGAACGACCTTTATATCATAACTTGAGCGAGCGTGAAATCAAATTTTCTCCATAAGCGCGCTCGCCGCAAGCCAAACAATAGATTAATTATTCCCTTAATACCCTGAAATGTCAAGGCCTATTTGAAGCCAGAGCAAATTCATAATCGCTTTATGGTCAAAATTAACCCATATTTTACGCCTGAAACTGATTCGACGTGAGCTGAACTCGGCAGTGTATACGTATATCGCCAAGAGTCAAATAAGCACCAATTTAATTTTTTTTTTCCAACCTGAGCATTTACAGTTTTAATAGCTTCCTTTGCCTTTATACCACTTGACATCAAGCATGATACATTTTCGTCGGTGAAGGGCAATCGCTCCTGACGAAAAATAATTTATATTATTCACTGCATACGTTACGCGGCCGCTGCCATATTGGATTGTGCGTACCCTCCCGACCCCAGCTAGAGTGGAGCACTAGTCAGAGTCATCGAGGTCGTGTGTTCGAATACTTTTACTTAGTCTCAATTGGTGTGCCCCCAAAATTCAACAAAATCATTTTGGTTGTAGAGTTTTTTCAGCAGTTGCAGCACAACACTGGAACACTATTCCAGAGAACATTAAGCAAGGTGGTACTATTCAACAGTTGAAGGCGCTCCTTAAAACACACCTATTCTTAAATTGATCTTTTGGTTTATTTTGGGATTTTTGACTATGTTCTTTGCAATCCTTAATTTCTCAGTTTATTTCATTCTTACAAGCGCTTAGAGACATCGATTCGCGATTTGCGCAATTAAAGTCGTTAACCAAGCGCGTGTTTTTTCATTCTTTTTTTGCATTCTGCACTGACTAAGTACAATGCTTATCTAAGTCAGTTAAGGTCAAGCCCAATTTGCATAATTCTACCTCCCTGACGAACAATCAATAATAACAATTAACTAGTTTTTTTAATTCATTTATACTTCAGGGAAGTTGCGTTTTGTGGAGAGTAAGATGAGGACGCTGTTCAAGGGTCCGGTGGAGCCACCCGAAGGTGGAGAGCCATTCGACATGAGCCACTGGTTGAAATCAGCCATACCAGCACCCAAGGATCGATGTAAAAGTAAGAACAAGTTGCCCAACTGGAGCAAATATATACACTCTCTGGAATCGACTTACCCACACAATCAAGAGGAAATGGTGTATTTATCCAGAAATTAGTCAAACAAAGAGTGAACAAGTTTCGATCTCGGGGTAGGATCAAAACCATTCTTTATGTTTTATAAGAACAATTTAGTCGGTTTTTCGCTATTTTCTCGTGACTCAGACGTCTCATGTCCAATTGAGCTCAGATTTTCCCAGAATTATTATTATATGCATACATTGGATCAGACAATGTGTGAATTTTCTGTGACATTTACCAATCATGTATTATACCTTTAAAAGAGTTCAAACATAATGCCTATATTATTTTAGTGAACATGTGGTGCCAGCCGCATTACCTCTTGTTAAACACACACCACCAAATTCAAAGGCTCATTATTTTGTCCCCACACTGCATACTGTACATTATTATTAAATGTTGCATCGAAGCATGAGTTAGTTATAACCGAGGATGAGTACCGTACTTATAAGAGAGACTTTCCCATAGGGTCGTGCACAAACTTTGCTTATACATCTTCCAAACCAATGAACTGGAAATTGACATAATTATGTTCATATTGAGAGCATTCTCTGTCTTCTATTAAAATGGACAATAACAATGTATTTGAAATGTCTCCCCAGTGGCGTCGCCAAGAGGGGGCCAGGGGGGCACGTGCCCCCCCCCCCCTGAAATAACTCGTGCCATCCCCCCCCCCCCCACACCCGCGTGCCCCCCCCCCCCCCCATTTGAGATTTGGGTTGGTGTCTCCCTAATACCGATGTCTTCCAAATGTTCACTTTTAGAGGCTAACGTGTCTCCCTAAAACCCTAATTGCAATTATGGACAGAACAGATTGACCGCGAATAATGATATGCGTGTGCTTTATCCACTGCAGAACCATGTTACGAATTAACTCTGCCGAGTACAGTGTATCCCTATCCCGGGAATGGAAAAAAATTCAAGACGGCACTGAGGCGCCTGGAATTCACAGTTGAGACAACAACTTCGGCCATTACAGTGTCCCTACAGGACTTCAATGGTGACAATGTATACACTATAAGTAAGCACAGACATTTTTTTTCAATAGCTGACATCATAGGCCATGGAGCTCAAACATTTCTCGATTCAATAATATACCAAATCAGCCCACTGTTCCTGGATAGGAAAAATACATTTCATTTCACTTCTTACAGTATTGTTCTAGCTAGACAAGCTTACCACAAAGTTGGTTTTATGCGACTTTAATTTAATCATTGTCACAGAATAATAATTAAAAAAACAGACTCTGAAACCGTTTCATCAGGGTACATAATATTAATGGGATTCAATGCGCATATTATTGGAAACTCACATATCAATTTGTCTTGGCCTGTTTTGCCCCTTAAGAATGTGAAATAATGTTGGGCATCTGTCCATTGTGCATGTTGCCTTATTTCTGCCCCGAAATCGAATTTGCACAGTAAAAATGGGGAAACCGACCATTTATAGCTCAAAAATGACGGTTCTTAAAAGTCACAAAAATATTATGTAATGATACCATTCCAAAGAGGAATAATGTGCCTTCTTTATGCTGAAAGAACCAAGTTTATAGCATGGACCGTTCAAAAGTTATGCTGTTACAAAACCAAAAATATGGCGTTTTTGGAGGTGTTTTCAAGGACTTCTGAGCTGTAGCGGGTGCGTGCTGCTTAGGTTGCGCTTAGAAATTCATATAAAAGACAAACGAAATTAAAAAATTACGGTGAATTAACAACCATATTCAAATGGGATAAGCAATATAAAAGCGTTATAGCAGCTTTGTATCGCACGTTGATTGTAACGTTTCCTAGTAAATAACTTGTTAACATGGGACTTGTTAACATGTGGTAGATTTGAATAAGCTGGATGCCGTTTTAGAAAAAATAACAGACATTGGAAAGAATGCATTAGAAAAATTCATGCTTTAACGCGTGTTGTATGGATGTTTTCTTTATGCATGGTAACAGATTTGCAGCAGGATGCGATATCATCTATTACCGGGGATGCTAGTGATAGTAGTGACAGCTCAGACGCCTTTGCAGGAGCCTTTGACGGTACCCAGCTCATCTGGATAACATACGACACCAACGAGATCCAGGTAGGATTAGGAGATAGCACCGTGATGCGTGCCGATGTAAGCCCCTATACTGACATCTTGAGAACATCTTTTTATTCCTCTGAACCCAACAAAAAATTAAAGATCTACTCTCCATGCGAGTTATCTGCATAAATAACTCCATGCATTTCATCCGTTTCCCGTCAATTAAAGAAACCGAGAAATTAATGACGGGCAATGCTGAATTAATGTAACGGGCAACATTTAATAATGCACAGGAGCTACAGTGAGTCCCTGTGCATTCAGTTATTAAAGCTCAGCTCTCATTTTTTATTTATTCATTATTATTAATATGATTCAATTATTATTATTATTATTATTATTATTGGTTTTTTTTTTTTTTTGGGGGGGGGGGGGGGTCCACACATTAGCAAATCGTATTCTGGATCAGATTCGCTGTTTGATGTACACTGATTTTCCTGTGGAAGTTTATAAAAAAAAAAAAAAAAAAAAATAATTGACCTTTCGCTGTTGAAACAGACACAAACAATACCAGTGTAATCTACACAATTACAAAGATAACATAAGTATGCCAATGTGTGGTAATAAAAACAACTTTAGGCGTTTTATTTCACTATCAGGCTGGTAATATTCATAATGCATTCGGGCCAAAAGACACTAGACTGTGGGGATTGATGGTGTAAATTGGTCCTCATCTCCCACATGTTAAAGTTCACTTGCCAAAGGATTGTTTAGAAATTTACCTGTGGTAAAGTGTCTACTTGAGTTTCTGAATAGAAACTTATGAGCATTATATGTCTCTTGAAAAAAGAGCAGATAAGACTTTCGGCATGTATTCCTTTTCTTTGTTGATGGTTAAAATTTAATGACGTCATGATGACGTCATTCCCCTTGGACATAAAACATCAAAACTAAAACGCGAATCAAATTTGAATCCAATCCAAAGTGTTGATTATTTTCTTGATAATTGTGATAAATATGACATTTGCCCCTTTTTGGTCATGTCACGTACGCGTGACACTAGATGACATCATCATTTGAAATCTTTACACTTGTGCTGTCTGCCTGGGCGGCGATTATGTTTTTCAAAGGCATTGGCGAAATCTTTTCCAAAGATGTCATTTCATACAGCCTATTGAGGGCGTTTTAATATTTGATGACGTAATTGGTCACATTTTTTTTTATTTCATCCGTGCCAAAAGACTAAGGGCGTTGAAAGTATATCCGTATCCTGCTCAAATTTTGAATTAAAAGGCATTTTTACTTTCGAACTGAAGCACGTGATTCATGCTTATCACAAATTTCAATTTAATATCATATTAAAGTGAATGAATTAATTCTAGATAATGCCATTACCAGTAAAGTAAAGGAATACATGGTGAAATTTTCGTTATTTAAATATCTAAATTATTAATATTGATTAGCGATGTTTGAACTTTTAAATCGTTCCTTTTTTTGCTGTAAATAGTGCTTTGATTATTTGACATGTTAAAATGTCAATTATGGAACCCTGACGTCTGAAGACATTACAAAGAAGGAAAAGGAAAAAAAACAAAGAAAAAAAAAAAAATTATTAATGTGTTTCTACGGAAAACTTTTTTTCGATTTTTGAATATTTAAATTATTACTTATTTGGTTGTATTTGACGCCTGATGACGCCACGAAGATTGAAACGTAAAAGAAGAGGAAGATGACGTCATTGACCTAGCATTGTCGACATAACTAATCCAAACTCGGATACATTCCAAATATTTATCCAATGAAATGATTCGCTCATTCACAACTTTCATGTAAAATTCGCCCCTTTTGAGTCATGTCACGTGGCACGAGATGACGTCATCTTTCCGAATCTTTGGACTTGTGTTGTCTGCATAAGGGTCAATATATATATAATGTGTATATATAAATATATATATTAATTTTAGGAATAAGCTTAATCTTTGCCACAGACATCATTTCAATGCAGTTTTAAAATTGTTCAACCTGCAGTTCGGGGGCGCTCAAAAAATGTTCATCCTGAGCAAAAAAAATACTTATTATCGTTGAAAATAAATTCATATCTTGTACCGCTGTTTATATAATTACAAAGCAATCACTTTCGGCCGAAAGCAGACGTCACGTGATCTCGTGCATATAACCCAATACTGAGGATCTATGTTTATTGTTTACCGAAATACACGGTTGAATTGATGTCTATTATTGCATATTTAAATTATTGACTTTTAATATCATGATATTGATTAATTTTTCCAGTTTTTGGCTTGCTTTCGATTTTTTTGCATTGCATTTGCATTGTGAATTGTTGATTAGTCGTATTTTGACAAGTGGCAAGGATTTTTGGGGGAGTATCTGTGATGGAAACCTTTATGAAGTATGTTTCCCCGAAAAAGTTGTATCCGTCCTGATGACGTCATCGCTTTTTCGAGGTCCGTTGTGGTTGGAGCATGTGGTTGAATGTTATACGTTTTGGAATAATTATTTGAATGATTGCTATTTTTGCTTTTTATGTTTTTAAATAATTATTTGAACTATTAATTGCTAATTGCTTGTAATGACACCTGATGACGTCATGAAGGAGAAGAGGTTCTGATTTTGAAATTGAGTTCTTGTCACGTGATACAGGATGACGTCATCATTTTTTATCTTTACACTTGTAATTAATTAAAAAAAAAAAGGGGGTTTGGAAATGTTTCAACCTGCCTCTTGGTGGCGCTATCATTTGATGACGTCATCAGTCATATCTATTAAAGCAAACACAATTTGCAAAAGACTTACAGTGTTGAAAGCAAATCAAATCCTGACCCATTTCAAAAAAAAAAAATTTATGTGAATTTTGGAATATTTCAATTGTTCATTGTTAAATGCTTGATATCGCTTTTTTATTATTTTATATAATCAATTGTTTTAGTTGCTTGATTTCGACTGTGAAATATTCATATAATCAATTGTTTTAGATGCTTGATTTCGATTTTTGAATATTTAATTGCTTGAAAAAAAAATTACGCTACCCAAAAAAAAGAAGTCCTGTGGTCGATTTCACCAAGCACAAAGATCAATTCTTCATGAACCAATCTTAATCGCTAAGCAAAATATGATGTCACAATGCAAATCACTTTGGTGAATTGGTGATATTGAAAAATCATCTTAAGATTAATCTTAAAGTTTCGTGAAATCGACCCCTGCCCTAACTATTTTCAAACTCATCAATGCAAAAAAAAATTGAAAAATTGAAGAAGAGTTTTGAAAAATATGAAAAAGCGAAACATTTTCATTTTAAGGTTTATGAGGTCACATACAATGTAACAAAAAAATATTCGGTCATACTGATATGAATCCATATTTGTCTCAATTATTTTTATTAAACAAACTATGCGGCCTTAATTTTAATATGTAGGTTTCATGTAAGACGTAATCTGAAACTGATTAATGGTTATACAATCTAAACGATCATGAACGTTTGTAAATAAAAAAAAGATTGTACTTTGATTGAACTGAATAAAGTCTGGGTAGACGTTAAAAATGTAAATGAAAAATTCTTTCTTTGCTTTTATTATGTTGGTGTTGATGGAGTCCTTCTATCGTTTTTAATTAACATTTTTATTAATGACCTATTGAGTCCAATGAGAGACTATAATCTGAACTTGGCAACAATTAATGTTATTACGAATTCCCAAGTGTTTGCACATATGGCTGTTTTGAAACAAACCAAATAAGGGCACATACATTCATGCTTAATCACATACTGTCCGCGAACAATAGGCATTGTGGTTTTTATTGGGTTTTCCGCGTCAGCGAAAACCCTTTATTTTTTTCTGTTTTTTGGGTTTTCCGCCTCAGCGAAAACCCTTTGTTTTTGTTCTGTTTTTTTTCTTCTTCTTCTTCTTCTTCTTCTTCCATTTTGATTTCCCATAGACTTTGTACAGGGGCATAGTACACGCCACTTTGGTCACTTAAAAACATTCGATCTTAACCAAAGTTGGTGCTAATAAAGTCCCTGTAGTGTAGATGTATGCCAAAACTTTTCGTCATCAAGACGTCATCAGGTGTCATGTGACCAGCGATTTGAATTTAATAATCAAAATCCTTAAAAATCAACAAAAAATCAACGGTTTGACATATTAACTTGATTCTTTCACCAAATATCAATGTTAAGCAAGGTCTTTTTTTGTGACACATTGCTTGACCTCTGTGACCTCTACTTCCGGTCAAACAGGAAGTAGCTCCTCATTTAAAAGTGTTAAGAGCTAGGATCATGATTCTTTCACCAAATATCAATGTTAGGCAGGGTCTTTCTTTGAGACACATTACTTGACCTCTGTGACCTCTACTTCCGGTCAAACAGGAAGTAGCTCCTCACTTAAAAAGTGTTAAGAGCTAGGATCATGATTCTTTCACCAAAAGTCAATGTTACGCAAGGTCTTTTATTTGTGTTACATTGCTTGACCTCTGTGACCTCTACTTCCGGTCAAACAGGAAGTAGCTCCTCGGTTAAAAGTGGTAAGAGCTAGGATCATAATTCTTTTACCAAAAGTCAATGTTAGGCAAGGTCTTTCTTTGTGATACATTGGTTGACCTCTGTGACCTTTACTTCCGGTCAAACAGGAAGTAGCTCCTCATTTAAAAGTGGTAAAGCCTATGATAATGATTCTTTCACCAAAAGTCAATATTAGGAAAGGTCTTCCATTTGTGTTACATTGCTTGACCTCTGATAAGCAGTTTATATCACAATTATGCGGAAAAGCCTTATGTGCTGTTCACAACAGCCATAAACCTCTAGTTTTTTCTTCTTCTTCTTCTTCTTCCATTTTGATTTCCCATAGACTTTGTACAGGGGCATAGTACACGCCACTTTGGTCACTTAAAAACATTCGATCTTAACCAAAGTTGGTACAAATAAAGTCCCTATAGTGTAGATGTATGCTGAAACATTTTTTGTCATTATGACGTCATCAGGTGTCATGTGACCAGCGATTTGAATTTAATAATCAAAATCTTAAAAAATCAACACAAAATCAACGGTTTGAGATATGAAGTTGATTCTTTCACCAAAAGTGATTGTTAAATAGGGTTTTTCTTTGTGACACATTGCTTGACCTCTGTGACCTCTACTTCCGGTCAAACAGCATGTAGCTCCTCATTTAAAAGTGGTAAGAGCTAGGATCATGTTTCTTTCACCAAATGTCCATGTTAGGCAAGGTCTTCCTTTGTGATACATTGCTTGACCTCTCCGACCTCTACTTCCGGTCAAACCGGAAGTAGCTTCTCATTTAAAAGTGGTAAGAGCTATGATCATGATTCTTACACCAAAACTCAATGTTAGGCAAGGCCTTTCATTTGAGATACATTGCTTCACCTCTCTGACCTCTACTTCCGGTCAAACCGGAAGTAGCTTCTCATTTAAAAGTGAAAAGAGCTAGGATCATGATTCTTTCAGCAAAACTCAATGTTAGGCAAGGTCTTTCATTTGTGTTACATTGCTTGACCTCTGTGACCTCTACTTCCGGTCAAACAGGAAGTAGCTCCTCGGTTAAAAATCGATAAGAGCTAGAATCATGATTCTTTTACCAAAAGGCAATGTTAGGGAAGGTCGTTCTTAGTAACACAATTCTTATTGATAAGCAGTTTACATCATAATTATGCGGAAAAGCCTTATGAGCTGTTCACAACAGCCATAAACCTCTAGTTGTTCCTTTAATTAGATCAACAAAAACAAACAGTGAATTCCCTGTGAGAAGGGGCCTTTGATTTGTGTCAGCCGTACCTTAAAAACGGCTACTTAAAAATCATGTTATATTTGACAGGTGGACCACGTCCACATTATGGTTCTGACACAGACATGAATAATCAAGGTTATTATGTCTATGGGTCAGCCATCGTGCTGAGCAGTGTATTTGGCACCCTCTGTTGGCGATTTTGCGATTGATATTCAAAGTTATGACTAAGCGGGTTTAGGAAATGGAGGCTCGGGCTCAGGCTCATGCAGGCTCAGGCTCCGGCTCAGGCTCCGGCTCAGGCTCAGGCTCAGGCTCAGGCTCTGTCATCCATATTATCCTCAAAATATAGGTTGTGGTTTTCATTGAAGCTGAAGCTCTGTTTCCCTTCTCAAACCAGAAAATCGACTTCCGAACCGCAGACAAAAACGTCTTTTCGATACCGTTTTTTTTTTAGAATGGATTCACGAAATGGAGCTAAACCCTGAGCTTAGTATCATGAGGTAGTATCATACTTTCGAATCAATCATGGGCGTAGATCACCGGGGAGGGGCGGGGGTGCACCACCGAAAATTTAATTTTTTGTTGTTGTATAATTATAATACGTATATATATATTTGTGTACAAACGGAAACGGAAAAACGACCCAGATACATGATCATACCCCAGGTCTGAGGACGTGTATACACTACTGGAATCTTTGGCATTGATCACATTTTGTCTGTGTACGTCACGCGACACGTAGTATATTTTTTAGCACGTACTATACTGTGATTGGTCTTATGCCCATAAGGGTGGGGTGCGCGCCTTCCAAAAGAATATCGGTACAACAGCTCGGCTTGAACGCACATGCCACTACGGAGGACCAGAAACAACCGACGGACAATCACAATCCTATACAGCGAGTGATTCGATTCTACAAGTATTTGGACCAAATTGTAGTTTTTTCTTCATTTTCGCAGACGGATTGCTTGAAGTTACTTCATCTTGCATCATGACATCTCTGAAAGTGAAAGTTCTTTGGACAATGATTGCCATGGAAGCATTACTGAACGGTAAGTGCGTCCATTCAATTCACTCATTTTATTTGAAACAAAAACGTAATTGATTATACCATCTATCTAAGTAATTGCTTAAAATACTTTGGTAGCATACGAAACCAGGCATATTCACAGATTTACCTATAACTTAAAGGGTATAAAGATAGTGATGGTAGAAGCATATACCTTTATTGTTCTGCCTTAAATGCTATATTTATCCAGAAAAGAATAAAACATATTACCAAAAGCAATTTTGATTTTTGAAAAATATCAAAAATAACGGTGAATACAAGTAAAAAACTGCTGCAAACTGCTCATCAGCCAAAATGACCTGAAATATATCAAATGCTTAAAGTTAGGAGGGTCTGACGCGTTTCGATCCTAGCAGGATCTTTCTCTTTAGCCTTTGAGAAAGATCCTGCTAGGATCGAAACGCGTCAGGCCCTCCTAACTTCAAAAATAACGGTGCAACGATTTAAAAAATACTGTGGCCATTTTTCACTGTTCTCTCAAAAAGGGCGGGCATCACCGTATGGGACTGAAAATTTCACAGATGACTGTTACTGTATCTTTCTTAATATTTCTGCTCATGAATCTGCATCTGGATAATTTCAGGCGAGTTATACACCAGATTTACATGCGTTAAGTATCACTTGTGATTGTTTTTTGGCTGTTGTTCGCTGACCATGAACATCAAATGGATTTTTTTATGGTGGTTTGTTTAATTGAGCATGACATTATGTGAGAAGCAATTTTGTGTACATCGTACATCAATTTTGATTAAATAAGTTCTACAAATCAACTTTCCACGCCCTTCGTGATATTTAAAATCACGGTTGGCGTTTTGAAAACTATATGACTGAAATTATTCCCTGGCGAGCGAAAGAGGTACAAACAACAAAAGGTACAAATGGGGGAAAAGAGGCATCTATAACTACCAGCCGCTTGTAAAGGGTCATGGGACCAACCATAATAAATTATAAAGAAGCAATTGTTGTAGTTTCTATAGAGGTTTACAGTATAGGATTGGTATATGATGGATTACATAATGTGCTTTTACTGTCAGCAACGGTTTTGTCGCAAAAACCAGTTCTGTACAATCCCTTTAAACCTCCATGCGTAATATTGTTCCGTACACGGAGCACGCAATGCATGGTTAGCACAGGAGTTGCCATGACATTAATAAACAAACGCCTCACTCCCCGCTCCTGCAGTGGGTTTCTACTGCGTTCATCTGAATGTAGCTACGTATAGCCACGTATATGCATCGGGGTATTGTAATCTATTGTCAGGCATTTACACCCTTTTCCGGCTTCGCTGCGAGCATTAATTACCAAAGCCCTTTTGACAGTCGGTGCCTTACCGCGTAGAGAAACTATAAGGTGAATAGAGAAAATGATAGACTCTACTGCGTGTGGCAGCCTGAACTAGAGCTCATATGCAGGTGAAATAATAAATAGATAAATTTTGCTGAGTGCAGCATCTTGGCTAAAGCTCATGTGAAGGTAGCTAGCCTATTGCCACCGGGTAGTACAACGTGACTGTTTCATTTAAGATTTTTCACAAGAAGATGTTGATGAGATGAATAATAAGTTTGGTAAAACAACAACAACATTTTTTGATGAAGGAAGAGACGTGGTTGTCAAAATGACAAGCACGAGCATTCGTTGAAAAAAGAAAAAACATGATTAAAAGTAATGTCACTTTTTGTCCAAGAAAGAAAGGGTAAAAATGAGACAAATTATACAAGGTATTCACCAACGACCCATGAATATCTGTATTAATGTAACCCAAGCCGAGACCCATTTAGAAGGTAGCCCCAATACTATGGTGATGCATTGAAAAATAACTCCAGCAAATGTTTTATCTCAAAGCAAAATTTATAAAAGGACAACAATTCCAGTAACCATCATGCAATAACATGTCCGAAATGTTCCTGTTGATTAGAAATCAAAACCAAACAAAATTAGATTTTTCACAAGTCTGCTGCGCACGACTTTTGGAAAGTTTTAGTAAAACTGTTTGGATACTATACGTACCCAGCATTTGGCGATTTCACTATCATTATGAAAATACAGTGTGAGTTTTCCACTGACTTCTCAAACTATTAGGCACCGTATGGGACTGAAAACACGGATTACTGTTGTTGTGTCTTTCATGGTATTTTAGCCCATGAATCAGCATTTCTATGACAACGACCAAAGTATCGATCTACCTTTAACTTTCTCTGCTGAACGACCTTTATATCAATCTGAGCAAGCTATGCCGTGAAATCAATTTTATTTTCCACGTGCGCGCGCCCGGCGGCCAGCCAAACAAAAGAACCATTGCCCGCTACGTACTTCCGCACCTGTAATGCCAAGGCTTATTAATTTTCAAGAGAGAACATAATCATATCGCTTTATGGTCAAATTAACCCCCACTTTTAACACCTGAGAATTATTCGACGTAAGCTGTACTCGGCAGTTTCGTATGGCAGTATTCACGGGAGTTTATGACGGTAAAAATAAACCGTACACAAAAAGACGGAAAGGAGGACAAAGCATACAGACCACTCTACTGCGTGTTGCATTATTGACTGTAGCTCATAATGAAAGTAGCTGATCCATTGACACACAGGTGTACATTTTATTGTTTAATTTTTGTTTTCCCCGGCCCCATGAGTCAAGTAGATAAAGAATATGTGGGCTAAAAATGTTATTCCTGTTCACGAAGAAAGGGTGTTCCTAAAACACCTTTACTGCAGGGTTATGCACTTCACAGAAATTATGAATGAATAAAATATAAGCAATAGACACAAAAACAAAACAAACAAATTCGAAACAGTTAGTTGTGTTAAAGGTACTTTGGAAAGAAACCAAAACAGAAATGTTCACAGATTTACGAATAACTTACAGGGTATGAAGATGGTGGTGGTAGAACATACCGTTAAAATATGTCCGCCTGAAATGCTGTATTTGTCCAGAAATCAGTAAAACAACGACCGAAAATCTTTTGATCGTTTAAAAGATAAAAGGAGAAAAGACTTAAGAAATACTGTAATTTACTGTTGCCGTTTTTCACCGTTTTCTCAAAAGGTTGGCACCGTATGGGGCTGCATGGACGTAGATCACGGGGGGGGGGGGGGGGGGGCAGGGGGTTGCAACCATATACAAAAATACCCCCAGGTTTTCACTTTTTTTTATATATATAAAAAATGATTCAAAATGTGGCATGACGGAAAATCTCCATTAAAACTCCCTACCCCTTTTTCATAACGCTTGAGAGAACCCGATTAGTCCAGAATCAGATAAGCGAATTACCGACTCTGGAGATAGTATAAACAATGTTGTCCTCACGGAACTATTTGTTTAAGGTGAAAGTCCATGCGCAGTAAGGGATGTACTGACCGGGCCCATGCATGTACGTATTCTATGTATTATGTACATGTAAACTGTTATGCAAGAAGACACGTGAACCGAAGTGATTGGATAAGTTGTTGTAGTTGCATTGTTGGTAGCCGATCTTTAACTTGTCTTTGAAATTTACAGTGACTCCATGAAGCACGCTCATTGTGTATTTTAATATAAACTCCAAGCACTTTCGTTTATAATTAAACGTATTCCTAAAACAGATTTATTTGGCCGAACAAGATTTTTGTTCTAGAAAGCATCGATTGAAACTGTGATAAAAGAAAAGGAATTGTTTTGACCCATTATGATATTTTTCAGCTGGTTATTTAAATGATATCCATAATTATAACCATTTATAATAGATGAATTCGCTCATGTGTAAAAAAACAAAACAAATCAAACCCAACCAATCTACAGCCCATCTACCGGCAACCCCAAGAGGAACTTAAACAAATTAAAACAATACTGGTCTGGATGGATATGACAATACAATGAAGCACGCTAATTACCGCGCAGACAGTCTTGATAATCTGAGCAGCTAGTTTTATTAACGTTTCAAAAACATTCAATGTCCACTTATTTTGCAATGTGTAACACTAACAGGCATCGTATAATTATTCATTTAAGCAAAGTGATTGGTCAAATAAATTTGTTGTGAGAATGATACAAGAGATACACATTTTATAAATAATTCTTACAATTTAGGCCTACATGTTTAGTTCTTTTTTCAATGCATCGTATAATTCTCGTTTAGCAATGCAACATAATTTTAATAAGTATCATGAAGCTGATGACAGTCCTCATTATCCTCAAATATAGGCCATTTGGGCAGTCTGATTTCAGACTAGTTTTTGTTACATCTCATATAGGACTACATACAAATTAAGACTGTACAAGCAAACTACACAGGGACCATTATGAAAAATAAATAGAGCGAAATCAGCGGTATATTGTTGAATACAACAGCCAAACAAAATCAACATTTGAACAAGGAAATTATAACCAAGGCAAATGTGTAAAAGAATGCACGACAGAATTTAGAATTACATAAATAAGTAACAGCACCAAATGCAGCAACTAAAATCAGAACCGATTCATGAATTACATTCCACATCCCCGTCATCACTATGAAACAGTCAGTTTCAGAGAAAAGGCTTTTATCTTAAACAAAAATGCAGAGGTTACGTAAGACAAGGGACACACAGTGCAAAACCACTGAGCCGAACAAAATTGGTGGCTATAACGTAAACAAATGGGAGCAGCTACTCCAGTGTACAGGGAAAGGCAAGCACATATCATTATCTCAAAGTACATGGTGGTTTTGCCATGGAGCTAGGAAAAACATGAAGCAAAGAAAGTGCAGAACTGGATGATCGTCGAGAATGATTACTAGCTGTCTAATACCTCAAATGAACGTGTATAAAAAAAGAATTGAACTTCCTAATTATTTTTTGGGGGTCTCAAGAGTTATATCATCCCACCCATCTAAAATGGACCTGTAGATAAAGATTTGAATTTGATTATTTTATGGGTCACACCTTCCACCCATCTCAGCACAAAGAGACTCCATGATCGTACAATAAAATGTAACCACCCATTCCCAATGTATGAGCTCCAGGATCGAGGAATAAGTTTATCTAATACCTAAAATGGACCTGTAGCTAAAGAGTTGAATTTGATTATTTTTAAGGGTCACACCTTCCACCCATCTCAGCACAAAGAGACTCCAGGATCGTACAATAAAATGTAACCGCCCATTCTCAATGTATGAGGTCCGGGATTGAGAAATACGATATTACTATAATTATCTAATACCTAAAATGGACCTGTAGCTAAAGAGTTGAGTTTGATTTTTTTTTTGAGTCACACCTTCCACCAATCTCAGCACAAAGAGACTCCAGGATTGTACAATAAAATTAATGTAACCACCCATTCTCAATGTATGAGCTCCAGGATCGAGGCCTACGGTAATACCTAAAATGGACCTGTAGCTAAAGAGTTGAGTTTGATTTTTTTTTTATGAGTCACACCTTCCACCCATCTCAGCACAAAGAGACTCCAGGATTGTACAATAAAATGTTACCATGCACCCATTCTCAATGTATGAGCTCCGGGATCATACGATTACTATTATCTAATACCTTAATGGACCTGTAGATAAAGAGTTGAATTTGATTTTTATGGGTCACACCTTCCACCCATCTCAGCACAAAGAGACTCCATGATCGTACAATAAAATTAATGTAACCACCCATTCTCAATGTGAGTTCCGGGATCGAGGAATACGATTAATATATCTAATACCTAAAATGGACCTGTTTTAGAGTTGAATTTACGACAGAACAAAATGTTGGTCCCCAATAGTTATATATCCGTCCAAGTTCCAGTTCCACCCAATCTCAACCCCTGACTTCACAACAAAAAAGTCAGGTTCCCAGGAGAAGGCTATTTCTTAAAACAAAAAATTGCAGAGCGTTACGTAAGACAAGGCACGCACAGTGCAAAACCACTGAGCCAGAATTAATAGCTGGCTATAAGATAAACAAAATGTAGGGATCAGCTACACTAGTCTATTATATCCTTGTTCTATCTAGGGAAAGATCATCAATACAATAAAGTGGTGGTTTTACTTTTTAGAAAAATGATTAGAAAAAATGAAACAAATTTCATTTCCCACACAACCAATGTTCAATGTGCAATTGCTGATTATTTTATCGCCGTCTCTCGATATAGTTTTATCCTCTCATCATAAGAGATATGTATACCACCCATTCTCACTGCGTAGAGCTCCCAGAGCGAGGATTATAATAACTGTCTAATATTAATAATGATGATAATATCTAATATACATGTACCTAAAATAACCTGTAGAGGAAAGATTGAATTTATTGATTTTTTAAGGGTCCTAATAATTACAATGAAGTACAAATTTTCCTGCTGTCCCCTTTTCATCTCCATCCCCATTAAAGGTACATACAGGATTTGTAACATCTTTTTAATAGCTCCATGCCCACTGACAGAGATGTTCACCGTACTTATAATTTTCTGGGTATGAAGATGGTGCTAGTAGAAACATACCGTTGAAATAAGTCTGCATGAAATGGTGTATTTAGTCCCAAAATCAGTCAAACAAAGGCCGAAAGGCGAAAGCTAAGTTGATCTCGGGGTAAGATAGGGTTTATTAATTATGTTTTATCAGAAAAAATGAGTCGGGTTTTCTGTTTTTTTCTTGTTACTCACTTCAACCACGCTATTAAAATCAGTTTCCAAAGTCTCTGCTATTACTATAAGCTTTTACATACAATTCAATTTCAATTATAAATCTGCGGAAGTAGGGCATAGTAATAGCAGACAATGTAATTATATAAAGTCACTTTAAAGGTACAAAACATGATTGGTAAAGGTCACAGGAATGCACTCACACTTTGTCTGATCAAACATGTATATGGAATAATAAACCTGTGAAAATTTGACCTCAATCGGACATCTGAGTCACGAGAAAATAGCGAAAACCCGACTCGATTTTTGTTAGAAAACATGAAGTAGTTTGGTTCCATTATTGTTCGGACGAACGATCTTTGGAAAAGGACACTAAATCTTGATTTCCTTGAAAAGCCCAGCATCTGACGGACCAAGATTTCCCATGGTGACTGTTTGCACTGTTTACGAACTGTTGTGTCCACTGACTCGAACTCAATAATGTTTTTTGGAGGCCTTGCAAATCCTTTACGTTCCCTTTAAATTCAACAATTGCCATGCAGCTGGTCTAGGACGTCTCATCAGTTTGTGTGAGCCTTATTTTTTACAGGGTCCTCCTCCAATGGAAATTGGTGTTGTCCTTTGTTCCATTAATGAAGACTTTTTCTCGAACTTGATGATCCGATATGGCAGATTGCCAGGAAATACACACAATTGAGAGATATGTCCTGTCCAATGAGTTCGGCCCAGTGAGTGGAAAGTCAGCGCGTCAATCTTGAGTAGGATGAAGCTGGAAAACGAACCAATACTTTCACGATTGATTCCAGCCGAAATTTGTAAAACGGGAGGAGAAACGTCAACATTAAAACTATGCAATATCAAGTATTCCAAGCGTTGAAAATTCATAACCATCTTGAAATTTAGTCAGTTCAAATAACATTTCAAAAACATATTGCAAAACAATAAAAAAAAATGCCCGGCCGGCGGGTTATTGTTATGCCCTACTTTCCAAGTCCTCTTCTTGGACAAAGTCTTCCAGCTCTGCGATTTTACTTAAAAAGTCAGTTCAACATGGAAAAATGTATCCATGTTCAGTTCGACATTTAAAAATGACTTTCAGACTTACGTGAAATTCGTTGAAATTTGCTGGAACGGAGCGTTTACAATGTCCAGGGCATCGATAATCCAGGTATGGCACAGCCCCAGTCGGGAAATGACAAAATGAAGTTACCATTCCGTTTCATCACATGTATTGATCATGGAGGAAGATATCCACAGCTTGCATGTATGTTTCAAAAATGATATTTTGCCGCCATTATATTTCCCAGTTGACACCTAATTGTGCAACAGCTTTCAACATGCAAGCACACTATGCATATTACATGTATCTGAACATTGCTCTGTAATAGGAGGTGCAGCAGTCTCAAAATGAAAAAGTGCAACGCTAAAGAAAAAAGTTCCTTTCACAGTGCAATTTCTCAATACAATTTTTCCATTGAGCATGGTATACCTACACTGTACATGTATAAGGGGGGTTTCATCACATAAACCAGGATTCCTCCGCTACCAGTGACCATCCTATGTGCCCTGGAGCACCTATTAGCCAGTTCACCTGACAAAGTAAACATTTTGGTGTAGATAGGAGCATTTGTTTAGACTTTCTTCCGCTTGAATTAACAAGGGGTGAAATGGCCGCTTTTGCCTCTAGCACCCCACTTCTGTGCACAGAAAGTGGGGTAGAGTTTTAATGGGAGTTGGACGGCATGTCTTGAGCAATCAAGGCGCCCAGTTTACATCTGGTCTAATGCGGGAAGTTGGTCGACTGCTTTCCATGAAACAGCTGACGACAACACCCTGCATGTAACGGTTTAGTGTAGAGGTTTAATGGTACACTGAAACAAATGCTTCGAAAGATGAGTGTCGAGAGACCCAGGGATTGGGACAGGTACGTAGGAGCATTGGGTATGTTCACACGAGCTGCTAACTTCGCTGCTAACTTCGCTGCTAAAATATCACAGCGGGGGTTCGGTCGTAAAAGCAACTTTAGCTAAAAATCACCGAGCGTTCACACGCTAAATTCACGACTGCTAACTGCACAATCAGCGTGTGCAGAGGTCACGAAACCATTACGTCATTGGTTATAACATCGCTGATCTATCCCGGCTACTTCCGGTAGTTGTTTGAGAAAAAAAAAAAAAATACAGGTAAACGCGGCGAAAACAACAGCGAACAATAGCTATAAATTATGCAAAAACGACAGCGAAATGTTACAAATACGATAGCGAAAATGACATACTCTGATTTAGCCGTAATTCCCACTCTGTCCGCGGCCAAAAATGGCCGTATGCCCGTTTCTTTTCGGCCGTGGTGTCCCACTTAATTTGAGTTCTCGCTGCAAAATATGTACTGACTGAACATCGGCCGCCGATCCACGGCCACGTGCGTGGTAGCGAGCGCTATTGACTGCACTTGACTATGGAAATTTCGAGATGCCGTGCTGATTTCACTGTGTAGTTTGCACGTGGTGTGCGTGACGGGTTGTGTGATCGTCGTCGCTTTCAGAAGACGTTTGCACGATATATTGTTTTAGATCGAGTAAATGTGTATATGAAAATTGTAGCTACTTGGCCAAAAGGACAAAATACCCGACTGAATTTCAAGTAAGTTTTACTTGATCAGGAAAATGCAATTTACGATGATACTTTGGAAGGACGGTCAGAATATTTTTACGGAGATCTCGCAACTACAATGCCGTACATCGTGTACACCGTCAACGGTGTTTTTGGAATCGGTGCCTTTCCGTCATTGAAATAAATGGCCTCGTCGGCCCATGCTTTTGGCCCCAGTTCCCCTAAAATGTACACATACTTGAGGCCAAAGTGCCCTAAAATCATTGAAATTTGATGTCAGCCAAGGACCGAAGAAGTGACAGCTACACGAACATCAGTATTATACACGCACGTACATGTGACAGTGAATACCACCATGGCACAACGTGCGTGAGAGGCGGCGGCAATACACATCGAGCGGAAGTCATGTTTTCTCTAGCAGGTCAGTTGCGTTCATACGGAAAATCATAGTTAGCAGCGCTGCTAAAGTATCACATTTCACTGCTAACTCGGAGGAAGCGAAGTTAACTTCACAAATTTCTGCTGTTAACTTTCGGACTTAGCAGCGAAGTTAGCAGCGAAGTTGACAGCGAAGTTAGCTAAAATTGCGTTCCAACGGCCACAAATTTTCGCTGCTAACTTAGCAGCGAAGTTAGCAGCGAAGTTAGCAGCTCGTGTGAACATACCCAATTGTTGTTCGCCTATCGGGAAGCATCACAAGCTAGTTTGGAATTCTCGCCTTTTGAACTCCTTTACGGAAGGACTGTCAGGGTACCCATGTCCATACTGAAAGAACTTTGGACGGGCGAAGTCGAAGATCCACAGATTCGAACATCCTACGAGTACGTACTCGACCTGAAGAACAGGCTTCAAGAAACTTGTCACCTGGCTCATTTCCAGTGGTAAGGAAGCAGAGTAACTGGGACTATAAGATTAACATAAACGGTACTTTGAAAACTTTCCATGCTAATCTCCTTAAAGGATACATCCATCGGGAACAGGTTGTCAGTCTGGTATACACGCCGTGAGCTTACGTGTGTTGCAGTCATTGGACCTGAAAGAGCCAACCCGAATCCAGATGAAATCTTTGTTTCTCTCGCTCATGACAAATATTTTAGCAAATTCGATTTAACAAAAGGCTATTGGCAGGTTCCAGTCTGTGAAGATTCCAGACCAGCTACAGCGTTTGTCACACCTGAAGGTCTCTTTCAATGTCGCACTATGCCATTTGGGCTGGTGAACGCACCAGCAATTAATTCAGCCGACTTTATAAAGTTTCATAAACAAACGGTTACTTTCCACTTTCAAGGGATAATGTCGTATACAGTAATCAGCTCGGCGCCTTGATTTTGACTCAACGGACCCAGTGCAAAAGTTGTGCTGAAAGCTGTATGTGTGCCGTGAAAGTAGCAAAAAGCCTACGACACCTGGTATTCCCAGACGGTCTCCCATTGAAGTACTAACCAAGCCCGACGTTGCTTAACTTCGGTGATCGGACGAGAACCGGTGTATTCAACGTAGTATGGTCGTAGGCGAAAGAACGTGTCGAACGACAGCATTTAAGCATAACGATTACGGGTATTTCATGCCGATCAGAATTTTTTTGTCATCTCACCACAAGAAGAAAATGCACATTATTCCAAAAAAACCAAAAAAAAAAACCAGGGTACACAGATTATGATAATCAGCTCGGCGCCTTGATTTTGACTCAACGGACCCAGTTCAAAAGTTGTGCTGAAAGCTGCATGTGTGCCGTGAAAAGTAGCAAAAAGCCTACGACACCTGGTATTCCCAGACAGTCTCCCATTCAAGTACTAACCAAGCCCGACGTTGCTTAACTTCGGTGATCGGACGAGAACCGGTGTATTCAACATAGTATGGTCGTAGGCGAAAGAACGTGTCGAACGACAACATTTAAGCATAAAGATTACACGTGTTTCATGCCGATCAGATTCATCTCACTATAGTTAAAATACATATTTATTTTCATCGCCAACTCTGTGTAGACAGAAACAAGGTTTCATGACTTCAAACTTGCAGACAGAGATTGTTACTCATTATCAATATTAAAAGCAATAAACAAATAAATCAGAACCAAATCAGATGTTAAGATTTAAATCATTC